>RWGY01000009.1:4999196-5599196 GCA_007726485.1 Eragrostis curvula | reverse complement strand
CTTTATTTAATATCTTTAAATAGCAAGAACTTTGGACTAAACTTTAGTCCTAAACGAAACGAACACGCCCAAGTCCACAAGACGAGCAGGAGTGTCCACGAGTACAAACCCAAACACAATACGAGATTATATCGCGCGTGCTCGTAACATGCCCGTCGGCGACCCTTCACGATGTGTTTCTAGTAAATAGGGTGGGCAACATATACTATCACTGACTATTTGTGCCGCTTCCCTCCTAGCCACACCTTTTGCCTTTTTGCTTATACGATGTTTGTCAGCATGAGTTGCAAATGGTCGTTTCCTTGCTAGCTTTGCAACTCCAGAATCTTCAACCAGAGTTGCAACTTTGATCAATGAAAAAAATGGCAGTTGAGGAAAGAATACCGATGTAAGAAAAGAATTGTAGAATGTTAAATGAGCTGGGACACACAGAAATTGAAATTGAAAACACACCACTGTATAGGAGGTAGCCAATATTGCAGCAGATAATTTTTACATTTACCCCACGGTGCCTCATGGTTAACCTGTGTGCTGCTTCCTTTCATGTGTTTCTTTCTTGGATTTTTGTAACGCTTTTCAGCTTCCATGACAATGACGAGCTAAAAGTTGTCGTGTAGTGTGACATTGAGAGGGGAAATAAGAAAATCAAGAAGTGGCTAACTTGTGGACATGGATTCACCTCGGCAAGCCTGTCCTAATCAATAGGGTTTATGAATGGTTAGCCCTAAATAAAGAAAACAAGCAGACATGCTTTGCCCAGCGTGAGATCGACTTGCAAGATTCGGAAATGATTTTGTCTCAAAAAAAGAAGAAGGGATGATTCATGTTTGGTCCATGATGAGATCAGTAGCTTGCAACTACCACAAAAACAAAACCAGATGCAATAGGTTTCCTTAATACCCCCTCTATCCACAAATGTAAGCATTTTTTGATTTTTAGACATCATGTTTGATAATTGTCTTATTCAAAATATTTGTGAAAATATTTTTGTTATGACTTCTTTTATCAAAATACGTTAAGTATGACTTATTTGTTTCTTTCTTTCATAAGTTTTTTTGAATAAAACGAATGGTCAGACGTAATGTATGAAAGTCAATAGAGATAGTATAATTGATGACTGCTAGTTCTTCTGCCAGGTTCAAGAAAAAAGTTTATGCAAAAGACGTTTGTACTTGTGTTGCGCTTGGAGAAGCGCTAATTGTTGGTAGACATTGAGAACATGTAAACTCATCAAACTCTATTACTAAGTTACTTTTTGGCATTCTCTTGGTTTAATTTCCTTTCTTTCGCAAAATAGGATCATTCCAGCACATTTATATTCATTATTCAACAGTACAAATTGAGCATTCTTACTAGAGTAAAGTGCACCGTGGGTACATTAACTTGTAAGGTAGGTGCAATTTGGTCATAGAACTAGACATGTGCTCAAATATGTCATCAAACTTGCTTAAGTGTGCATTATCTTGTCAAAAGCAGCCAACAGGCTAATACCCGCGTGTCAATACACAATAACATCCTACAGAGAGGCATAATATTCAGTCAGCATCATCTTCGTCCTCCATCTCCGGCAAAACCCTATGCTCAAAACAACAGGACCGTACATGCGACCAGTACAAACTCTGTCGGTGGTGCAAGTGGGATAGCTTGGATGAACGGTAGCGAGGGCTTGGTAGACAGGCATCGCAAGGGATACCTGACATTGTGTTGTACACATGGTGCATGCCCAGGCGTCATCCACTAAGGTTTGTTTCTTATCTCAATTTGGCAGCAAGGGAGTTGGCCTACATATTTCAAACTAAAATACATGTCTTGGTATTTTGTACTTAATTGGATAGAAACTACACTATAGTAATAAATTGGTTGCTTGATTAGGGCTTAGGCAGTCAAGATGAATGAAAATTTTGGTCACAAGAATAACCTGATGCATTTATGTGATGCCTTTGCAAATTGTTTTCTTAATGCAAGGCAAGATAAGTTAAATGGCTTGACTAGTTTCAGTTGTGCTCTTGAGGCATTACCGATGAAGAATTCAATGTTGAGATTCACTATGTAGGATACTTTTTATGGTCGTGGGCAGAGCATTATATTTGTCAATGGTCGTGGTTAGTCCACTCGTGCGGGATTAGTAGCCCATGGCCATTGTTTGACCGGAAAATGCACACCTAAGCAACTTTTGTGATGTATTTGAGCACATGTCCAGTTCTATGACTAAATTGCACCCACCTTACAAGTTTATGTACTCATGGTGCAATTTACTCTTACTACAATGTTTTCCCATATGACAATGCCCGACCAATCCATTGCGTGTGGTGCGGCACCTGAGATGGATATTCGTCAATGATCTATCCTTGTACTAAATTGCACATTGCCTTCTCTTTTTTCTAGATGATGGGAAAAAACAGCCTTGACCTCACTAGGCACATTGCCTTCATAAGACTGAACACCAAAGAATCATTCAAGATATCTCAAAAGAGGCATCTGTCTTCGATTGGTATTCTTACTGTCAGGATAGTGCAATCTTTGTTGTTGTTGTTGTTGTTGCTGCAAAACAGAGCTACTAGTGCAACATGGACATGCACCAAGCAATGCAGGAAGAATGGTGTTAGTTGTTTCCTTAGATTCGTTTTGGTAGTTCTTGTAGTAGGATGTGCGGCCTTTGGCCTTTTCAGAGTTGTATCTTGAAAACTGGTATCCTCACTGAATGATGTACGAAGTTATTTGCTTTCAATTAAAGCAGGAGTAATCTCTTTTCCACAAAAAAAAAGAAGAAAACTGACAGTTAACAATCCACTACCACCTAGCACCTATCAGTTCACCAAACACCGATGGAGCATGTGAAGGAGAAATGTTACACGAGTGAGCCTCAACCCCTGCTAATTTTTGCACTTGATCATCATGCGATGGAGATAACGAACATGGGGACTTCACGATGGACAAGGCCTATGGCTGCCACGTTCGAGAACAAGTATGGAATCAATTACTTTCCAAAATAGAAAATGGAAATAAAAAAGTAATTATGGGTGAAGTCTTGCATCTTAGGGTGCCAGACTTTATTTTATATCTTGAGATCTACTCAAATGGATGGTCCACAGTTATTTAGGACTACAGTAGCAAATGCCATCTATAATAAACAGAGACTTAACAACTCTACCCTGTTTACTCTAGTTCCCTGAACGGTCCACCTCAGCAACCTAATCCTGACCAAGAAATTTAATCTAGTTTACAGTCATGACTACCACTAACAAAAGTAAATAAGTACCAGCTCAGGATAGGCCATTCAGGATGTCGCAAGATACAGAAATGACCCTTGCAGCACCCAAGGAACATTTATACTCCCTCCGATTTTTATTTTAGGCGTTCAGACAAAGTATTTAGGTCAGATTTGCACACCATTTCTTGTCTGAACGTCTATAAAAGAAAATCAGAGGGAGTGCATACTTGTTTATCTAATAAAGGATAATTACTTTTGATCGGGATTGGTCCGTGAAGCAGCCACTTGGCAGCACGTAACCACGCATTTCAGAACGGTTCTGGACTGAACATTACAAATAAATATGACTAACATGGTTCATGGTGTATGTTTAAAGCGGGCATAATGTCAACCATGCTTTCTTGACCAGAAAATAGAAGGTAAACCAACAGCCCTTGGTAAATTCCATTGGTCTCGTACAACGACTCTTAGTCAGCATACAGAAAGGTAGTGTTCTGCCGTGAGTACCAAGCAGGACGTTACTTCAGGAAAAGTGCTGGTTCCTGGCAATAATAGCATATCAAGAACTCCCAGATTTCCTGAGACAATCTAATATATATACAATTGCGCCTGTAGTTCTGAAATCTATGGGAACGATATCTGCACAGTTACGAACTCCATGCCTTGCTCGACACCCATGGTGACTCAGTGTGCAGTTGTAGCAGATAGGCCTTGATTTGCAGCAAAATTTGAGTCTGGCATGGCTGACCTGATGTGAGACCATTTCAGTGGTGATATTTCTTCAGCAAGTTCTCATGGTCAGTTACACCCGTTTCTTGGGAGTAAGGGCGGCAATTATCAACAGAAACTTTGACATGATCAAAACCCACCAATCATCAGGATTTTGGAATCATGTGGAGCTCCAATCCCGATATTGCTCAATCTTCAACTGCCGTGTTGAAGACAAAACTAGGGAAGACGGTTGTGATGTCCCTGAATTTTTGCCATGGCGAGAATTCAGTAAAAGTTATTTGAAGTCCTGGCTGGAATAATAAATTACTGTACTTTTGTTGTAATTTGCAGGTCAGATTTTGCAAGCATATGCGAAATAGTGTGTTTGATGTCCTCTCGTACTTACATTTCATGAATATTAAATGCTTAGATACAAACCTTAGATAAGGTAGCGTCATGTTCTTCAATAGATTTGGGTGCCGCAATACAAAATCCTTCCACTCTTCTAGATTTATTTTTCCATCCCTGTCCGCATCAGCATCTTCAAATGTCTGGGAAAATATGTCCAAAATTACATCCACGTGAGAGAGAAAAAGGAAATAACTATCGAAATTCCAGCAAATTCTTTCCTACCTTATCTATAATGGCCTCGAGAAGTTCATCTGATAATTTCATACCAGATTCCATCAAAATAGCAATAATCATTTGTTTAACCTATCAGTCAAACCATGCCAATGAGTCATCTTACAGAGAATATAGTAGAAAACAAAACGAATCATTAATATTGAAACTTTGCTAACTGACCTCCTCACGCTCAATAAACCCTGTTTGCCTCAAGTCATACAACCTAAATGCAACTGAAATGAAATCCAGAAAGATAAGGCCTAATTTAAATATATCTAAATACATTAATATTGGGAAGGTAGTTTGTGCAAGTAGCAAACATACAATTGATCTTGTCTTCCACAGGAGCCAATGGATGGAAGACACTTAGAGCATGGATAAACTCATCAAACTCTATTACACCATTTTTCTTTTCATCAAACAAATAAAAAACCTGGATCATGGAGAAAAACTTAATTTTATGCAGTTATCTATAAGCTATTTGACGATAATCACAAGAAATATGGGGAAACTTTGTGTCACGTGGCAAACATATCAAGAAATTCGATCGTTTGGAAAGGAGCAAAGTAAGAATAAGGACCCACCCTATCAAGGAAAAGATTTTCACCACTCGGAGTCTTAAACACTGCCAGCTGGAGCTCTTCCTGAAGAACCATTCAACAAAAGAACATAAATATGTCAATTCCTATTTCCTTATTGTCATGCAGGAAAAGATAGGACTCTGATTTGTTTACTACTCCCTTTGTTTTTATTTGGTTAAGTTTGCTTGTCTCAATACGTTACTACGTCACGCATAGCAGATGGTGCTGGAAAATATAAGCCTAAATAAAATTTTGCCAACTTCACTGACATCAGTCAAAGAAAATTGCTGCTATATTTGCTTCGTAAAAAGAGAGATTCCATGTTGGATCAATTGGACTACAACCTCGGGCACCGGAACAAAGATGCCACTTCAAACATAATGAGATTCGGGCAGGCCCAAACGCATGCGCGACATGGAAAATACAGGGAAACATATCCTATGGGTTGTCAAACAAATTTTCTAATGCCCCGTGTGTACTTCCCACATGACAGTGTCCGACCAATCTGTCCCCTGGGATAGAATCCATTGCGTGCGGCAACACAATCAGAATTCCAGATCAATCTACGTACTAGTATATTGCATATACATCTAAGACAGAATCCAATCAGTCATAAAGAGCTGTAATTTTTTTTCTCAGGGAAAAAAGTTATGTCAAGTTGTCAGGTATTTTCTTTATGTAGGAGTATGAAGTAGTGCACGCCCACTCATTTAGCTCTGCTTGGCAACTGACTGTAAAAGTGCAATTTCTAGCACCCAAGTAGTGCCCCATAATCCGAAGGGACGAAGAAGTGGATTGATTGGACTGAAAAGCTTTATAATGACAAAACACAAATTCCTCCATTTGATTGCTCATCTCTCGATCAAAAGAACCAGGAGTAAAGGAAATCGATCTCTCATTGACCCTCCCAATAAGAAACGAAATGATGCAGGGGAATAAGTTTGGGCTCCTCACCTTGTGGATGAGGCCATCGTCGATGATGGAGCAACTGATCTTCTTGTAGAGCTCGAAGAGCGCCTCCACCTCGTTCACCGAGACTATAGGTTCAATCAAACCGATCGAATCGGCAAAAGAAGAGTCAGGTGAAACGGCATTGCGATGAAATGCCGACGGAAGCAGTCAGCCAAAGAGGGGATGAAAAGACTGGATTTTTTTTTTTTTTACAGCATCGGGACTCGTCGGCGAGGCGCGCGAGCTGGCGGAAGCTGAGTGATGTCCGTCCGTCCGCGGCGACGCGGCGCTGGAAGAAGGGCAGGTTGAGGTCGTGCCTCCTGCTCTTCTTGGCGTCGAAGAACGCGGCGGCGGGGGAGGAGGACGACGATGGCCCCGAGCGGCGGCGGCGGCGGGAGGCGGAGGATTCGGGGCAGAGGCCGGAGAGGCAGTCGGTGAGGACGAAGAAGACGGCCTCGGCGATGGCGACGAACGGGAAGAAGACGGTGCAGAGGCGCTCCCCTAGCGACAGCGTGCTCTCCGACGTCTTTCCATCCACCCAACCCAGCGAAGCAGGAAGAAGAAAGAGATCTCAGCCGCGAGAAGTAAAAAATCGAAGAAACACGAGCAGGAAGCCGATAAACCTAGCTATACCATGTCGCCGGAGGAGAAGCCGAAGCGGAAGCGCGAGTCCATGGCAACGCCCCTGTCGTGCAAAGGCTGAATGTAACAAAGAAAGAAACAAAGCCGACGACGGCGGCACAGCACAGGTACAGCCGCGATTAGATCAGCCTCAAACTTTCTCGCTTTCTTTCTTTAATCCATCAATGAGCGAGTACTATATTCCTATGACAGCTAGTCAGCTACCGATAACCTCGCTAACTAACCCAGCGATTCGTGCAGTTCAACAGGGCCCAGCTTTTGGCCAGGAGGAGCCTGATGAACGAACGAACGAACGAACGAACTGCGTTTTCGTTCAATTTATGGACAGGGATGATGTCGTGATTACCCAAAGCTTCGCCTAGGACGCGGTCGCTTTCTCGCAGAACCCGACGATTTCTAGCCCTGGCCCGTCTCTGTCGCAAGCAAGCAATCAGCAGTCGCCAGCAGTACCGGGCGGCTTCAGGTTTCGGCGCCATCCCCCTCCTGTGTCATGCGATCAGTTTCTGTCGACTGTCGCAGTCCTATGTAGGCTTTGCTGAAAAGCAGAGGAGGGGAAGGGCGGACTGGTCGTTGTAAGAGTAAGTTCAACGCTCAACGCCACACTCGTAAGACCAAGCCCAACCCGAGCCTTTGAATCGACGGAACACATCTTCCTGCAGCCAAAGGTGCGCTCAGCTCACCCAACGCATCCGTCGATCCAAAGCTGCAAAAGAATAGTTTTTTATTCACCTTCTCCTCTACATGGGTGGGCAGCAGATGGCTCCGGGCCCAGCAAATGATGGGAAGAGCAGGAATCGATCGTCGCGGGCTGCTGCGACCAATTCGTTGTCAGACCATGTTTCTCTCTCTTCCACCTAAGCTTCCTGCTGACGTGGTGGTCGTTCAAACAACGCGTTGAACCTGCTCTAAGAGCAAGCCCAATAATGGGCGTATCGACCGATCCCGCACTTAAAAAACTATTGTGAAGGAGAGAGAAAAGCGAGCTCGTCGCGTCTGCCGTCGACCGTCTGCACACACACGCCGATGCTCGAACCCACGTGCTAGGGCCCACCTCCTCCTCCCCGCGGTCTCGCCAGCGATAACGAGTTCTGGGCGGACAGCAAAGCCATGGCTATGCGCTTCGCCCTCCGCCGGCAGGGCGAGCTCCATGGCCGCCATGGCTGAGCTGGACGGCGGGTCGAGGGGGACGGCGGCGAGCTCGATGGCGCGGCGCGTCGAAGGGGATGGCGGCGACCTTGATAGCGCGGACGGCGGCGAGCTCGATGGCGCGGCGCGTCGATGGGGACGGCGGCGAGCTCGATGAGGCGAGCCCCGCCCGACGTGTTTCCCCACAACAACCAAGGCGTCACCGCCACCACCCGCACCGCCTTCCTGCTCGGCCTCATCTACTACGTCTTCATCGTCAACGTCGAGAACGAGCTCGCCACCGTGCTCCGCCGCTCTGGCTTCTGTGGGCAGCGAGTGACTCCCGGCAGCCCAGTCTCCGTCCATGGCACCAGAGCTTGGAGAACATGTTCGATTGTTCGGCCACCTCCATCTGCGGCGCGAGGCGGACGACGAGCTCGGGTGGCAGCACGGCAAGGCGAGCTCCACCCGCAGCGCGTTCTTGACACCCTGGCATGCTCGTGGATCTGTCGAGGCGTGGCGACGCCCGAGGCATCAGGCCGGGACAGCGTGCTCAAGACCTGGCCATGGTGAGGCGCGTCGGCGCTCTGGGAACAAGCTCGAGGGCCGGGGCAACGAGCTAGCAGACCCGCGCGTGCATGGCGCAGCAGGCAGCAGCGGAGCGCTCAGGTCGGCGTTGGTGAGCTGCGTTCGGTGATGGAAGAGGATGCAGGAGGTGGGGCCGGTGAGAAGTAAAATATTATTTTGAAGAGCCCATGCTGAGACAAATTATTGTAGAGTTTCGTCGGTAGACTGGCGTCACGATGCGTTGAATCGGCGGTGAGACAAGCCTTATTGGGCTTGCTCTAAGAGAAATGTCAGAAAGATTCCTCTCAGCGCTGCGAGCGACAAGCTCGCCCGGGCTCCAAGACTGCAGTGGGGCCACTGGCATCTCCCTCTCACTGCATCTCCAAGACTGCAGTGGGGCCACTGGCATCTCCTACACCTGAGTTGAAGCCCACAAAGAGCCAACGCGTTGCACCTTTGGGTTGTTGGTTGTCGCAAAACTGGCTGTGCTTTGTCTAGCATTGGCCTTGCTCTAATGGGATCTCGGTGCGCACGATACACCTGGGTTTCACATTTTTACGTCATAATTAAGAATGGTATCAAGTACGCATCAGGACTTAACATCATAAATTGGACAACCATGTGACGTTCACATCACAAGGTAAGTAGATGTGTATCAAGTAAATGGGTACAAATTTTAGTGTACTACAAGCTTTCATCGTTCAAAGAACTAGCAAAATGTAAGCTACAGAGAGGTGCCATCAATGTCAATTGCTTAAATGTCTAGCCTGCCTCATCAAGGGAGAGAAGTGAAAAGAGTTCACCACTTAGGTTGGCAAAAAAAAAAGGCACAATTACTCGTTGATTAAGATTTTGACCTTGACTTCGTAAGTTTAAGAGCCTAATTATTGACTTGTATATTTTATATGGACCTAGACGATACGGCGAGATAAATTTAAGAACCCTTGTTGCACTTACTCTTTATGTAATGCAGACAACAAATTTATTTACCATACTTAAAAACGCGAGTTGGTGGTAGTCTTGGTCGTTGGTTGGTTGCCATGCCATGCCCGCCCGCCTCCCGCCCGCCCATATGCGCCGACAGGTGGGCCAGCTGCAGCATCGCATCCACTCCTCCGCTCGTGGCTTGTGCGTCGGTCCCGGAAAAAAAAAAGAGAAGAAAAACGCCTTTGCTCGCATCCGATCCAGATTCGATCGAGCAGCTCTCTGCCGTCCCCGTCCGGGCCGCGAGGCCCTCGCCTTGAAGATGTTGGTGGCTAGGCAGGCATCACCGGCGTCGCCTTCGCCGCAGACAGCCCGCCTTCAAGCCCCGCGAGATGGCCGCATCCTACTCGCCGGCGTCTCGAGCCGGCGGGAAAGGGGGTGGTCGCTGGAGCCGTTCCCAGATGTTTGCTGGAGCCGGGGGTGGCTTGGGGAAGTGGTGATTCAATCTCGTGCACGCCGGGGAATCAATATTCGGCAAGGCATTAGACGGCGGTTGTGGAAGTGCATAGGGCTTGCAAGCAAGGGGTGACGGTGGCAGCGGCGTCCAAGTGGGAATGATGAAGAAGAGCAGCCTCCGCGGCTACGACGGTAGTATCCAATCGGATGCGGTACCCAAGCGGCACAACGGGTGTGAAAGTGGAGACGCTTGGACCATGAGCCGCCGAGGGATTTAACGCTCTGCTCCTCCAGCTCCAATTTTCTGATGCCAAAATCAAAATCCACCACCCGCGCTGCCTGCAAATTCTGGAAAGTGGAAACCACACCTGCTGCCCAGAATAAAACAAGGTCACGCTCAGTCACAGGGATTCAAGAATTCATCAGTCCTAGAGGAGAGGCAGGAGCTGAAATTCTGAGAAGCATCATTCACGGTCATCCAGTTCACCGTGAAGCTGGGATTGCCAGAACAAGTCATCCAATTCATCAAAGTTCTGCTGTTGTTGTCTGAAAGTTAAGCGCTATCACAAGATATAGGATCTTGGTAGATTGGCACTATGTTTTTGTCAAGAAAATCTGAGGCCTTTTGTTTGAATAATATACGATTTACAATTCCTTAGCATTGTTCTGGTAATAGCTTCACTGCAAAATGGAATATAAGTGTGCCGAAGTTTCAAACATGCATTCGCAACACAGTTGCAGTAGTTTTTAGCATGGTAGCTGTAGCACCGGGCAAGAACTTACAATAAACCAGGTGGGCAGTATGCAGGTAGCTAGCTAAAAGAATTGGAGAATATTGGTACATAAATTTTGTAAAAAAAAAAAACGACTTTGTGCCTGAGATTATTTGTTTAGGTCTTGCTTAGAAATGTCCTTTTTATTTTTGCAGAACTATTAGATGCTGAGGGAAGGAGCTAACATGATAATCATTTATAATTAGATCATGTGTATGTGAGAGAGACGATGCAATAAGCACCGGCCATATTTTGTCTTCGACAGTGTATTGAACTTATGATGATCGTTTGTTGACCCACATTTTTGGATAGATGTCCAAGATCATTTTGAGTTGATTTGTTTTGATTTCAACGCACTTGTTCGGTGTGAAATTGTCATTCATGTAGGCTTGGACCATTTTTTTTCCATTGTGATTGATACACTTCCAATTGAATAGTAATTGTCCGTGGCAGAGCACGGGCATTGAACTAGTAGGAGGTGAAATGGTAGAAATTAGCTATCACTCACACGTAGGGATGGACTAACGAGCCAGCTCGGCTCGGCTCGGTCCAGCTCGTTAGTCTAACGAGCTGGCTCGGCTCGGCTCATTAGCACAACGAGCTAGAATCGCAGCTCGGCTCGGTTCGATTTGAGCTTGAGCTGGCTCGTTCCAGCTCGCGAGCTTGACACAAAAAATACAACAAAAAGTAGCTTAACTAAATATTCTTCATGCTTAGACTCTATCAAGTTCGCTGTTGGTTCACAAAAAAAAAAAAGTCTATCAAGTCCACCAGCAGCGCATCATAATATTATCTTTACATAATACCAGATCATGATAGTCCAAAATGCTAAGGGAGGTGCTCGGGCGTCGACGATTCCAGACTTTGTTGTCGCTCCATGATGGAAGGGAGGTGCTCGGACGTCGACGATGATCAGGTCCTCCGAGTAGCTTCCGGCGCCGACGCTGACGTATACGGTATACGGTGTACCCTAACCCTACCGCCGCCAGCAGCCAAAAGTTTTTGCGTTTGCTTGCAGCTGCAAATTCGTGAAGGTACGACTTGTTGACACTAAAACGCGCCGTTAAACACGAGCACGCCCACGTGCAGCAACGCGCGGCTGAACCTGTCGAAACCAGAACTTCCGATTTTGGAAATCAGAACCTCCGGTTTTGTCGGGCTTGCCGCAAAAACCAACGAACGCCTGCCCGGGAGGGACCCCGTCGGGGCAAGCGCACTCTTGGGCTGTCCTAGCGTCGGCAGGCCAGCTAGAACGCCTCACAACGCCTTAGAGACGAAGAAGATCAGCAATTAGGGTTTGGAAAAGTAGGGTTTGAAGATAAAAGTAATATGCAAGTTTTTGACGATTGGGGTTGCCTCAATCGGCCGTGACCCTTTGCATATAAAGGGTGGGAAGGTCTAATCCCGTTAGGAGTCGAAACTCTTACAATTTTCTTGCTAAACACGAAGTTCCTACTCGGACACCAAAACCGGAGCCCACACATTCCAAAACCGGAATGTCTGGTTTTGGTATAGTGCAAATCAGCGAAAACCGGAAACGGAAAATCCGGTTTTGCAGTCTGGAGCATCTTGTAAACACTATAACTTTCTCATCGGAACTCCAAATTGGGCGCTCCATAGGTCCGTTTCAATCGTCTCGACGAGGGCTTCATCATGGACACTTCAAATTCATCATTTGGCTTCATCTTCTTGCATTTTCAAGCACTTCCTTGTTCTTTGAGTAAAATTTAGCCAAAATTCACATGAATAGCACCCACCACCTGTAAAACATGTCTAAACACCATATTTACAAAATAAACAATGTTAGCATCAGTTTAAACAATTTTGATCATAATCAGCCATCCAAAACCAGAACTTCCGGTTTGATAAACCAGAATATCCGGTTTTCCAAGACTGTCAATTTTGGTCGTCAACACATGCCCCCCTATTTTTTGGCAAAGCTTGCATGCCAAAAAATATTCCTGTAGACCAAAATTAACTCAGGACGATGATCATTACCAATACACCGGCCATATTTCTTCTAAGGGCGATATTCACATTATCGGCCATACATTTCAAGCATCTTGCCAAACACTAGGATAATACTTCTTCAAGTATCGACCATTCAAAGCTCTAGGCAAACGCTCACCCTGTAATGTCTCCACCATGTAAGAATTTCCAGCAATGATCTTCACAATTTTGTATGGACCTTCCCAACTAGAAGACCACTTCCCGAACTTATTACTTTTAGATCCAATTGGCAAAATAGTTTTCCACACCAATTCTTCCACTTGAAATGACTTCGCTCTCACCTTTTTGTTATATGCCTTCGCAACTCTGATTTTATCCTTCTCAATCTCTTTTAAAGCTTTTAATCTCTTGTCAGTGACCTCATCCACATTATCCATCATCAAATCATGATAATCAACAGCAGAGAGATCATTTTGTTTGGCCAATCTAAATGCGCCCAGATTCACCTCTACGGGTAAAACGGCCTCTTGACCATAAACTAGCTCAAAAGGAGTAACCTTAGTAGCACCATGCTTAGATATGCGATGAGCCCACAAAGCCTCAGATAAAACCTCATGCCATCTCCTAGGATTATCATCTATCTTCTTCTTAATGAGCTTGATCAAAGTTTTATTGCTAGACTCAGCCTGAGCATTGGCCTGAGCATAATAAGGAGATGAATTGAGCAACTTGATCTTATATGACTCAGCAAACTCTCTAACTTGACTCGAAACAAATGAGGTACCTTGGTCTGTAGTCAAAGTTTATGGTATGCCAAATCTATGAATAATATGCTCAGTAATAAAATCAATTACCTCTTTGTGTCATGTTCTTGAGAGGAACAGCTTCTGTCCACTTGGTAAAATAATCCGTTGCCACCAACACAAAGCGATGTCCTTTTGATGAAGGAGGATGTATCTGACCAATGAAATCCAATCCCCATCCTCGAAACGGCCAAGGTTTAATTATAGGATGCATCATAGCAGCAGGCACCAATTGAATATTGCCAAACTTTTGACACTCTTCACATCCTTTGTAATACCGAAAACAATCAGCAATCATACTAGGCTAATAAAAACCAGCCCTCCTCAGTAACCATTTCATCTTAGGAGCCGATTGATGAGTACCACATATGCCTTCATGAACTTCACCCATAGCTACCTTAGCTTGGTCTGAATTCAAACATTTCAACAACAAATCTTCAGCAGTTCGACGATATAATTCACCATCAACCAATATATACTTGAATGCTAAATGCCGAAGTTTTCTATCAACTTTCTTGCTTGGATTCTGCAAATAATCAATAATAGGAAACCTCCAATCACTTACTTCGGTTCCTCCCTGATCTGGATCAGTAATAGCCGAATCATCACCCTCTCTGCCAAAACCGGAGTTTCCGGTTTCAGAAACCGGAACTTCTGGTTTCTCCAGGTTTTCAATATTGACAATTTCTAACATCGGTCTTTTGATAATCGAAAAATTTCCTTTACTGACATTATAACCAGATGCTTGCTGTGCCAAATCATTAGCCCTACTATTCTCAAGCCTAGATATATGCTTAATAACAAATTCATCAAAGTAAGATATGACATCTAGGCATTTATCAAGATAAGCTCTTAGTGACCCATCAAGGCATTGGAAAATCCCAGAAACTTGTTGAACCACCAATAATGAATCACCATAAACCTCAACATTCCTCACACCCATGGATTCTAAAATTTCTAAACCAAATAAAAGAGCTTCATATTCTGCTTGGTTGTTAGTGCAAAAATAGTCTAATTGACTTAAACTTTCACAAACAGCACCACTCGGAGAAACCAAAACAGCACCAATCCCTTGACCTTCACTACAAACTGATCCATCAAAATATAATGTCCATGATGTGAGAAAAATATAACCAACATCTAGATCATGCTCAATATCAACCCGATGCTCAACAATGAAATCAGCAACAATTTGGCCTTTCATGGATTTTAAAGGTTCATAAGCCAAATCATATTCAATTAAACCATATGCCCATTTACCAAGTCTGCCACTCAAAATTGGCCTATACAACATATGTTTGACAACATCGGTTTGACAAGCTATTATGCAAGTACTAGATAGTAAATAATGTCTTAACTTGGTACAAGCATAATATAGCGAAAATCATAATTTCTCAATAAAAGTGTACCTTGTTTCCGCATCCAACAACCGTCTGCTTATATAAGTGATAACATGCTCCTTTCCACGTGTTTCTTGTGTCAAAACAGCACCAATAACGTTGTCTTGTGCAGCAATATAAAGCTTAAAAGGATCTCCACTCCTAGGCGCCTTGAGAACCGGTGGTGTAGACAAATAAAACTTGATCTTCTCAAAAGCCTCTTGTTGTTTTGCTCCTCAAGTAAATTCGGTTTCATCCTTTAACCGAAGAATAGGTGTAAAAGCATTGATTTTCCCCGACAAATTTGATATGAACCTTCTCAAGAAATTTATTTTGCCTAGGAACTTCTGCACATCCTTTTTACACTTAGGAGCCTTGATTTTCTTAATAGCTGGTCAATTTTGGTCGTCAACACGACTCTTACTTGTATGCTGGGCCAATGGACTTGAGGTAGGGCTCTTGGGCCTTTTACACTGTTGGACCTTGGGCCTCACAACTCGTGTAGCTCGCGAGCGGCTCGCGAGCCGGCTCGAGCCCGACTCGTTAAATAAATGAGCTGAAAAAGAAGCTCGGCTCGTTTCAAAAATTCATGGAGCCGACACTGAGCTGAGTTGGCTCGCGAGCTACCAGCAACCTTTCAAGTTTCAACCTAGCGATCCGTGCAGTTGAATAGGGCCAGGCTTTTGCCCAGGAGCACGATGAACGAGCGAACTGAGTTTTCCTTCAATTTATGGACAGGGACGAGCTCGTGATTACTGAAGCTTTCGCCTCGCCTTGGAGGCTTGGACGCTGTCGCTTTCACGCAGAACCCGACGATTTCTCGCCTTGGAGGGGAACTGAGGAACGGTCGTTGTAATAGGATCTCGGTGTGCACGTACACTCGCATCCACATTTCTCGCCATAGTTAAGGTGAGATCAGGTGACTTGGACATCAAGAAATTAGGCAACCATGTGACGTTCACATCAAGAAACTAATTGATGTATCATGTGAATAGGTACAAAACATTTGTGTGTACTACAAGCTTTCATAGTTCAATGAACTAGCAAAATGTAAGCTACAGAGAGGTGCCATCAATGTAAATTGCTTGATGTCTCGCCTGCCTCAAGGGAGAGAGAGGGAAAAGAGATCACCACTTTGGTTGTCCACATGGACAATTACTCGCAGATTTATTGATTTTGACCTTGACTTCGTTAGTTTAAGAACCGAATTGTTGACTTCAGTGTTTTATATGGACTCAGACGATACGGCTAGAAAATTTAAGAACCCTTGGTGCACTTACTCTTTATGTAATGCACACAACAAACTTAGTAGGTGAAATGGTGGAAATTAGATATCACTCACATGTACTGCAAGCTTTCAAGTTTCAATGAAGTCTTGCAGCAAGAGAATGCAGTTTAATTAGAGCCGTCTGCAAAAGTGTTCTTCAAAGTTGTTTTAAGCGATGCTTTTAGAACTTGGAATCTTCTGCGTGTATCTAGTTTTGCTTTTGCTTTTGCTACTTCACCCGATATGCTCGATGTTACTAGTACACTTCTTCGATGCGATGCCGTGCAGAACTCTAGTGCAGCGATTTTTTCTCTGTTTTCCCCCTTGGACAATGATTGTTCAGCAGTAATCAATGTGAGTTCCGGACAAAGAAAGACATTTTAGGCTCAGCTGAGCAGAAAACTCTGCTGATAGTACTGTATGTTATGTACTCATTGCTGCTCACTGATTATGATTGCCTCTCAGCAGCCCTGCTGTTCCGGCTGAAGAGATAATTGTGCGAATGCTGGTGTTCGAATTTGCTTTCATCATGCTTGTGATCGTGACGGCTTTATGAATGGACAACACAGCGGCATCTGGTGAGCTGCATCTGTTTGAGCTTTGTTTGTGCTTCTGCTTTTCTTTTCTTTTCTTTTCTTTTTGAGGGAAAGTGCTTCTGCTTTTCAAAAGTTAGCTTTTAAGAGCTGCTGGTATAACGAGTCATGAGTTGGCTTTCCAAAAAAAAACAAAATATATAATACATGTAACAAGATATTACAGAAAAGACCAGCAAAAGTTCCTCGATATCTGCTTCTGACTTTTAATGCAAATACAGCTAACATATTGGGGATGGAGAGCCAAAAAAGCATGCGCGATGGAATTGGTCGTTGTCACCACCGCCGCCCAGATTGGGCCACGGCGGTATGTGCTTGTGCACGTTCTTCGTTCCCGCCATTGGCCTCCACCAAGGTCCACAAGGGGCTCCCGTTGCCAGCCTCCACCCAAGTGCGACCAGCGTCCCCGTGGTCGGCGTCGTGGACACGGTCCGGGGTCCTTGCATATTGCAGGACACTGCCACCACAGCTATGTCTCACCTTCCTTCTGTTCCACCGTTAAAGATTGTGTGAAGGACAAAGAATGTCACCACACCAATGACTAATGTTCTCGCCGCGCGGAGGACCAAGGTGGCCACCGCACCGAGAACCAAGGTGACCACAATGTCAAGGGACAAGGCAACCACCTCAATCTCAATCGATTGGACCAAACGTAAAGGTGTCACTTGGCGCTGCTTAAGTAGCATATTCTATATAGCAAAATAAGCAATTTATTCATCATATCTGGCTATTTGCACTAAAAATTGACCCTATTTCTAGAATATGTTGTTTCTGTATGTGCAAATTGCATGAAATAGATGAATTTGGAGGAACTAAGGCATTACGGAACTATGGAGGCTCAGAAGGGAATAAAGAAGGCACATGTTGACCGGCAGCACAGCAGTGTCGGTCAGCACCATTACAAAGAAACGACGACGACGACGGACAAGTCTAGACTTCACCATCCAACTAAAGTAGGATGCGTGAGTAGACTCCCCTCATTAGCTATGTGTAACTCTTAACACTGAATTCTGTTTGTTTGGTATGTTTAGTCTATGCGATGCACTTCATTTACTTACTAAGACATCTACAGTACGCTTTGTATGCTATTAGTGAGATAGATGAACTCTAGATTATGTCTATATTCATGGAGCCATCTCATAGTGCAAGAAACTATTGAAGAGGTACTAAACCTTTGCCATGATATAGGGCCATGTCGAACGATATCACCATGTCTTGTAGAATGCTAAACGAAGTTAAAGAAATCAATGCAAATTGCTAGCAAGCAAAGAAACTAAGGAGAGAATCCCTTTTATATCTTGATCACCACCCTTAGTTGTATCTGTTCCTTGTTGCTTGTTTACTTTCACAACATACTTAGTAAAATCTTGTTGGTAGGTTAAAGATAGTTAAAGTTCTGTTTGTTCTTTGTGGATTCAATATTAAACCTTGGAATACTTTAAGGAAAAAACTACATCTGACCGTGCACTTGCGATATATGAATTAGAGTGCTATAGTTGACCAACGGTCTCATCGTTGAGGATTGTCCAAGCCTCCCCGTTCCGGTGCCGCCCAGGCTGCACGTGTCGATGTCAACGTCAAGGCCCATGTACATGTTCAACCACCTGCTCATTATGAGATTCAAGCCACGCTCGAGACCGACGCACCCACAAAGACCGAATCAGATGACAACTTCAACATTTTCGATGAAATGCCTGGAGGTTATAAATTTACCATCTTTCTTTCCATTATTTTATTATTCATTTTTTTGTTGAAATGTATGTATGGTCTCTGATTTGGTGCATGCTTGTCAATGTGTAGTGGTGATGGTTTCGTTGACACATGATGGATGCTATCGAAATCGAGGATCTTGCAACGCATGTCGATCCCTATCATGAGCACACTAAGGACCGACGTTCTTGAGGTTCGTACTCCAACCTCCAAGAAGTGGGATAGGAGGGTGGCGGGCAACGAATGAAGCATTGTTCATTGCATGGGAGGACATGACTATCCAGTGATGAGGGAAGACTAACTGGGATCATCATATTGGCATCACATTTCAGACCACTTCCACAAGAAAATGTCAAGATTCCCTCAAACCGAACGATCGTCTCACTCAACCATTGATGGTCTCTAGTGTTGCGCTCGATGGACGGGTTTTATGGAGAACATCAAATGGTAGCAAGACAATTGCTTGACAATGCAGGATATAGTAAGAAGCATATAATTTGTCACGCATGGCAACTAAATTTTTAGTTCTGCAACTCAACTACACTCATGAGCTTTACAAGCAAAGGTATCTGAAGCATAGACTATTTTTTATGTTGCATTGGTGTACATTGCTCCTCTAATGTGGATTCCAAAGATTATGAAGATGATAACTATGGCGGGAATGGATAAGGCATTATTCTAAGTTCAGATTGGTTGTTGAGTGAGAGGCCACCTGGGAGGAAGCAAGAGTGACTGAAGAGAGGAGGTGGAGATGCCGATGTGGTCAAGTCTGTGGTCCAAGACATGAATATGATCACAACCAAAGAGATTGAGGCCTCAAAAAAGTTATACAAGCAAGCAAGATGGGCTTACGTAATGATCCTCGAGGAGCAAAAGGTGGCAATTCAAGAAGAGATCTTAAAAGTGCAAGGAGGGGAAGCAAGTGCCAAAACTGTGAAGTAAGAATACACTATCATATATTGAAGGACTTGAGCGGGCTTGATGAAACTAAAACGAGCATTTGTGCAAGCAATGAGTGCAAAAGTTCTAGCATGAGAATCCCAAAGTCTAACGTGGCTCGGCGACGCGCCTTGGCGTCCTCGAGAACTGAGACCTACCGCTGTCGAGAACTCATTTGTCCAACACTGAGCTCAAAGTGGGGACGCTTTCAGATGCGTCACCGTGAAAGACATGGAAGAGCGCATCATCTCACAATGATGCAGCGTAGAATTCATCGCACGTTGCGCAGCGAAAGCAAATCTGTAGCAGACACAGTGGCATCTAACCTTACCGCTTGTATATAGATTATTGTAATCTGGGGTACTAATCTATCATCATTAAGTCGCTGCGTCGTACTTGGATCCACGCGTGCAATGATCATGAGCAACCATTCGCCACCACCAATTGGCAACTTTCGGTAGAGTCAGGTAGCTGTTTTGGGGAGCTATGCGTACGATACTAAGTCATCTGATTCTCTGCACTTGTCTGTCCTTCGTGAGTTTATGCGGATGCTTGGGTCGGACGTGGGTTTGATGAATGGAGTTCTCTTTTTCTCTCTCTAAGGCAAAGAAAAAAAGATGAGGGAAAGAGTCAATGTTGTATATATAATTCATTTTTCATGAACACAAGAATAATGATGAGCCATCCATACCAGCCCAAGAATACATACATCAAGTCCCTTCAATGGGGTACCAAAACAAGAAAAATTGTATTGCCAGCAGCAGCGGCAGCAACCTTCTCTCAGCATAAAAGAATACAATTGTTCAAATGACAGGGTTCCCAAATGATGAACATCATATCTGCTTTTGCTTAATTTTATTAGCATGAAGCGCATCTTTGCAATATGGAAATAAAAGAATTGAGATGGCTTTACGAATAAAGGCTTTTGCATTCACCAGCTAGTGAGCTCAGTATACAGCTTATACAAAAGATATTGTCTCTAACAACATGGACCTTCTAGGCAAAATATACATCTACTAGGCCCAATTTGGGGTTACACGACAACAAAAGGAATTTTTGCCTCTACGAGACCACCTCCAGCAATCTAGGGTTAAACTACTTGGAAGGTGGCAGTGGGGCACCAAAACGGAAAATCTACCTGACACTGAGATGACTACAATTAGCACAGAGTTGGGGTAAAAGAGCACTATCATCCGCGCATGTTCCATAGCACGGACGCCTGGTAAAAGTTAACAAGCCATCAGAAAACTGAACAAAAGATTGATGATTTAACAATAGACCAAAGTTCAACATCAATACTTTCCGACATCTTGAGGATACTAGGTCAAATGCAATTATCACATCTCATCAGCATATCTGCTGAGAGATTGAACGGGCATTTACCATATCTACTTACCAACAGAATATAAGATCGGACATTAGTAAGTAAATAATTTATATGGTGGAAACTTACAGATAAACAAAAAAAAAAGTAATGTAAAGCTGGATTTTGATTGAAACTGTTCGAGACAGTGTGCCTTAACATTGCCTAAGGTCCGATCATGCCGCAACAAATTAGGCAGCTAAAAAAGACCCCCAAAAAAACGTTTTACAGTTGGCGCCATAATTTTTGGGAAAATATTATGCAGAGATTGGAGGGAAACAACAGGTGCAAGCATCTTAACTGTTATTGAGAATAATCTATCATTTAACATAAGATATTTGGATCATATTCACGCGCAAAACTGCAACCAACATTAAGGAACAAGTTAGGATTGTAGATACCTGTACAATAACTTTACAACGGATGGGATGCTCCAAAGAATCTATCAACCCAGTATCACTCGTCATCATCCTGGTCCGGAATTTGAAGGATGAGAATATACACTCCCTTGAACAATAGGCCTCTGCTGCTGAGACTGCAATTGCTGCTGAGACTGCAGTTGCTGCTGAGACTGCAGTTGCTGCCGAGATTGGTGTTGCTGCATCTGGCCGCCAATACCATGTCCATGTATAGGCACACCACCCGAGAGTTGCCTTTGCAGCATTTGGCTAGATGATGACACAAGAGTATCACTTCCAACAAAGGTATCATGAGGCGCATTAGCTACCTGTGAGGTTGAGGTAACTGCTGCTGGGTCATGGGGTGACTCTTGTTTCCGCTGGTTCATAGATGAGATGCCTGGACTGCCTGAATCTGTACTCCTTGCAAGTGATGCAGAAGGCATCACCTGGTTATGTTGTACTTGGTCGGCTGGTAATTCAATCCTCGCATCTGTGTTCATGTGGCGGTTTTGTTGCATCATCAATCTCTGTATATTGTTCTGTGAAGTATTCATGTATCGTTGCTGCTGCTGTGTAGCCAGCTGTGATGATGAATGAAGTGGAGATTGTTGGGAACCTAACAAGGTTTGGTTGGGAGAACCCTTTACGGAGCCTTGATTACTAATATCTGGTGTTTGCAGTGGCGACTGAGGAACCTGGGAAGCATATATCTTAGGTTGATTCCCAGGTTGAGGTACTGATGGAAGTGATCCTTTACTACCAGCAATGTACCCTGCACCTGTGCCCTGTTGCATCACATTCTTATCAGGAGCTTGGTTTTTACAGGTTGTTGAAATTCCACTGGCTTGAGTGGCATCAGCAGGACTCTGGGGCATCATATTGCCTCGGCCTAAGCTCTTCATAAGCTTTGCTTGTTGACTACCTTGATTTCGTTGCTGCTGATTTTGTCTAGACTGCTGTTGACCCTGCTGCTTCTTCTGCTTATGTGATGTGGTGGCAGACTGATTCGGAAGCACTGAACTACCAACCGAATTTTGTGTGGGATGTTGCTGCTTATGCTGTTGTTGGGAAGGGATAACGCCGGGTGCAGATCCTTGGCCCTGCTGTTGTATTTGTGAGCCATTCTGCACAGTTGGCACAGCACTGGATCCAGAAAGTGGGCGCTGTTGTTGAGGAATCATATGTTGAATATGTCTGTCTTTAGCCGACAAGCGCTGAGCGTAACCCGGCGAACTTGCCTGATTTGCTCCTTGAATATGAGAAAGGTGTGTGTTTCCATACATGTGTGACTGCTGTGGTATCTGATGTGGCTGGGACTGCTGAACAGGATAAGATTGAACAGGTGAAGATGCCCCCGCACTGGAGGATGGTGGACCACTGAAATGGACAGCCTGGCTATTCCCCTGTGGGACTTGCAACTGAAACTCTGGCATCATCATCTGCCTATGTTCTTCTGAATTCTGGCCAGGCTACAAGAAAAAATCTACCATTAGCAATTGTATAACAGCCAAATATGACCTTAATATACTGGATCAATACAAGGATACTATAACCAGCAGCTTAAATCAAGCAAACAAGAAACCTAGCAACTATGAATTGTTACAAACATCATCACCCAAGTCACATGAAACGAGAGAAGAGGTACAACCAATCAAACCAACCACAATGTAAAAATTCCAAACTCCAGTTTATTGCTGGACATTCTGGATTGGTAATGCATCATTTTTTAATGAGTAGAGGGAGGGTAGCAGGCTATTTGTTGATGTTCACGGTGCCATTTGAAGTCGACATATTGGTTGCCTTTCGTGCTTTCATAGTTTGATTTACTTTTGCTTTGGATCTTGTGGATTGACAAGGGCTGGGAGACAGGCGGTGAAGTAAATTTCGAGATGGTGGATGCTGTCCTGGACTCATGATGAAGATTGGAATCTAGGCAGAATGGGAAGCAGCATAGCTGTGGAGGAAGCTTTGGAAGCATGTTCTGTCCATGAAAGAAATGGGGACAACCAAGAAAAATGTTTTCTTGCAACCAATCCGCTTATGACCAAGGAAAGATAATTCGATAAGAAATTTCAGAGCTTCAGGGTAATTCTTCTTTAGCAAGGCGAGGATGATAGAGCAAGGCTAAATAATTAGTTCTAGAAATTTAAGAGACGGATTGTACAACAGACACTTCAATGCAATGATCACACTTTAGCAGGCATTTGCAATCTTCTGAAAGGCAGGTATTGTCGAACTCGCTTGTTTCAATTGAGTTTGCAGTTTCCTGAGAGGCAATTATTGGTTTATCACATGGTTCAAATACATTCAGCCTAAGTCCAAGCAACGACAGTCGGCCACAACCAAGTAATCAGAAGCAGAGCTCAGCAAGGCTCCAACATTTTCTCCCCCCTAAATAATTTTTCCTTGATAATTTGAGCTCAAGTAATTCAAAAGTATGCAAGATTCAATCATGTCTGGGGAAAATCAAACGGTTTCCCCCCTTTGTTCAATCTTTCTGAACTATAGATGCATTGCATAAACCCTGTGTCAGCTAGAATTGTTCCAGCATCAGACAAGTTAGGCATCCGAATCCAGATGGTATGACAAACGAGTCTATTCCCAGTTAGAACAGCAGCTATATTGATCTCTGTTTTGGTACTATTTATGGTTTTTTAACAATGTTATCAGTACTATGAAAAACAATAATATATTAAAACCATCTATCAACACAGAGCAAAAGATATACTGGAACATAAGAATCTAAATGTGATATAAAAGAAGAAATACTTACCCGAAGCATCTGCATCGGATCGCGTGGTCTCAACATCGTATTTCCAGGGCCAGGTATGGCACCAGGATGAACAGTTACTGTATTTTGCATGCCTTGACCATTGTTGGGCGACATGTTTCCAGAAGAAACCATATTTAGCATTCCAGGAGAACCAAGTCTAGGGAAACCTGGCCTAGGAGTCCCTCGATTTAGTCCGGTCATCATTCCCATACCATGAGCACCAGGCATCATTCGGACACCACGATCAACTCCAGAGGGCAGCACACCAGGAACAGAAACTCCAGGTTGCTGAAGGCTTCTGCCATTGAACATCTGGTTATACTGAATCCTTTGTTGCTCATCGCCCTGTAACGAGGTTGGTCTAGGTACACCATACCTCTGAGTATCCCTGCAACAAAAATTTTGCAGGAAGAAATATTAACATGAAATGCATTTAGCATGATCCTAAAGAGGATAATCAGATCATTTACCTAGAGGGAGTATTCAATGATGAAGGTGATGGCATATTACCGCCAAGAACCATGCCCGGGGAGCCTGGCAACCTTGAGTTCACATTTGAAGTAGGAAGAGTGGGGCCAACGGGACCATGATTATTTGGAAGTGCTAATCCACTCGTGTGAGCTCCTGGGTAACCAATGGTAAGTGTGTCCGAGTTTGAAGGCACCGCGTCACAAAGATCCAGTGGCCTATACAAAGATTTTAATTAGATATAGAATAGCAGCTGCATATGGAAACTATAGCAAGGTTGCTCATAATAAGATCAGCTAAGAGGGGGGTTATGTTACATACGTCAAATTAACACCAGAGCTGCCTGGACATGCTTGAGAAAGTGCAAGAACATGAGAAGCATGAAGTGGATTTATTTGCTTGAACTCTTGGATCTCACCCTTAAGATAAACAAATAGAGAAAAGAAAATCATCAGGTGAACAAAGACAAATAATACAAAAAGGAGATGCAATTCAGATGAGATCCGAGAGCAAAGTCAAATTAGCATGAATAAACATCAATATTTAAAAAAGAAACAAGATTTTAACCATATAACATGTGATTGATAATAATTGGATTTACACCCATTCCAGAAAACCTAAGGAACCACAATAAATAGTGTCAATACAAAACAAGTCAAGGTTGTGGCTTGTTCACTAGATATGCATTCCCTTGTTGCTCCGGACAAGGAGTGTTGGATGCTTGCAGTCAAACTGTATTTATTTACAATATATAATCTCTAGAATATGCATTGATTTATGATATTAGCACAAGTGGCATTTCTCATAAACAGTAATCATAATAATATGATAATGCAGCACCTTTTGACAAAATTTAAATGTTTGGTAAGTTATAGTCAAACTGCCGTCTTGACTTTGAAAATCTACAACAAGACTGGTCCTTCATTACACCTAAAGATGCAATAACGAGTAGTATCATTTCGTATGACAAACCTTTGCAGAGCATTGTCCAAATTGTAATTAAGGATATTAGCAGTGAATATATAGCAAAAACAATATTACGCAAATAGAAAATAACCTTTAGCTGCGGTTTTGGTGCAAATTTTGGGCGACATAAACGATGCTAAAAAGACAACTACAATCATATTATGCCCCTCCACTAATCAAGTCCGCGTGAGGATTTTTCGAAAGATGGTACTAACCTTTCTGCGGTTTTGATGCAATTTTTGTCCAAGGGACATTATTTTCTCAAAATGTACCATAAGAGTCTCTTCCTCAAACGGTCCTTGAAAGCGCTGAAACAGTTGTCTGGCGCTACCCTGATATTCACATGCAGAGGGTCATAGTGTTAAAGAGTAAACATCTTCTGTTCATCTGCATGCACACTGTTGAAAAAAGGAAAAGGAATGGCCTTTTTTTTTTGCAATCTGTAATGATAACTGCATCAGACTAAAAGAAATCCTATGGCCACTATATTAAAGATCTGACACTGAAATCATCAAATTTCCATTACCATATACCGGTGTTTAAAAAAGCAGGACGGTTGGACACAGCTACTGCCCAGGCAGCTCTAGGCATTTGTATTTTGGGCAAATAAACATAAAAAGATATAGAAAACAAGTGTTGCATATTACAACACACAATATGGGGAAATAGCTAGATCAAAAGCCTTGAAGTAAGCAAGGCGGTGGGGCTCAGCCTAGCGTTTAGGCGCCACTTAAGTGGGCTAGGCGGCTGCTTTTTAAAAACAGAGCCGTATATAGGCTGTCAGGCTGAGGAGTAAAACACAAGAAAAAACAAAGACCAAACCTTTGGGATGCCAGGCAACGCAGATGGATAGTGCTGGGATGAGCCTGAGTCATCAGCACTGTCAGCACCATCACCAGAACTTTTATCTGTGAGAAGCTTATGGCGTTCCTTACACTCGTTAGGCCTTCTGTATATACACTGCAAATAAGAAAATAGAATGTCATTGTTTTAGTATACAAGAAACAATAGGATCTGAACCACACAAAATGTCAATATAAATCAAATACAAACAGAATGAAGCTGAAAGAAGTTCAACACTGCCTCCTAGGAAGCATAAGATGTTAAAGAATAGCAAGAACAAGCATGTTACACCAAAAAAAGTTTTACACAAGTCTCATTTTCATAAATTCGAAAGAAACAAGTTCGGTATCAAAAGAAAAATGACTATTCTAAACAAACTTTTACCTTCAGTTGAACGATGCTATTGAATGCATCGCTCACCAATTCCCAGTTTTCACCCATGTCATGGACAAGCACAACAAGAGCCTGAAATAGTAATATATTAGAGTATTGCCAACAACAATAAAACATGACAAAATCATTTCAATTAAACAAACCTGATCCTCAAAACTTGACCATGGACCTCCAGGACCTGCATGTCCAGCTGCCATCTAGAAAAAGATAAACATTTTAGAAAAAACTGCTTTTGAGCAACAAAAGTGGATTATCAAAAGCAATCTTAAATGCTAAAATTTTATCTTAACACAAAAAGAGAATATGAAGCAACTGATAAAGCTCAGATTTCAGCCAAAGCCAGACTAGGAGTCAAGCCCAGAGTGAACTTATTTGTAGCCAACCTTGATCATGAAATCAAATTCCAGCCGATTGTGAGCTAGCTAACCAAAGTTTGCTTCGTTTGGCATGGACCATGAGTGAATAGACTGATCACATGATCCTTACCCCAACCCCACACCCTTTTCTATTAATCATAGCTGCCTCAGTGCAGTTGATTCAAAAATCTATATTTACCCTAACTCATGCCACGCGTATCACCATCAAGGTTTGCAAACCTTTGCACCGGACCGGTAACCGGAAAAAAGGGTCCCGTCCAGTTAGCAAAACCGACCAGTTTTTCACTAAAATCGACACAGTGTTTTCGAGCAAAACGGTAAACCGTCCTGTTTTTCCGGTTTACCGGACCGGTTTTTTCGGTAGCGGTTTCTCCGGGGTTTTTTTTTTTTTTTTTGAGATTGCAAACCTTGATCGCCATCAGGTGATCTCTGATACCTGAGAATGCTGAAATCATGAAAACAATCCTCACATGTGTTTCCTTACGGTGCAATGTTGACGTTTTTTTATTTGAAAGATGAAATGCTTAAAAGATTAGCAAGGCAATTCAACCAGTGCTCGAAGTTGACTAATATTCCATCGGTCCATCCTATCAACACTAAATAGCGCAAGCACTTCAAGTAAGAATGTAAAATGGGCCAAGTTTATACTAAGACCAACTGTATTTACATGAGCCTTGCTTGTTACCAGTATCCACACTAGCAGTTAAGAACGCACATTATGTTGTAGTGAACAATAAACATGTAAGAGCTTGAACCAGCAGCATCCATAAAGGAGGAGAGAGAACATGGGAGTTGTCTGGTTTGCGGCCTCACATGGCCAAGCTTGGCCCTGCCCTGAAACTTGGGCTGGTGTTGGTTTGAAGACAAGAATTGGCTGGCCAACAGAAAATTTGTCATGCCCAATTCAATCTTTCAGAGAAACTAGGCAGCTTTCGGGGCACAGGAATCATTCACCCGGGCTGCTCCAGGAACCCAACGGCATGCAGCCACTACATGGCATAAAGGCATAGCTTGGCGCAATATGCACCAATTGTTTGATAAGTAACATCCAAACAATAATATTTGATAAATAGTAATTGTGATTTGTGATTGTGCCATTATAATACTTGTAATAATTGAATATACAAAAAAAGATCCATATTGACTATGTTTTCAAGCTAAGAAATTCTAGTAACATGCGGGATACATATGTCAGATACACAACCACTAGTTTTATTGCTTTGCTATGGGTTTGGCTTGTCTATTATCCAAATATGACCACATTACTCAACATTTGTTCATGCCCTGATTTATCCAGGGCCAAATTTTGGTTTGGCACTTCGGGGATAGAAACCAAACAGTCCCATAATATGAAATGATTTCTTTTAGAAAACTTGTCCGTAATTCTTCTCACAGTGACTACAGTATAAATCTGACTACAAGAACGTATCATATGTTTCATGCTACCAGCAAATAGGATCCAAAATTAAATATCGATAACTATAGTGATGCGTACCCTCAAAAAAAAAGGTTTTGACTGCAAAGTATGATATATGCAACTGAACTTTAAAACAAAAATATGACCAGGCTGCCGACTAATGAAAAATATGAATACCTTGGGTCCTTTAGTTTTTCTTCGAGTGCTAATCTTTATGACCTTCATAGGATTTGCCATGTTGCTCATCTGTGATGCAGCAGGAGATGCCATTGGACCAACTGGTGTAAGAGCTTCTAATGAAAAATCTGGTAATTGTAATTTAGGCTTCTTAGCAGCATGCTGGCCATTAATCCCTGTTGCCAAGTCAAAAATATAACATGTAAGAAGCTGTTATGTTCCCTCGAATAAGAACAAAACGAGGTTGTTCTTGTGTCACATTGGTAACAATATGCTGATAAAATATGCTATCTGAAGAAGACATAAAAGGATGTACCAATATTCCCATTTGAATCAAACTGATGGGCCTCCGATCTCTTCTTCAAATAATCCTTCTGGTATTGAAAAGAGAAAGCAATCATAAGAGACAAACGAAATCATCAGCTAACTATATTTGTATCGACAAGAGGTAGCTGGGTATTGGGAGGCAACCCGCTGGAATTCCCAACATTAGAACAAGAAAGGGCCAATATTTCACAATGAATGTCAAAAATCATGTAGTGCCATAATTTGTTTCCAGACCATGCTAATCATTTTAGACCATCATTCACCACGTTATTGTTAAAACGCATGCATTAATACCGTCTCCAAAACAATGAAAAGTTAACCAGAAAAAATATTATAAAAACTGTACCTGGTCATATTGAGGTCTAGGATCGTACGTGCCCTGAAATATCAACAGAACTTGGTATATCAAATAAATATCAACAAAAATGAAAGAGAGAGTTTGCGCAAAAGATTTAACCTTTCCAGGAGCCATCAAAGTACAAGATTCGGCAACACTTTGTGGTGTCTTATATCCCTGGTGCTTAGACTTTTTCTTCTTTTTGGACTTAGTAGACACCTCATGACCATCATACAACATCTGCCTATCAAAATCCACTGTAGATTCAATATCTGCATTCTTCCTGTGGAAAGATCCTCCATGTAACGAGCTTTGATCATCTTGGTAGGAGTTTGTATCTCCACTAGAAGCATCTGTTTTACTTGTGAATTGAGGGCTCCCAGTAGCACCAGAAGGAAATGGGCTCACAACTCGCTGTCTCACTGCTGTGCGGATGCGTTTTATAGGAACAGGAAGGAAATCTGTCGTTCGCTTGCCATTTGACAAAAATTGCTGGTTTCCTGACTTGCTCTCCAAGAATGGCTCGTAAGGCATGTCGCCGCCTGTTTCATATGGCCGTGTGCCATTCATCCTCTGCTGCAATGGGTGTCTCTTTTTGTGACTCAGTTTTGATGCCAAACCGCCATCATAATGTCCAGCCGACAGATATGTACGCACATCGCCTTCATCATCCCCGTATGCATTTTCCATTGGTACATCTACATAAAGATGAAGCTTTGAGAAAAACATGAAATACATGATAAAACAGGTATTTACAAAACAGAGGCTCTAGTATACGTTACCCCCAACAGAATCAGTCATGTCATAATCATCCTTGAGTGCTGTGTTGCCAAATCTCTGGAATAAAATATTTAAGTTTGTTAAATCATTTCAACACAGAAAAATACAGAATAATACCTAAACAGTGAACATGAAGGAAACATTGTGGTTGGCATGTTGCATTTTTCTCAAACAGTACAGATGTTTGTTGGTATTTACTGTTGAAATGGTAACTGGTAGATACCAAGATGCACATAATGGCATAGCTACAAATAAATCTTTAAGCAAAGAATTGGGTAGAAACAAATCCAGCATAGTTACAATAACTGATATTTTAAAAAACTGGCAATTGAACAGGCCTTGAAAGAGGAACAATGAAATTTAAACAGCCATGGGTTCCTCTAAAAAGCTACAAGTTATAGTCTACAGTAGAGTTCAACTTGCGAAAATAAACAGCCATAGGTTCTTCTGAGAAGTTACAAGTTGAGGATGAAAAGGCTAAAGAGCACAGAAGAGTTTTCAGATTAATGAGCGCATCTTCTTACCTGGTTATGCACAAAGCGAGACTCCACAGATTCTCTGTATGCTCGCATTGCACCAGGTGCTACCCAATAAAAGAGATTTTCCTGAAATTAGGAAAAGAATCATTAGTCGGTGTTGCCAATAATATTTTGTATATTTCTGCCGATGAATGATAAGTTATGATCACATGGATATCACTGTGAGTTGACATTGGTCTGGATTAAGTCACTTGGAATGTGCTCGCAAATAAGAGTTCAAATAATAAGCAGATTATTAAAACCAGTGTTCAGATGGATTACTTCTGAAAGCTGATCTGGCACTTTCAAAATGCCAAAATCATTTAGTCTTTCAGGAGTTGGTGGTGCTTCAGCTAATGACAGACATTCAGACGCTTTACTGTTGTACTCAAGAAGTCGGAGTGCATAGCACTGAATAGGAGATGGATGAGACCGCCTAGACTTCTCTTGTCCCAAAGATTCATTGTCCTGTACAAATATGACAATATTGAATGGTAAATACAAGCTATATAGTAATAGAGAGTGAAGGTGCCATTCTCAGTTACTCATACAACAAGTGCTAAACATTAACAAAATTCAACTGTTATATTCATTTCATACTGACCTGTTGTTTTTCAGCCCCGACTTCACCAAGCTTCTTTTCCTCTAGCCCACTGGAATTCTCTATTGGCATTGGTTCAGGAACATCACTACCAGCTTGTAAAGAACCAACTGAAGACCAAAATTTCATGATACAACTGGCCAGAGTTCTGGCAACAGATTTTTGCTTTCGCTGAATGTTTGCTTCTTCAAACGCTGCTCGACCACTAGAGGAAATCCAGTGGCATGTCTGTGCTGCAGCCGCATTTTTCCACAGGCGCTCCTATTATACCAAAGAAAAGGTTAAGTACAACATATTCAAATAAGTCAATAATCAAGTAACTAAGAGTGCAAAGCAACATGGTAAGGACATTGCAGCCTGTATGACAACAATACAATAACAAGTATCACTTGAGAGTGTACCTGCATGAAGTCATTTGCCATCCAAGTCATCTCCTCCAGAACAAAATCCCAATGACTCTTCCGCTTCTTCTCCAAAGAAGTATTGCAAAGAGATCGCTCGCCAGCTTTCTTAATGTTTGCCTGCAAAGTAGTGTGATACTTTTTCATAAGCAAAAGCACTATCAGAAAAGAGAGCACTAAAAACTAGGGGTACCTCTATAAACCGAGCCTTTCTGATGATAGAATCTTCGTATTCCTTTTTGGCAACAATAGAATCTTCAAGTTCCTTCTTTGCTATCTCGGCCTGGTCTCCGTTAGATTTTTCAACATCATTCTTGGGGTTAAGCACAAGATTTTGCACCAACGAAACAGAGTTAGCCATATCGCATGTGGATGTGGCAGGGGGCGTAGTAACAGAGGCCAAATGATGGGCAACACTAGCATCGCTAGCATAATTATTATTTTCACCCAAATCAGAACATCCCTCCCTGTTCCCGTTGTCATGACCAGAGGAAGCTAGATGTTCTGTATCCTTTTGTGTATCTACAGCATTGTTACAAACTTCTTTTTCATCTTTAACACAAACAGAACTGCTAATTTCTGGTTGTACAGAAGTAGAACTTTCATCCACAGCGACAGGCCTGCCACTGACTTCCAGGTCACTCTCTTTCTTATCATCCTTGTCCACAGGTAGGATCTCATTCAAGCCTTCATCAGCCGTTTCACTGGGCTTCACTGGTACAAGACACTCATATGTGCCTAGATGTTCATCAACAGATTTCGTGGCGTATGCATGAGATAGATCCTTTTCACTTTCATTTAAAATAGCACCATTTACATCAGAGTGAGGAGCATCACTCTTGTTATCCAAACCATCTGCAAGAACATCGACCCCACTTGAGACAGAGAGGCTATTATTTGCCTTCTCAGGGTTCTGTGAGTCCCTCAAGATTTCATTGGATATAGATGGAAGAGAGCACACTGTCCTTGAAGCAGCTTCATTCGAGACAGGATCAGGGAATTCTGAAGGACTTTTGGTAGGCATCTGACCACCTTCAGTGAGACGTGAATTATCAACCGCACTGGTTGGTGAAATTTCCATAGCTTGACTGTCAATGTTGGTGTCCGTCGATTCATGCTTGGATCTTTGGTTGTCTTCATTAACAGTTGGAACACTGTCCATCTCTATTGCCATGTTACCGTCTATTGATGCACTCTTCTGCGTATTTTTACAGTTTTGAGTTACCGGGTTCGAATCACCCAAGGATGAGACACCATGATCCTCACACTTTTCTTCTTTGACTGCCCCAGTTACATCTTTTTGCTGAGAACTAAGTGGAGGAATTGGTGGAGACCTAACAAGCGCAGTATTAGCATTCTCCCTGCTTGACTTTGACCTACGTCGAGCATATGCTTGGCTCTTTGGCCCGTGGCGGAACAAACCAGAATCTTCACCTTCTTTTGCAGTATTGTGGCCATCACTTTGCATAAACTGCTCTGGTTGAGATACGATAGTCCTTTTAGTTCCACGCTTCACAGTTTTCTCCCCACCTATGTTGCTGTTATCTCCATCCAGAAGCATAAGATTATCGGCTGTATTGACTTCACGACGCAATGAATTTCCTGGCTTGCCAGTACTTTCAACAGAATCCCCATAAGGTGAGGTGGCAAATGCAAAGCTACCTTTAGCCTCACTGCATTAAAAGAAATACAAATTGCTTAAATCAATCAAAAAACTATCAACTGATGGATCAGGAACTAGTTATCACCTTATCACATTTTGTTCGGTGATGTGGTCAGTCACAGAAGTTGACTGTACACTAAGTGATGCGACATGCCCAAGTTTGAAATCCAAGGGGTTGCCTCCCTGCAGTAATAGGTGAATAAACCAGGAAAAAGATCTGATGCAATTTCAATGTACAAAACCATATGGATGCCATTGCTGCTGCATTGTACCTTTTCAAGAAACTCAAGCTCCCTCCTCCGTTCTTCACGGACATCATATTCCTGCCTGCAGTTTGTATTGCCCAATATCAGGTATCCAGAGTAAACATAAACAAATCAAAACGATGACTTATTCTCAGCTCATGTACCTCAGCTCATCCTGAGCTTTCTCTATGGCCGCACGGCGTGGTGAAGCTTTAGTGTCAACACTCACCCCACATTCAGCAATTCCTTCCATAGAGCACATCTCAGTAGCGACTGAACCGCGGAAATAGGCTATGCCCATGCATCATTACATGCACATCTACTCAGCACTCTGCATCGAACCGCACGACCTCCTCTCAATAAGTCCACAAAACAAGCACTCTGTTTCATGTAAGCCAAAAGCCAGTCAGAAATGACGTAGAGCTACTGTTAACGAAAACAACAGGCTGATGAAAGTTCCCAACGATTGAAACACTCCCGCGCCATATAGAGGACAAGCACAATCAAACCTTGCCCAAAAAAAGTAGGTAGAAGTAAACATCCAAGTCCACAATAACAAATGTCCGCCTTTGCATGAGTAAAACATACCGCGGGCAATGACGTAACAGCATTTTACACAACGAAAGAAAGTGCATTCAATCCGAGGCCAATGACATGATGGACCTCTGTCTAACTGAACAAAAGACGCGCATAGTAACGGCAGCATTTGCCTAATGGAGCAAACATGCGACGTGACAGGACACGTGAACTCTATTGCCAATTACCAAATTGATAAAAACCCACAACCAACAGAGCAGGTCCAAAAAAAATCACATTTTTAAGCCAGCACACACCCCATTTCTCAGACTAAAAGTGACAGAATGCACTTTTAGCCCATGCATGTTACCGGTTCTTCCCGCGCAGTGACGTCTACGTTCAGAGAACGAGCGCGTGCATCCCCTGACGCCTGCCCAGCCCAACTGCAGCATTGGACGGCGCAAGTTGCGCCAGCCCTCCGGCAGTGACCACTCAACCCTCTCACCCACGCCGCCGTGAGACACTCTACGCACCTCAATTGCGAGCCTACGCGACGGAGGGAGCCAGGGGAAGGACGAACGGAGCGAGCGATGGAGCAGAGGACGCACCTGCAAGGCCCCGCGCCGAGAGCTAGGGTTAGGGTTTGGGGCAGGGGAGCCCGCGGGAGGCCACGAGGCGTGGCGGGGCGGCCCTGGGGACGCCGGGGAGGCCTCGGGGGCGCGGTTGGGGCTCGCCGGAGGCGGTTTGGCCGCCGGGGATCGGGCGCGGTGGAGCGGTGTCGGGGGCTCGCGGGGGTGCAGAGGGGGTGGCGCGTCGTACGTATGCAGGCGAGGTGCTCCCTGGGGAAGAAGAGGGAAAGGAGAAGGTGGTTTGCGCGACGCGGGACGGGCCGGGCCGGCGCGTGCGAAGCGGTGCAGTCTGACCCGATCGACGTGAGCGACGTGCAGATTGGTTCGCCCAGGTCCGTGCGGTTTTCGCGCCGACGGGAGTGGGCTACGTGATGTGTGTGTAGTGTCGGCTACTTGACTGCATTCACAAGGCCTCACGACGGTTAATAACGCACGAGCCTCTCTTTTGTTCATTTTAATTTAATGCTGAAAAATGAAAACAAAATGAAATTTCGAAGAATCATCTATAGCTGACTATCAAACAACTCCATACCATCTTCTTTTATTGATGTCCTGACCGCCGCGCTTAGTTCAAATTAGTTCTACAACCGTTGTCTGAACGTTAATATTAGAGCAACCATAATTATGATAACACTACAAAAAATGAATTTTTCATCAACAGCTGACTAGCAAGTGGCCTACATTTCCAGTGTATTTGATTAAGAAGTTTTGATTATTGTGTGTGATGATATTGTCGGGAATGAGTTTGTAGGTGATTGGGATAAAACTGTCGGCAACACATGCAATTACACTTGATAATGGTTGGCCACACCGTTTAAAAATGATAAGGATCAACCAAATTGTCGCTCACTCAATAAGAATTGTCGGGAAATTTTTCAAATCTTATAGTGTAGATAAAAGTTGTACATAAGCAATTGTATAGTCCTTATATCACATCTCAACCATTGTGAAACTAGTCAATAGGTAATGCATAGTAAAAGTTGTCCATAGCCTTATGATGGACAAGCATCAAGTAATGTAATATCATACTTTTACAAAAGCGATATGCAGAAACTATTAAAGAAACCAAATCAGTTAGGATTTTGATTTTTTTTTTTATGGAATAAGTGACAAGAGGTTGGGATGGATGATTTTTTTACTCAAACCGGTCCCACCTTAATTTCTCTTCCATCGCGGCGTTGTGCACAACTATAACTACCTATCGTGGGACCTACACTTATGCACCAATTTGTGCATAAGCATTGTTGTTGCCCTTATAAAACCGGAGGTAGTAATATGAATAGTTGATGACGAGTGAGGCATTAACACCATTCTTTTTTCGATTGAGTGACCTACGATTGATACTGCGTGATTGTATACCCTTCTAATGTGCCTACGCGGCATATCTTTAATGTCGTGTGTTCCACCCATAGAATATTAGTTACATGACACATACCTTTAGATTGATGTCCATCCGCAGATCATATCCCACATGAATTTCGTGAAGATGATGATTCTGGTTTCGTGCTTGTCATGCCGGTTGATCCCGAGAGAAAGGAACTCAGCCAAAGTTCAAGAGATGACTTTTTTTTATATAAAAGGGTATTAGCCCTCGGATTCAAGTAGATGATCAACTTTCTACTCCCCCCCCCCCCCCCAACTAACGTACCGACATACCATGTATGCACGAGCAACTGGTGGACCCAGGGATTCGAACTTATGCAGGTTACCCGATAATGTTCAAAAGATGTAAAGGTGCTCTTGGTTTGAGCTTGTATATGGTGAGACACACCTCTTCTGATATCCCAATACGGTCGTGTTCCTAACCAGCGAGTATGCCCACGTCAGGCTTGTCATTATTAGCCGTTGGATCTGGTGTGAGTAAATCTGCGTTGTTCGATTCAACAAAACCGATGAAACATGATGTAAGTTCCAGAAGAGGAATCACATAGTTTGTTTTATAGAAACAGGAATATATTGATATTCCAACCTCTGCATTAAAATGATGCATGTAGCTATGCTAATTACATCAGAAATGGCTCTCTTCCATATCGCACAAAAGCTTAGGAAAAAAGAGCGCGGACACATACAAAAAGAAAGAAAGAAATAAAGAAAAGTCCCTCATCACTAGATGCATGTCCTTGATTGAGTGCTACCTTCAGACTTTGTCCAAGTCGACCATCGTGCACGGCTTCACTGTCACTGAGACAAAAGTGCCTTCAATGTTCCTTGCATATTAGCCCTCGATGAAATATGGACCTTTACCTTTAAAACCTAACCTTTATCACGCAAATCTAATTTGTTGTCATTGAACGTCATTGCAACATCAACTCAGACCCATTGGAGATCTCGCCGAGGATGTGCGACAGCAACAGACGGCTTAGAATCGCGTAGCTATCGAGCGCCCCATTGTGATATTCGGCTTGCTGCCGAGCTAGGCCTCCTCGCACTCCAGATTGTCGTGACACTCGCTTGTGCTGCGACTTCACCTAATCACCTTGGCCCCCTGCGTTTGGGGAGTAGGAGAGCATGTGCAGAAAAGGAACAGTCGAGGGTGTTTAGCGGATTCGTCACACGAGACGTGCACCATGCAGTCAAGGAGGCAAGCCATCTTCCGGTTCTGCTTCTGAGATGGAGTCGAGCAGCAGCTTCGAGTCCTTGTGTGCGTCGGCAGTGTCCCAGATCGGTGTCCCTATTTGCTTCAGGGGTGCTCCTCGGCCCCTCCATCCTCAACAGGCATAATCGATCACATTCTTACAATGGGAGATCACAATATTGCAGAGTGACATGGAGGCAGGAGCAGATCTACATTGTCTATATTGGGTGCAGCCGCACTCAGACGAAAATACAAAATCATTTGTAGTACTCATATTCTACATCATATGTGCACCCCCTGGCCTAAAGAACTACATCACCGTCACACCCCCTTCATATTTCTCTAGCTTCGCCACTGATGGGGGACTGCAATACCTTTTTCCAATGATCTTCTTTTGGATACACGATACATCATCTCCAGTTCTGAGAGAGACGGGAGGAATTTTAACACATTTGCCAACAATTCAATGGTAGGATGAATCCACTTGAGCCTCTGAATTGAATATATATGGATATATGGAGGACAACACTTTAGCTCAATTCGTCAGAGAATAAGTTCCTGCATCCATAAACCTGAACTTGCTGAGATTGAGAGCGAATTGAAGATCCCCTCAAGCCCACAAGGCACAAAGTAGCTGACAATGGAGGAGGCACATGCTCGTTGATATGCCCATACCGTACGAGTCAAGGATTTGTGTCCTTCTTATTTTTGATTCGCTTGCCTCCACTCTAATGCAGATCAGGTAATTGTGGTGTTGCCCCAACAAGGTTGAATATATATTCTTTATCAACTGCTTTTGTTTGACTATAATTTGTCGTGTTACTAAAACTCAAAACAACTTTTTTTTAGTAGAAAGCCCTGAATCTCTTTAATTGATTTCATTTTGTCTATAGTAGACAGTTCTACTCTTGCTTGCAGTGTGATAACATATCAAAATATTTTAGTGTCACTCCCTTCTAGCTATTCTAAGGTTTTTACGTGTCAAAGTGTCATCAGGCATTGGCCTATATATGCATGCGATGCAGTTTTTGGTTTGTTCTAAGTGCAAAATCAAAGTTTAGGTTGCTTCCTAGAAATGGTTGCTGCTGCTTACTTATTTTGTGAGGCTGAGTAACTGATGTGTTTATACCAAATGTAGAAGAATGCGGTGAAGCCAATTTGATCAAATAATACCAAAATCGTTTTAATTACTGGTACAAATAGTTATTCTTACCTAGGTCATATATTATGATTCAGTTTCAGGCGGTCTCCCAACTGATGTTCCTCATCATTTAAGTTTATTTTCTCAGTGGAAACTATTTCAAACATCACATTTACCTCCATGATCTTTTTTCTGTTCTAAGTTTTTTTAGTTATCCGACTGCACTGCATTCAGACTTTCCTTCTTGTTATAGTCAAAGAAGAGATTGGATACAATGAGCAGTTGAGACCTGCCGATATTCTCTCTCTTTTTTTTCAGTTCCTTTGCTTCCTTATCATGTTATAATAACTTGTGTAGGAATAATGCTTCCTTATCATATTATAATAACTTGTTTCAGCATCAATAAAATGTCACATGATTCCAGTAGCAACGTGCAAGCAAAAATCCGGTTATTAGAGTACAATACTTCAGAGCATAGAGGTATTCAGATCGAGTTTACATCAATAGTAAAACTTTTCATACCTCAACTCAATGATTATATAATATTCTGACTCGATGTAAAATTAACTTAGCTCTCATTTTTTTTCAAAAAAAAGAGAGAATATTCAGAGTAGCTGACATTTCATATGCAATTCTCTAGTCTTACCTTTATGACTATTAATGCTGATTGGTGCTTGCTGACACATCAATGTTGAAGCAGCTGAATATTACTATGTATTGGCTCTTTTAGCATCATATTGGTATCGGTGGAATAAAATTTAGCGACATTGGCATGTCTGTGATGATTTGCTATGTCAAGAGCTTCAGTGATTAGGGTTTTGACCTGAATCTCTTTTCCCTTCTGCTTCAGCCGAAGAAAAACTTCAATTTGTGCCATTCACGCATTCACGAATGGCGTGATAATTATCTCCTACCATATATAGAAACGATGAAACAGAAAAATATTCCGGAATCAAACCCCCAAGTTCTAGAAGCTGGAAGAAAGGATTCAGAAATGACATTGCCATGGATAATATTAGGTTGAAAGGAAACAAACCTTTATTTTAGCCTTTGATGAAACACTTAACTTGTATATAGCTCTTTAATTGATTATTTAATGGAATCGATGTCAGGTGTTATTTGGTAAAAACTGAACATAGTGCATAATATCAATTGTTGGCAACTCAAGGGAATTCGCCCCCATATTTGTCTCGTGCATACTATGTTTACTGTTTAGAACTCGATTGGACAGTATCGCGCAACACCATCTGCCTAGCTTGATCACGTTATAAGAGACATGAGGCGCGCCAATGGCGCCCTATTTTTCTAGTCTGCTCGTTTTCATGTGATGAGGTTGCTTTCTATTTCCTGCAAGTTGCAACCTAGTCACTAGACTTTTGTATTGTGACATTGTCCTACTCCTATTTCGAGACTAAAATTAGCACACAAAGCTTCTTTTGCATGTTCGTATAAGGGAGACTTCTAAGGACGAGGTCTGGACAGCTTTGCTTGTCTTCATGGCACTCCTGTGTTGGTGGTAGAGAAGAGAAAACTTTCTAAAGAAGGTAATTTGGACGGTTTTGCGTGCTATGATGGCACTGTATAAAATTTTTTTGGCACACTCAATTTGCCTTTAAGAATTATAACTTTTTTTACATGTTTGTCATTTCCACTGCGTCGTTGAGAGAAACCATTTATTTAGTCATCAAAGTTTGATCAGTGGACAATAATATATGTGTGGTTTCGAGGCATTAGAACACAAGAACAAAGGTTGTGGACAACTTAGATCCCTGGTCATAATGTCTTGGACAGACCTATCACCTTACTTTGATTTCTGTAGGTGTTAACCTTTAGTTTATAATAGTATATTCTTTCATAGAACCATTTTCCTTTAAGCATCGTTAAGACAGGTTGTTGTATATACACTCTATGAAGAAAAGCATTGGTTTCGGGATGCATGTAATCTTGTTTAGAAAACATAATGTAAATTTTTAATGAATTTTTTTAAGAAACTTATGTCAAAAGAAAAGATGGGTTAGAAATTAAAAGGTGTAACACTTTTAGGAGGAAGAAACAGTGTAGTAAAGGAACACTTTTAGGAGGCCATATGTCAAGGCCATATAATCTGGGGGATTAAGCACATTTTAGTTTCACCATTGCTGCCATTGCAATCTTGTGGCACAAATGATAATTGTGTTTTTTGTGCAATGGTCAAAAGAGTCCTATAATATGTCCATAACATAGGTGCTATATGTATATCAAAACATGTTCTTTAGCGGGTATAAGTAAGACCATCATAAGTTCCCAACTAGCTGGGTTTCTTAAAGAAGAAAATAGATTGTAATGTAACATGTGAAGCGACCCTTGCTCATGCAGTGAGAGCGCGCGGAAAATAGGTTGCTCTTGCCCCCCTTAAATAGAAACACTCGTCTTTATTGAATATTTTTGGCAGTATGTAGTACTGGTTCATCGCGGCAAAAATAGACCATACAAAAAAGGTTGATATTCTAAAATTTTAGTCATTTCTAAATGTAATTTTTTTCATTATACCGGACTTTTCTTTAGAGTTTCATTGCAATATGCCGCTAATTGCTTTTACAAATATACTAGGCGAGTGTCCGAGCGTTGAATAATATATTTATGTTAGGTGAAGCATTAAAAAATTATTCAACAACTGAAATTGCGACAAAAGGCACTGCAAATAGATTAAAATGATCCACAAAACATGTTTCAAAATTTAAACAAAGTAATTTTTTATTTAGCATAATATAAAAGCTAGCCTCATATATTCTCTATAATAACATTCTAAGCGAATCAACTAATTTACCCTTGTTTGCATTTATTGATGCTTTGCATAACAAAAACAAAAATAAAGGATCCACTAATATCTCCTTAGGCTACCATAAAATGGAAAAAAAGTGGCGGTAAATTACATAATGGGCTGCCCATTCATCTACATGTGTACCGAACCCTTCACCCACCTTCACACGCAGCCATCACATTCTTATTTCCCTATCGATGCGTTTTCCTCTTTCGCTTAGAACCATGGTTGTCGCCGTCATTGCTCACTATCCTGCAATGGTGGCTCACACCAAGCATTATTATAATTTATTGCCAATGCCTTTCTCGTCTTCTTCCCTTAAATGGCAAAACCATGTGTTGTCTAGGAAGCGGAGGCAAGGAGAGGGTTGGACTCGATGAGCAGAGGGACTAATTTGCAGGCGATGAGCAGAGGGACTAATTTGCAGGCTAATGACCCGTACAAATATTTCATTAGCACCATAAGAACGAGACCAACAAATATGTCGCGCATTCCATCTTGAAACCAAATGGTTCCTACTCACTTAGCATATGGTTACTCATTCACACCCCAATCTCTTGCAATAGTTGTGGACGTGAGTGCCCGCTTCACCGGCCACCCAACTTCACATGAGAATTTTATTTTGTTAGAATGAAATCACACCAATGTTTGACTTGCTCTCCGTGCCGTTCAACAAATTCAAACACACAAAAGAAATAAGTACGGAAGGACAAACTCATCTTGATCAGTTTGCGACATGACTTCCTGAGTGCAACTTTCCGTTGAGTACCCTCTTCGCATCAATCAAACAAACAAAAAAGAAAAATTGAAACCCGAAGAAGGCTATACTGGACGGGATCCCGCGCCAAGTTTCCGTTGGGCCCAGCCTAGCTCACTCGCGGGCTCCTGGGCCCGGGCTGCCTGCTTCCTTTTCTCGGAAATCTCGGCCCCCATCGCCGTCTCGCGCACCAGTGGCACACGCCGCCCCTGCCTCTTTTCACCGGAAGCGCTCGCCGCCGCGAAAGGATTTGCCCCTCCCTCGTAGCCGGCGTTCTCCGGCTCCCCTCCACTGGAGCCTAAGGAAATGGCTTCGAGCGGAGATCCACCCTTGCTAGCTGGTAAGCCCTAGCTTGCTTCGATTGCTCGAGTTAGTTGTTCCGCCGTCCGCGTGGTATTTTCTCTGTGACCGAGCAGTCGAACCAAATCCAATTTAGGTGACGTAGATACAGTGAGTGATTTAGTGAAATCCTTTTGTCTGGGGGACTTTGCATATGCTATTTTTTTTTTTAGATTTGTAAGCGGTCGGGAAGCCTATTTTTCGAGCGGGAAAGGTGAACAAACTGCATTTCCTTTTGTCTGGGGAATGTTCAGTGCTTGTCCGCTGGACTCCATCGCTCCTAAAAACATCAATAGATGGAATTTCTTTGCTACTTCTGCTCATATAGAGTCAGGTCGTAATTTTTGGACTTCATCAAGAAATTTTTGTTCGCAACGTACTGAACGCTCAGGTTGTAATTTCGTTGCTTAAAAGGTTTCGAAATTCCTGGGGTGCCCTGTCGTGGAAAAGGAGAATCAAGAAATGCTCCAGCGACTGTGCATTACATGTATATAGCGGCGGATGGGCTTAACTTACCAATATTTGATGGCTCTGTGTGCATCGTTATAGTGTCCTGATTCCTAATATGACTCTAGTGTGTTGTACATGGACTCTTGGAAACATCCTTGAGACTTTGTTTCTATGACGACTGCATTTTTCGTGCCTGCTGGTCATCTACTTATTTTTTTATTTCTTTATAAGCAGCACTTCTGACTCGCCTGATGCTTTGGAGTAACAATGGTTCATAATTCTATTTCGTCTCACTCATGCAAACACATTGCAGGAGCCCAAAATGCATGGGACATGCTATCAGACGAGCAGTCTCAGAAACATATCACTACTGGTTCTGGTGGCATCAACAACATACTTGGTGGGGGGATTCACTGCAAAGAAGTTACTGAGATTGGTGAGTTTCTTACAATGTATCATCCTTTACATTTAACTAAGTAATGAGGAGGAGCACTTGGTTATCCATAGAATCAGTTGGACAATTTTTTATAAACGAATACCACAAATGACGGACCCAACAATCGTGTATCTTATCTACTATTGAATAATGATTGCTCTATTGAACTTTTCTTCCGTTTTAATGAGTTTTGGGAGTTCAGTGCACCTCTTACGTTATCTTTCTTCTCAAATAATAGTTAGAAAATTCCTTTGTGTTCCTCTATGAAGTAGTTTAACCTAAATAATTTCTCTCTTTTGATCTTAAGTGATGTGCCTAACAAGCAGTACTAGTTTTATTCAGGTGGTGTCCCAGGGGTCGGTAAAACTCAACTGGGGTATGCTCGAAAAACTACTGAATAAAATTTAGTTGAAGATCTCACTGCTAAATACAACATATTTTCAGGATTCAACTAGCAATCAATGTCCAGATCCCAGTGGAATACGGTGGCCTTGGTGGAAAAGCAGTTTATATTGGTAAATTGGTTCACAGAAGAGAATGTTGTCATTCTGAGCCTTTCCTGCGGAAGCCTAATATTTATTGCCTTCACCCAACAGATACGGAGGGCAGTTTCATGGTTGAACGTGCCTATCAAATTGCTGAAGGGTGTATTAGCGACATACTGGAGCACTTTCCGCACAGCCATGAGAAGACTTCATCTGGCCAAGGGAAGCTGCAGCCTGAGCATTTCCTGGCAGGCATCTATTACTTCCGAATATGCAGCTATACTGAACAAATTGCAGTTATAAACTACCTGGAGAAGTTCCTCGGAGAGCATAAGGATGTGGGTTTCTTGAACAGTTGACTCTTCAAGCCTAGTTCTATTAATCTAAATTTCTCTGTCGTTTTGTCATTAACTTTTCATCAGGACATTCCTGTTTGCAATTGGGAACTGTAATTTTCAGTCTGCAGCCCTTTGTTTTTGTAATATATACAACGATTGACCTAGCTGTGTTTTAAAATTATTTGCCTGCTTCACAGGTGCGTATAGTTATAATTGATAGTGTTACATTCCACTTTCGACAAGACTTTGATGATCTGGCATTGAGGACAAGAGTGCTCAGTGGATTATCACTAAAGTTGATGAAGCTTTCAAAGGCATACAACTTGGCGGTAAGTTAGCCGTCATGTGGATCAAGGCTCTTCATGTGAATTACCATCATGATTGGTATTCTAAATAAATGTTTGACTCCACTTTGTTCAACTCCTGCTACATCTGTTTATATTGTCAATCCATCGTGGTCTTTGATTTTACAGTTAGTTAGCAAACAAAATGCTAGATGTGTTCTTATTACTAATTAATAAATAGGAACATATTTACATTTCTTTTGTGCCATTTAAAATTGAGCTTACATTTCTTTTCTTGCTTGCTGAACTGTGTGTTTGGGAGGTAATATGACGGATGAAATACTTATGTTATAAATTTATATTATAGTTGGCCAGAAGCAGTAAATAGGACTCTGCATGTGCACATAACCAAATGCCTTTTAACTATCCGTGCATCTTGTGGGGTCGGTGTAGTAATTAAGATTTTCCTCCTTAAGAATGAACTCTAGAAGAGATATCCATCATGTTCATTTCTATTTCATGATGGTTGTATCTGAGGTAATGATGACTTATTTGATGCTAATATACATTTTTTTATATATTTATGCAGGTTGTCTTGTTGAACCAAGTCACTACTAAATTTACTGAAGGGTCATTTCAGCTGACTCTTGCTCTAGGTCAGTTTCTATTCGTGCAGTTATAGCAATGTACCTTGCTGTACTCTAGGTCTGGATATTCATTTCAGATCACTAAGATAGTCAAAACTACTGACCTGTTATGTCAATTTGGTCCTTTTACGGATTACAAGCAATATTTTGTCTCTTCCAATTGTTTAAGTCACTTTAAGAACCACGATAATGCAATGCATCTACCCATAATCACACTTGCTGTTATGTGTTTTTATGCCATCATTGTTTCTATATAGAATCAGAGTAGCGCGTATATCTGAATGGAAAAATGATTTACGCAAATTGGATGACGTCCACGTATCATGCACATACCTGAAAGTTACATAAGACAAGGTCTAGAATCTGGCCAACACAAAAGCCTATATGTTAGGCTACAATGAAACCTACAAGCGCCACCAACAATGCTGATAATTCTTTTAATTGAACAACTGGGGAGTCCCCTACCTGTTTTCTAATGAAAGATATCATCTCAGGCTACTTATCAAGTACAGCCATCACCCTAATTTTGGCCCTAACATGATATAAAATTTAAAGGGTATTTTTTTAATTAGTAAAAGGAAATTATTATCCTAGGTTATGATTTGGGCACATGGATTAATTTCATTCCCTCTCCTTGATTGCCTTCTCCCTTGTTAGGTTTCACTGACCCCTACCTCTCCTTGCATTATTGACACACCTTAGATCCTGTCTGGTAATCATCTCAACTGAAGTTGGACAAGCTTTTCTTTGATCTGTGGGACCTGTGACATAAATTTGACCCCTTCTTGAATATAAATCCACCACAAATGGACCCGACATCTGTATAGTTACTAAAATTTCTACCTTTGTAATTGATCCATGTTCTCATAGCTTCCAAGTTATGATAGTAATCACCACATTTCCAACAAGGTTTGGGTGGGTGATTGGCAATACTGTTTTCAAGTAGTTTGGTAACTTTTGTTTTTCCTTCAGTTCTGCAACATGCTCTTCCTAATATTTCACGAGTTGGACACTTGGATTGTTCCACAAAATTGTGACAACTGGTCCGACTCATGCATAGATATCTTATTGCTCCCCATATTTATATCAATTTCATTCCATCATGAGTAGAGCCCGCTACTTGAAATGGACCTACAATTTAGGCAATCAGATGAAGTTCAGGTACAATGCACATAGCTGAAATTTACATAAGAAAGATGCGTCATCTGTCTATATCTACATTTTGCTACCTTTACAGTGACCCTGTTCTCTAGATTCATTCTGCTGGTTAATTATATGATGGTTAGTTATGATAATAATACATTTCCAATGGGGCGGGGTAGATGATTTGCAAAAAACTGGGTTTTCTTCAGTTCCAGAACATATTGTTCCTCTGAATATTTCATGATTGAAAACATGTTTGATTCGACAAAAGGAGACCAACGATCTTGTTATGCAGGTGACAGCTGGTCCCACTCTTGCACAAATCGACTGATTCTATACTGGAATGGGAACGAGCGATATGCATATCTTGACAAGTCCCCTTCACTTCCTGTAGCTTCATCACCATATGCAGTGACGGGCAAAGGGGTGAGAGATTCTGTAAGTTCAAATGGCAAGCGAGTCCGGGTAATGTAGCAGTCGTGGTATCGCAAACTTGTATATTCTCTATGCACTTGTGCTTAAATTAAACCGTTCTGCCGTTCCTTCGCCATAGATCTTTTGGTCAAGTTCTAAAGTTGGATCATTAGCTGATTGACGGTAGATGGACATACCAATTTTGGGCAGTGCCTTATCTTCTTTTGTGCCGTTAATATAGAAAATTAATTAGGTGCCACTGAAATGGCTAGTGTTTGGTTGATCTATCATTTACTCGCATGTTTCTGTAGTCTCTCCTGCCTGAACATGTAACATCTACGCTAATCCTGTAACAACCAGAATACATGTGCTTCTTCAGTGAGTGCCATGTGTATTTACGGACGTACCAAGTATATGTTCTCAACAGCTGCAGGTTGGGGAGTTTGCATGTGTAAGTAGCAAGCACGAAAGTACACGCTGTAGTATATGTTCAACTCTGAAATGGAATATGATTGGACAATTAGCCATATTCCCCGTGTGTTACCATGCGGGCATATCAGGGCGTGCACACTGGGTTACTGATTTAGACAACATGAGCTGCTCATGGAAATTTTCATAGAAATTGCACATGGAATGCGGCCTTCCCCGGTCACAACTCTGTTTTTCTTATATCCCCAGTTCTTACAGAACTCAGTGTGAAACTTTTACAAGATTCTAGTAAGATTTCTGGCGCTCGGAAGCGGCCTTGAATCTTGTTGTGTCAGTACGGAAAAAATCCGTTGCTTCCAGGCGGCCGGGCCTCCATGGCATTTGTTTCCAGTGCGAATTGATCCGCTTTCTCCCGGCATCTCCTTTTGCTGTCAGGTCAGTGGGGGCTTCGTTGCGAGAACTCATCAACGCAAAAATGAATTCGCGCTTTGGCATCGGGTGTCCCGGTACCAATTGGGACTGCCAATCATCGTGTTTCCGTGTGGAGGTGGAACCACCGGAGAAGAAAGGCAGTGCTTGTGTTCATATTTGGAGCTACGCTTTTCAGAGCATTTCGCGCAAAGTAGGCTGTGCCAGCCGTGCGCGATCATGGCATGATATTCCTGGTGCTAGTGAGAATCTGTCGAATGATCGTCCTAGTACAACATGTAGATGCTGTTACGGCTTCACTGAAATTGGTAAAGGTTTCGTACTAGTACTAGGTGACTGACAAGGCCATCTCGCCATGCCAAGGGGGTGTTCGTTGTATGAGGTCTAAAATTTAGAGGGAAGAATCTTGTCATTTAAGAGTATTAAATAAAATTTAATTACAAAACTAACTGCAGAACCTCTGGTCTAAATCGCGAGACGAATCTAACGAGGGTAGGTAAGCCGTGATTAGACGCTGGTTACTGTAGCATCACTGTAACAAAATATAGATTAATTAGGCTCGTTAGATTCGTCTCGTAAATATGTTTCTATCTGTAAAAAGGTTTGTCATTAAATTTTATTTAGTACTCTTAAATAATAAGATTCTCTTTGATGTGACATGTCTAAATGCTAAATGCTAAAGCAACGAACAACCCCCAAGTTGACTCCATCGATGCTCCCACTGATGCCAAACCGACAACGAGACTGTTGTATGCCGTTAACTTTTCGCGCTTTTTTTTTTCTCTCAAGACATGGTGTTCGTTTCCACCCCTCTAAATTTTAGACCTCTAAAATGAAAGAGAATTTTGTCATTTAAGTGTATTGAATAAAATTTAATGATAAAACCTTTTTGACAGATGAATGCTCATTTCAAGACGAATCTAATGAGCCTAATTAATCTATGTTTTGTTACAGTGATGCTACAGTAACTATCATCTAATCATGGTTTAATTACTCTTATTAGATTCGTCTCGCGAATTAGACCTGGGGTTCTGCAGTTAGTTTTGTAATTAAACTTTATTTAATACTTCTAAATAACAAAATCCTCTTTGATGTGACCCCTCTAAAATTTAGACTCCTGTAAACAAAACACCCCCTATGCCAGTACCTTAAAATTTAGTTCCTAGTTACCGTATAACTTGCACCGCTCCAATTTTGATCTTGTAAGTTGTTCCTAAACGCTTCAGCCTTGAAGTTGTTCCTAAACGCTTCGCCGTTAGCTGGGCCACGGTGACTCGCTTTGCCAGTGCGAGTACCTTACGGACCAAAACCATGGCATATGGACATCGACGAGGAGCACTGTACGGTGACTCCTCAAAGACCCCGATCGACGTACGCAGCTTGGGGCGAGGGAGCAAAAGCAATGTGGGGGGCAAAAGCGCTAGCTATAGCAGCGCACAGAGGATGGGCCAAGCTACACGATGCAAGGTCGGTCAGCTGCAAAGCCATTTTTCCCAGCATGAGCGGAGTCTTGTGCACTTTTTGCCGCCCATTCCCTCGCGTCGGTGAAGGATCTTTCATTCCGTTATCCCCGCGACTGACGCGATGTTGCGGGCCGGTCGGTGATCCTCTCCCCGGCAATGGCCGTGCCGCAGCCAACGTCTGAAAATCTGAAAGCGTACGGTCTTGCCGCCACGTCAAGTGCATAGATTCACATTATTTGTGCTGCTAGTTTTAAGAATAATCGTTCGTCGTTCTAGCATCCCCGCGCGCCTCCAGCACGGAGAATATCCTCTCCTCGAGTTTTTCTTTCCTCCGTTTTGTTCGTGCCATGTTCCTGATGCCTGCCCTACGTAAAGTTTTGCGCGACGACTGGCACAGCGGAACAAGAGCTTGCACTCCGACAAAACCTGGTACGTACATGTGCCCGGCACTGGCCACAGCTAAAAACCTGAAGCAACGCAAGGAGCGGCGCCTGAACACTACGGGCTGTTCGTTTTCAAAGGTTTAAATTTTAAAGAGGTCACATCAAACAAAATTTTGTTATTTAGAAGTATTAAATAAAGTTTAATTACAAAACTAACTGCAGAACCCCGGGTTTAATTCGCGAGACGGATCTAATGAAAGTAATTAAGCCGTGATTAGATGATGGTTATTGTAGCATTACTGTAACAAAACATATATTAATTAAGCTCATTAGATTCGTCTCGAAATGAGCATTCATCTGTCAAAAAAATTTTGTCATTAAATTTTATTTAATGTTCCTAAATGACAAAATTTTCTTTCATTTTAGAGGTCTAAAATTTAAAAGGGAGAAAACAAACACCCCTAGCCAGTGCTTGTGTTCATAAAACTCGACATGCCGGGGGTAAAACCACCCCCGACGGCATTTGTTTAAGAAGAAGAGCCTTTCACGCAGGTCGAGAAAACCTCCGAACCCCTTCCTTGATTCTACACAAGGACTCAGCTGGCCGTTGTGGGCTCTGAGTCTTTACCATATGCTTTGACCTAGGGAAGACGAGGGGATTTTTTTTACGCACTTCAGGTATCACGCGGCACTGTAGTGAGCTACAGTATCGCGGGTGCCGCCGCTCGAACCCGGGCCGACAGGGACAACGTCGAGCCTCTGGCTCTGGCCACTCGGGACAACGAGCTTTGGCCAGCCAGTGCTTGTGTTCATACTGTACTAGTATTTGGAGTCGTCCTCGTCGGGGCGTTCTTGCACAAAAGCAGCCTGTGCCAGCCATTCGCGGTCATAGCTAGCGCTTGACGATATTCCTCGGAGAATCTATCAGTCATCATCATCGTCGTACTAGTACAGATAGGTGAAAAGGGTGAACATCGCTGCTGTCAACTCCTAGGATACCAGGAGCAGGGTCCCCAGCCCAGGCCAGGGGTTGAATGAGCTTGTTTCTTTTCATGGCAAAATGGGGAGGAGAGATGGCGCCAAGCTCCTATAGGGAGTAGTACTGTTGTTGCCTACCTTTGTTTTCTCCTTGGGTATGTTGGCCTTTTCTTTTTCACATTTGCTGATGTTCAGATGCCTGTAATCATATATAATGCAGTAGGTATTTTTCTCATGCTGAACCGCTATGAAAACGTACACATATATGCTGCAACATTTGATAATTCATACTAGATGCCACGGTGTCAACTAACCAGTAAAGAAATTTAAGAGAAGTGAAAGTGGCATCTCTTCTCTAAACTCAGCTTTGTAGCTGTTGATCTTCTTTCATCTTCTTGTAGAAACCAGCACCGTCTCTGATCAACGGCAGAGAGCACCAACGGAAACCTTGCGTCTGTCAGTCACGGTGTCATTAGCACGTCCAACGTATAATGGGATGACTAGATGATCTAAAGAACCTGGATGGTGCCTCGTAAACTAGCACTCGGAGTCCTCGGAGGCACATTTGAAATCCAGTGAAGTGGGTGGTGAACGAAAAGAAATGTGGCGTGTCCTTTGTACAGATGGCCAGTCCGACGACTTGGCAGTCTGTCAGGTTGACTGACTCTTGTAGTACCAGAACTCAAAGACACAAGACACTGATGACCCCATGGAATGATTCTGAAGCTGAATGAATGGCTTCGGCCTGAACCTTTCGAGACGGCTAACGCGAGACATATAGCAAGAACAAAGAGCAGGGCAGCTAAAGGATACTCCCTCCATCCCTTTTTATAAGGGATCGGAGGGATTCAACTTTGTCCCTTAATATAAAGGATCGGAGGTACATAGGTGGGCCCCATGTGCTGGAATTCACCGTTTCTCTCCACCCACCCACGCCCAGCCTTATCCTCTCGCGCCGCAACCCACGCCCACCCCGCAGCTCCTCGCCCATCGCCGCCTCGCCGATTTCGGCCCGCCATCGGCGTCACCTGCAGCTTGGACCGTCGTCGTCGCCGCCGATTTGGATCAGTCGTCGTCGTAGCCCGCGGAGCTCCTGGTCGCGCCCTCCAAATCCACAGCGATGACCGCGGGGCGAGCTGCTCTCACGGGTTGCCGTCGAGGCGACCTCGCGCGGGCTGCCATGGGGGCGAGCTCGTGCGGGAGGCCGCAGGGGCGACCTCGTGCGGGAGCCCGCGGGCTGCCGCTGGGACGAGCTTGGAGGACGCGGCCCCGGTGCCACCCTGTCAAGAAGAGGACGCGGCGGCCCTTGACTTGCATCTCGCCGTCGTTGCAGCTTCTCGCCATCGAATCGAAGCTCCCCTCCCTCCATCTCCGCCGTTCGCGAGCTCGTCGAGGCGCATCTGGGTCGCAGGGATCCGCCACTGAGCTCGAGGGGCGTGGCGGTGCGGGGAAGGCGAGCGGGGCGCGAGTTCGCGGCACGGCGGCGGCGCGGAGGCTCGCAGCACGGCGGCGCGCAGAGCTCATGCAGGCTGCGAGGAGGCGAGCGGCGGCCGTGGTGCTGTCCGGTGCTGGCTCGGGAGCAGTCCGTGGGCGTGGAGAGAGAGAGAGAGAGCGCAATAATGGAGGGGCAAACTTGTCTTTTTACTGCGCTGCTAGTTTTCTGGGGAAATCCCCCGATCCCTTACATTAAGGGACGGAGGGAGTAAGACGCCAACCTCTGACGCCTGTGAAGGCCCCAGCCGACGTGTGCAAACTTTAAACAAGGGGCCGGAGAGCAAAAGCCGGCTGGCGGCGGCCATGGGCGCAAAGAAAACAGATGGGACGATGCTCATTCTCGACACGGCTGCAAAGTCGTTTTCCCCCAAAAGGGTGTGCGATCGAGCTGGATCGGAGGGGAGGGCAGGGCGGGCCGATGATGATTGTGCTTAGTACGCGCCGCGCCCATGCAGTTGAGCTAGCAGGGACCGCAACGCGAGCTTCATTGCCCAGCTTTGGGAAGGGGAAATAATGGGGAATCTTTTTAGAGGCAACGAAATGTGGAATCTGTCCAGCCCGTTTCAGAGTTTAGAGAGAGACGGTCGACGCCGTTCTTCCCGGTGGTGACCGTCGCCGGCCGATCGGTGGTCCTGGCAGCACGTCTGAAACTTGGTAATTAAGCATCTTGCCTCGCCGTCACCTAGAGATGCAAAGCAGGAATCCCTTCTTCTACTAGGTTGTAGCATTGCCCTATATATGTGACATATAAGGAGCGCCAGCTGTCGATATTCTGACTCACTGCACGGATAAGAACGGATCGATGAGCTTGATTGTTGATGGTTTCTCCCAGGTGCAGAGCTTTTCCCAAGGCGGGGGAGACCGGCGACGTACGGCACACCGCAGAACGAACGCCTTTGGTGGTGTTCATGCCTAGTATTAAGTTGCGCTCATCGAAGCAAAGCTGCATGCATGGTCTCGGCCTGCGCCTTTTCATGACAAGGCCAAGGCAACGCACACAGCAAGAACAAGAAGCAGACAGCACAACAGCAAAGGATTAGTAGAACAGGATACTATATCAGTCGTCGGTCCAGTCATGTTGACGCTGACTGCGATGCGACTGATGACGGAGTATGCAAATAAAAGCGCGGGAACAAAGCCGATCGGCGGCGAGGGACAAAGGCGCAAGCAGCAGCCAGCGCGCGCACGGCAAAAAGCGCAGATGGGCCTCTATATATGCTGTTCTCGACTGCAAAGCCATTTTCCCCAAAAGGATAGTTGATCGTTAGCTGAAAACCGGCTGATGATTTGTGCGCGCCAAGCAGGATGATGGCTCGCAGTGCTTTTGGCCGACACCTACTGGCTACTGCAGAGGGAGACGAACATATGGATGCATGAGCTCTTCTGCTTGGTTCCTCTTCCTACCATCCATCGATAGAGAGGGCTGTCACCGATGGACACGGATAAAAGAATCGCGTAAACGAGTGCCCAGAGGCGAGGCGACCAACCCAACCCACGCCAAACATTCCCAAGACCGGGGAAACCGGTGCGGGAAAACTAGCTAGCAAATCAAGACGCATGCTTGCGCTCGTTAAAAATCGTCTATCCTCCCGCGGTTACCCGTGCATGCATGCATGGTCAGATGGTCTTGTCTGGTCGCATTGCGACATGCACCCATGCTTTCTTGCTTTGTTTTGTTCCGCCCTCGCCTGGCTGGCCGTGGCCGGTACACCGGTCCACTGTCTACGTACGTACGCGGATCGGATTGTCCATGCACCAGGCCCCGAGCTACTACCCAGTACGTACAGTACTAGCAATGTACTACAACTACGTACATATTCCCAAAGTTACCGTGGCGTGAACTCGAGAATGCAGACACGCAACAAAAAAGGCGGGATTCATCGCACTCGCATACGCGAGGCGAAGCCACGTCTCGCACACGCCCGTCCCTAGCTGTGGGTTTGTCCGATGTCCGCGAGTCTCGGCCCAATACGACGCGAGTTAACTGCGTAGGTGAGCTGAGCGAATACGACTCGACTACACGACGTGAGTTAACACACGGGCCTGTCTTACGAATACGATGCTGCGATTTGTCTCTTTCGGGTTCTTTTCCCTTTCGACGACGAGTTAATTCTTCGTCTCTTTTTTTTTCTTTTTCATTTGGTTACATTTTTGCACCGCCAACACTCACGTAGGTCAGCTGAGCGCTCGCACACCCTGATGTATGTAACAAATATTTTTTTTCTAGGTCCCAAATAATTTGTTTCAAACATGTTGTTCAAGTCTCTAAATTTGTTCCATTTCATTGCTTTCCATGTTCGAGATCACTGATGATCATGTTTTACGAAGTGTGAAGCTATGTTCCACACTAATTTTAGAACGAGATAAATATTTTGTTAAAAAACAATTTGTTCCATCTCACTGCTTTCCATGTTCCAGATGACGGATGATCATGTTTTACGAAGTGTGAAGCTATGTTTCACACAAAATTTAGAACGAGATAAATATTTTGTAACAAAAAAAAACAATTTGTACCATCCCACTGCTTTCCATGTTCCAGATGACTGATGATCATGTTTTACGAAGTTTGAAGCTATGTTCCACACTAATTTTAGAACGAGATAAATATTTTGTAAAAAAAAAAGCAATTTGTTCCATCTCACTGCTTTCTATGTTCCCGATTACTGATGATCATGTTTTAGGAAGTGTAAAGCTATGTTTCACACTAATTTAAGAACGAGATAAGTATTTTGTAACAAAAAAAACAATTTGTTTCATCTCATTGCTTTCCATGTTCCAACACGGTTGCAGTCTTGTTCTAGATACATAGATTTGTGTTCAAATTTATTATATTATTATCTCTAACAGAGTCCGACAAAATGGAAAAATGTGCAGCAAAAAGAAAAAAAAAAGAACGCCCGCAGTCAGGAAGGGAAAAAAAAAACAAAACGCGAGCGAGCCGTAAGTCAGGGAAAAAGAAAAATGGGCCCACTATCCACGTCCCGCACTCCGCGCCCGCGTCGGAGGTGCGCGAGAGTAGTACGTCCTCTCGCACGGGCGAGTACGATCGGCCCCCCAAAAAAGGTGTACAAACAAAATCGGGGATAATGGAACATGGAAGAAGCCGGGCGAAAACACACGCGCCAGCATGGATTTTTGTACGGCTCCTCCTCGATCGCCCGGCGGATCGGATCCCAATGAATGCAGGCAGACGGATCACGGAAGGCATATACGTATATGCATGCCAAATCCAGATCGGACGAGCACAAACAAGGTTTGGGCACGGGCCGGCCGCGGCGATGATGGCGCGCGGTCGGCTTTGTCGCCGACTGTACAAGAGGCTCACAGAGCTGGAGTCGGTCGATCCGCTGCATATATAACCAACGCGCTAGTAGATCGCACATATATACCCTGCCCGGGACTGCGAGAGCCGTAAGCCCGTAACGCGTAAAGGATAACAACAACTACTACAGTCAGTGGCGAAGCTACAACAAATCAGAGGGGGATGCAGACTTGTACTGCAACTACAACATTGAGCATTTTTTTTTTTCGAAAGACCAACTACGTACAACAACATTGAGGATAAATTAATGAGGTGAAAATCTAGTAGAGGTCTAGCTAGACTATGCGGGTGCATCTGCACTCTGGCAACACCTTTCTAGCTTAGCTCCACTGAATACAGTATAATACTCATATATATGAAGCATTGTGGCAAAAAGTATAGTAGTATAATCTAGCTACAAAATTAAGCTAGTTCAAATTTAGCGCCAATTATGCCAATAACTATCAAGTTTGGCAGGTTTGGTTTTGACTCTTTTGGGGCCTGCGTGGCTGCTAGCAAGAACGTCGTCCAGTCCGGAGAAGTACAAGAAACTCTGCCAAACAAAAAAGGTCGTCGAACGGAGGCTTGAAAAACTAGCCCATCTCACATGGTAATGACCCCACTAATCGATCTAGTTAATGCCGTTCACAAAGAAAAACTGCGCCGCGCGTCGTCGGTGCGAGATGGAGTTTCCAGCTTTCCACGCACAGAATCTTCGTTGACTCGCTCGCGTACGTAACTGCAGCAGTTGCCCTCAAAGCGTTGTGCATGCATGCTGACCAATGACCAAATCACTCTCGAGTCAGCACGATCCTTTCTTTGGTTGTAGTAAGCTGGAGTACTCCCGTACTAGCCTCGCTCGTGGTGGTAAATATATTGGAAAGTGATTATTGATTTTTGAAGCCTGAGTCTGATCTAATTTATGATGCACGACTGTTCCAGTCTTTGAATGGATATAGCGTTAGAATTAAACTTTATAAATACTACTAGCAAAAGAAATTATTAATTTTGTGGTTAAACAAAATTTGTATCAACATATACTCCATGAATACTACAGTTTTAGGTTCTTAACCCCTTTCCATTTTTAGCGCTGGTACCGCCACTGGCCCACTGCACACTGGTACTCGTGTACTCCTACCACTACTTCTCGAAAAGATAAAAGGAGGCAGGGTGCTTCGTCATGGTAAATTTACCTCACACCGTTCGACAAGATGCCAAAGCGCAGAAGGTGCGTGCAGCAAGGTTACGTTCAGTCTTTACCGGCGAAGCACACACTGACCGGAGTAGAGAGGAACTCTACCCAAAGTACGAGTATGTACCTTTTTGTCCTTAAATCAAACGGATTCCTTTACGACACACTACTGAAGGCTATCCAGCACTGCACTTAGCAACCTCCACGTGATCACGTATTCACGTCTCGTGCATGCTTTAGTGCAAATTAATCGAGGGGTTGGGCATTCAAAAGTTGGGAACAAGGGATCGGAAGCGATCGGAAGCGTTTTGCAGTGTTCAGCTGAAGAAAGCTAGGAAGAAGCATGTGGCAGTACACAGGCATCTGGTTCCCGGCCAAACGAGAACCACTCTTTTAGTGTTTGTTTCAGGCGAAGCTGGGTGAGCAACAACGTCGAAACCTCCAAGTATGTATGATACGTGTAGTAAAAACCAATCGCTCTTACTTAAAAAAAAAAAAAGGACCAATCGCTCGAGATTGCAGCATTTAGTGTTTCAGATAGTTTGTCGAACCGCCATTTTTACTTTTTTTTTTTCTTATCGTTTGATAGTATTTGTGACACCAGGTAGCCAGCAGTCAAATGGGTCACTTGCGCCTTAACTAATCCAGGCATCAATACAGATATACTCCTTGTAGTACGTATTCAGGAGTACTACTACGTACCAGTAGTAATACCTGTACAAGCAGTAAGAGCAGTACGTACTCTCTGTATATACAGAGAAAGTCAACAATTAATGACTAGTACTATCGTTGTTTGCTCTTGTCAGCAGAGCGTCTCCCTGTACGTGCGCTGTCCTACGAATGATGATTAGATTCCCTTTGCGGCCTTCACACTGTCGGCTGGCCCTACCGCTCACTGAAAATGTTGCAGCGCGACGCCCGGCTCATCATCAATGGCAAGGTGTTGTTGGCAATGGCCATGGCATCACCCAGTCATGCATGTCAAAAGCGCAGCAAACCACTGTGATATTCGAAGTGGAAACCTTAGTTAGAATGTCAAGGCATATCTAATTGAAGGGGAGGAAAAACTTGAAACTATAAAACATTGAGAAGTGGATCCAAACAAATGGAGGGAGTAGTTCGTTCGGGTTTCTATTGACGTCACTGTGACACTTTCTTGGAGTATTATGATTTGTGTTACGATTAGCTTGGTTGGTAACTGCCCGCAACATGACACAGTAAACATAGACCAAGATACGATCAACTTTTCGAAATAAACCTACGGCCACGAGACACTGCTACTAGGATAGTACATGCACATGTTAGTAAAAAAGAAACACGGCGAGTCATTAGTTTATGCCACGCGATAAAATGAGCGAAAAATGTTTACAACATGTCAAAGATGCTCATCTACGGTGGAGTGGAGCGTAGCGGCTTGGCCGTGTGCCCGTCCGACCCCGTAAACGACCCCGTAAACGGTCATTCATCTGCACTGCCAAGTGGCCTCCCAGCCACGCAGGCCCACTGACAGACCGGGCCCATGGTCCCACTGTTCAGTCAAGCACACGCGAGCGTCCCTCTCGGGTGCCTCCACGTTATTAGCACTCGCATAATCGCACTCAGCTCTGCTCGCCCGCGCCCATTCTTCCTCGAAGTCCTCACCCCTGCACGCGCCCACGCCCCCGTCCTGTCGCCTCCACCACCTGACTATCCCTGACCTCCTCGCGCAACCAGCGCCAAGCTAGACACGGACCAGCGCGCGAGACGCGCGGCGATGGCCCCCGCCGCCCGCACGCTCGCCGCAGCTACCTTCCTCTGCCTCCTCCCCTTCCTCGCCGGCGCGGCGGACGACGGCGAGGCGCGGGCGCTGCTGGCGCTGGGCGCGGCGCTGGACCCGACGGGCCGGCTGCTCCCGTCGTGGGCGCCGGGGAGGGACCCCTGCGTCGCGTTCGAGGGCGTGGCCTGCGACGCGCGCGGCGCCGTGGCCAACGTGTCGCTGCAGGGGAAGGGGCTCGCCGGCGCGCTGTCCCCCGCCGTGGGGGAGCTCCGCGCGCTCACGGGGCTGTACCTCCACTACAACGCGCTCCGCGGCGGCATCCCCCCGGAGCTCGCGCGGCTCGGCAACCTCACCGACCTCTACCTCGACGTCAACGGCTTCTCCGGGCCCATCCCACCGGAGATCGGCGCAATGGCATTCCTGCAAGGTAGTTGACCACCTCAGAGCTGATTCGCAGCTATTTTCTTCTACTTCTCCGGCCGGCCGGCCACCATATGCGTGCCGAGATGCGTTCTGTGCGGGGAGGGAGGGACGCGTTGATTTTTTTTTAGGAACCTTCAGCTTGCTAGCTATAGTTTGCTCGGGTCGCGCACTCGCGTGCATGTGGCGCCGTGGACTCCGGCACGAGGATTGCTGCATTTCTTCGATCGGCGACTGATTCGATTCGTTTTTTTTAAAAATGTTGGTCGATTTGGCATTTGTCCACTCCAAAAAATGGGTGCTGTTTTACCAACCTGTCCATATCCGTTGGATTTTTTTGACAAGATTTTGCCATTCCAAGTTGAAACAAGACACCTCTTGTTGCTCAGATTGCAACATTTCTTGGCTGATAGCCAACGGTTTGGTCGCAGATGCTTGCTTACTGACATGCATGTTTCGGTTTCCATTTTTGCCAACCTTCTGGATTGTGGATACTGCTCTTGAGCTTCCTGCTGGTGTTCGCTGGAAGTTTGACTACTCTGTTATTCTACTCGTTACCAAAAGATACAAATCAGATGGTTGATTAATTCGTTATTCCGTTCTTACCTGTCCTTACTGGTAGTAAATGGTTCGAGCTAACACTGCGGCATCTTGCATCTCCGTCGACAAGACGACCTTATTCTTCAATGCTGATCGATCTGTCCGTGTGGTTGCAATGCAGTTGTGCAGCTGTGCTACAACCAGCTGAGCGGTAGCATCCCCACGCAGCTGGGCAACCTGAGTCGGCTCACCGTGCTGGCCCTGCAGTCCAACCGTCTCAACGGCGCCATCCCCGCCAGCCTCGGCGACCTGCCGCTGCTCGCGCGCCTCGACCTCAGCTTCAACCGCCTCTTCGGCTCCATCCCCGTCAGGCTCGCGCGCCTGCCCCGCCTCGTCGCGCTCGACGTCAGGAACAACTCGCTCACCGGCAGCGTGCCCGCCGGTAATCCATCCATCCATTCATCAATCATCCATGCGGGCTCATGATTCCTTTTCGATTGACGTTTTTGAGCATTGCAATGGCTAATGGCGACTTTGTCTTGTTCTGCTTCATTCCAGACCTGGCGACGAGGTTGCAGGCCGGGTTCCAGTACGGGAACAACACCGACCTGTGCGGCGCGGGGCTCCCGGCGCTCCGGCCGTGCACCCCGGCGGACCTCATCGACCCGGACAGGCCGCAGCCGTTCAGCGCCGGCATCGACGCGCCGCAGGTCACGCCGGACGCCGCCGCCCGCGGCCGCTGCCGCGGGGCGGCGCACTGCGCGCCGTCGACCAGGGCGGTCGCGGCCGTGGTCGTGGTCGCCGTGGCGCTGCTCGCGGCCACGGCGGCAGGCCTGTTCGCGCTCTCGTGGCGCCGGTGGCGCAGGCAGAGGATCACCGCGGGCGCCTCCACGCCGCCTTCCACAGGCGCCTGCGACGCCTCGGCGAAGGCGGCGTCGTCAACGTCGGCGCGCAAGTCGTCGGCGCTGGCGAGCCTCGAGTACTCCAACGCCTGGGACCCGCTCGCCGACGACGGCGGCCGCGGGCTCGGGCTGTCGCAGAGCCTGCTGCAGCGGCTGAGCGCGGAGGAGGTGGAGTCCGCGACGCGCTACTTCTCGGAGCTCAACCGGCTGCCCGGCCGGAAGAAGGCTGCCGGAGGCGTCGCGGCCACGTACGGCGGCGCGCTGCGCGACGGCACGCCCGTCGCCGTGAAGCGGCTGGGGAAGACGTGCTGCCGGCAGGAGGAGGCCGAGTTCCTGAGGGGGCTCAAGCTGCTCGCCGAGCTCCGGCACGACAACGTGGTGTCGCTGCGCGGGTTCTGCTGCTCCAGGGCGCGCGGGGAGTGCTACCTCGTCTACGACCTCGTGCCCAACGGCAGCCTCTCGCAGTTCCTCGACGTCGCCGACGACACCGGCCGCGTGCTCGAGTGGTCCACGAGGATCTCCATCATCAAGGGCATGGCCAAAGGTTAGTAGTGCAGCTCCATCCCCTGTCACTCTCTGGCCATCAGTTTGCTGTGTCACTGATCGATCCACCACTAGTGGATTGCGCTACTAATCACCACCGAAATCTTTCTGCATTCACACTGTTCACACCAGTTCATACAGACTCCAGCAGCTGCAATGCACAAGCGATGATGCTTCTAGTTGATATATCCCTTCAGATGCTAGTGGATGACAGTTAGTTGTTACTTGATGCTAGTTGTCATTTTTGCCTGAAAAACACATGGTACGCATGCAACTTTCAGTAACGACCATGCAAATTTGCCTGGATCGTGCACGGGCATTCTGATTCTTGCAATCACTGGAAACGTCGTGGAACATGGATTTATCGATACTTCTGGTACTGTGCTAGTTGTTCACATGTTGTGCAGAACCTGTGAATAGGCCGGTACGCACCAATAGTCACAACTCACATGTGCGATGTTTCTACCGAAGGGTCTGCATATGATGTGTCTAAAGAAACTTTTTTGGTACTTGTAGCTTTACAGTTCTCACTGGAGTTTGTACTGAAGTGCGATGTTTGTATACTGAAGTTACTAGTAGGAGTAGTTTGCACCAGCAGTAGCTAATAAAAGTTTTTCACAACACCCGCTTGTCTTGCAGGAATCGAGTACTTGCACAGCTCGAGACCGAACAAGCCCCCTCTCGTGCACCAAAACATCTCGGCAGATAAGGTGCTGCTGGACCACGCCTACAAGCCCCTCATCTCCGGGTGCGGCCTGCACAAGCTCCTCGTCGACGACCTCGTGTTCTCGACGCTCAAGGCCAGCGCCGCCATGGGCTACCTCGCGCCGGAGTACACCACCGTCGGCCGGCTCTCGGAGAAGAGCGACGTCTACGCGTTCGGGGTCATCGTGCTCCAGGTGCTCACCGGCAAGAGGAAGACGGCGCAGTCGTCGCCCGCCGCGGACGGCGGCGTCGAGGAGCTCGTCGACCGCAACCTGCGGGGAAGTTACTCGCCGGCCGAGGCCGCGAAGCTGGCCGAGATCGCGGCTGCTTGCACCGGCGAGGACCCGGACCGGAGGCCGACGATGGCAGAGTTGCTCCAAGAGTTGGACACCATTTGATGCATGTTCTGTTCTCTTGCTTCATCCACTGTAATTGTGCTTGCATCTCACATGCCTGACAGTGCCATGAGCGTGCAACCTAGCTACTTGTCTAGAATCACTAGTCAGTAATCACTGATCTTAGAAAAAGGATCCGAGCTACTACTAGGCACTAATCAGTAATCACTGATCTTAGAGAGAGAATCTGAGCTACTAGGTGTCAACATATTGCCTAGGATCATGAACAAGATCTTGTACTGTCATGCTAATGATGTATCATCACTGCTGCTCCGAAAAGTGTGCATTGATAGCCGCCTTGGACTTGCTCATCCTATTCGGGGCACTAGCCTGGTTGGTGAATTGTTGCAACACTCTTTTTGATCAGCTCTTGTGACTCCAAGTGTACCAGCAATCCTGTATTCCTGTGTACAAGTTTGGCTTGATCTCAGGGATGGCTGGCGCCATGCATCAGGGAGGAAGTGGCCAAGAGTCCTGGAAGGCATGTGAGCTATATTCCTGTATAGATCGTTGTCTTGTCCTGTTTGATCCTTCCAGCCTTGTGATCACATTCACAGGCACACCCAGAAGCTGTCAGCTGGCTGATGAAAATCTCACAGGCCATATGAAAGCACAGGGGTGGTCCTGGGTGCTGTTTATGTATTGCTAGCTGCCGAGATGCTGGACAAAATAGACTCTACCAAACAATAAAGTTGTACTGGCACTGAAGAACGAGAGCAACAGTCCCAAATTAAAAAGTGAAATCCAAGGTGAGCCTGTATGTTGTTAATTACTATGCTTATTTTGTAAGGTACTAGGGGTGTAGAGCAGTTAGTTTAGTGAACGTCGTATGTTAGCACCAGGTCTCTATAAACTTCATGATAAACTTTCAACAGATAGGAATACTTTGGTAGTAGGAGTCTGCCAACATCTACAATGCGGATGGACCAGAAATGCAGCCGAGGCAGAGGTTGATACTAGGGATGGATTAACAACAAGCGTTTCGGCTCAGTTCGTCAACGCTTGCCATGATAATAAACTTGCTTGGCTCAGTTCGTTAATGCCGATGAAGTTAACCAAAAAAAAATAGAGAGGAGAATTGGCTCGGTTCGTTAAAAGGCTCGAATTGAGTCATTTGGCTCACATTCCAAACAAAGTACGTTCAGTATACATGTAAAAGACATGGAGGATTGTCCTGAATTTGCAATGCAATGATGGACTGGGGCTGGCCCCTAGTATTCTAAAAAAAACTATGGAGGATGTGCGAATAGTAAAAAATACTTTTTTGTTGATACCGTACTCGGCTTATGGATTAAATGGGAATTCATTTTACGCTGAAGTTCAAGCTAATCGAGTAACCAATGAGTGTTAAGAAAACAAGCTAACAAGAGGCTTACCTTTTTTGTTGGAGGTGGAGCCGAACCAAACCGATCGGAGACTATAGATGACTCGAGCCAGGAACCTTTCTTCAAGCTACACTTATTTCTCTGTTTGTCTTATTATGGTCTTGGACACCGCTTCCAATTTCATTTTTACGGCCCTGCACTGCCCACAAACTAGCACAAAATAAATTTCCATTCGGGGCCTCGGGGGTCTCCTCGAGAGCTGATGAAATTTGCGCAGCAGTAGACACCAGCACCCACTCCACAAGTCTCAGACTCTCAGTCGGGAGAGGCGCTGCGGCGAAGTAAACCCACTGAACCAGTGTCCGTTCAGGCACGACGCTCTCACTACCTCAGTCCATGGAGTTTTTTTTTTTTTTTTTTTTTAGAAATTACACAGTACAACTCAGACACTCACAACGCACGCACACTCACCCCTGTGAACGCACATACGCAAACCCTACCCCTATGAGCATCTTCGAAGACTGAGTCGGCAAATTCTCCAGATTCCCGAAGTCACCACTGGCGCCTCGCTGTCGACGGCCACGTCGCCTACCGCTGAAAGCACAAATGCCGTTAAATCCTAGAAAATTCGCTCCCACCGAGAGTCGAAATCAGGACCTCAAAGGTGTTACTCGGATGCCTTAACCGCTAGGCCAAGACCCCTTTCACCTCAGTCCATGGAGTTGGACTCCCGATTGGGGCGGGGCATCCTAATTTACAGATCAGTATAAAGCCCATAACACAAGGCCCACGGATGTGCGAGCTATGATTCATTTGCTCTTTATCGTACTCATCATCTATCTTTAAGGGCTTGTTTGGATGTCATCATTTTCCAAAACTAAAAATATCAAATTTACCCATGCAATACCACAATTTAGGGGGAAAAAAGTCAGTAGAGTTCCTAAAACTTCAAAATAACTGCAGTTTTAGCATTACAATGGTTTTTAAAATTGCAAGGTTCGTTGCATCCAAACAATTCCTAAAATGGAAAAAGCAAAGTATTTTATTAAATTTATAGCGTTCTTAAGGCCCTGTTTGTTTCCCACCTAGATTATATAATCTGGCTCATATAATTTATAAGCTAAAACAAACATGTCTTATATTATAGTCATTCACAGATCAGATTATCATAATCTCATAAGCTGCTCTTTCTCAGCTTATAAATTATATAAGCTGGATTATATAATCTAAGGGGGAAACAAACAAGGCCTAACTCTAAGAATACTTTGCATCCAACATACCCTCACTCTTTGCATCCCCTTAGCTAACCGATCGTGTTAGAGTTTGTCATAGATTTTCTTCATTTTGGCCCTCCCTGTTCTCTTGTCTTAGTTTTAAGTGCCTTGCTCCTCTCTTCTAGGCTTTAACGAAAATAAGTGACATGGTTTTTATTTTAAAAACACTTGATGGATGTAATACTACAATACATTTGAGCATAGAAGATATTTTTCTAACTTAATTTATGTTTAGTTACTACTTCGTCGCCTCTTGTTGTCCCGTGTTTTTTTTTCATTGCGCCATTGCGCGCGACATGATCGCAACAAGATTTTTGAAACTTGGCACAAAGTCTCCAATGAGGTTGTCAAAAGTCGTATTTCTTTTTGTTTTGAGTAGTCTTATATTCTTTCATACTCCTATCTTTTTGGTTATAACTGCAACAACCTGTCTTATAAACAGCCTTAGAAAGATGGGTCGAGTACCAATTCATTGTTTAAACGAAGGCAAAACATGTGAACGTAACAGAGGCAAAGCCTGAAAAACTAACAATTGGTGTCAATCTCAAAATTGATTATGGTCTAAAGCTACGAAATACTAGTATTTGTGTATAGAATTTGAAATGGAGTTAACAAGATTTTTCTCAGTGTACATTTGCCTTTGGGCCACCATAAACATGTACTCCCTCCGTTTTTACTTATATGACGCCGTTGAATTTTTCGTTACTTTGACCATTCGTCTTATTCATAAATATTTATGCAAATAGCTAAATGTATAAGTTAATCTTAAAGTGCTTTTGATGATAGATCCAACAATATACATTTTACTTTAAACAACTAATTATTTTCACATATATTGTTGGTCAAAGTTCAACAAAAAAATCAACAACGTCATATAATTAAAAACGAAAAAAGTATATTTATTCACAACTTTATCTTCTTTGCGAGGAGGGCGCCATGGTGGACCATGGACGCATCAAGCTCTACATCAAGTCCGAGTCCCAGATAGGGCAACCTCTACAGAAGTTCTATGAACTTTCACAAAAAATAGATTTATGTTTTTTTTTAAGATGAAAACAGATTTATGTTTTGTAGTGAAAAACCCTTAAGATGCCGTTTGGCAAATGGGAAATGGCCACTGGGGTAGGGATTGGGAAATGGACTGAAAAATCTAAACCCTTTATTGAACCATTCAATTAAATCTCAATACTCCATTTCCTCAAAATGTATTTCCCAATCCCAATCTCACCACCCATTTCCCATTACCCAAACAGCACCTAAAAGCAAGGACAAGTCAACGAGTCCGTGGCTCTCTCCTCCGCGGGAAAACGGTCAAACACAAAGAAAAGGGCAAAAGAGAAAAAAAAATTGCCTCCAAATCTTAACGGGTCAAACATTTGACGACCACCCGACCCGCGAGGCCTCGTCGCCTTCCTCCCGCAACTACCACCTCCCTCCGCCTCCGCCTGAACGCTTCCCTCCCTCCTCCTACGCGCGCGCGCAGAGCTGATACCATAGAGAGGTGAGGGGGAGACATCACCCCGCCGCGCCGAGGATCCCACCCGGGAGGCCGGTGATCGCCGGTGCCGGCGGCGGAGATGGGGTCGTCGTCGCGGATCTTCGAGTACTTCGTGGTGTGCGGGCTGGGCCCGGAGATCCGGTCGCTCGACGGCGCCAAGGGCTTCCTCGGCCCCGAAGAGATGTACATGCCGGCGTTCCTGGACCAGTACCCGCCGTCCAACCACGGCCTCTACCCGCCCCCGCCGCCGCAGCTCCCTACCGTGAGTCCGCAGATCCCGCGCCTCCTCTCTCGCCGTGCCAATTTGATCCGACATTGATCCTCTTGGTGCGTTTGCTGTTCGAATTCTCGGTGGAATGGACCGATGGTAGTTACTGCAGCATCAGGCATTTGGCTGTGGTGGCTTTAGCTAATTTATTAGATAAGTATTTGATCATTTGAGGTGAATTCGTGATGAACCTGTGCAGCGAGCTTATTAGCATTTCACATGTCACTTTCTGACGCACGGGCACAGCGCGGAGGAGCCATAATGTACTGTAGAGTCGGGGTTGAAATTGAGACCTCAGGGATTTTGCTTTTGCACTTTACTCACTGTTCGGTAGTTTTGTGACTCCTCTCTCCCTGCTGCATTTGTGCCACGGCGTCCTTGCTCGATCATCTAGTTACGTTGATTTGGGAAACTCAATTCGACGGAGTCTGAATCACCTAGTTAGTTGTGTCGGTCTCTGTACTGGTGATGTCATGTGTAATCAGGGAATCTAGGCTCAGTATGTCTTGGAGTGATTGAACATACTCTTATAATGTATGTCTTGGAGTATGTCTTGGAGGGATTGAACATACTCTTATTATGTGTCTTGGAGTGATTGTCTTGGAGTGAATGAACATACTCTTATAATGTCATGTGTAATCAGGGAGTAGTAGATTACTCTTATAATGCTGGTGCTGCAGTTGTAATATCCGTGCTGCATGTCCATTTCACATAAGCACATATTATCTCCACCAAATTAGCGTGTCTGCATTAAAGTAAATCATGGTGTAAGCAATATATTGTCAATGGCTCAATAAAAATCGTTGATTAAAGAATATAAGGGAAGATGGTTCTCTTTGCAACCGTTTTTATTGTGTGTTTCCAGTTATATTTGACAGTACCACACCACATATTGCCAGCAAGATACATTTGCTGTGGGTCGGGGTTGCTTAGTGAACCTCATAGTGAGAGTGCAATAAATTTAAAGCCATGGAACATGTCTTCTTCTGTGTTATAAAACTTTTCGCATGTTTGAACTGTAATACCTTATTTTTGTTTAATTCGTTAAACTAGTCCTTTGGAATGATATGTAAATATGAATCTTTGTAACATTGGCTGGTGATCATTGCAGTGTGTTTTGCCAGCGGGAGTAAGAATATACTCTTCGGGCCTGAACGCAAATGATGTCTCGACCTATCCACGTAGTTATCCTATAGTTTTGACAGGTACATGAATCATCACTTCAAATATATGGTCTGGTTGAAAACTGATATTTTGCCATTTTAACTTGGTTGTAATTTTCTTGTAGAGGGAGATGGTTCAAAAATTTATGTCAGCTGTATTGCATTTCGGGATCCAATTTGTGAAGACATTACTGAAGCCTACCAAATTCCAGCGAATTCTTTTGCTGATAAATGCATCTGCCTTGTTTCCCATGCTCCTAGTTTCCAGGTCCTTCGTGATGCCCTAGAAGAAATATTTGTTCTTTGTTTTTCTCCTGCAGGCTGTAGGTAAGCTTCAGTACTTATGTACTTTCACTCTCGTTTGTCCCGATAGCCTTACAATGTAACTTTATATTTTATACAATTTCAGCAAGCCTTTGTGGGACATAATATCTCACATGGTATCAAACGTCCCATTACCCACACCGGGAAAGAACCGTGTGTTGTTTGCTATTGAGAATTGCCTTCTTTCCGCGGAGGCTCCACCAAAAGAATGGCTTCCTCATGCTGATGTATGGCTCCTACTTTCCATCTGTTATACGATATTCAGCCTTGTTTCCAATATTATTCCTCCTTTAAGTTAGATACATTTGTTTTGTTCACATCGGACTGGTTATATCAAGCTTACTGTTACTGCAGATATCCTTTCAGCCATTGGTGCAGTGTCTGGATGTTGATAAACTAATACTTCTCTTTACTGCTGTCCTGCTTGAAAGAAGGATATTGCTGCGATCAAATAAGTTCGTAGAGTTCCCCCTGGCAACCTTCGATATCCTTACCCCCCCCCCCCCCCCCCCTCCCTTCCAGTTAATCCTTATCTGTGCATGTCATTAGCTTCATAAGTGAAGGAATTGTTACTTTGGAAACATTATCTTGACATGAAAGAGTTTTGGCATATTTATTTCCATTAATGATGAAATAACTATACGATTGACAGACTTTTCTTTGGTGAATAATGCAGGTATACCCTGTTGACTCTAGTTTCAGAAGCCATTTGCCATTTAATATACCCGATTAGATGGCAGGTGAGTTTCTCAAGAATTACTTTGGAAAATTTCTGCTGTTATTGAGGAGTTCCTTTCATGGTTATTTTGAAAATTCGTGGTAATGTTATTTTCTGACCATGCAGAGAATTCATCCAACTTATTTCTTGTGCAGCATGTCTATATACCTATAATATTCTCTAGTGGGGTTGACTACATTGATGCTCCGACACCCTACATGATGGGACTTCATTCAGGCGTTGACACATCTACAGTGACAATGGATGGTGTAAGTTTTGCAGCTAAGATGCAGTTTCCATTAACCAACCTTTGGTCTTGTCTCTGTTCTTTTGAGTGATACGTTGGTTAGTTTTGGTCACTTAGACTCACATTGGACTGATTTTTTTTTTTCATTCAGAACTGGTGCTTGAATGTGCCTTTTTGATTCAAAACATGAAAATGATGTGATTTTAATGCACCTTATGAAATTTCTGGAGTTAAGATGCTTGACAATATTTGTAGAATTTGCAAGCACTCTAGTAGTATTTGTGGCTTAAGGGCATGCCCCCCGCCCCGGACCCCCCCCCCCCCCCCCCCCCACACCCCACCCAGACGCATTGACAATTTCTATGCAAATAATATGCTTATTCCTTAATCTTAACAAAATATGTTTAAAACTATCCATTCAAAGTACGCGTTGGAGTTTTTTTTATCCTTACAGTACATGCTTATAGATAAAGGTTCTTGTGTTGCATATTTTTTGTATGTTTTCTGACCATAATTTTGCGTTATCTCTCAAAAATCTTATGTGCTCGCTAACTTTGTGTTACACCTGTTTTCTCAATCATGTCGCATTAATGCTTTTCATCATTGTTATGTTAATGCTTATGATTGCAGGTAGTGGTGGTAGATCTTGAGTACAACCGGATAACAACGTCGGAAGAAATCCCTCCAATCCCAGAAACTGAGCACAGTTTCTTGCGTGGAGAAATATTAAAATTACTGCAACCCAATGTCATGGGCATTGATTACATGAAAATCAATCTTGGCAGTATGGGTGACAATTCTTTAAGGATTGGCACAAAATCATGGGGGCAGGAGCATGATTTCCAACTTAGGTAATTTTGTTATGCTTTTCTATTCTTAACCTGCAGCTCACAATTTTAAATTAATGTTAGGCCTAGCATCCATGCTAACAGCCTGTTGAAGTCCCTGCACCAGTATATGTATTCAAGCTAGACATTTAGAATGGTTTCTTTTGTTTTTTCTTCTGTATTTCACTTGGTATCATTGTTGAAGTCCCTGTACCAGTATTTCTGTCACAAGCAGTGCAGTTTTATAACCATAGTGAATGCTAAAAGTAATGGAATTTTGGTTTTACAATTTGAGTCGGATAGGGCAGTAGAATTATTTTGGATTTACTCCATTTTTGCTTCACAATATTTGTCTATTTTTGTGGAAACCATTGTTTTAAACTAGCGGTACATCGAGTATATATTTAAAATGTAGTAGTTGTAAATATTTCTACATGTCGGGCAAGGGATCATTTCTCGTTATCTGTTTCATAGAATTGGCGCTTCCTTGGTCTTTGTGAATGGTTGGTTTGGAGAAATGTTGAAAAACAGGGGAGTATACTATGGCTGTGAGTGGACACGAAAATTCATCCTGGCTTGATATAATTATTTGTGTATAATTTTATTTTTAATCATGTTCTTCATGGATTATCATGTTAACAATTTTATTAATTAATGTTCTTTTTTTTGCAGGCTGGTATTTTTGAGATTTTTTTCTCAGATTCTGAGTGGCTACCGTAACTTCATTGTAAGCCACTGTATCTAATAAGTCTCTCAGCAGCTATTTACAATGTTTGTAGTGGTAACATAGGAGTTTCTTTTCTTGGTCAGGACAACGCTCTACCAACTGGTTTCAATTCTCAAGCGTTTCTTAAAAAGCGCTCTCGAGCAACTAATCAGCCTGTTGAGTCCATGTCAATGGTATGCTAACAAAGTTTGTTTGGTATTTTTGTTTCTTTTTGGTGCCCTCATGTTTGAGCAAAGAATCGGTGACCTGGGGAAGTTTGTTTTGGTTCCTCAACTGATTTTGGGATTTTCCTAAAATGGTACTTCAGCAGCCATTAGCCTACATATTTCAAATTGTGATAGGATCTCCTACTATAGTAGAATTTAATTGTGTTGTTTCTCATGTTTCACTTTATTTTTTTAATATTATTCTTATATACCTCAGTTGATCATATTCTTAGCAAACTATTACTCCTGTTCAAAATATACATCGTATTAACCTAGTACTTTCAGTTCAGATAGACACTTTCTTGTTTTTCGAGGCAACATTTTCCAGAGAATACCCATATTGATCATTTATTGTTGAGTAACAAAAAAAGTCAACAGCGTCATATATTAACGGAGGGAGTATGATATTTGAGAGAGAAATATAACTAGTAGGGCAAACCATATATATAAAATTATGCATTAACCCATTTCTTGTTCTATGTGCATGAAGCAAAAAAGTGATAAGGGAGGTTGACCTGACAGTAATAAAATATCGTGTTTGTTTGGCAGATTATGCAGTTTTTAGAGACTCAAGGGTTCTTGGATTATCTGGAAAGATGCAACAATGCAGAAGAAAGCGGAAACAACCTTCTTGATAAGCTGCAAGATGCAACTGGGAGAGGACAAAACCCTCTGACCATATTTCCTTCTCAATCTGCTGATCCTGAGATCATAACAATAGCTGATCCTGAGGCTGAAGGTTCAGGTACTTGTTCATCCTCCCTCCTTTTCTTGTGTTCGAGCTCTATGTTAATATCAAGAGTATGGTGCTTAAGGTTAACAAGTTCATTCAGAAAACATAACCATAGAACACCGGACATACAGCCCTAAACATCATTTGCCTACTCTTGGGATCATTTGACCTTAATCAACATTAACGTTTACGCTGTTGCATGTTCCTTGTCAACTGGGCGAATGTGAGCATCCTTTCACCTTAGGAAAGGGCACACATAAGACTGCAGATTATCATGCATGAGATAATATATTGGATCTAATAAAGCCATGGAGGTGTGAATGGGGAATATTATCCTGGAGACGGACTCCTTACTAGTCAAGCAAGCTATCAGCTCGCATCATTATGATATTTCTAGAGTAGGCAACAAATATTTGAGATAAGCTACTACGTCATGTTTATCAGTGCATCCGTGTGTTTTTTGTCAAGGAGTGCAACAAAGTAGTGCATGAGTTACATTGGGAACTATTCCACACTGTATTTTGATTTGGTTACTGATGATTCTGCAGCAATGCAGTGTCCTCGAGTTCATCTTCATTTTTTAAAAAAAATTAATGAACAGTTAAATACTTTGGGGAAATTAATATAAGGTTCTAATGTTGTTTCTAAAATTATAGGAATATTGTAACAAAATTTTATTCATGTGATGTGATCCATGGTTGACTCGTAGTACCTGGGGATCTACGATTGATATAGTTTTATGTTCAGATGTTTTGGAAATATAATTAACAGATATGTGTATGCAGAAGCAGGTGGTAGACACTGCTATAAAAGGTTTCCAGCAAATGTAAGAACAGAAGATCAGGAAGAGAAACGCAAGTCGATTTTGGCGTTAGCTAGTGGGGCTAGTAAGCAAGTACCAAGGTAAGATGGTATTCCTGTAAAGGTTCTTTTCTGTTATCCTTTTCCAATATCTATAGTGACAGTGTCATTCCATTTTCAGTTCTCCTTCTATCCGGATAAATGGAGGCCCAAAGCCAGAAAGTCTTAGCCCAAGAGAGAGAGCGGTAAGTCATCATCCAATGAGAAATAATCTCAACAAAGAACTTCTTTACACATACTAGAATAGCCTCTCTTTTTTTTCCCCTTTTGCCTAATTATTTCCTTTGTTTTGGTCAACAGGCTGAGAGAGAAAGGATGGTTCTGGATATAAAAGTAAAGCTCCAGGTAAATATTGGATTAATCTTGGGTGCCCCAAAAGCTATTGCGGAGTGTTAGTAGTAATCCTTGTGTTTAGGAATGTTCTAGAATATAGTAGAGTCTTGTAAACTAGTGATATGTTCTGGAATGTAGCAGAACTACTGTATCGGTACTGTAGCATCGATTTACTGTAGCTGTAATCTTCTAGAGTCTAGGAGAAGTAGCAGCCAGCCCCCTCCTATGTACTATAAATAGCACCTACTCCCTCCGTTCGAATATTGATATCGTTAGGACACAAAATGTCAGGCCAATTTGAACTACTGCCCTGGTCGGAAGCGTCAACATTTTCTGACCGGAGGGAGTAGTGTGTAAGTAATGGAAGTGCCTTAGTGTGCCTAAGCATAAGCCTTCTCTAGCTCTCTTCTAGTTGCTGTCCTGTGTCCAGCACCCCCTTAGAACTAACACGGAGTATGGAAACTATGCCAGAAGTTTCTGAATGTCTTGACTTTTTTTTTCTTTAAAAATATTCTTTCAGATTTTTTAACTAAACTATTCTGAAACTAAATGGAAATTGAAACAAGAACCATATCAAGCTGGAATTTCAACTTGCAGTGATTGAATCAAAAGTGTAAGATTTAAATTTTGCCTTTGATTCAGGTTTTGGATTTTCATTTGAATCTAAGAAATATTGTTTCAAACCATGTTCAACAAAAAGCCCAATCGAGTAGCAAAAGAAGACACTATTTTCATGGCTAGACCGCTAGACTGCTATTACCGATATAGAGATTCTGCTGCAGTGGTGTAAAGGTTGTTGTATACTTTCTGAGGCCCAGCATAGGCTTATAGACTAGGATTTTTTTTTCATTATTTTTTGTTCCAACTTTTACGTGGGCTGCCATCCTCTGTTAAACAGGAAGGGCTGTTAGTTGTCACTTTCTAAAGCTGAGATGATTGCCATTAGTGTTATCATTTGATGCATATCGCATGCAGATGCTTGCTAAAATATATATGCACACTGTAATCATGTCAATTCTATAATGTATGTGTTTTTCTCTAGGGACTCTGGCTTCGTCTTCTCAGACTTGGGGCAACGGAGGACCCCCTCTCATCATTTGAATATGGCACCATTCTTGGTATCTTGAATTCCATTTTTATGATACTGTGTTTTTCATGTACATCCTATGACTTCTATTTCCTTTTGCAGCTTTGATTGAGTCTGATGCAGAAGGCATCGGAGGGAGTGGTTTTGTTGAATGCATCAGAGAGCATATCCATCAGGTAATCTGGGCAATCTTACACTCAATGATCTATTATGTGCCACTTTTTGATCCACTTCATATCTGACTTTCCCACCTTTATAGGGTTGGCAATGCCGCCTGACTGATGAGCAGTTTATTGCTGTAAAAGAACTGGTGAGTCTAAAAACTCATTGCTCATTTTCACACACAGCAATGTACATTTGCTAGTTGTCTCTTAAGAGTGGTGATATCTCACATGTACCGGCTGGTTGGATTTAGTGCCGTTCCGATGACTGGTACATTGTTAAACTGGCAAACCAACTGGTGATTCTTATCAGATTTAATTCCTAGACAATGTAAAACTTGCCTCTCTACCAGGTGGTCAGGTTTTGTAAAGCAGCTTTATATGGTTAAATTAATGTAAAGTATTACCATTATGGTTACCGGTATGGTGGTTCTACTTCCAAAAAAAATCTAGGTTTCCTTCCGATTCCACAGATAAATTCCAAAAGCTCTAACACGTGCATGGTGTATCATCATGTGAGATAGTTGCATCCAAATTCACATGTTTTGCATAGCTAGCAATACACTTGTCTTGTATTCTTCTTTATTGTATATATTTTGAAATAACCTCATTATTTTCTCTGCTGCAGCTTAAAACGGCTATAACTCGTGCCAGCTCCCGAGGTGATATGGCAACTATTAGAGATGCTCTTGAAGTTTCTGCCGAAATGTACAGGAAAGATCCAAACAATGTTCAAGATTACGTTCAGCGACATCTATTGTCACTGTCAGTATGGGAGGAGCTTCGGTATGTAATACCTAGCTTAATATATTTGATCAGATTCGTGTTCAACTTGTGCTTATTAGATATGTTCCAACATGAAATCCTAGAGAAAAAACACATTAAAAGAATACAAAACAGGAGTTTCTGATTTTTTTTTCTGGAATTCTAGGAATCCGGAATCACCATGGTACTATTTTCAGATGTGGTTCTAGTTTTTCAAAACCCTGGTTATATTTTTTTTTATGCCCTCGAGAAGCAAAGACTTGACATTTGCACCTCACTTTCCAGGTCATTTACATGTGTTGTTTCATGGGCTTGAAGCCACATCTTTGTTAACACAAATTAGTTCTAAACTTGACACATCATGAAGTTATAAATAGTGCGATTCCTTTTTACAAGAAACAAAGTGAAATATCTGAAAAGGGAATAATAATAATAAGAAGCTGCAAGAAATTCAAACAAATATGCCAATCGGCAGAAGCACTAGCACTTAATTTGTTTGTGCAGACCCCTATCGTAGAAGCAATTTCAAGTGTAACCATTACTTTTGATCAGTTATTGTATATGATTTGATTTTGCACATGGTTGCACTAATTTGGAAGTTCTTAAAGGCCCATCTCTTATTTTTTCTGGTTTATTTCCATGTTGTTAATTTGAGACTCCATTGATGACATGTGACTGTTCTCTTTGCAGCTTCTGGGATGGCTACTTTGAATACTTGATGGAAAACTGTTCCAACAAGTAAGTTGATATTTTGAATTTGTTCTTTGCAATCTGTCTCAACATTGTGGATATTGAAAGAATCCTATTCCGCTGCATGTAATTTATGCATAAAATTGTATCAGGCAGGATATTTGATGCAGCATACAGAAGTTTTAACATAATCGATGAAAATATTCTTATAGTAGTAATGCTCTACTGTTGTTTTTCCGGAGAATATTTTTAATGCAGACACAAAGAACAAATCTTTTGAACTTATGTCTTTTCTCTGTTTTGCAGGTCAGCAAATTATGTAACATTAGTTACGGCACAGCTCATTGTCATGGCGACTCACATGGTACTTCACTGATTGTATATTCCGTTTTTAATATAAATGAGTTTCACTGTCCCTAACTTATGTTGTCAATAATGAAGGCTGGATTGGGATTACATGACATCGATTCTTGGAATATGATTGAGAAAATAGCTGAGAGAAACAACTTGGGTTATAAACAGCTTGTAAGTCAAAAAGCAGTGTCTGCTATTTAGAATTGGCCGCTTTAAACACATGTCTTCTTACAACTCCTTTGAACTTTCCTCAGATCAAGCTTAGAGCATTGCTCACACACCTGCAACAACTTCGCATTGGCTATTGGGGGATCGCTACAGGGAAAAGCCAACCGCTGCAGTCATATGCCATGGCTTCACCTCGTGCGCTTGATGTAACTGATGAAAGCCAACAACCTGCTGAAGCATCTGGGTTGGGTCGAAGTTGGGTGCATAGCATGTTCAGCAGAGACAGAAGCTTAAGATCCACCTCTTTTAACCGAGCTAGTAAGTTTTCAGCTATACTATTTTCCGATTTGATGACATAAATACTACAGTATTGCTTATCTTAGGGTACCCATTAATGCAGTCTTTCTCCGTATTTCCATGCTAATACCTACAGTATTGCTTTCTAATTTCAGATGATGTAAACGCTGTTGCTACCACGGGCAAAACTGATATTGCTGCCGCACAGAAGAAAACTCAAACAAATATGAGGACCCTTAGAGGACATACAGGTGCGATTACTGCTCTTCATTGTGTAACAAGAAAGGAGGTCTGGGATCTTGTCGGTGATCGTGAAGATGCTGGCTTTTTCATCAGTGGAAGCACCGATTGCACGGTTAGCCTGAAGTTTATATTGTCATACTGAGTTCTTTTGGCAGGCTTGCATCATTGTTCTATTTGCTATCAGCCATACCAGCATCTTATAGGGCTAAAGTACCTAAATTCTCCAATATTGCCAGTATTAAACAATAAATACACAGAATCTAACACGCATATATCATTGCTTGAGCTATCATGTTATATACATCGTTACAAAATTCACATTCTTTAGCAGTTATCATTGCTTGGCAATGGAGTATAGCTTAATAGGAGCTTATTAGGACGGCTTGTCGGTGCACTGGGAGCCTCTCCTATGGTTTTCCCGTCAAAGAAAAAAAAGGATGGCTTGTCAGTTCAGACTTCAGTGGCATCTGATTATATCTTTTCCATTACCCTCATGTTGTTAGTATCAAAGCCTATGTTTTTTGTTCATTTGAATTAAACAAAAGTTTATGATTTCATTGGTTTAGTTTATTGTTGTGCTATATGGTTAATTTGTCATGTTTCAACTATCCCTGGGTTGTAGAGCTACTAGATATAATGTATTATTACAAGATCTCTATATCTGTCTTTGAATATGTCTGTTTTGTGTATTATACAGGTAAAAATTTGGGATCCAAGTTTGCGTGGTTCTGAACTTCGAGCAACACTTAAAGGGCATACTAGGTAGAACAACGCTATCTAAATTATTAGTTTTATTGGTCGATTGCACAAACTGCATTATCATGTTGATCACTTGTTCTGACTGCAATTCATGTCTTCTATGGCTATTCGTAAGGATTTAAACATCAGGGCAACTTGAAATATCCATCTTGTAAAAACACATTTTTGAATAAGGTTTAAAATTAAGAGTTCCATCATTATATTAGCTGAAAGTTTTGTTTGTATAGTCTGGGAAATATACTTGCTTAATGTTATGAATCATAGGGCAAGACTATCAAGATGATAAAGCATCTTTTACTATAAATGTTTGCAAGGTGCTCAGTCGTACCTCTGTGGATCAACAAACTTGAGATAGATCTTTAAGAGAATTACCACTTTTTTGTTGGTCATGTATCATTATTCAGATTTTGTGGATTGTGCTGTTTTGTCCACTGATTTACAGTTCATTTCATCAACATTTGCAGAACGATTCGTGCAATTAGTTCTGATCGTAGTAAAGTAGTTTCTGGAGCTGATGATCAATCTGTCATTGTCTGGGATAAACAGACTTCTAAGCTGTTGGAGGAACTAAAGGGCCATGATGCAGCGGTGAGGATCTTAAAAACAGTTCTAGCTTCAGTTCAACTCCTGAATAACTACTAAACATGTCCATGTGACAACAACAAAACAGGTTAGTTCTGTTCGGATGCTGTCAGGAGAACGTGTACTTACGGCATCACACGATGGCACAGTAAAGATGTGGGATGTACGGACAGATACATGTGTTGCCACTGTGGGTCGCTGTCAAAGTGCCGTTCTCTGTATGGAATACGATGACTCCACCGGAATTCTGGCAGCTGCCGGAAGAGATGTGTACGTCCTTCTAAACTTCGACACGTTTTTGGATGCTTAAATTCTTAAATTTGGTTGTGCTACTGGGTTGCAATTTATTCTGGAAAAGTTTATTCCTACCAGGGTGGCACATGTCTGGGATATCCGTTCTAGCAAGCAAATGTTCAAACTTCAAGGGCATACAAAGTGGATAAGGTAATGTCTACGTTTGAGACCACATGTTCAGATTCCTTCTCCCTCCCTGTTGATTGACTGCAACATACATCCTTGTTGAAGATCGATGAGGATGACTGGGGAAACCATAATAACTGGGAGTGATGATTGGACGGCTCGAGTGTGGTCCCTTAACCGTGGGACATGTGACGCTGTATTAGCATGCCACGCTGGCCCCATACTTTGCGTTGAATACTCACCTTCGGATAAAGGAATTATTACTGGTATGCGACTATCTCTCGTTTTTAAGAGGACAGCCTTAAGTATGGCAACACCATAGCCACCATGCTCGGCATGTACACCTGTTGCTGATTCTTGAGTAACATCGCAGGTTCCTCTGATGGGCTCATACGATTTTGGGAAAATGAAGGTGAGGCCTTACCTCCTTAGTGATTGCAAGATAATTTGAGTTGTTTGACCACATTGATCGCTCTGTGCCTATGCTAGGGAAACTATGCATTTCAAACATTCTTTTTTTTTTTCAATATTGTGGAACTACTCAATGACACATATTTGTGATATAATCTGTAGAAAATTTTGAATCAAATTCGAAGAAATCTTGTGTTACCAACCAGACTGTTAGGTCCGCTAAACCAGCCAGTTACCAGGAACTGATGGGGTTGGGGAAATTTATCCATTTGTTACTTCTAGTGTTTAATCTTTGCAAATATTCAGATGAGATACTTCTTTAAAGTGAATTTACATTTGTTGAGTGTCATCTTATATTCATTTAGGTTTGAAGTCTATAAAAAACCCTATCATTTAGTTATTGTGTTTACGAATTGTAAATGAAGAATTTTTTGATGTGGTGAGCTAATGATTGAAATTTATACTTTCATCCTCTTTTGTAGGTGGAATAAAGTGTGTTAAGAATCTGACACTTCACTCAGCGTCCATTCTGTCCATTAGTGCTGGTGATCACTGGCTAGGAATTGGTGCTGCTGACAATTCTATGTCTCTTTTCCATCGTCCGCAAGAGAGGTTTGGTGGTTTCTCAAACGCAGGATCAAAAGTTGCTGGATGGCAGCTTTACAGAACTCCCCAGAAAACTGCTGCAGTGGTATACATCAAGTTTCCCATGCTATTTTGTTTAAATCCAAGTATTAGTACTTACTCCGCTTAGCCCCCCCCCCCCCCCCCCCCCCCCCTCGCACACACACACACACACACACACACACACACTTGGGCATTCCCCTTTTGCACCAGAATAGCCACCATAGCAGAAATGGAACTGCGGATTAAGCAAGATTGCACATTAGAACTATAGTAATAGTACAAACCTAGTAAAAACTGCTTTACATTTGCAAAGAATGACCCTTGGTTGACATGATGAAAGATGTCCTTCCTTTTGGACTAGTATTGTACTCGATCAATAGGCAGCCAACTCGTCATGGTGCAAATTTTATTGCATAATCAATGTCTGGTGGTGTTTATGTTTGCTTCATTAAACCAACTTGATTAGGTTCCTGTGGCACGCTAAAGATCACGGTAGTTAATGGTAGTATCAACTCATCATGGAGCAATTGTTCTTCTGTTCAGAGGAGTCATCTTTTTTTCTTTTCGTTTTTTTTTTTCCTTTTTTGGGACATTCTAAAGTTTGACATGTTGCAGGTGAGATGTATAGCATCAGATCTGGACAGGAAAAGAATCTGCAGTGGGGGTCGGAATGGGCTTCTGCGGCTTTGGGACGCAACCACAAGTATTTAAGCACGCTAGGATATATGTTCATGTATGTAAAGATGTGGCAATTGCCATTGATGTTGTATGCCATTTTTCTCCATGCCTTTTTTTTTCTTTTTGGTTAGGAATACCTATTTTAGGGGATGAAAATTTGTCCCATCCAACCTTCTTTTCTCACCTCAAAGAGACTTTAGCAGTGTACATTCTCGATGTCTTGTGTAAAAATTTTGTTTCACATTTTGGGGTTCTGATTCCCCTTCCCGGTAAGGCACCGGTCTGGTTAAGGAACCAATCATTTTTGGCAAGGACTATGAGGCGCTCCAACTCTGGAAATTGTGTTATTATAAGAACGCAAATATATGGTGTAATAATACAGCACGCCCTTTCTTGTGCGTATATTTCTTTCATATACCATGAACTCAGAAGAGCTTTGTTTTCCCAATTAATGTACAAAATTCCTACCCTACCTACTGCTTGACAAAGGAACTAGCACACATATAACACAATCTGCTAAACCTCAAATGTAACATCATCTGCAACCTCTGTGGTCACATCAGGGCATCACAGGGTTTACCATCCTTGCTAACCTATATAAAACTACCCCCATCCACACTGTTAATGTCTTCCAGAACAGCGCATGAACTAGTCCATCGCCGGCGGCGGTTTACGGCTTCAAATTTCAACAAACTGCCGAGATTGATCGAAGCGAGGCATGGCGACGACGATTGACCAGGTCGCTCCTTCGCCACCAACCCGTGGACGAGCCGAGACAGGGCGCTGCACTGCTCCTCCTACCTTAGGCTGCGGCCACGAGCGGGGCGGCGCTGGCGCAGGGGGAGGGAGAAGAGGTCGCGTCCTGCACTGCCTTCGTCATGGCCTCGTGGAACGACGCCTCGTTCCAGCAGTCGCCGTCCTGCATGAGATCACAAAGCACAGAGATGTCAAGCTGCTTGCTTTGAAGAAAAAGAGCCGTCAGGATCGTGGTGGATCAGAGATGCATGTACAGTTTTTAATGAATGTCGTAAGCTGAAGTAATGTCAAGCTTATGGTTATCCTTTTGACGTGTGCAAGTAGATCTGGTCTAGCTTGGACATTATCAAAGTTAAAGGCGGCTGCTTGGTTTGTGATCTAGTGCAAAATTATCTGGATCAGCTTCTCTAGGTGATCTAGTGCAAAATTATCTGGATCAGCTTATCTGGATCAGCTTCTCTAGCTTATCTAGTGCAAAATTATCTGTAAGAGTAAAATTACACTCACGTGCTCTATATTGTCCTTTAATTACTAGTACATTTTTCCTTTTTAGTTTCCTGAACTGTATAAATTGTCACAAACTACACTAGGCCTAACTAGGCCCCACTCTACTCGAAATGCCATTGTACGAAGCAAATTAGCAATGCAAGAAGACATATAGTAAACATATTATGAAGCTGAGTCTTTACCGTGATCTGCAGCTTGATGCTGGCGATGGCCTTGAGCAGCACCTGCGGCGAGTATGTGTCGGCGTCGACGGACAGCACGCTGACCCCCGTCATCAACCTCAGCCGCTCCAGGACGTGCAGCACCAGGTCCACGATGTCGCACTCCACCATGACCATCACCGTGAGGCTCACTTGATCGGCGTCCGACGGCGCCCTGCTGATCTGTACCTTGGCTCTCCGGTGCGCCGCCGCACGAGCAGCCGTGGAGGTGGCGGCGCCGCAGTCCTCGCGGGGGACGTGGCGCTCCAGCTTGGCGTTCTTCTCCTCCAGCTCCGATACCTCCGTCTCCAGCTTCTTTAGGTAGCTCGCCGCGTTCACTAGCACTGTCGTCTTGTCCTTCTGCATTGTACAGAAGTACATGTGGCGTGTTTGAGTATTTTTAACAAAACAAGAAACTATATATGTGATGATATAATGCTAAATATATTATTTTTCAAATATTACCACCCTGGCATTGGATTGCGATTACGTTGCTTTCGTCCTTTTCTCTGTTAATTCGAATGGTTGGTACCTCATGGTACATCAATGACAAAAGGCAGGCTCAAACGTTGTCATTTTCATGAAGAGATGGTTTTACCTAGTGGCTAATCAGCTTTCCTCAGTTGATTAGGACAGCTCAACTTTATACCCAGTAACAGGTTGTTTCGTGGCAACCGCTCACAACTGTAAAGTAGTGCAAAATGATGTGGCTTTGTTTGTTTCTTTACAGAACTCAAGATTTCTCTCCGGCTTTTGAGTTTTTTTTATTGCTGCTTTGTCCTCGGTACCCACCACTACCAACTTGCATATTTGTTGACCATATTAGACAGCAAGGTGCTTCCCATCGCCTTCCTCTGCTAGTTGATGCGTTTCCTTGTAAAGAGAAACTATTGACCAGCGAATGCACAAGTTGGCAATAAAATACCATTTTATATCCTTGGATAGGAGTATGTACCAACGAACTAAAGATATTGATTTTTTTAAGAGTGACTAAAGCGATAAAGTAATGTTCTTTAAAAAGAATTATATTACAAGTATCAAATCAAAATCATTGAATTTCTAACCATAGTTTAGGTGTTTGGCTGCATAATTTACTGCAGTACGAAGATTGTTAGTATATTTTTGTTAGGTTTTCCGGTTTCAGTTTCTCACAATAAATTAGAAAAACCTAAACAAGCAGTTTTAGTTTCTATCCAGAAACAAGAAAAATCCTACCAAATGGGGCGTTAGGCTTCTCAGTCATCTTTTTTCCGCAATGTCAAATTATTGTTGTAGGTGTTTTTTTATATATATTTCTAATGTTCCAATGTCATCACTATCTAAGCTTAATTTGTCAGTACCAAAGTATAAGTTTTAAAAGAAAACTTTGACCTGCTCCTGCAACTAGGAATCCACTAGTCCTATCATGGCACTGTTTGTCAGGCGGTTAATTAGCACTACAAGTGAACTTCCTTTTGGAAGCTTCCATGTATTGTGTTGTACAACCTTTTAGTTCTGTAGATAGGGAGAGCCCTTTTCTTAAGAATCTATTCTTGTGGCGCTTCTAACCAGCTTCCTCTGTCAAAATGTCCTTGTCATGCAACTAAACAACACTATCCTTCACAAGGCTGGACACAGTGGCAAGACTTTCATTCTCCAAGTCTCCCCCAAAAAGTTTGAAAAGATTAAATGGAGGATCTATCCCTCTGCGTCACAAAAGTTACAGGACTTTGCGTACCTTTTCTCGGCTGTTTTTTTTTTGGTTTATTTGATTGGAATAAAACAGATATTCAAGTTTATTTAAACGATGGACGCAAAGAGTTGTAAAACGTAAAGAACATACAGTTTTTTTTCAAGTATGGTGAGGGCATTTTCCCTTTATATATCTAAAAAACAATAGCGAGAGCGTTTATAGCTAGTTGTTATTGAATAATCAACAGGCCGGTGCAAAACTGAAGTTGCACTAAATATAGAGAGAGGTTCATTGGGATTTTGCTAGCAATTGAAAAAACAGTAGGGATTTTAGGGAGTGTTCAAGTAGTGATAAGTTGATATATAGCATCAATGTGGCCCTATCGAGATTCATCAGCAGGAATGAAGTGCACAGTACCTTGGAGCATGGGGGCAGGAGCGTCCTGAGCGTGTGGAAGCTGTCGTTGAGCTTCTCCCGCCTCTTCCTCTCCGACATCATGTGGTACATCTGGCTGCTGTTGCCGTTGCCTCCATCCTGCTGCTGCCGTCCGACCCCGGCGCTGCTGGTTAGCGACGCCGTCCTCTCGGGCGCCACGGCGACGCTGCAGGAGCTCCTCACCATCACGTTGCCACTTGGCGGGTACGCGCTGCTGCTCTCTCCTTGGCTCTGCGGCGGCGACGAGGATTCGGAGGAGGAAGGCGACGCCGAGGAGAGGACGGCCATCATCGCCCGCATGATGGCCGCGTCGTCGCCGGCGAACGGGTCGTGCGCGAAGGAGGTGGTGCCGCCACTGTCGATGGATGGGGAACGCTTGGACGACAGCGACGACGAGGAGTACGTCGCCTCCTGATGCATCATCAAGGGGTCTTGCTCCGCCATGAAGTAACTCGCGTCCATGTCAACCACCATGTCCTCGGCAACCTTGTTGTTAGCCGAGCCCGTCATATCGACGCCGAAGCAGGCGCTGTTGTCGCCGGCGAGGAAGCTCGCGGTGCAGCTGCTGGTTGAGTAAATTACAAAATGTCAGCAAACATTACACCAACTAAAATCTAAGCAACCAAATAGTGATCGAGCTGAACATACTCGGCGAAAGCCGGCCAGAAGGAGTCATGGAGGACATCGTCAACGGCGACGCCGTTGGCCGGCAGCTGCAGGTCCAGATCGCACCACACTTCATCCATGGATGGAGATATACGAGAGCAAAACAATTAATGGAGATCGCCTATCTAACCAGCGGCGGAGAGAGAGAGAGAGAGAGAGAGAGAGAGAGAGAGAGAGAGTGATGCGTTGGCGACAAGCGAGGCGGCTGCTTTATACGCAACGCACTGCGGATGAAAGAGAGGAGAGGAGTTGGTGCGTGCGGATGAAAGAGAGTTGTGGAGTAAAGTAACGACGTAGGAGGACGGGTGCAAGTGGCAGCGTTAATTTAGTTTAGCCGCAGGAGAAAGAAGAAGAGTGGAATAGTCGCTGCGGTCAAAGTCGCGGGGGGCACATGCATGCATGCGATGGCGAAGCAGCGCGGAAGCCCGGTCAATTTCGGACGCTCGGATCCGGTCGGATCAACGGCGGGAGATAAATCCATGACTGGGAACGCTTAGCTTTTGCGCCGGTCGCCAGTTCTTTCTTCTTCCTGTGTCTGTCTGGGCCAACGGAATATCGATTATACAAACATATATATAAATAACATACACAAGTGGCTCTAAAACATCACTTTCTATTTGCAGATTTCAGTTTTGGTCTATGGTCTACACGACTTGGCAGAGAATAGTACTTACTTAGTAGTACAACGTTTCCAGTATAACAAAGCGCCGTGACAAAACTGAGGTCTTGCATGTCATCGAACGAGTCAAGAAATTCGTTTTTTATTTGCGATAAGCTTTTTGTATCTGCATACACCAGGAGGAATTCAAGTCGTTGTCGCATGCGCCGGATGTTGGGACGACGACCGGGTTTTGTATCTGTGTACACCGGGAATATCGGCCCGTTGTTCATCTAGAAAAAAGGGTCATGGAGAAGGAGAAACCCAAGAAGAAGTGGATGGATATAATCCAACGCTGGCTTGGCTGTCACGCGACTACCACTATGCGGAGAAACACGGGCATGTGCGCGTACTGTTCTCTTGTAATTTGTGGCAAAGACTCGATCGTCCGGTTGCCATGTTTGTGACTGACTTTTAACCATTTATCAAAACACGGACGGACAAGAGAATGGGGAACACAAGGGTCCATCACTGAGAGCTGAGACGCTCACTAGTTTCCAAATTGTGAACAGTATACACGTCCAAATCGGAGATGGACAGAGGCTGCAGGTGGCTGAAAGAGCCAGGAAGCAAAAAGACACCGATGTACCAGTGCGAAGATGATGGTCCCAAAGATCGAACATATACTTGGAGGCCGTGTTCATCATCCCATTTGCTCCACAGTTCAGTCGGAGCAGACCTGTTTGGACAGCTAGGAATGGCTGGCAAGGCCCACTTCGTATGAAACCAGTACAGTGAATGCAGTTTGTTTGCCGTGTCCTTTCTGTACGGGGCAACGACACAGCTGCAACTCCAGCAAGTACGCTCCAGGTAAGTTCATACGGTATATGCATCGGTGCCAAGTAACACTCCAAAGCAATCTCTATTGGCAATTTCAATACAATGTACAAACTTTCCCAACCACGTATCCAGCATTGTAGTGTAGAATGCTCTCATGTTTTTCCACTGCCTCTGGACCACAAATCTTCTATACAACCCATCATATAACTTGTTACAAAAAAATGAAATAAAAGTTATTCTACAAAGCTGTTACAAACAATTCCCAGCTCCAAAATTCTTTAAATAGCCGAGGTGGACAGCACCATGTGATCTGTTACAGCAGTTTGGGAAGGGCAAGCTTACAAAAACCGCAAGGCACCTCAATCTCCTAGGCTCAAAGCCACTTGCAGCCTCAACTGCAAGGGATGGTTTCCAGCAAAAAGCTAAAAGATCTGCTAAATTATTGTGGCACCGGGCTTGAATATTCAGGTCCGATTTCTGATGTAGTCACGCTGGATGACCCTGTGGACGTCACATTACTGTATGAAGTACCGTTCCTGGTCGATTTTGGTTGGAGCTCCATCTCTCTTTGTGGGGCAGCAGGTGCTTGGCCCTCGTCCGCTAATCTCTTCAGAATATTCATTACCGTGGGAACAAATTTCGTGGACAGTGAAAGGATGGCAGGAAGCTGTGTAGCATTGCAAGCATAAAAATTTCAGTTTAAGCGACCACAAGGTGGATGGAAAAAGAGTGCAACAGAACAGTGCTTTGAATACTTACAAATCCACGTTGGAATTCCCTGGCGAAGTCGGACTGTACCCAAATGGCCTTTCCAACAAGGTAGGCAACAAATATGACACCAAGGTAAAGCGGATTCCTGTTAGACAAGTAACATGTCAGCCAGGACAACAGTGAAGATACCTTGCCCTATTTCATGTATCTGAGGGCAAAAGAAAATACCTCAGTAACGTCATAAACTCGTTGAATCCAAGGATAGCCATTGCAGCAAGCGCCCATGGAGGTGGTAGCCAGTTGTTGTTCCTCTTATTTGCTTCCTGATAAAGTTAACAGTAAATGTTTAGCATGTCTATCTTATACAATCGTACTTAAGTGCATGAATCTCTCTTCCCAAACACTCAGAAGCAATGAGAAAAGTAGAATACTTTAAGCCCATAACAGACTCTGACAGCATATATGAAGTAACTGTTGAAATGGATTATGCAGCAATACCTGAGCCGCTATGGCTTGAGTGACCGTATACTCAGTTTCCGCTTTAAATTGCCTCCACAAATTTTTGCACTGTACAGGGGTGATTAAAGTTTTCTCCTCGGGAACCTGCTCATGAATAGCATTGCTCAGCAAAACATGCTTTACGCTTAAAGATGTCGAGTAAGGATTGGGTGTTGCTTTGGCAGAGAAAGATGACATGTAACACACAGCTTCCTTACCCTCTCCCATGAACTGGAGGCAAGTGGATCAAACGATTGGATGCTCCTATCTGTTGTCCCAGGCTTCACAGAGTCAACAAGAGCAAGAGAGAGAGTATTTTCAATGTTGTCACCATCCTCATCCAACCGAATTGCAGCCACTGTAGATAGCAACTTCATGGACTGCAGCAAAGTAGGAGAATTAATAAGGTACCGTTCCTAAAATTAATCTCTGTTTAAACATAGAATTAACAATTGACGAATTAATAAGGTAAAGTTCCTAAAATTAATATCTGTTTAAACATAGCATTAACACATCAACAATTGACATACAGCCGAACGAGCAGTTTTCGTAATAGCTTTTATGTCCTCCTTTCCTGTCCACACCCTTGGCATTGAGTCAGCATCCCGGCTGAATAGCGTTGAAAACCTGCACATTAGTTTCAATCAGTATTCTGCATAGAATATAAGTCTCCATTCAAGTTGTGGGTATGGACTGCTGTTAAAGTAATTAACCTGTCTTTCATGCGAATCAAAACCCTTCCAGCTTCTTCTTTTGCCTTCGATTCAACAACATTTCTTCCATGGTTCTCCAGCTTCACGAGAAGTTCTTTCTCAGTTGCCTCATCAAGCTCATAAGTTGTAAGAGCCGATTCAAGACCTGAAACAGCAGCTTTTGTCTCACGTTGAAGAAGCTTTCTAATAGCTGGCCAGGTGTCGTCACCGGCAGAATCTAGAAGAGCCTCAACCGGCTCTGCCAGAGCTTTGGTAAGTTGTGCCTGAAGCATGTCAAAGATTAGAAAAAGCTTCGGTGATCTGAGTTGCGACATAAAGAAATGAATTTGAATAGGGCGCAACCTCATATTTTGCACAAAGTTCAGATAATTTTGTTGCACGGACTGAAGCCACATGCGCCTCCATATCCCGCTTCAACTTATCCTTAACTTTAGAGGGGTCCCATTTCACTTGTTGAATAGCAGCATCTGTCAAAGAATATGCACGTATACAATAAGACAAACATTATGTTGAAATGGAATCAAGTATGAACTAACAAATTACACTTTTCAAATGACAGTTTACCAAAAAAAAAACAATATACAGAAGCTCATAATTGTTATAGTTGGCATCCAAGTCAAAATTTCCAGGCAGTACCTAAGGCAATCATAATGCCTCAGTTATAATACTTTATTAAAAAGCTGAAACATCAACAGAAAATCTGCCTTGTTTCATTATGATTATTTATGGCCTGTCCATGCCATGCCACATCAGAAAACAGAATACTAGAAACCTGTTCTTTTCATGAGTTTAAATAACAAAAACTAATTTCATACTTCAATGAAGAATTACCAATACTGAATGGTTTTGTTCACCAAGGACAACTGGATTTGAGTAAAAAATAATATTTCTGTAGGTAGTTAGCTTGTGTGCTTTTAGCCTACAAAGGCGTTCCACTAATTTTCAGAAACTAATTTCTTATCCTAAGTCTAGATTCATAATTCCAGAAGATCCGGAGTTAAACTGACTTGTCACCAACATCGCCTTCCTCAAAAGTGGTGCACCACCCAGGAAGTAAATGATAACATTCATGTAAACATACCTTCAGATCCTTTATCAAACTTCTCCAAGAAAGCCTGAGTACAATCACGTGCGGCAATAGCGAACCCCTCCTTTTCTAGTGCCTTGTCAAAGGACTCCTTAAATCCTTCTAAAATTCTAGTCCGTAAGTGACCCAGAAGAGATTGGTAGGCAGGATTGACAAGCTAAAAGAAACAACAAAGGGCATTGGTGTAAGAAGGAAATCATTCAGAATAATGAGTACCACAGTGAAATAATAAGAAAAAAGAGCTGAAATGAAAAACGAAAATATAGTTGGGAACTTAAGATCATGTAAGCAAAACTACATAAAACAGTAGAGATCATGAGCACAATTAATGTGCAAGTATTTTGTGCACACAACTTAGGTTCCATTTTCGTGATATTAAATATTTTTCACCAATCAGTTAAGAGAAAATATGGTAATTTGTCGTCAGGAAATGAGCATCAATGTCTATTCCCCATATTAAACTCCTGATTATTAGTATGATCTAAGAATATGGATAGAGCATGACATACACCATGAATATCTATGTCAAATGTGGACTAGTCCCTCTGTATATAAATATATGCTGTTCTGAACATGGTTGTGTCAAAAGTTTTGAACTATTTTACAGCCAACATGATCAGTAGGATCTAGATTCACAGAATGAAGCTAATAACAAAATGAGAATGGAAAAAATCATCATACTACGTTTCATAATATTTGCCAACATATTGCGCTCAGAAGTAGTAGCCAAACTTGCCTCTATGAGACTATAGCATGACCAAAACGTCATGTGTATATACAACGGGAGGAAGGGAGGATATTTATATATTAATATGAAGAGGGAATAAATGCTAGGAATCACAGAGTTGGAGAAACTATATCATATAACGGATTGCATCGAACATAAAAGCTAAGAAGCATGGGGAAACCTGCAAAAGTTTAGACTCCAGTTGTTGTTTTTTGGAGCTTCTCACACCTTCATCAAAATAAATAGCCTCCATATCATACCTGCAATTGAAGAAAGACCCAAATCATCAAGGCGAGGAATTTTTCCAGATACAGTAATTATTCATGCTAAGAACTGGGCATGGCTGTTATATTTGATGAATAATAAAGCATGGCTTTTTATCGCCGATGGAATCGCAAACTCTAAGGTTTACCTACGAACAGATAGATATGCTTTCCAGAGTGTCCATTACCCTCACCCAACCTTGTGTACCACGAGAAGTTCATCATTAGGAAAATGTTTAAACTCCTCAAACAAGGACCTGATCCTGGACACTCTTGATTTGCAGTAACTACTCAGCTCTAAGAGTTCTATTGGAACTTAGATAATCTTCTGTCAAATTGACATGGGTAGAGTTCAACTAACTCAGCTAAAATAGACGGGCAGTATTCAAATTTGAGGAGGAACATGCAAATGGTAGTAACCAACAAGTCTTTGAAAGCTTTCTAGACTTGGAGAATAACTCATGCTCAAAGGAGATAGGAGTAGGGAACTCACTCAGATAAACATCTATCAAGAAGGCTGCTGAGCTTTTTCCCAAACCCGGGAACATAGTCATGTTGAACGGCCTCCTCAAATTGTTGCCATTCCTTCACATATGAAAGCATTTAGCGTTGGTTCATGTATGGGAAAGCATTTAGCATCACATATATGTATGGGACTATGGAACATATATCGAGCGTAATATGTACTATAATCACCTCATCAGCTGTGAAACTGGCAACTTTCTCATTACCAATTTCCTCACAACGTACGGTAGCCACCATAACCTGGATGAAAGCAAGAACATAGGTCAGTATTTATGATGTTGATACTTAAATTGGAAAACAATGGATGGCACTCACTTTATGAGCGGGTAGATCAAGGTCTTTGTTCTCCTTAATGACCTTCCAAAACTGTTGTGAACTGAAAGAAAAACCTGAAGCCGGGACAACACCACGCCGATCTCCAGCAAGTCCACCAGGAGCAATAGAATGCTGAAACCTATCTCTTAAATCGGAAACCTTCAGAAACGAACGATTTACTATTAGACATTATCATACCACGATGACAAATGAGCCCAAATTATGCATATTTACATTTTATGTACACTAACCTGTGCTTTGAATAACTCTTCTTTTTCTTCATAACTGGATAGCGCCACAACTTGTACCTGAGTGTAGGAAACAAATGCACTTGATAGTTAGTCCAGCATGAAACATTAAGAGAAAGAAATTTTGAATCATTGAAGACATGAATTTTACATTGAAAAATTCACTAAGTGGAGTCTCTTTGTGGGCATGAGGCTTAGGAACACCATCCCATATCTGCAGCAAAATGAAATCAGCTCAACCGAATGAAAATACAAAGGGCATATCCGAAAACAGAAACATCAAATAAACGCATACCTTCTGAATGTCTTCCCTCAAAATAGGTTCAAGATTTTCTAGAGGTGTCTGTTTGAAACCAAAAAGGCTGGTATTAACTAATATACATATAATCAGACTTGAAAAGGAAAATCAAGAATTTTAACAGTTGATCGTTGCGGCTTGCAGTTGTAAGCAGCCTAAAAGAAAAGGCAACCTCTTACCCTTGATTTGTCACGAATAACGAATAACAATGTTGTTTTACGAGGACTGAACAACCTCATCATGACCTGCACATATGGACAATTCTCTGATGTCAAGAAAAGAATTGGCCTTAGGATGGACATAATGTCCCCCAACACATAGAGCACTCAAAGGGTCGACAGATATACCTGGAAAACTGTTTTCAAAAGAGGCTTGTTTGCAGCCTGTTCTCTGCCAATGTCATGACACCACCTAAAGGAAAATAATACCGTTGTTCAAGTGGTCAAGGGAATACTATGTCAAACAACCATCAGTTAGTAATACAAACTTACATGTTGATCAACACAATGTCTGAAACAGCTAAAGCAAACAACGCACTTTGCTTCTCAAAGGCTGTGTCATCCTGAAATATTATGTTGGTAAATTAGGAATTGTAAAGCGTAATGTGGAGCAAGAGTAAAAGCTCCATAACTAAATGTAATAAATATCAACCGCCCAGACCAAATGACGCCTATGAGCAATCAGAATGTTCATTTCGAGTAAAATACAGCTTCAATGTGTGAGATTATTTAGCAGAAGCGAGGATGCAACAGTCAGATTCTTAATAGGTTTATTAAGCAAGCGACAGTCCTTCCAACAGAACCTGTAATATTTGGAACTTAAATCAATGGGGAGTGCTTAATGGGCTAAGCTTATAAGTTGAATGCTCTAGATTATTTTAGAAGTTGTAGATAGGCCCACAGCATCTAAGTATAGAATGGGCAATAATTCTAGGTTCCATAGAATGTCCGCAGACGGAACGCAAGTTTATGAACATATTTTCTGTGACACTAGAAACACAAGCTGCAGTAGCATCCAAATTAGAGATATGTTCGCTTTCTGTTACCTCTCCCCTTTCTCTTCCATCAGTTCCTTCCAAGTCCATAACAAGGGTGCATGGTTCAATGTCTTGGGCCTTCGCCAACCATATACCTTTCGTAGTCTGTGACCTGAAATTTCAAGAAATGCTAGTGAACATACAGATTTGGATAGTCTTCACCAGTGCCAGGAAAGTTTATAATCAGATAAGACATAAAAATGTTAAGGATTAGTCACGTGCCTTCCTCTGAAGGCATCCATCTCCCTAAAATTGGTGCCGAATAGATGGTTCAAAAGCGTACTCTTTCCTGCAACACATTGGACATAATGATGAATCAGACAAATGAATTAATTCAGAAAAACAATGTCAAAATAATGAGGGGAAAGGAGAAACTCCATACCACTACTTTGAGGGCCCATTATCGATACAACCGCATATGATAGCCCACATTCACCCAATCTGACTTCCTTCATGAAGTTCTCCAATCCGGAGACATTGAAGACCCCATCTCCATCTATAAGCTGTGTAGAGAAACAAGAATCCGCCATTTCTGCTCTGCAGAACACGTTTAATGATGTGTAAACCATCACGTTTAAACTCCGAAAGGAAAAACTTGAGCCAAGTACAAAAGAAAATCTTAGTGTAAGAACTCAGGGCATAACATCGGCACAACAAGGCTATCCAGGGGCTTCTAAGGATCAGACCATCAAGTTGTACCGCAGGACACTCAGACAGTTACCGCACTGTAGAACCAAACAATGCAGATTCTGGGGCATACCACGCAAAACCCCTCCCAAATCGGCCTATGATTGTGTATGATGCCTCAGAATTTCGATAGAGAGAAAAGGAAGCAATAATGGGAGATAACTAGCAGCGCGGCGGTATTACTGTACCAAGGTAGGGAATTTATTGGTTGGACGCTAACTACGCTTCACCATGGGTCATCTACGGCTGAATACTACAATTATTACTAGAGATCGCACAGCGTACACTATCAGGGGCGGATTAATGTGGCGTCCCAGCTGAGCCATCAGAAATTTGGGTTGCGCGGAGAAAAATCATGGTCCTAGCACTCCACGACGCAGCAGACAAATCGCCAACAAAAGGAGCGATCCCATCCCCGGAAGGAAGATTTGGGATTTCAGGGTTGACAGCGAAGAAAGTTTTGGCAAAAAAAACACGGGCAAGCTAGCTAGGTAATCACAACCAATGAAATCAAGCGCAGGTCGGGTCGGATCTCTAGCCCACGCCGGCGGTGTCGGTGGTGGAGAACACCCGAGGTAAATAGGCGCGGCGGCGGCAGCGAAGCTTGAATCCGATCGAGGAGAGAGAAAGGAGGGGCACGGACCTTGAAGAGATGGCGCCGAGGCTCCCGCGGCGGCCGGCGTCGGCGTCGGCGTCGGCGTCGGCGGAGGAGGTGGTGGGGAAGAAGAGGGGGAAAGGGGGAGACAGGAGGAGCACGAAGGCGTGGGGCCTTTTATTTGGGGAGGTGGGTGATTGAGATTTTCGAAAAGGGAAGAAGAGTATGTGTAGTGTATAAGCGTATTTATCCATGTATATCAGACGTATACACAAATACCGGAAAGGAAAAAAGAAATAATAAAGGGAGAATAATAAAAGTGTTTGAATTTTGGACGTGGACAGGTTGCTGCCTCCATACCGTCCTACTGTATGGCCAATGGCTGCCCGTGGCTTAGACATAATCTCCTGTGTGATTTGATTCTTGCATAATCTTTGTGTCGAGGAAAAGATTCACTAGTTTTACCGGGTCATGAGCGAAAAAGTGATGTGTACTAATCTACATCGTGGATTGGCAATCCAAATAACATCACTGATAAACTTAGTAAATTATTAGCGTTATTTAGCACAGCTTTAGTTTTGAGATCTATGTTCTGTTTTTAAGATTATAAGGACTTTCTTATTTTTAATCTTTGACTCAACTAAAGACCATTTATCCACCAACACTTCCAGAATCATAGATCACTCGAGTTAAAGATGAGTTGTTCCACGAAATCTATGGATTACTTGGAGCATCTTAATGTGGAAGAATTATGTAAGGACCTTTTAAAGAGTCAATTTGATGGTAAATGATCAAGATTTATTCTTGACATTACTGTTCCATACAAGTGCTCAATATACCTTTTATAATACAAAATGAACACTCATATAATGCACACTCTTCTATATAAACACGTATGCAAAACTAGACTAGGCTAATCACAAAAATGGAAAGGAACCATTGGGAACTTGCTTCAACTAGCACGTCGTCTACTGAACCAAAAAAGGTGGAGTCACGCTCAATTTACGCCCTATAGAGTAGGAATTCAACAGACCTATATTTCGGTATGCTCCGCAGGTTCTGCGCTTACCAATCCAAAAACACATCGAGCCTTACCGTTGTGCCAAAACACACTACCGGTACATGGCATAAGAATTGTTCACTAGAATCCGCCGTTAAAAAGTGTCTTCGGGATTGTTAACGAGCTCAAGTGATCCAATGCGAACGGACCACACGTACAGAACCAGGGGCTTGACAGGCGAGTCTATACAAATTTAGAAAATTAGAAAACCCACGACGAGTCCAACACGAACCAGCCATTCCGGCGAGGCGATCGCACAACAAGCACGTGGGTCCGTAGCACTACAGGGCCCACCTGCCAGCCTCTTGCACGCGAATGGTGAGCTGAGGCGCAGTCCATGCCATTAAAGCTTGATTAAAGAAAGTGGGTGGCTAAAATCAAAATCGGGGCCGGTTGGGAGCCGAAAGTTGGCCGTCGACGATTCCAAAGCCACCCGAGCCAGACTACGGGACGCGACCCGGCGCCGCCCCCTGACGTGGCACGCGGGCTCTCTTGTTCTGTACTATTTTTCCCAGTTTCTTTCCGCTTTTGCACTTTACACCCTGCTTTTGTGGACGCTATATTTAGTTAAGCACCGCCACCATCTTTTTTGTTTTTAAATCAATCATACACTGCAAAATGGAATACGAAAAACGTTGTTTTAAGTCACAGGAAATGTGCATCCCTACGCAACGGAGGATGTAATGTGAATGCGATCGCACCAAGCATGAAGCTATGTTTTGAGCTAATGGGCGACACCCAAAAAAAAATGAACAGGGAGAGTATGTGCCAAAAGGGCTCTTATGGTTACCGCTCAAAAAGGTGGTAAAAATGATATGCTACGCATAATCAGCTCGTGATTAGCTGCGGTGCAATTTCATATGGTTCCCATGATTGGATCTCAGCACATTGATGATTGAACCACCGGCTTTGATCACCATGAAAGCCAGGAGCACTTGAGAAAAAACTTTTGATGATTGTACCGGGGACCATCCCGTCATCATCCTTGCGCGCAATATATATACCAGCTCTATAAACAAGAACTTCTTGCATCACGCATCCCCATCATTACTCTTTGTCAGTGGCAAAGCTACGTTGTCTCTCCCTGGTGCACCGGCACCAGGGTGCAAACTGAAATCCCCTTACGAGCATCAAACATTTACCTCATGTGCAACACTGTGGGCCAGCAACGTACACCACTGCCTCGCTACGGAAGCTCAGCAACAGCCTAGGTGAGGCACGCAGGAGGATGAACCCAACCAGCATCTCGAGAGACAAGAGCCAACAACAAGCTTGTCTAGAGCCTAATAAAGCCATAACCGCTGGTTTATGCCTGTTGCCTTCAATTGGAAGCCAGGCTCACGGAAATGAGTGCTTGCCTCTTCGTTAGGGTCACCAGAAAAGAACAGAACGCCTGCACGCATAGATTACGCTTCGGCGCTAGTCGGACAACGTCCTTAGGAAGTTGCTAGCTCAACCCCATTTCTCAGCGCCCACGAGTAAATTAGTAATTTGATTCATGGAATTGGATTGTTGTATTACAGTATTGTTGTAATATGAACAAATATGGAGATATTGCATCTCTTTTTAAGGAAAATTGCAGAAAAAAAACAGTGTCAGCATAGTGTTTTGAGTCCTTCCCACACCCGAATCTAAACAATAATAGTGTTTGGAAGATATTTAATCTTGAAAATCTATTGTAAAATTGTAGTTTAAATTTGTGGTATGGGAAAAAAATTTGACAACCTATCTTTGAATCCTAGCTAGCTCCGCCAATAAACTTTGACATCGATCGTATCTTTTACTTTTATTTACCAGCAGTCACTATTTTAACTAAAATTATGACATTGTGTATCTTGGTCAAAAAAAACTATCACTATTTCTTAGTGATGGTACAATATATTAGACAATTATCGCCATATGTGTGTTGAAGTGTGCACTCGGGTGCTTGAAGCTCTAGCTTCGCCACTGCTCTTTGTTCTTAAGGCTTCTCACGACATAACCTCTGAGCAATATAATAACACACTAAAAGTTATTTAAGCACGGAGTCTCGATGTGTCGAGGTTTTTGACCAGAAAAGGGTACACGCGATCGGGCCAATCAAAACTGGAAGCCCAGCCTAGAGCCGGTCAGAAGTCAAAACCAAATTAAGGGAATGGAATGGAACATCCGTTGCTTCTGCTTTTGGACAGACACCCTGGCAAGCGTACGTGCGTGTACTTTGGCCAGAATTGATGAGTCAGCTCATTCCTACCGCTCAGCAGCATACCATGAGAGTGGATTAAGCTTGTTCATGTCGTAAACAAACCAATTCAAACCTGCCATTGTTCCCTGCGGAAATCCGAGTATATACGATGTTTCTTTCAAATTTCTTAAATCCACAGGAAGTTGAATGAGATGAGTGTCTGAACTCTGAATTGCCGCACGGCCAGCGTAAGAGCAACTCCAACAATAGCCCCTACTCCAGCCCCAACTCTAAGGCCCCATTTGGAATACGTGATTTTTTCTTATTACTGTGTTTTTACTGTGAACAGTCAACTGATTCCTGTACAATTCCTGTAAAAATCCAGCGTTCAAAGGGCCTAAATTTAGGGTCCAAGCAAAAAAAATTCGCTCCAACAGAGCCCCTGTCCGGGTCGCTAGGCTAGCGAGGCCCCTGAATCTTCCCCGTCGGCCCCTTCTCCTGCGGGTGGTGGACGAGGCCCCTACTTTTCTCCTGAGCCAGTTTTTCTGCTTTTCTCTCGCGCGCACGCGCCGGATCCTCGCCCAACGTCACGCCCGACGCCCTCCGCGGTCGTCGAGCTCGCCGCGCTCCGTGGACAGTGCACCGTGCGCTGGGCTGCCGAGCTCGTCGTATCACCGTGGGCCAATGTGCCGTGCGCTGCGCGCTGAAGTCGCCTTGGCTGCGGGAGCAGCACACGAGGCCAACGAGAGCGAGCGGCGCTCCACCAACGGGAGCAACGCCAGCAAGTTATTGCGAGAGGGAGAGCGAAGAGAGAGACTATGCGCATGTGTTGTGCGGGAGAAGAAGATAGATGAGAGAGAGTTTGGAGAGGTTGGGTAAAGACATTAAAAGAATCTGAGTCACTGACAGGTTGGTCCCACCTGTCATAATAAAAGTAAGGGCTGATGTTTTGGGGTATTGTTGGAGAGAAGACTAAAAATCAAGGCCCAAAAAACAAGAGAGAGCCTCTAGTCATAAAGTAAGAGCTGTGTTTTAGGGGTTATTGTTGGAGTCAAGGTTTACAAAACCGCCAGAAACCGGGCGATTTTCGCGAAAACCGGACTTACCGGTCCGGTCCGGTAAGTCCGGTTCACCGGTTTTTTAATTTCAAATTTGAAATTTTTTGAAAATTTGAAAAAATTTGAAAAAAAAATATGTAAAAAAACTAGAAGGAATTTGGAGAATATTGGTGGAAACCAATCTCAAAGAATCGTTCATTTGGTTGGGCAAAAAAATCGCCGAAGTGTTATGGGCGAGAAAAATGAAAAAAAAAATAAAAACTCACCTTATCCTTCCCTCACCCGCATTATTCTTCCCCCACTGCCTCATCTTGCCTCACCCGCACAGCCCCCGACGCGGACGCACGCCGGCGCGCTCGATCCGCCGGTCGCCGCCGTCGAAACGTCGCCGGCGAGCCGTAACCGCTCGAGTTTCCTAGAAACCGAAGACATAGCGTCGGTTACCGACCGGTTCGGCTCGGTAACCGACCGCTGCGGCGGCTCCGAAGCCGCGGGCCGAGGAGGCGCGGCGGCGGCGGCGTCGGTAACCGGTCGAACCGACCGGTTACCGACGATTAGGCGTCGGTAACCGACGCGACCGGCGCGGTTTCGTCGGCGGCCGCGCGGCCCAGAGGTGAGCTGGTTCCAAATTTTTTTTTTTCTGATTTTTCATTTTTCAATGATTGTATCTGTTGTCAATGAAGCTCGTACTTTGTGTGAATTGTGGTATGTTGTAGATTGGTGCAATCTTTTATCAATTCTATGTTCTCAATGTGTGGCTAATCATTTTTATAATATGTCACCAAAAATCATGCAAAAAAATCCAACATTTTAAGCCATTTTTTGTTGATTTTCAATTCTGCGTACAAAATCGAGCAAACCGACCGGTTACCGACACAAACCGGTCGGTAACCGATCAAAACCGACCGGTTTCTTCGGTTTCCAATTCGGAAATTCAAATTTGAATTTTCCGTCGATTTTCGGTCGGTTACCGCGAAAATCGACCAAACCGGGGTTCTCGGCGTCCGGCGGTTTCCTCGGTTCCAACTATATTGCTAACCTTGGTTGGAGTTGGTCTAATGAAGCCGGCCGGGGCATCTAGCACAGCGTCTGCGTGAGGGGAGGCGGTGACAGGACAGGCCACATGAGATGAGCCTGGGAGAAAAAAGGGGCAGGGAATAAAGCAGATGCAGCCAAATCCGATGAGGCTGTGCACGCCCTGTACCGAGATCTTTCGGGGCGGCGCACGCGAGTTCCGACGTCGCGGCGTCCCCTCGCCTGGACAGCCTCCTCGTGCCGCGCCCGACCCCGCACATGCATGCCCTCCCTCGCCATCTCTCACGCACGTCCCGTCCGGATTGTCCCCGCCTGTGAGTAGTCCTGGGACTTGGGCCGGGCCAAATGCGGGTGGACCGCGGCCCGAACGTTTGGCACGGCACGTGGCACGGCCCGGCCCGAAGAGTTTTCGTGCCGTGCCGGCCCGGCCCGAGGTGACGGGCCGTGCCGTGCCGGGTTTTTGGTACATCGGGCGGCACGGCACGACACTGCTCAATGGGCCGTGCTCGGGCCGGCACGGCCCGGTTGTGGCCCGGCAGCCCGAATTTAGCCCGATAATATGTTCTTGTCAAGTTCTTTAGCCAACGCTCTTTTTGTTATTTTGATTCATATTTCAAAATACAAACTTGTTTAGATTTTGCATATGTGGTCCAAATTTGATGATTCTTTTTTCTATAATCTTTAAAAAATCATCTCTATCATGTGGAATGTTTGTATACAAACTTTTATAGTTCAATTTTCTACTAATCAGTCAAGTCATTAATGGTCACTATTCAACATTTTCTTCATCATTTTGTAAATCTTCAAAAAATATGAAGTTTTAAGTCATTTTTTGTGTGGATGTACAACTTATACATCTTTACACATAGGAATTTTGTATAAATTTTTTTGAAGCACTTACACTGATGTAAGTTCGAATTGCTCCTCGTTTGTCTCAAAAGCTTAGAACTTTTATATCGTTTAGTAAATTTTGAACACACATTCATACAAATATTGTTAAAAAAATTCCCCAAAAATTGTAGAGGTTGGTGTTGACTTGTAATGACTCCACACCAAATTTGAGTTCAAAATTCAGTATATTTTTGGAGATTAAAAATGCAAAACTCACATTTCCTTTGTTTTTTTGATATACACACAAACTATGTTGATTTTAGAACTCAAATTTGATATACACTTGTAATAGGGCTGTCCTAATCTAGTATAATTTTGGTGGAAGTTTTGAAATTTTTTTATCCATGTAACACTATAAAAAGAATCGATTTAAACAATAAAAATGCGCCTTCTCTTGCTGAAAACGTATTCTTGGAAGCTTTCACTGAAACCGGGCCGTGCCCGGGCTTGGCACGGCCCGATGACGGCCCGCCGTGCCGCGTGCCGTGCCCGGGCCGCATTTTTACAATGTTGGGCCGACCGGCACGGCCCGATGCGGCCCGACGGGCCAACACGGCACGGCACGAAACGGCCCGAAGCACGACGGGCCCGTGCCGTGCCGGCCCGGGCACGGCCCGAGTCCCAGCACTACCTGTGAGAGAGAGGGGTCATGGATCAAAGACAATGTATAGCTAGATTAAGCGTAATTGAAAATGAAAATGATATCTTGGTCCCGGTGTTTCTGATCTCTGTATACGATTCTAAAGAATATTCTGCGTCTCCTGAAAACGATTGTTTACAAGGCCAACAAAGGGTACTGTGCGCCGCCTCCTGAAAATTGCTTACGAATTTCCCTTCGATTTCATTGGCGGCGATGGATTTGATGTCAGCCGTTGATTGGTTTGCAATGTGAGTTCAGTTCGTGGCTGATCCCAGCTAAAGGACCAAAAGGTTCCAGCTCCCCTCGGTGATGTAATATATATTCAATTCAACCCCTTGCTGAAGAAGCAATCCAGCACATTTTTGTAAGCAGGAAGGGGAACATGGAGCAACACCTGAATCGCCGTGTTCCATTTGAACTTTGAAGCAGTCACGTACTGGGATCAGGCCTTTTCTTTTTGAACGGCAATACTCAGATCGGTTATATATCCCAACATAAAATCAGTTGCGACTTGCAACACGTTAACGGCAGGTCGGTCGGACGAGCCTTCCCACCTTAGCCGCAAAGGCACCGGGCAAACACGTCACTCGTTCTCGATCATGTCACGCAAGTTACTTCTGGTGCATGACTGACGCTTTGATGAATCAGCAGCATGCAGCTAGAAGAAGAAGAAGCTGGTGTCGCGTCTCTTCACTGCACAACCGAAAAGGCTGTGGCCCAACTGAAAATTGGCCCTTTTGCAAGGACCAGGGCGTGGCGGGTCGGATCTTTGATGGGCTTCGTGTATCATGTTGTTGCGATGGGCTCTGCTCTGACTGACTGCCGAAGCCACTAGCCCGGGCCTCCGTTGACACATTCGAGATCGTATCAGAAACAGAGAACAAGAAATGAAAGGTTTGGTGAGCCAATCCTAAAGTCAGGCCGGTTGGGCCTTAATTGACAACAATAGATCTAATAACTTAGGAAACGTCCCGGTCAATTTTGCATTTGCCATGGAAGAGAAGACAACACAGTAGCTCTGTTTCGCATGACCATTATCTAAAGGATTAGAGATGGCGACAAGACGCATGCACGTACCTGATCTTGGTTCCTTTCCCAACATTTGCATGTGCGATGTGCAGCTCGTAGTAACAAGTAGGGAGCTCCGCGCTATCATCTCTCAACTCGGACCATGATCGATCTGAACATGTACGTGCTAGTTTGTCTGGTCGGTCACTGCGTCTATGAGGAAATTGCGCCACGGCTAGCGCGTAGCGGCATGGTTCGTACGCAGGTAGCACAATCATTCCGTGGTCACAGAAATTGCATGCACGGATGATTGAAGAACAGACTATCAGGCGATCGAGGTTAGGTACCCAGATCACCTGGTTATCAGAGTAGCACGAACAGACAGTGGTACATGCGTGAACACGTAAAGTGACCGGGCATTGCGAGTTGCGACCCTAGCCTACCCCTCCAGGCACCAGCTATAGCACGCTTAAGCTTATCGCTGGTTTACCTCTTCTGGAAAACAACACAATCTTCTTTAGATGAAGAAGACATGCATGGATTCATATCATTGCACTGTTAGTCTGTTTCTAGTAACAACATGGTAGTTCTAATTAGTACTACCAGTCGTGAAGAGTGAACGGCATGAGGTCCTTTAATTTTGACCTACCTCCACTAGCACATCTCATCTCATATCGTTAACCTGTCAGTGAAGGCCCCAACTGGAAACAGCGTAATTATCGCTAAATTAAAGCCAGGCGCTGGAGTACGGAACTCGCAGCAGTGTCCCAGGCTCATGGTGTCTTCTGGTGGATCGAGGTGGATTGAGCTGCGACCACTCATCAGTCATCAGTGACCATCGATCCAGGGAGCAAGCAACAGCTGGGGCTTTAATCCACCCTGACCAGCTTTTCTTTGGCGGAGTGATCAGTTGAAGGTTGGATCAGCCAGATCGATAATTTGATGCAGGCATTCATGGCTGGGTGATCCGTACCGACGTACAGTCCTCCGGTCTTCGTCAATCGGCGTGGTGTGGCTCGTTTCTGGTGGCCGCACCGGTTGTCCGAAACCAGATGGTGTCTTGGATGCAGGTAGCAGAGAGGAGGACGAACACTAATACTGCCTTAGGTTGACTAGCTTGCCACGGCGTATGTCCCCTGGCTGTTGCGGAACGGACGGAGGGTGGTGTCCGAATGTGTTATGACGGCTTCCTCCCAACCATTTTCCTCCTGTTTTGCACACGATCTATTAATGCTGTAATTTCAGCATGTGCTGGTGGCGCTTCAGAAGTAATGCATGGAGCAGATCCATGAAGTATATAGGATGAAAACGGTTCGGTAAGGCCACCTCAATGGTTTTCAATTTCCTATTTTCTGCAGAAGTAAATTTGATGACGACATTGCTAGAAATGAATACGGCATTGGCGTTACACGAAAGAGAGAGAGAGAGAGAGAGAAAAAGGATAACGTCGTAACCGAAGCATATGCCAATACCTGTATAGGTAATTTGATTTAGAGTGGTAACATCAAATTATATAGTTGGCATCTTGCATATAATATCTCACAAGTCTTTACATGGATGTGCGCCACTTCTAGTGGTGAAACTAGCAAGGTTGCGTGAGAGGTAGTGGCGCAGGGGGCCAGGGGTGCCAAGGGTGGACTTGCAAAGGCAAGCATAATAGGGGTGACGCTGCTGACCTTGCCTCCAGGGCTTCATGACCCAATTAGGTGAAGGGTGTGATGATATGCGGGGGCTTGACGCGAGGTTGAAGGTATATATATATATGGGGTTGCAGATAGTAGAAATGGACTCGTAGCTTGTGGAAACATATAGGAAAATTGGTAATTATCAATCTAAAATGAAAAAACTAAACCCCTATAGGCAATGTCTAAAATCGTTCTAATTCCACTCGCATCAACTTTTATCATTTTCTATTTTCCTTGGTATATCACATTTTCAGGTGCCCGGTTGAAAACTTTGGAAAACCGAGCTCTGGTATAACAAAAATTACTACCATTTTTTTTTTTGCTTTCGTCCTTACACTACGTTTCATATTCGATTTCTCTCTTGAACGTTTCTTTGATAAATCATACTGATTTTATGAAACTGTTTAGCTCGATGGTAGTTCGAATGAGAAGAAACGTTTCTTGCAACCAACAACGGGGCATTTGATCTGGCTCTTGTTATTTATTTTTCTGGATGCATCAGATTGCGGAACCTTTTTCTCTTCTCCCTCGGCGGATCTGGTGAAGATGTCGTCGTTGACGGCGGCAAGTTCACTGGTAAGGCCTTGTGGAGCTCATGTGCCTTCCGTTCCTTTGCGAAAAGGGGGATGTGCTTTTTGTTCCCCTCGCCGATGGCGTCGGCGATGGTGGATGGTCTTCCCGGGTGGTCGGCGTCAAGATTTGGCGTCGATTTCTTCGGTCTTTTGGTCCTTGTCGCGGTTTCCCCGATGGAGCTGCTTCGGTTCTTCTTCTGTCGATTCGAGTCGTTGCGATGGCCAGGTTGGTGCTCTCCTCGTACAAATCTAATCGGCTTTGTCAACAACGTGTTGTGGTCGCGGACTTGGTCGGAGGAGAAGGCCGGAAGGCGATGTCGGTGGTCTCCGGTGGCGAGGAGTTGGTGGATCGGGAGAGTTCGTGAGGAAGAGGATAGTCTTTGTATTCTCCTTTTCCTTGAGGATGTTTCTGTAAATGTGGCCAGGGGCCTGTTTGTAAAAGGTTGTGGGATGTACTGTTGCAAAGATTAATACAATCCCCCCTTTTTCGCAAAAAAAAAAAAAAGATTGCGGAACCTTTTACTGTCGCTGTCGCTTATCAACTTGTGATTATTTTCCCTTAATTTCCTTTTTGAAAAGATAAAAAGGCTTTCTTTCTTGAAACGACAGAGTTGCTGCCCGGTCCTGCACGCCATGTCCTTGGACAGCTAAAAGCCAGAGCATTAGCTAAATGCCAACAGCATCATTAACGATTTAAGCAAACAGATAAAGCAGCTGACAGCAATAGTTGAGGCTAATTAAAGATGTGCATCCGCAATGCACAGCTAGTCCGGAAATTTCAACTCCTGCCTGGACCGGCCGGCCGGGAGTCGCAAGTTAACCACCAATGGGCCGGCACCCCTTGCCGACCGTCCTGCTCGTCTTCTATTCCTGGCCTTCACGGGCAATAAACGGCACTGATCTTTTCCATTTCATCGGTAGACTGGAAAGATTAGGTGCATGCCTTGGCTATGGGCCTGATTGGTTTCCCGCACTCCTCGTCCTTGCATCGCATCGGTGATCCAGGCTCTCCGGAGCCAGGCTGCTGTCATGCAAGTGCCTACTGATTGGTTGCCTGTGCGCATGCAGCAAGCTGAGCAGAGAAATTGATTGGTTGACTGAACGCACGAGCTGGTTTTGCATCGCTGCTCTCTCCACTGATGCAACTCGCTGGCTCGCGCCGGCCTGGCTCGGCGGAAACGCTCGATTCGGTCGTATCCAGCGGGCCTGGATAGGAGGCGCATCTTGCATCGCGGGAGCCTGGCTCGGCCACTCGCGCAGGTAACCAATCGCGTCGAAGTCGCATGCGGAGAGCCTGGCCCAGCTGAAACCAAGCAACCAATCAGCCCCTATATATTCCGAGCACGACACGACCTGTGTACACGACAGGCGAACAAACCCTTGCGTTGGGCATGTTGGCGAGTTCATTGACGAATGTTTGTTTTGATCGATTGCGATGCAACGCATTCGTACTGGGTACAGCTGGAGTACGAGTATTTCTTCTCATCTCTACCTCCGATTCCTACCAGACATGGAACAAACAGTATGTGCGAATGGATTATCCGGGCTGTTTGTTGGCACGTCCCGATCTACCACTGCAGCACAAGATTCCCATTTGACTGCAACAGAAAGCAGGGTGGGGTATTTATTCGGGGTAACCTATAATAATGAACCGTGGTTAGTGCGACTTGAATTTTATTGGACGGAAGTAGAGCTGGCCACAGTTGCCAAAGTTGAAGCACGACAACTGTTTGACACGGAAATACTCAATCAAAACGTAAGGATTGTGTTTGAAATTATTAAAAAAAAAATCAACATTAGTGCTAGTAGCTACTAAAAAACTAACGGAGCATGACTGAATTCCGCTGGTGCTCCTGGAGCATACATGAGAGATGGATATGCCACACAATTCTTCTTCCCACGGGTCCTTGGCCGCAGCCTTGGACAAGTTGCATGCAGGTAAAAGAATGTTGTCGCCACGGCACGAATTGTGAAGCACCACGGATTGGAACCTAGCCAGGATTAACGCAAAACGCACTGTAGGGCAGTACTATATTAGCAGATCGAGCAGCACACCGTATATATAGTACCACAACAGAAAATCAAGGGGCCATTACCACAGGCATATAAGCAGCTGTCAATCCTAGCAAGTGGCAGAGGTCACGCATTCGATTCTCCCACAACCGATCTGACCGCCGCCCGGAAGCTGGGATTCGGCCATGGAGTTTGTCTTAGCACCTTAATTAATCGCTGATTGCATCAATAAGAAGGGAGTGGCACCCACGGACAAACTAGACAAGTACTACACTAGTATATGCGAGTTGCTGGCATTTAGCCTGTCCGATCCATCAGTCCATTAGTTTTTCTGATCCAATCGGGCATTCATCCTCTTGATGACCTGGTCAACATTAACGTCCATGTTAATGTTATCCGATGATCAATGAGTGGTCTCCTGTCGAGAGGGAGAAGGCAAGGAAAAGCGGGTGGTGATAGAGAGAGAAGAAGAAAAGGCGGGAAGAAGGTTTTGTCCCGCTCCGGCGCCTGCCCAACCGAAATGATTCCCAGTGCAATGCAGTGCAGGCTAATCCTTCCGCCGCTTCGCATCGTCCCGTAGCCACAACGGCCTGATGGGGTCGGACCGGTCGCTTGCCGCACGATCCTCTGCGCTCACGCACCAATCGATCCGTTGTTCCGCGTCAGTCATCGTCTTGGCCACACGCAAGCCGCAGAGTTCGTACGGCAGGGACGATGACGGTCGGAACAAGTAAAGCTCGCTATTAATCCCACTAACCGCTCGGTGCTCAGCTCAGCCATCTCCCATCCCACACGCACGCGTACGTGCCAGCCCAGCATCGCCTATCCGTTGATGATGAAACGTACCCCACCCCACCGTGGCCCATGCACCGCCCCAGCGCCGGCGCACGGACACGAATCTCGATGTCTCATCACACGCATCGCCGCCGTCCCCTGCGCGCGGCGCACGGCACGCACATGCACACGCGTGGGCCCGGCCGTCCACATGAGCAGCGTCGAGCAGCTAGCTATAGCTAGCTGGCGTGGAGAGCAAGCACCCCACCGTCCGCCGCGCGGGAGACGCGAGGGAATCAATAACCCTACGCCCTCCGGCTACGTACTAGCCACTCGATCGTAGCCCAGCCAGGCGTACGTATGGAAACAGCTGGGCGTACACACGTACGCAACGCCAGCCCACGCCTTGGCCCCCATATATACAGCCGATGTATATGTGTACGGTGGGCCCGGCGCCGCTGGCAGGAGAGAATCCGAATATCGATCATCATGCGGCGCGACGTGTATGTATACAAATACGAACAAGATCGCGGTACAGCTTCCAATCTCTCTGGTGGGCAAGATGTGCGTAACTGACGGTTGTGCGAGCCTGGATAGCTTTGGATTTATACTTGGAGCAGAGCATCATGTCCCTGCGTCCGTCGCGTAGAGTGGTACCAGTACCTGCGTCCGTTAGATATGGCTGGCTGTACCGGTTTTTGTAGTGTATTAATTATTTAATGGGCTGGAGCTGTTTAATGAGGTTTGCAAATGGCAGTTAAAACCTGTGACCAGTACGCCGGCTCCTATCTAGCTAGTGATGGCATGTGTCCTCTGCGTGCGGCGAGACATGCGTTGCAGCTAGCAATAACACAAGCCTTTTTCGCAAGTTTTTAGTGGAAGCAAAGTAAGCTATGGTGAAAGGTCTAGTCCTTAGCTGAAGGAAGGATGCCAAAGTGCTCGAGGGAATAACAATGAGTGAAGATAATTTAAGCATGGTTGTAAAGAATTATGATTCTTTTGAAAAGTTGCGTGCATCAAGGTGGAAATCAAGCTTTCTCCGTTATAACAAAATATTGAAATCATTGCATACATATTCTTTCAGTGAAAAAGCATGGATTTTTTTCCCGCTTTGTGAAACGTAGTATGTAGTGATTTTCATGTGAAGGCGTTGTTGTCATGCTTAGTTCACTTTGTCTCTAATCCGACACTATCATACTACCGTTTCATGTGTTCCGACGTTGTCTTTATGATTAATAATTAGACTCAGGTTGTTTCGGTTATGCTTTGATATCATCATTAACTCCATGCAAAGGACCTATCATTCACACTAGTTTCTAAATTGTCATCATCTTGCTTTATTTTTTAAAAACTTTCTCACTACTTTATGTCAGCATGTCTCGTGCATCTTAAATATCTTTACGTGATAATTTAATAAATAACTCAGCAGAAATGTTCATCATCTTGAACTTTAGTCACATACCGCTTTGCACCTATGTATCGTGAGTGCCACAACCATAACACGCTAAGATAAAACCTTCTTATATTGTATCAAGTACCATCACTTCACATGTTTACCATTGCTTGTATGATAAATTATTAAGCTACATTTCTTGGCCATTGCAACTTTTTTCATACCTCTTTGTTTTAATAAAGGTTGCACCTGAGTCAATACAAATTTTATTATTTGGTTTATGTTTTTTCAATGTTATAGCTACGATAACACGTCACTTGCACTTTTTACATCACTATTTGACTCTTGGTAAACTACTAAGAACACTTTAATCATATTTGTAATGTTATGATGGATACGATATATTACACATATGTTAAGCATGTTTTTAATGTAGACTTTTTTAAAATATCTTACTCGATACATCTGTATGCGAGCGGCACAACCAAAATTGACTACCAAAGGCCATTTTCACCGAACAACCACACTATTGGCATCATTGTCTGACTATCACGCATAACGACACGTTTCAACGATCATTTTTAACCAAATTTATAACATTGTCATACATGCGACAAATATCACACGTATGTCAAACGTCCTGTTTGTTAGATATAGTTCTACAAAACGTCATTGAGACATATCCAAAATCAACAAACAGAAATCATGTTTTCCTAATCAAGTTTACACACATATATCTAATCTATAGAACACAAAAACAGGGGTAAAGCAATCACCTCAAGCACGAAAAACCGACGAAATGGGTTTCATAATCCCTCCCCTTGTATCTGAAGAAAACCAAGGGCAGGGTGACCGTAGCAGCAGGCAAGGATGGGTGAAGTGATGAATAGCCGCTGGAGCAGCACGAAAAAGGAAAAAGGCAAGAAGCACACAGAAATATATACAGTTGATATATAAATGCGGGCCACTAATTGCCCCCTTCTTCTCCGCGTTTCCACCTCAGTCCCCCTCCTTTACTCCTCCCTCCGTCCTCATCCCCTCCTCCTCCGAGCCGAGCCGCCGAGCAGCAGCAGCAGCAGCTGAAGCAGAGCGCAATGGGCGACCGCGCGTACGCGCCGGCCGCCAAGCCGGTCCCCGTGCGCGTCGCCAACGGCGCGGCGAACGGCGTGGGCCCGGCGCGGCCCGCGCCGCCGTCCATGGCGCCCGGCGGCGGCCGCGTCCCGCCGCCGCCCATGTACCGGCCGAAGCCGCTGCAGTCGCGCCCGCCGCCGCGGCGTCCCCGGCGGAGCGTGCGCGGGTGGTGCTGCGTGTGCTGCCTGTGGCTGTTCCTGGTGGTTATCGGGCTGGCGTTCCTGTGCGCCATCGCTGCGGGAGTGTTCTACGTGGTGTACCACCCGCAGCTGCCGACGTTCGCCGTCACCTCGCTGCGGCTGGCGGCGCTGAACGTGTCGGACTCGGACGCGGTGACCTCGCGCATCGAGTTCACGGTGACGGCGCGCAACCCCAACGACAAGATCGCGTTCGCGTACGGCGACATCGCGGCGGCGTTCACGGCCGACGGCGGCGGCATCGGCGACGGCGTGGTCCCGGGGTTCCTCCACCCGGCGGGGAACACCACCGTCATCCGCGCCGCCGCCACGGCGTCCGCGGCGACCGCGGACCCCGTCCAGGCGGCGGCGCTCAGATCCAAGAAGACGCACGCCATGTCCGCGCAGATGGACTCCAAGGTGGGGTTCCAGATCGGGCGGTTCAAGTCGAAGCGCATCGACGTGCGCGTCACCTGCGGCGGCATCTCCGCGTCGCTCGCCAAGCCCGAGCCGACGGCGGCCGCAGACGCCCCCGCCCCCGCGCCGCTCGCCGCCGACGCCGCAGCGCCGGCGCCCGCCAAGCCCCGCGGGCGCGGGCACGGGCGGTCCCCGAAGTCGGTCGTCCGGGCGTCGACGTCGTCCAGCACCGGCGCTGGAGGGGCGAAGATGACGACGACGGACGCAAAGTGTAAGCTCCGCGTCAAGATCTGGATTTGGACGTTTTGAGTCGGTCGGCGGCTGGGGATGGGATGGGATTGGGGTAGAGAGAACCGATTTTCCTTTCACCTTTCTTCTTCTTTGCCTTTTCTCTTCTCTTCTCTTCTCTTCAACAGTGTATGTGGAGGATTTATTGGAGTATAGTTTATATGGTTTTTCATTTCATCTTCTCCCTCTGTTCTTTCTCTAATCTCTCACATTTTAGAATCTTCTCCCAAAATTTTCCACTCCTAGATTCATCGAATCCATGCTAGTAGTAGCACAATTGAGCGCTTGAATTTTGCAGAGTGACAACCACCAGTCCACTCCACACTCCACAGCGTCAGCAGGCAAAGCAGGAACAACTAATCGCAATTACGCAAGCCCTGATCCGTTGAGCTTGCGTTGCGTTGCGTCTCGGAGCAGAGATGATGCGTTCCGCTGCTCGTCCGTGCGCGCGTGTCGGTGGCGTCACACTCCACGCCGCACCGCACTGGAATCGCATCCAGCTAATGCTGAGCTAGATTTCCTTTTAATTCTGGGGTGGGTCGCTTTCCTTGCTTCTCCTCTCTCTCAAGGCCAAAGAAAGCTTTGGAGGGGAGGAGTGGAGAGCGTCTTCGCTGGAGGTGGCTGACCCGCGGGACCGCCTGGTGGGGGCCCACGTGGAAGCGGGACGAGGGCGGCGTGGTGAGAGGGAAGGAGGGCGCGCGCGGCCGCGTGGCGACGGGGATAGGACGTGTGTCGGGGCGTGGTCTTCGCCTCTTCCTTCTGTGTTGGGGGAGGAGACTCCTCTCCAAGGTTCAATTTACCGCGGTAAACCGGACCGGTTTTCGCGAAAACCGGAAAAACCGGTCCGGTCCGGTTTACCCGGTAGTCCGGTTTTTCATTTTAAATTTTAAAAAAAATTGAAATTTTGAAAAATTTTGAAAAAAAAATACGTAAAAAAACTAGATTGAATTTGCAGTCCAATGGTGGAAACCATTCACGTAGATTCGATTGTTTAGTGTGGCAAAAAATTCGACGAAGTTTCTATGTAGAACAAGGAAGGGAAAAAAAAAAGAAAAAACCGATTTTTATGAACCAGCAAACTTTCTCATTTTTTTGACAGACAAAACGATTGAATCTACGTATTTTGTTTCCACCGTTGGGCTGCAAATTACATCTAGTTTTTTTACATATTTTTGTTTCAATTTTTTGAAAATTTTGATTTTTTGCATTTTTTTCCATTTTTTCAATCTGTACCGGTTTCTCAAATTTTGAACCGGTTTACCGGATTTACCGACCGGTTTACCGGTAATTTCCTCCGGTTTCTCGTAAATCTCGACAAATTTTGATTCAAATTTCGTCAAACCCTTTTCGGTCCGGTTTTCGTCCGGTTTTTCCGGTTTTCCGAAAAACCGGACCAACCGGTGGGAGCCGGTTTTTCCGAGACAAACGGTTTTTAGAACCTTGCTCCTCTCTCACTCTCGTGCAGGAAAGAGAGGAGGGAACAGTGTCACTGGCTCTCAGTTGCTAGTGGCAGTACAATTTCGAGAGAGAAGGGTGTAGACTGTAGAGAGGTAGTGGGGGAGAGAATTTAATGGCGGTAGTGGTGGGTATGGGCGGCGTCAAAATGCTATACGCACATGGCGTAACGGTAATATCTGATCTCAGGAATTTCTATTCTTTCCTCCTATTCCTTTTCTTCTGTGTGCTTAATTAGTAGCAGGTGATTTAACTGCTGGATCAACTGGGGATTATTCTAGAGGGTGTTTGAACTGCGGAGAATGAGTTTAATCTGGCGTTTTGCTCTTTCTAGATCACTGTATTTGTCCTGCAGTAACCCTAGGGGTTCAAACCAAACGAGACGCCCTGTTTTTCTTTCACTTTTACGCTGTTCCAAGTTGTACCTCTCCGGTACTTTGGTCTCGGTAACCGCACTTATGCCTTTGTCCGTATGTGCTTGTCACCCTTGCGGAACTCGTGCTGTTCGTTCCTCCCTCACGCTCCTTGCCTTCCAAAAAATCGCATTCCGTTCCGTTGAAATATATTAAAATTTCCCATTTCCATGGAGCAATGACAACTGTTAATGGGAAATGCAGTTTCAAGCACTGGCAAGAAAGAGATTATATCTCAGGTTATTCGGTTGATGATGTACTGTGGAGTACTGAAGTAACGATGAAAAAATGGAGTGAGGGACCAGGTGGGCGGTTGTAAATAAACTAGAAATAAACAAAATACTCCTACGCACCTGACTCCGATACATGCGTGCCGGGGTCAGTGGGTCAAATGCTCGACGAAAATAGTATTAGTACTAGTCTTGTCGACACATGTGCAGGTATTACGTCGATTTCTTTGCGTAGTTCCATGGGAATTTAACAACAGCACCTAGTTGACGGTGGTGTAGTAGCCGTTTCTGGTGGTACCACACCACAAGCTGCTGCAGCCACCTCGCGCAACGGGCAGGGGAAAGAGGGTTGCAACCAAATTGCTATACAAATCACCGGTACATTATGCACCTATAATCTGAGCAGCTACTATCTGATCAGGAACTCGCAGACTCAAAACGTCCTTTTCTTTTTTTGCCTTTTATTATTGAGTGGTAAACTTCACTTCAGCTCTTTTAGAGAAGCGAATAAAGCTTGTACTAGTAGTAGTAAATTATAATGGTGTAGAGTATATATACGGTGGTTGGCATGTGGGGTTGGGTAAAGCGGGGCTCTGATTGTCAGGTATTCTTCCAACATGTACGTTGCAAACAAGCTCCTACCATTACTTAACTCCTAAGTGCCAGAGTATTCCATCCATCAGCAGGGCGGGTCCGCATTAGAGAAAAGCGCGCGTGCTAACGTCACTCAGATCCAACAGTAAATTTTTTTACTCCAGTTAACTTGGCCACTCTCGAAGGTGACTGCCGGTGGACGGAGGATGACGCCGGTTGTGGTCTGTACAAATGTTTGAACGATGGTTGACGCCCACGGCCCACCGTCTATAAACGCACATCCATCCTCGCTCCCGCTCCTAATGTCATCACAAACATCTCGGAAGGAAGGACCTAAATTACCAGGCGAGAGAATAAGATGCTGCCACGTGGAAAAGGGAAAAGGGATCATGTAGTCATACATTTTTTTTCTGCAAAGCTGATGCAAACCTTTAGGCTGTCTTGCTGCATAGATTCGTCTCGTACAGTTAATGATTTTGTCTTCGATCTCACTTCTCCCGGCTCCAAAGTAAAGGGAGCAGAGTGGTGTATAATCCTGGTGACGGAAATGCAATCAAAGGCGAAGGAATCGGAGCGTGCACCGCCGCCCCATCGCCGCCGCTTGCTACATACCGTGTCACATGCATAGCTTAGCTACATATCGTGTGGCGCACTTGAGAAATGAGAATGATGGCCATTTTCTGAGAGAGATGGAGTGCTTGAGCTGCCGCGGAATCGATCGAGTGACGAACAGCGTGTTTGGTTGAGGGATTCACCTCGTCCGGCATGGACTGGTCCGGCATGCATGCAAAACGGGCTCGTCCGGCCGTTTTCCCTGAATGATCTCGTCCGGAGATTTTGGCTAGCGAGAATATCATTCGAGAACGAACAGGTGACGCACGATTCCATGCCGCAAAGCAAACAAACCTTTACTAGGTTTGGACGTAGGTTCGGATGATTCTTGGACGAACTCTCGGTGACACGAACGCAAAACGCAAAAGTCGCTCGCTCGTCGGCAGGGTTGGGTACATGCGACGCAGGCCGGCACGTGGTTTCCTGGTCACGAACGAGATAAGATTTGCGGCGCTCATCGCATCTCATGTTCTCTCGCTCTCACCTCATCATCGCCATCATCACGGATCGAGCGAAAAAGGCTGGGGCGTGGCGCCACGCGGAGGGGAAACGGAATAATCACCGCAGCCCAGAGAAAGCTGCGGTCCGTGGGCCCCGGCCTGCCGCGCCTGCGCACCCAAACCCCGAGGCGCGCGCGCGCGAGCGGCCAAGTGCCGACGCCAGCAAGCGCACGTGGCTCATCCCCGCCCTTATCCTGAATCGGGGCCGTCTCCTTCCTTCGTCGATTTCATGGCCATGGCCGCGGCGGCCTTCCTCTGCGCCAGGGCGGCGGCGGCGGCGCCTGCGCGAATCCCTTTACTCGTCGGAGGACTACGCCGCTTCGCCGTCGCGTGCTCGGCCTCCTCGTCCGGACAAGGTGTGCTGCTTTCTCTTTTGATTCAATTTCAGGTGAACCCCTCATCCTGTTGCCGCAACAACTGCAAGTGGACGCTGTTTCAAATTTTCAATGCAGGTGGCGGAGTCGAATTCACGGGGAAGGTTGGGTTCTTGGGGCTCGGGATCATGGGCACGCCCATGGCCTCCAACCTCATCAAGGCAGGGTAACCCCCCCAACTATTTTCCTCGCTTTTGTTTGGGGAATCTGGCTGCAGCATTGCTGGTGTGGAGTAACTAAGAACTGTTCTCTTCATCATCGATGTGCAGCTGCGATGTGACAGTGTGGAACAGGACCAAGAGCAAATGCGATCCCCTCCTCAGCCTCGGTGCCAAGTATGCAAACATAAGCATACCTTCATCCTCTTTGACTTTAGTGCACGCTAGAACTACGCATAATTAAAAGAATGCAACTTCTTAAACCGGAGAAATTATATATCCTCAAAGAGGACATGGCAAAGGCTCAACTTTACTTCTGGAATGCGGAAACCTGACTTGTTTATACATTTCGTCGCCAGTGCCCTGGCCACCATTGTTATTCGCTCTTTACTTCCTTTTGGGAAAGATTCTGTTATGCCAAAATTCCACTCAAACGCACGCACTCCATTTCAGGAGTACCATGAATTTGCTGTCAACTGGTACTGCTAGATAGCCTCATGTTATTCTTCATGTTGAAACAAACGAAAAAAACATCAGTATTCAGTATTCTTTTGGGTAAAAGACGCGTGCAACGTTTTCCTGATACATGTGAATGCTACGTCCTGCAGGTACCAGTCTTCGCCGGCCGAAGTCGCTTCCTCTTGCGACGTGACCTTTGCGATGCTCGCTGACCCAGAGAGCGCGGTACATGCTTCGTCTCAGAGCACATCACATGATGCCATTTTCTCTGTTCATGAGAGCTCACATGACGAATCCAATTATGTCTGTCACCTTATGTACCTACCACACCACAGGTTGAGGTTGCATGCGGGACCAATGGAGCTGCGGAAGGCTTGGCCCCTGGGAAAGGGTAACTAACCTTCATCTGATGAAAAATAAGCATGAAAGAGAGCCTGGAGCATATGAGGACACATAGATGATAGATTGGATAACATTATCACTGCCCTTGCTTGCCTGTCACTTGCAGGTATGTCGATGTGTCGACGGTTGATGGTGCAACATCCAAGCTGATTGGCGAACGTATTACAAGTACGGGGGCATCTTTCCTTGAGGTAGTTTCTGGTCCCTGCCATTGTTCCCTTATCATCATGTAATGTGGCACTGTTGATTTGCTTGTCTCAATGTGCCACCAGCTGTATGTTTTCAGCAATTGTACAACCGTGCCACCAGCTGTATGTTTTCAGCAATTGTACAACCGCTGCAACGCAATGCTAACTTGTTGACTGTTCAGTGTAGGCTCCAGTTTCTGGCTCAAAGAAACCAGCAGAAGATGGACTCCTGATCTTTCTTACTGCAGGTAATCTTTTGCCTCTTCATGTCTATTAGTTGTAATAATGCAACTGTTAAATCTGTTTTCCTGTACCTGAAACTGATGATATGATTGACAAAAAGGTGATGAATCACTGTATAAGAGAGTGGCACCCCTTCTCGATGTCATGGGCAAGGTAATCACTTATCTAGAAGAAGCACACCAGTTGATACGTCCTTTGTCACTCACTGTGTTCTATCAAGAAAATGGTGCTGACGCTTTCCTTACTCTGAAACCAGTCAAGATTTTATCTCGGTGGTGTTGGAAATGGGGCGGCAATGAAGCTTGTGGTTAACATGGTCATGGGGAGGTATACAATCTATAATGCAGTGATCCAAATAACCCATTTAGTCCTACTATTTGTGATTTTTCTGGACTCTTTTGACACAAAATATTGCAGCATGATGGCTACAATGCAGTGATACAAATAACCCATTTAATCCTACTATTTGTGATTTTTCCTGACACTTTTGACACAAAACTGCAGCATGATGGTTTCGTTCGCAGAAGGGTTACTCCTAAGTGAAAAGGCAGGCTTAGATCCGAATACTCTTGTCGAGGTAATTCACGACAAAGAAAGAGAAATAATCAGAAATCCATGCTTCTGCCAATGTAAATAGTTAAATACACATGGAGGGACTTGAGATAATACCCTTGGATCCTTTCAGGTTATCTCACAAGGTGCTATCAGTGCTCCCATGTTCTCCCTGAAGGGCCCGTCCATGGTTAAAGCTGCATATCCTACAGCCTTTCCCCTGAAACATCAGCAGAAGGTAACAGACACCTACTTGTTGTTTGTCCATGTATTTAGCAGTGAAAAGTAGTTTCATTTGTCTCCAAGCTGACGTGACCCTGAGCAACTCAATGCAGGATCTGAGACTTGCATTGGCCCTGGCAGAATCTGTGTCCCAGTCCATTCCCACAGTAGCAGCCGCAAACGAGCTGTACAAGGTGGCCAAATCGCTTGGCCTTGCCGACGAGGATTTCTCTGCCGTTATTGAAGCGCTGAAGGTCAAAGCGCAGGTCTCGGAGTAGTTGTCTGTTGAGTTTTGACTTGTAACTTAAAAGATGAATTTTGGTACTAGATGAATTTCTCAAGATCGCTACAGAAAGAATTGTATGTTAGTTTGTTACAGTCGCTAAACAATATAAGATTTTAGTTGGTGATGGCACGCCTGCAGGTCAGCAGCACCAAATGTATACGATCCTGAAACTGTTGTCTTTGTTGATCATACATGTCCAATTAACACCAGGGCCACAGAAAACGTAATAACATGCCTACGTAACAACAGAGCAGATAACATGCCTACTGTAACACCAGAGCCACAAAAGTATTTTGTCATCTTGCTATAAACGAGGGAGGACAAATGAGCATACGACGGGAAAATGGACTCAGCAACTACCACATTGTATTCAAGCACACAGGACGCCTTATTTTGAAGGTAATACGCTCATGCTCTGTCAGGTATACAAGGCAGACCGACTGCTGACAAATTATTATGATGGGAACAACAGGAATCGTTTGGGGATGGGTACAAAACTGATCCAAGCACCAGCTAAATGTGCCTACTACAATGTGTGTGAGTTTTCTGTTCTTTGCTTTTCACTAGAGGGACATAATCAGTAGAGTACACACAATCAACATACTCTTCCTGGTCCTCGTCAACCGTCAATTGATGGAACAGCCTGCTACTTTGGTGAATATACACAATGCAAACCGCTGGACGCTCCATGTGCTAAGATCCAATACCAGCTACGCCCTTGGCTTTGGCTGCCGCTTGCTGTGCTGCTGCAGCGGCTGCAGCTGCTGCTGCGGCAGCTGATGATGCAGGGGAAGCTGGTGATGCAGGGGAAGCTGGTGTGGCTGGGGTCTTCTGTGATGCTTCAATAGCATGCTCCTGCTGCTGTTTGTTATTTACCTGCGCTAATATATTCTTTATCTGTGCTCCTGAGAGGGTCTCATGCTCAAGTAGTGCGTTGGCTAGAACATGGAGCTCCTTATTATGTTTTGTGAGAATGGTCTTTGCGTTATTGTATGCCTTCTCCAAGAAATTTTTCACCTCCTGCTCAATCAGAAGTCTTGTTTCTGAGCTCATGCTCTTTCCATCGTCTTCATAATTGTAAGAAACAAGGCCAACCTGCTGGCTCATGCCATATTTAGTAACCATTGCTCTTGCCATTGCAGTTGCTTGCTGGAAGTCAGATGAAGCACCAGATGTCACCTCACTATCACCAAATATAAGCTCCTCGGCCACACGTCCTCCCATGCAGACATCCAAGCGTGCCAGCATCTGTTTCCTCGATACACTAGTCTCATCTTTGTCAGGGAGTTGAGCCACCATCCCAAGGGCCATTCCCCTGGGCACAATGGTAGCTTTGTGGACAGGGTGAGCACCTTCTGTGTGGATGGCAACAAGGGCATGCCCTCCCTCGTGATATGCTGTCAATTTCCGGCATTCATCAGAGATAACTGCTGACTTCCGCTCACTGCCCATCATGATTCGGTCCTTCGCATACTCAAGATCATTCATCGTGACTGCCTTTGCTCCATCCATGGCAGCTTTCAAAGCAGCAACATTTACCAAATTAGCAAGATCTGCACCCGAGAATCCTGGTGTTCCCCTGGCAATGATCATCAAATCCACATCATCACCCTTTAGGACCTGCAATCACAAACAAAGTGATAAGATAATCTATTTTAACATGGATACCAGAATGCACGGCAACAGAAGTTCTCAAAATTACCTTTGACATATGGGACTCTAGAATTTGTCGTCGGCCCTCAACATCAGGGTTGGGAACAACAATGTGACGGTCAAAGCGCCCAGGTCTGACTAGGGCTTTATCAAGTGACTCAGGGAAGTTGGTTGCGGCAATGACAATTATTCCCTCATTCTGTTTGAAGCCATCTAACTCAACAAGTAACTGGTTCAAAGTCATCTTCATATACTGTTGATCCTTTGGATTCCTGCTCCCACCAATGGCATCAATTTCATCAATGAATATTATACAAGGAGATCGCTTTTTTGCTGCAGCAAAAAGGTCCCGCACTCTTCTAGCTCCCACTCCCACGAACATCTCCTCAAATTCACTACCACTGCATGAGAAGAAAGGAACACCAGCTTCACCAGCAATTGCCCTCGCCAGCATTGTTTTTCCAGTTCCAGGAGGGCCAACAAGCAAGACACCTTTCGGAAGTTTTCCACCAAGACGTGTAAAGCGCTGAAAATAAGGCGGGCATCTTGTGAACATCAAATAGCACAATATATATGAAAGAGTCAAGGCAACTTCATGCATGATCAACAGAGCAAAGATGAGTTTAGTGATCCAAAACACATAATTAAAGGTAACTATAATCGCTGTCTACATGCAGATATATGGGCTCTGCATTAGAAACATATTCAAAGGGACATCATCACTAGACTAAGTAATGACAAGTCCAAGTTGGTCTATTCAGTTTTCATAAAGGACTAACGAGCTGACATATTGTCAAGAATGTGAGAAAATTAAAGCACCATGAAAAAAAAAGCAACGAGACCAATAACAGGTTACGATGAAAGTCACGAAACCATATATGTAACAAGCATGAGAAACAACGTTGAGTCAACCAAGATATAGGTAGATAACTTTGCACTATATGAACCAATACTATAAAGAGCTTCACATATGAACGTGTTTCTGGACAGTTTCACATCATGGCATGGTGAATATTGTTTCACAGCACTAAGGAAACATAACACTCTTCAATATTAGTTGTCAAGATTCATCATTCAGCTCAAGGAAATTCGATGTGGAAGCAACTGGATTGTTATTTTCACCAGTGATCGTTAAAAAAAGGAGCTTTACCTTGGGATCTCGAAGATAATGAACTATTTCTTCAAGTTCAGATTTGGCTTCATCAACACCCTTTACATCACTGAATTTCGTGCTAGACTCCATGCTTGGTTGAACCTCTTCATTCAGACCTAGGCCTACACCAATTCAAAGAAGAATTATTGGGACCCAGTTGATTCATAAATAAGAAAACACAACCTTTCAGGGCATCAAACCTTTACTGATTCCTCTATCCTCGATGAGAGCCCCAATGCCCGAAATTAGAAGGAAAGTTAGTGCAATGCTTCGGAAGGTACGCCAAAGTTGATCCTTAAATTGACCCGTCTCAGCCGTAACCATATGAATAGGTGCATTTGCAGTGCCAAGGACTCCATCTTTTGTCACTTGACCAGCACTCTGGAGGGCTGGAATACTGCCAAAGCTTTCTTCCTGCCTTGTGGAAGAAGCAACACCTGTACAGATAATTCATAATCAATGTTTAATGATTAGTCAGTACGAACTGAAGAAATGCTACCAGGGCCCCACTTGGCGTAGCCTAACCAAACACTAACTCATACAAAAAATTCAAATAATTCCAGCTACTGGGGATTGGGCACTGGTACAGAGAGTATATGCATCGATCATGTTTCTATGAAAAAGAACTCTAGAAAGATGGAAATAAAATGTGGCAAAGGTAAAGCTTTCTTAGTTTCTTTGAGCTTTGATTGAAGAGATGAACGAGTTTGTTTACTGATGTCTTATTCATTTTACAAGGCTAGATCATAACCTGAATCATTATATATAACGCCTAAGTTGCTTTGTTAAAGATCAGATTGTCAAATGCATGCAGAAATAACAATGCAAATGCTATTTGCCGCTAGCAAGCAATGACATTTCATTTCGTTTTTACATAATATAGTTCAGTAGCAGCAACATTTCATAAGCAACACAGTAGAAGGAAATACTAATTAGACATGAATAGTTACGTGTTAAGAGGACTGGGTACCTCTCTGCAATGTTTTAAGCAAGGTGCTTTCATCCAGTCTATCAACCTTCACAAGAGCTTTGACATACTCAGAAAGTGCTGCGGCGTTGGAATGTAATGAAGGCTGGCTTTCAAATATTTGTATAACACGCTCTGGGTCACTTCTGTATATCTCTTTAAGCAGAGAAGTCTCGCTTGGTGCATCTAGGTCTCGCATCCGGCGTGCAAGGCTGCCAATATAGCTTGATTGATACCTCTCTTGCAAGTTTCTAATTCTGAAACCTGCAATGATCAATATAACATAAAATGTCAAATGAAGAAGTGGAATGGAACTTTAGCAGCATAGTTTTTAAGGCGCCTAGGCGTCCTCAGGCGTTGGAGGTGCGCCCATGCGCCTAGGCGACGCTACAAGGCCAAGGCGTCCTGAGGTGTTGGAGATGCACCCAGACGCCTAGGGCGACGCCTTAAAACCTATGTTTAGCAGTACGCACAAATGGGAGCAGTAACGCTGCATTAAAGACTAAACTCATGATGCCAACATGGACACATTGATTGACTTCATAAAAGGAAAATAACAACGAAGATACATTTAAAACATGAAACAGTGTATAGCAAAGAATATGGAAACTCGTATATTTGAGCATGATAACTTGAAGAATGTTGCAAGCACCATATGACTAATAATGAGGCAATTATTAGTTATCTATGGTAACACATCATGCACATTTAAACGCAAAACAATGGATAACAAATGGTATGAAAACTCGTATATTTGAGGCATGACTGCCCTGTTTGTTTCAGCTTTTCAGCTGACTTTTCCAGCTGAAAAGCTGGCCAGCTGAAAAGCTGAAACAAACAGCAAACTTCTGATCTGGCTTTTGGAGTGCTGAAAAGCTAACTTCTGATGAAATGAACTAAAAGCTGAAAAGTTTGCTGAGAGGTGCTTTTCTGACTTTTGGCATGCTGAAAAGCTTAATATATATTACAAAAGCCAACATTATAAATTTAACAGACAGTTTTTCAGCTACTCAAACAGCCAACTTTTCTAAAAGCTCAAAAGCTCCAGCCCAAACAAACAGGATAATGTTGCAAATGCCGCATGACTAATAATGAGGCAGTTATTAGTTATATCGGGTAACCCATCATGCACAACTTGGCTTCGCCAAAAGGACCCTGGGACTGATCGGGACGACCTCGTCAGCTAAAGTCCACTCTTCACTAGGGGTACACACAACTCGGGACTTGTGCAGCTCATAGATTCCTTTCCAAAAAACATGTAATACCTGCAGTGATGTCACTCCTAAGAGTGCCCATAGGGGAGGCCGCTATTAGTTCATTGTAGAATGCATTTGTCGTTCGGTTCCTTGCAATCTGTAACATAAGAGAAGTTCATTAATTCAAGCAAATGACTTCCAAAATAAACACACATCAACAATACAGTGGGATAAGACAAACAACAGGGGAATTATCCTATTGCAGGTGACAACTGTTCGACTGTTCCAAAACAACAAACTCAGCTGCCGTCATCTCTTAGTTCTTAACTTAGCTGCCATAATTTCTTTAGTTTTTACAGCCCCTTCCTCAAAATTAGCGGGAAGAAATTATACGGTACCTACGACATACTCGCAACACCTGGACTCAAATCTAGCACTTCCCATAAATAACCACACATGTTATCACATCAATCTAGTGACATGTCATATAATGGAACCTCCGTATCACCACCAAAAGGACGGAATTCTTTCTATTACCTATATATATACCTAAAACAGCAACTACACCCAACGTAAACTCTATCACTGTTAGGTCCAAACCAGTTACATGTTGCAACAACAGATACAACCAGATGCGCACGCAGGTGACATCCCTCGAAGTCTCAAACCAACATAGCACCCAGTCCCACCCACCGCCAAGATCGACGCTCGGACTCCCAGAACTGTATCGCCGTACACAGCAAAGCGCGGGAAAGAAGAAAAGATCGTGGCTTATACCTGGGTGAGGACACGCCGCCACGCCATGGGGCCGGAGGCCTAACCTTGCGCCGCCCGACCCGGCGAGATCCCAAGGAAGAAGCGGCCAATCAGGCGGGGGCGGGGCGGTAAGGCGGTAGGTTTGATCCCAACAGGTGATGATGCCTGGAGCTGCGCGGAGGCGAAGGAAGGATGGGCTCGGCGGCCGTGTGGGAGCCTGGTCGCGGGTGGGAGGGTCGGCGGCGGCGGTGGTGGCGGCGCAGGTCACGCGAGGCAGGGGAGAGAGGAAGAAGTGAAGGAGAGGAAGAGGACACGAGGGAGGGAGTGCGCGGATTTTTTTTTCTCCTTTGTTTTGTTTTATTTTCTCCGGAGGCGGAGGCTCTAGAATTTAATTAAAAAAAATCTTTCGATAGGGAATTAACATTTTTCTATTCTATGATAGGCCGGGCCGCATCAGGAGGGAAGCGTTTATTGTGCTGGGCCTGTATTTACATTCCGGCCCATATTAACTAGCGTCGCCTTCCCCACTGTGTCCTTGCCGCCGACGAGCGCCGCCAAATCAAACCCGAAACAGAACTGCTATCCTTCTCGCTCCATTGCCAAGATGGTTGCTTCTCCGCGCCCGGTAAAATCCATGGTTGCTTCCGCCTGATTGCACGCCAGTTGCCGCGCCGTCTAAACCTTGTGGTCAGTTCGACTTCTTTTCTTGAATCCATTCGCTATTAATTGTTCCAACCAAATATATGTACCATAGATTGTTTCTTCTCCCTTCCCAGAATCAGCAACCAGTTGCGACGCCAATGTCTCGCGATATATTTCGATTGCATATCTAAATTTCTCCTGCTAGCTTTAATTAACTGATTTCTGGTTTCCTGAATTTTATTTTGGTTAATGGGATCCTCAATTTGCCATCGACAATAGAGCAGCTGAGATGGACCTTCTGTGCGACAACATCGTGGAGGAGATCCTCATCTGCCTTCCGCTCAAGTACCTCCACCGCTTGGGCGCCACCGCCCGCCGCTACAACGCCCTAGTCCTCAGCCCTGATTTCACCGCCCGGTACTGGCGCTCCCACGGGCCCCACCTCTCCGGCGTCTTCCTCCAGACCGAGAAGCTGATTCGCCCCTGGGGAGACCGTCCTTGCTTCTTGACCGCTTCAGGCCGCCGCCCGTTCGCGACAGAGTCGGTTTTTGCCTCGGACATTGTCTTCTTGCCCCACCTGCCCCAGAAGCAAACGCACTACTGCACTAGCGAAGGGATGATCTTCATTGTGCACTCGTCAGCTGGCTTGCTGCTGTGCTCCAGGGACGAAGTGAAACAAGTGCACTACTTACGTCTGCAACCCGGTGACTTGGCAGTGCGTTGCGCTCCCAGAGCTCCCATGGCCTGGATACTATTCAGGCATCTTGTCGGTTTCTGCCAATGGAGATGGAACCATCAAGACCTTTCAAGTGGTCCTTGTTAACCGTCCTTCAGAATGGCAACCGTCCTTCAGAATGGCAACAAGATGGTTCTCCTCAGACACCGGCCAGTGGCAGGCGATGCGGTTCCGCGCCCCCATTCGTGGTGCGGATGCAAATTTTCCACCGCTTCTTGGCCAGAACGGCACTGCATTCTGGATTCAGTGCCCTTTGAAGGACAGAGTCATAGCATATAACAGTGTCTACCATTCTGTCCATGTCCTTCCATTGCCTACCCGTGTTGCTGAGGACGCATACAATCGGTGTTTAGGAGAGCGCCAAGGTGTCAGTCTTCGGTTCGCCCATTTCAACTTTTCCTTGTTCGAAGTGTGGGATCTACAGACGAAAGGTGAAGATGGCATGCGTTGGAAGCTGGTGCACAGAATTGGTCTTACGGAACTAATAGAGCAGAATCCGGAAGCAGCGAATGTCTATGAAAGAGCCATTCAGGGCTACATCAATAGAAACTCTCTCTTCAATGTGATTGGCTTCCATCCAATAGACGACACCGTCTACTTCGACATAGGAAGGACTGTTGCTGCCTACTCAATTGTTCATAGAACAATAAAATTCCAGAGCCCTCGCCAATGCTTTCCAAGTTATTTGTTCCCATATGTGCATCCAGCTCACCCAGTACTCATCCCAGAGATTTAAGAACTCCAAACCTGGCATGGTTGGAGTTGAAGGAGTCTCGAGCTGATCTTTGTTTAGTGCTATTAGTGTCTGTTATTGTTGAAGCTGCTTCTGTTTGCTGTGGAGTGTGGGCTGTGTAAGGTGGCCTTCTATCATGCAAAGTTTGAACTTATGCTCATCCGACATGAATGAACATTATTACTGCATATCAAAAGGTCCCACGGCCCCCTAAATAAAAGGTCTCACAGTGTGAACACTTGAGAATTTCTTTGTTATAACCTTCATATTTAATTATGATGCCATGCCATCTTGGCAATGAATATTTGATTCTATCTTACAAATAATATTTTTCGTTTTGAATAATTAGGAACAAATTTGGGAGCTATCTCACGTTCATTATCTTATAGTTGTGTTGAGGTATGTGTCTGATGGGTTGATGCCAGTATTCTGCTTGCAAGAATTCAGTGATTTTACAGGGATGTCCATACCCCCCCCCCCCCCCCTCTTTTTTTTCCTGTTTGTTGCTTTTTTACTGCGGCGAAACTTGACCTTGTCCTATTACATTTTTTGAAGTATGCAATGTAGCTCATCTGAAGCTTGAAGGGTTGAAGGCATTGTTGGGTAAAATGAAAACATAGAGTGTCTCTTCTGAAGAAATTTTCCCGTCTTTTTCATGGCTTCATGTTCTGCTGCTTACTGGTAGTGTATTGACTTTGCTTCTTGATCGATGGATTGATGTTTTTGTTTCTGAAAACGATTGATAGATCGATGTTCCATGTATATATTGATCATACGAATGTTTAAGTGTACTCTCTGTTGCCACATTGTTTACTGATCAAGGATGTTTGTGCTACTTTGGCATGAAGGATGTTTGTCGCCACATTGTTTATTGAACGTTGTAATTTCTTCTCTATCTTAAATGAAAAAGCAGTGCTCTTGTTCATTGGTTAAAAAAGGTGTAGCCTACTAGCCTATGTATTGTGGGGTCCTTGTTTGTCCGCTTCATGTTCAAAAGCCGAAGAGGAACTCACCCCACTCATATGTTGCCTTGTGTTGGTGGACGGACGAAAATTATGGAACAAGCTCTGTTTTGTGAGGATATCTCGATTGCTGGGCTAAGTTGTTTTCCTAACAGCTGGATTCGCAGTGGTTTTAGATTGTGTGTGTTTTTTCTCTTTTTTTTTGAGAATATCATTTGAAACCAGATTCTCTAGATTGTTTTTTTAAATAACATTTGATAGGAAATTAATTGTTTTTTATTTTATCACGCCTGTACTACTTGCCCTTTAATTGTCAGGTAACTGGAGCCCATGATGTATTTTTCAGGCAATTGGAGCCAACGATGCGTTTTTCAGGTAACTTGAGCCAACGATGCTTAGTCTTTTCGCATGATCAGCCATACAGGAATAAGACACGACCTAGATTCGCACGGGGCCGGGCAGCAATGTGAAATCGCAAAGTAACTCTTCTGATGTTGTGCATAATGGACAACGTTCCATGAGTCGTCTATGCATAGTTGCAACAAGTATAACCCTTCAAAGAAGTTGATATGACAAGCCATTTCTTCATAATGAAATCCTATTGGGAGTAGCCTAATCATAAACATGATTAAGACTATAATCTGTTAGAAGCAAAGCACGATTTTTCAATAATTTGATTCTTTTAAATAGTATGTGCATGATCAAATTAAATAACGAGACTAATCTATAATGAACTCACATATTCATTTATGGTGAGATCACCTTACACACCACCTTCCTCATATTTCACCCATCGCCATCCTCTCAAAACTTCGGTTATTTTTATGCCAAACCGTAGCTTCATTCGCCCACTCCATACCATATCATCGGTATTCGTCCCTTTGACAAGATTCATGTCTATAGGTTCCATGCCGTTGTTCATGAGCACTTCATCAATTCTTTTTTTTTTCAGAACCAAGTACTACCATAGTGTAATTGATTGTTTTCGCAAACACGTTAAGATTGTAATCAAATTTTGGAATAACAGAAATTACTATTCTAGGCATGTTGTTTTGATAATAATAATGGTTCGAATATTAGAATAATTACTTTTTTTTGCATAAATATAACACAAAATGGTTTCCTTAGACCTTTTAGTACTATTGGTAAACAATTTTCCTTCATTTTAACCAAACTTTTTTTACAAATGGTTTTCACAAGAGCTCATTGGATGAGAAATCACAAGAGGACGAGGACCCGTGGAGATGTGCTTTTGCTTCCACTTATCTCAGTTGTTGCCTTCGATTATTTTTGCAAGAAATGAGTGAGCATGAAGACTTTGAGTGAGGATGAAGTCTGTATATTCCCTTCTTTCAATTCTACGGCATTGGGCTGTGGTTCAGCAATAACCTGTGGTTCCAGCTCATGATGGAGAGGCTGGATGGCCTGGAACTAAACGTTTTTCCTTTATATAAAGAAGTTAATTAGTGCCTATATGGCACACAACCATTGCATGTCTCCCGTCTGTCCCATCTAGAAAATAAGGCGATAGCCGATAAGAATCATCCTGTGGAGCGGCCTCTCCCCCAGTGGAACATTCCCTAAGTTTTTCTCTATGATCACTTAAGTTATTTTTCATGTTATCTCTATGGACGATATATAAATACCTCCCTCCGCCTAGATTCCTGATAAATGTACGAAGGGCCTACAGACCAGTTGCTAAGATTTTTCTTTCAGCGATCAATCATCTACCATCTCGTGATTACAAAGCTAATCAAACCAGGGTAAAAGAAAACACATTCGCGGCACTTGCTGCGCCTACTGATCCTCACTCGTCTGGTTGTCCCGCGGCCTAAAGCATGACACACAGATCTTGGAAATGTGAGATTCTACCCAGATACAACTGGTATTAAACGAGCCTTCAGTGACGGAAAGGAAAAAATAACAATAGTAGACACAGAGGCATCCATCACTGCATGTGCAGTGTCGGGTACTATAGCAGCTAGCAGTGGTAGACGAGATGATGTTAGCACAACTACAGAACTCGGAGCATGTTTAGGTGGCAGACAAAGGGGCGTCATTGTTGCCCGCTATTGAAGACGTAATAGCAGTGACAGGCTTGCTGAACATCATCTATGCGCCATTTTTTTTTAAAGTAGTGGCGGCCACTACAAGCTTGAGACCCATTCTTATATTAAGGACCTGTTTGGCAACGGTGGCTTTGGCTTCCGCTTATTCTGATGCGAACACTGTTCCACACTGTAGCTACAATACACATAAGCCGGGAATAAGCTCGAAAAACTGGCTCATCCTACAGTGTCAAACAGTGTCACTACAGTAGAATAAGCCGGTTGAAAAGCTCTCCCAAACACGCCCTAACCTGAAGCACGTCACAACGACCCATAATGCAGCTTGATCTATAAATATGGCGTCATGGTATAGAAGTAAGATCGAAACCCTAGTTCTTCCTGTCTCCCCCAGTCACCTCTCTTCTTTCTCTCTGTCTCTCAGCTCTTTCTCTTGCGACTTGACCGTAACATCGTGATCTAGAATTTGTGATTGATTTTAAACAAACTCAGAAATGCTTACAGATGGAAGGAATACGAAGAAATATGAAAGTAACTTTTTTTTTTATTCTACGATGGGCCGGGTTGTACCCAGCGGCGGGATTTTTTTTTTTTTTTTAATATCAGCGGCGGAGTTCTGCTAAGTTTTGTATTGGCCTCTATTTATGTTCCGGCCCATATCCACGGATCCACCCATGTCGGCTTCGCGCAAGCACACCGCCGCCGCGACAAGCGCCGCCAAACCAACCCGAAGCAGAACTGCGCTCCCTCTCCCTCTCGCAGTTCATCTTCCGCGCCCGGTAAAATCCATGGTCGCTTTCACCTGATCGCAATCCAGTTGCAGCGCCGTCTAAAACCTCCGGTTAGCTAGTTCGCCGTGCTTTCTTGAAACTCACGTGCTAGTACAGTAATCTTCTCTTAAGAATCGCATACCCTAGCAGAATTGTATCTCGATTCGATTAGATTCCCCGCTAGGTTTCGATTGCTATATCTGAATTTCTCCATCTACCTTTAATTATCTGATGAATTTCTTGTTTCCTGACAGTTGTTTGTTTCTGGGATCGTCGATTCGCCATCAACAGCAGAGCAGAGCAGACGAGATGGACCTTCTCTGCGACAACATCGTGGAGGAGATCCTCCTCCGCCTGCCGCTCAAGTACCTCCACCGCCTCCGCGCCGCCGCTCGCCGCTACAATGCCCTCGTCCTTGGGCCCGAGTTCACCGCGCGGTACTGGCGCTCCCTCGGCCCCCACCTCTCCGGCGTCTTCCTCCAGACCGAGTTTCCCCAGCGCCCCTGGAGAGACCGTCCTTGCTTCCTTACCGCCTCAGGCCACCAGCCGTCCACGATGGAGTCTGTTTTCGCCGCGGACATCGCCTTCTTGCCCCACCTGCCCCACAAGGAAGCTTACTCCTGGACCACAGACGGGGTGATCTTCATCGTGCACTCATCGGCTGGCTTGCTGCTGTGCGCCAGGGGTAGGGGTGAAGAAAGTAGAGTGCATTACTACGTCTGCAACCCGGTGACTTGGCAGTGCGTCGCTCTCCCGAAGCTCCCATGGCCAGGATACCATACAGGCCTCTTGTCAGTGTCTGCCAATGGAGATGGCACTATCAATACCTTTCAAGTAGCCCTTGTTAACCGTCCTTCAGGATGGCATCAACATAAGGGGTGCTTGGATCTGAAGATTTTTTCCTCAGACACCGGTCAGTGGTGGGCAATGCAGCTCCACCCCCCAGAGCTACGTGTGGATGCTCCTTCGCGACCGTTCCTTGGCCAGAGTGGCACCGCATACTGGATTGGGTACCATGACAAGGACAAAGTCATAGCGTATAACAGTGTCTGCCATTCTGTCCGTGTCCTTCCGGTGCCTACTCGTGTTGCCGAGAATGCATTGAATCGGTGTTTAGGGGAGCGTCAAGATGGTGGTCTTCGATACGCCCATTTCGACTTCGCCGTGTTTGAGGTGTGGGATCTGCAGACAGCAGGTGAAAACGGCATGTGGTGGAAGCTGGTGCATCGAATTGGTGTTATGGAACTAGCACAACAGAATCCGGAAGCAGCTGATTACGCTACAAATGGGGGATCTATTGAGGGCCACATCAATGGAAATTGTCTCTTTGAGGTGATTGGCTTCCATCCGATAGATGACATCGTCTACTTTGATGTGAGAAGAACTGTGGCCATCTACTCCATTGTTCATAGCACGATCGAGTTACAGCGCCGTCGCCAATGCTTCTCGATGGATGTGTTCCCATATGTTCATCCAGCTCACCCAGTATTGATCCCAGAGATAAAGAACTCCAACATGGCACCATCTAAGTCGAAGACTCCTGAGTTAACCTTTGATTAGTGCTATTCTTCTGCTATTGCTGTCTAGAATTGTTGCTGCGATGTTTGAAATTCGGCACATCCAAGCTAAACGACCATATTATTGCATATGAGAAGTCCCATGACTTCAGCATCTGAGAATTTCTATTACGACTGCCATTGTTGTGATTCCATCTAGGCATTAAGCATTTAATTCTGTATTACAGCGAAATCCGGTTGTCTTTATTAGTCGTTTTTAGCTATCTTACTTATTCAGACTAAACTGGTGTTCATCTGACTACATCACATGTTATCTCAGATCCACTTCGAATGCTTTTGTTGCAATATGAAAGTATTTCAGTTTCTACTATGATGTTTCTGTGACAAAATAGGTCATGTGGTATCTTGTGGTATGCAGTGAACCTCATTGGAAGCTTGAATAATTCAAGGCATTGTTGGGTAAAATGAAAAAGCATGAGCCCAGTTTCTTGCCGTATGCCCCTCTTGGAAAAGTTCCCCTTCCTTGTCATGCCGCAAGCTGTTCTGCAGGATCTTGAGGTATGGATCCTTTGGCAATGTGTTCAAGAACAGCATGTAATTCATTGCTCCACTGTTTAGTCAGATTGGTTGGGGGCAATTCCTCCCAACTCTTCCGACATCCTGCTGGACGCTGATATCTCAAAATTGTCTTCTTTTCCTCCTGCTTACTGATTAGTTGGTTTGGTTTGTTTCTTGCAACAGATTGATCATGATGTTATGTTGTGACTATTATTATCTGATGCAGTGTAGCTAAGTATTTGTTGGCAGTTTGTTTGTGCATCAAATGTGCCCTTTGCAGTGTAGCCTAATGTTGTTGGGTGAGTGCTGCTACAGGTTCTGAAACCAGAGAGGGACTTTGTGCTTGTCGGTCGTGCTTGTCGGTCGTCTGACACTTGAGTTAGGCTCCGTGGAAAACACCAAAAGAACTGTTTTTGACGTCGGAGGATTACTGAGCATAGTTCAATTGTCTTCCATGCGTTTAACTGGGTTCGGCAGTGGGTTGTGCGCAAGGAAGGTACACCAGGAAGCCCATTGAAATCACAGCACATTTTTTTTTTTTTTGAGTTCTGAGTGATTGTTGGTTTCCTGTGTCCTGGTTGCCATGTTACTGTATATCAACACTAGCTGATCGTTCATTTGCTTGCTAATATTTATTTGCCCGAAAGCTGTGCCAGGAGTGGGAGAGATGCAAACACTGGTAGTTTCTTAATCGAATTGCTGTGGGGCAACTGCCACTCTGTAGTCTAGGACATGTTTAGGCCTGTTGTGCATCAAATATATATTGGGTACGTGAAGCAATTGTACTAAATTTAGCACCATGTATATGAATCAGAGTGGCTCCAGAATATGTCTTAAGTTTCACTTATGTGTGCATCAAATGTGCAAAATTGCGATTGCTAATCAAGTGTATGTTCCAGAACGCAAGATTTCGATACTCACTTTTCTGCTGCCTGAAAGTAATAATACAAAGAGCACAACAGAAATAATTAAACGCCCAAATCAGCCGGACACAGGCACAATCTGACTTCCGCAAACAGCTTTTTCTGTCCGTTGATCTGAACGAAAATGTGGAGTATTCATACTTACTCCCTCCATCCTAATTTACTTGGTATATATGTCCTCTTGTCAACAATTCATTGAATACCTAATGGATAATACCAACACTGTATGGGCCAATAGAAAAAGGGGCCTGGCCAAATTTGAAATAATTTGGAAATAAAAAATTGGGAATTAACAAATTTTTTACTCCCAATAGGTCTTTGAAAAGTCTCTAATCAGGAGTTTTTTTTACATAATTGCTGGAGATTTTTCTTTTCTTTTTGAGATGAACTGAGAGCATCTGCATGGTACAACCAAAATCTTCCCGTAAATCAGTTTATTAGGATTTTAACCCACATCTCGTTAATTTTCCTCATTTGTAGCTATAAACATGGAAAGAGATGCGGCTACAACCCTTCTCCTTTAAAGGGAAACTACATTATTGTGATTCAAAATGCTGAGTTGCTGACATGGGCTAATTAAAGTAGTTTTTATAAAGAGAACCGTTGAAGGAAGAAAGAAAAATCAGGCTTACTATTTTTTTTTGCCTGTCCAATAAAACAAGTTTTGAGGGACAATTTTACAAGGCTCTCTCCGAGATTTTTGCATTGTTGGGCTCCTATTTGTTTTGGGCCCATTTCCAATGGCTTCCTCACTGTCCTGCCGAGAGCGCCGCCAAACCTGAAAGGGGCATTTGCATATCTGGCCCTGTTCTGAAACTTTGAATTCAAATTTGAACATTTGAACTAAAATTTGACATAAATTCATATTTTAAAGTGTTGCATCCACCTTAACATTGGTCTACATAAAAACAACATAGCGTTACACAAAGCCTACACAAAAGAGTCTAATTGATACAAATATCCTCTACCAACATAATTATCAGATATCCTTTAAATGAAGCAAACAAAACAATTAAATTCGATTCAGTTATCTCGAAAAATTGACTACTAGCGCTAACGCCACAATGCACCAATTTTTATTCTCTGCATATCACAATGTACCAATATTGACAAATCACAGTCATAGAAACAATTTCTAAAGTTTGCTGCAGATCAGAGGAATTACATCACAGGCAGAGGAACAATTTCATATCTCTTCGCTGATACTCTGCAGTACAAGACGGAAGGAAGAAATTGAGGAAAGGGGCCGTAGCTGTCCTGCAGAACTGAGGTGAAGCCGGCGTCGATCTGGAGCAGAGGGAGGCCCGGCCTTGAGCTGCAGTTCGGGCCAATCAAGACTGCGACCTTGCAAGGCGACCCAATCGAGCTTGCAGAACGGGGTGAAGCCGTCGTCGATCTGCAGTACGGGCCGTCAATCGAGCTTGCAGGAGCCGAATCCATCCAGCAGCTTGCAGCAGCCCGCTCCCGCTAGTAACTTCAGCAGCCCGCCTCCCGCACCCAGACCAGCCCCGCGCCGTGGTTGCCTGCACGCGCGCCGGGGTTGCCTGCCCACGCGCGGAGGCGTGGCCTGCCCGCTCGCCGGGGTCACGGGGCCCGCCCGCCCGTGAAGCCGAGGTGGCGTGCGCCGCCTGCTCCCTCCTCCCTCGATGGCGTCCAACCAAGCTAGGGTTAGGGTTCGCCCGCCTCCATGGCGTCCAAGCAACTCGAAACAGAGGGCGGCTGTGCGATGGGTTACGGGAGGGAGAGGAGAGACCGACAGAGAGAGGTAAGGATAAGAGAGGATAGTTTGGTCTTTTTCGTTGCCCTTTTTCTTTCTTCTGTTTTTTTTAATGCGAAAAATTGGCAGATGCTAACCCGTTACAAAAGAGGGCCACACGGACGATTCAGTTTGAAATTACAGGTCAAACACGCAAACCCTAAAAAATAGGACCAAACATGCAATTAGACTTTAAAACAGGGCCAAATAGTGCTAGGTGCCGGCGAGCTGAGCGCCGCCCCCTCTCCCTCTCGCAGTTCATCTTCGGCACCCTGGTCAGATCCATCCATGGTTGCTTCCACATGATCGCACTTCAGTTGCCGCGCCGTCTAAAACCCCTGGTTAGTTCCTCAAAATTCATGTGCTAGTAATTGTTCCTTCAGAATTGCTGTACCCTAGCAGATTGTTTCTTCTCCCTTGCGAAAATCAGCATCACCAGTGTCTCGCAATTCGATTCGATTTGATTCCTATGGCTAATTATACTGACATCTCGTATTTGTTTCCTTGGATCATCGATTCGCCATCAACAGCAGCTCAGATAAGATGGACATTCTCTGCGACAACATCGTGGAGGATATCCTCCTCCGCCTGCCGCTCAAGTACCTCCACCGCCTCCGTGCCGCCGCCCGCCGCTACGATGCCCTCGCCATCAGCCCCGAGTTCACCGCCCGGTACTGGAGCTCCCACGGGCTCCACCTCTCCGGCGTCTTCCTCCAGACCGATAAGCCTTATCGCCCATGGAAAGACCGCCCTTGCTTCCTTACCGCCTCAGGCAGCCGCCCCTCCGCGACGGAGTCTGTTTTTGCCTCGGACATCGCCTTCTTGGCCCACCTGACCGACAAGCAAACTTACTCCTGGACCAGCCAAGGGATGATCTTCATCGTGCACTCGACGGCTGGCTTGCTGCTGTGCTCAAAGGGCCAATCGAGACAAGTGCATTACTATGTCTGCAACCCAGTGACTTGGCAGTGTGTCACTCTCCCGGAGCTCCCATGGCCAGGATACAATACAGGCCTCTTGTCTGTGTCTGAGAATGGAGATGGCACCATCAAGAGTTTTCAAGTGGTCCTTGTTGACCATCCTGAAAATTGGAAACCAGATGGTGGGTGCTTGAAGTTGGATCTGAAGATTTTTTCCTCGGACACCGGTCACTGGCGAATGATGCAGATCCAATCCCCAGTTCTAGGTGTGGATGCATGTTCGCCACCGTTCCTTGGCCAGAGTGGCACCGCGTACTGGATTGGATACCATAACAAGGACAGAGTCATTGCGTATAATAGTGTTTGCCATTCTGTCTGTGACCTTCTGGTGCCTACTCGTGTCGCTGGGAATGCATTGAATCGGTGTTTAGGGGAGCGCCAAGGTGGTGGCCTTCGTTATGCTCATTTTGACCTCTCCGTGTTTGAGGTGTGGGATCTGCAGGTGGAAACGGGAGATGGCATGTGGTGGAAGCTTGTGCATCGAATTGATGTTATGGAACTAGCCCAACAGAATCCGGAAGCAGCTGATTACGCTACAGCCGGGGGAAGTATTGAGGGCTTCATCACTAATAATACTCTCTTTGAAGTGATTGGCTTCGATCCGATAGATGACATGATCTACTTTGATGTGAGAAGGACTGTGGCCGTCTACTCAATTGCTAATAGCACAATACGATTCCGTTGTGATCGCCAATGCTTCAGGACGGATGTATTCCCATATGTTCATCCAGCTTACCCAGTACTGATCCCAGAGATAAAGAACCAACATGGCAACATCTGAATCGAGCACTCCTGAGTTAACCTTTGATTAGTGCTGTTCTTCTGTTCTATTGTTGTCTAGAATCTTTGCTGCGATGTTTGAAATCAGGCACATCTGAGCTGGATGACTGTATTATTGCATATCAGAAGTCCCATGGCGTGAACTTGTGAGTACTATTGTTAAGACTGCCATTGTTGTGATGCCCATCTAAGCAATGAGCAGTTAATTTTGTATTACAGTCAAACCCGGTAGTCTTCAATATATTCAAACAACTTTAGTTTCTCTGACATGTCACATGTTGTCTCAGATTCAGTATCATATACTACGTTGTGTTGCAATTTGTGTGACGGGTCGATTGCAAAAAATGATAGTGCTGAAAAGCTCTTAATGTGATGTTACCGTGACCGACTTAACTAGGTCCTGTGATATCTTGTGGCATATCATGTACCTCATTTGAAGCCTGAACAGCTGAAGGCGTTGTTGGGTAAAATGAAAACACATGAGATCAATTTTGAGCCATTGTGCCCCTTCTGGAAAAGTTCCCCTTTGTCGTGCCACAGCAGTAGTCATGCAAGATTGGTTGGGCTTCTTTCTTCGCAACCTCTCCTCCGACATTTTGATTTTACTGGTGAAGGCGGCTGCTCCTGGAAGAGCACGGCGGAGTTGCTCCCGGGCGAGTCGGCCGCGGCCTGGAAACGTCGGACAACTCGGTTATCGGAGAGTCGATGGGAAAGGAGCAGTTTTATGGACACCTGTTGTGCATCGGATTTGTGCTGTATGGGAGTTTCGTTAGACCAAGTACTCCCTCTGTCTCAAAATACTTAGCATTCTGGCTCTCTACCAGATTCATTGAACATTATCTGAATCTGAACAACTTGTCTGTCCAGGTTCATTGAACATTCTTTGAATCTGGACATCAAAAAACACTCCCAGAATGACAAGTAAATTGGGACGGTGGGAGTACTTGCTTTGATGGAAGAGTCCGGTTCTATCTCTATCTGTCTTTATACTCGCATATCTGCTGCTAGTCGAGGTATTGGGCAAGAGTAGTCATCGATCACAACCCCTGCTACCGAGTTGATATATCGCCTTCTCCAGAACCGGCCGATGGATCTTCTCTACGACGACATTGTGCAGGAGATATTCCTCCGCCTGCCGCTCAAGTACCTCCACCGTCTCCCGCCGTTACAGCGCTCTACTCCCTTCGTTTTTAAATTGTTGTCGCCATTGACTTTTTTATTTACGTTTGACCGTTCGTCTTATTCAAAATAGTTGTTCGAATATGCAAAATTATAAGTTAGGTTCAAACTTACTTTGAAGATAAAACAAATCATCACAAAATATATAATATTTTTAAAACTTTTTTGAATAAGACGAATGGTGCAAAAAAAGTCAATGGCGACAACAATTTAAAAACGGAGGGAGTATTCCTCAACCCTGACTTCACCGCCCGTTACTGGCGCTTCCACGGCCTCCATCTCTCCGGCGTCTTCCTACAGACCGAGATTTTGGTTCGCCCATGGGGAGACCGTCCCTGCTTCCTTACAGCCACCGGCAGCCAGCCGTCCGCGACGGAGTCCGTTTTCACCTCGGACATCGCCTTCTTGCCTCACCTGCCCCACAAGGAAACTTTTTACTCCAGCTGGCCCACTGACGGGATGATCTTCATCGTGCACTCGTCGGCTGGCTTGCTGCTGTGTTCCAGGGGCGAAGAGAGGCAAGCGCACTACTACGTCTGCAACCCGATGACTTGGCAATTCGTGGCTCTCCCGAAGCTCCCATGGCCAGGCTTTTATTCAGGCCTCTTGTCGGTGACTGCTAATGGGGATGGCGCCATCGAGAGCTTTAAAGTGGTCCTTGTTAACGATCCTCAGGTCTGGCAGAGACAAGATGACACTATATGCGCCTGGACCTTAAGGTTTTCTCCTCGGACACCTGCCACTGGGTTGCAACGCATCTCTTGTCCCCATATCTTGATGTCGAGACACGGCCGTTCCTTGGCCAGAGTGGCACCGCCTACTGGATTGGGCACCATAACAAGGACGGAGCCATAGCTTACAACAGTGCCTGCAGTTCTGTCCGTGCACTTCCGATGCCAACTCGTGTCAATGAGAATGTATGGTCGAATCGGTGTTTAGGGGAGCGTCAAGGTGGTGGTCCTCGGTACGCCCATTTCGACCTGTCCGTCTTCGAGGTGTGGGATCTGCAGGATCAAGGCGAAAACGGCAAGTGGTGGAAGCTGGTGCATCAAATTGGTGTCATGGAACTAGTGCAAAAGAATCCCGAAGCAGCTGATTTCGTGTGTCATACATACGACTCGACTCTTGCTGCGAACATCATCAATAACAAACTCTTTCAAGTGATTGGCTTCCACCCAACGGATGATATCGTCTACTTCGATGTGGGAAGCACCCTGGCCACCTACTCCATGGATAACAGCTCGATAAGGTTCCTGAGCCCTCGCACTTGCTTCCAATGTGGTGTGTTCCCGTATGTGCATCCAGCTCACCCAGTACTGATCCCAGAGATACACAACTCCTCCTGACTTAACCTTTTGTTATCGTGATGTTTGAGATTAGGCCCATCCGAGCTGAACGACCATATTATTGCATGTATCAGAATTATTGAACACGTGCTGGAGAAAGAATCACTGTTAAGACTGTCATTCCATCTTATAGTAGCATTGGTTCAGAGCATTCTTTACTTTTATTTTTGAGCATATTCGTTACTTCCATCTTGTTAAAATCATACTACAGTGGCCATCTTGCATCATAAACGCAGCATATATAGGGCGCCTAGTAATCGGCGGCTGGGGTACTGCCGGAGGGCAGGAGGAAGAGCGTGTCAAACTATAGGACAAAATATGTAAAAAGGAGTCAGAATAGAACTTGGAAAGACAGAAGGGTCCCGTTGTATATCTAAACCGACTTGAATAGTCCTGTATTTTTCTATTTGATCTCGAATAGTCCTATATATTATTAAAACATCGCTAGCTATCGCTAGTCGTGAATTGTTAGGCAAGAACCAGAATCGTCGCCCTGCTACGTACCGATAGTCGATCGATTTCTCCGCGACGATGGATCTTCTCTGCAACAACATCGTGGAGGATATCCTCCTCCGCCTGCCGCTCAAATACCTGCACCGCCTCCGCGCCGTCGCCCGCCGCTACAACGCCCTCGTCCTCGGCCCCGGCTTCGGTGTCCGGTACTGGCGCTCGCACGGGCCGCACCTCTCGGGCGTCTTCCTCCAGTCCGAGACGCTGATTCGCCCCTGGGGCAGGCGCCCTTGCTTCCTCGCCACCCCAGGCGTCTCGGCCGCGACTGTTCTCGCTTCGGACCTCGGATTCTTGCCTCGGATGCAGACCGGCGCCTATGCTGCACGGGAAGAGATGATCTTCATCGTGAACTCGTCAGGTGGCTTGCTACTGTGCGCAAGGGGCCAAGAGAGACCAGTGCATTACTACGTGTGCAATCCTGTAACATGGCAGTGCGTGACTCTCCCGGAGCTGCCGTCTCCTCCCCAACACCATTATTACGGCCTCTTGTCCGTGGTTAGCAGCAACGGTTATGGTAACAACATCGAGAGTTTTCAGGTGGTCCTTGTAAACCATCCTTCAGACAATCGGCACCGACGATACGATGAATGCAGCATGGACCTGAATATTTTCTCCTCACGTTCCGGTCAATGGACGGCAGTCCCGCTCCGGCTCCAGCTGCCATCATATGATCTCAATGCGTGGGGTCCAACATTTCTAGGCCAGAGAGGCACCGCGTACTGGATTCCGTGCAACCGCAAGGACAGATTCATAGCATACGACAGTGTTGACCACAGTGTCAATGTCCGTCCGTTGCCTGGCCGCGTCGCCAATGGTCCACCCAACCGGTGCATCGGGGAGCGACTAGGTGGCGTCCTTCGGTACGCTCACTTCGCACTACGGGAAACCCGCTATATGCCGTGTGTCAAAAGGTTTGCCGAGTGCCATTTGTCGGGCACTCGGCAAACTAGTTGTTTGCCGAGTGCCTGGCCTCCGCACTCGGCAAACTCTAAGCACACGGTACCTTACGGGTTTGCCGAGCGCCGCGCCAACGGCACTCGGCAAACAAATTGTTTGCCGAGTGCCAACACAATAGGCACTCGGCAAACAACCAACACACGGTAGTCATGTTGTTTGCCGAGAGCCTCCGTTAGCGGCACTCGGCAAAAAAATTGTGTGCCGAGTGCCTAACGTTGGCCCTCGGCAAAATATTTTTTTCCTTTATTTTTTCCCTATAATTTCTATTTATGTGGTGGATGTATGTATGAATGTTACCTCATGCGAATGTTTGGTGATTTTTTCCATCCGTTTTGGTATATTTAAGATGTTTATGACATATAAAGCATATTTTTAAGATAATTCAAATTTTAACTTTAAGTGATTCAAATAATAAAGTTTATTCACGCAAAAGTTGATATTCATGTTCCTGAGTCCAATGTAAGGTCTTAACGATGAAATGAACTGAAAATTTGGTCATCTTGTACATAAAATATAAGCGCGAAGATGGGGTGAAATAGTATTTTAATTTTATAAAATTCAAACAAAGTCCGAAAATTATGAGACTCGCCCTGGTATCATGACATCATAAGTGGAGGCCATGATAAATCGTAGAAAAAGTTTCGCAAAAGTTGTCACGTACATTGTTTAGAAACGAGAGCTTCCGCGAAGAAGTTCCATAGAGTTATGAAGTGCCTTTTTAGATTGCGAACATAAACAATGGTCACAATATGGTTTCACCTTAAATATATTTTTTATAGATAAAAGATCATATGGAATGTATCACAGCAAAATTTGGCTATTTTTTGAATTTATTTCGAATTCCTAATTTTTTTTTTAAGTTACTGGTGAATTTTTTTGCCGAGCGCCGGCCCCGCGGCTCTCGGCAAACTAACTTTGCCGTGTGCCTTTAGTTTGCCGAGTGCCTTCAGATCTGGCACTCGGCAAAGTTTTTGGATTGACTTAGGCCCGCGCGGGTCTCTTCCTTCTTCCTCCAACCTTATCTTCTTCGACGCCGCCACCTCGCACCGCGCCGCGCCTCCACCGCCGCGCCGCGCCTCCCCGCTCCTGTCCCCGCCCGCCGCACCTCCCCGCTCCGCTCCCCGCCTGCCGCGCCTCCCCGCTCCGCTCCCCGCCCGCCGCGGCTCCTCCGCCCCTCTCCCTCCGCTCCCCGCTCGCCGCACGCCGCGGAGGCCCGCCCGCCGCCGCGCCTCCCGTCCTCGTCTCCCCCTCCGGCCTCCCCCGCGCTCCGGTCAACGCACGGCGAGGCACGCCGCGCCTTCCCCGCCCGGCCCGCTCCTCCTCCCCGCCTTCCGGCGCTCGCCCGGCCCGCTCCTCCTCCCCGCCACCGAAGCTGCGCCGCCGTGGGGGGCCCGACGCCGCCGCCCCCGCCCCGAGGGCCTCGACGGCGACACTCCGTCGCACCCCTCCCCTTCCTCCCCCGACCCCCTCCACCAGCTGCCCCGACCCCCTCCACCAGCTCCCTGCCGTCGACGTCCAGCCAAGGTGAGCCTTTCTCCTATCTTTTTTTTTTTTTTTTTTTTGTGCTTTTGTCAATAATTAAATATGAACTAGTTAAATTGAATCCCACTTTGTTGTATGTAAATGTATGCAATTGTTAGATTAAAGTGTATGCTTTTTGTATGTGAAAAATTACGGAAAAATTACGGTGTATGCAAATGTTGAATGCTCCAATTCTTTCATTTGTTTGTATGGAATGAAATGGAACCGACGTGCTTGCGGTGTATGCAAATGTTGAACGCAAAAATTGAAATATGAACATGTTGTCATCAATTCGATGTGGTATCCGGCCATCGCGCCGTTGATTTGAATTGAATTGTGTTTGCCGGCCATCGCGTCGTTGTTTTCTTGCAGGGTTTGGGAACCTCACCATACAGGGGAGGTGCTGCCGAAATTTTGAATTGACGGCTTTATGTTTCGTTCTTTGCAGGATAGGAGAGGCTTTTCCACCGTCTTCCACTCGTCACTTTGCCGGACAGCAAGGTGAGACATAAAAGCCCCCCTCCCCCCCTTTCCATTTCTGTTTGTAGGTAACGTGTAACCTAGTTAGGCGTCTCCCGTTCGAAATAGATACAGTTGGAGATATGCCCGAGGGTTGCATATCTATGACCGTATCTATTTTGAATTGTCCACGTTTCTTGGACAGCCCGAGGATGCGTAGATGGGGCTAGTTTCCATTGTCTATTCCGGTTTGAGACAGAGTTTCGGCCGCGCCTCCCTGTTGTTCTCCGGATACACAATCTGCCTCGCAGGACGTGTATTTGGAGAACAGCGGGGTAGGTGCTGCCGAAATTCTGTCTCGGACCGGAGTAGACCTTGGAAACTAGCCCCATCTACGCATTGTCGGGTGGGATTAGGACCTATCTGCACCTATTAGACATTGTATGCATCGTGTAGATACCAATGAATTTTAAATTGCTCCGTCATATGATAGAAGATGGATGACCGTGCGTGGATGTACACGGGCCGTCCAAGGAAGGGTTCTGAAACAAGTGAATGGATTGACAAGACCCTTGCTTTCTTGAAACAAGCATTTGCCAATGTCAGCAAAGGTGGAAAGACTTGGTGTCCCTGCAGCCGTTGCGGCAACACAAGGGAGCAGACGGAGGAGGAGATGGGGTTGCATCTTGGTAACTATGGATTTACGCCAGGCTATACCCGGTGGGTCTACCATGGTGAAGCCCATAGATTGAGGGAGGAGGTCGTGAGACAACGCGTCGATGATTGTGATGCTGATGGCGGGGTGGAGGACATGTTACAGGACTATCAGGAAGCCCAGTTTCGTGAACAACCTAGGGGGGAGGAGGAGCCAGAGGAGTCCGCAAAGCGCTTCTATGACATGTTTGAAGCGTCACAGAAACCTCTTCACGGGCATACCAGGGTTTCAAAACTGGATGCCATTGCACGTCTAATGGCCTTGAAGTCCCAGTTTAGCTTGAGTCGGAACGCGTTCGATGTTATGTTGACAGTTGTTGCCAGCCTGCTTCCGGAAAGTCACATTCTACCAATGAGCATGTATGAGGCACAGAAAGTGCTTAGTGCACTTAAGATGCCATATGAGCAGATACATGCTTGTCCGAAAGGATGCGTCTTATTCAGGAAACAGCATGCAGAAGCAAAATACTGTCCAAAGTGTGGGTCCTCTAGGTTCATGGAGGTAGACGCGGGTGATGGGCAAAAAAGGCAGCTCACGGTACCCGTGAAGATCCTAAGGTACCTTCCGTTCTTACCGAGGATCCAACGGCTGTACATGACCGAGGAATCCGCGAAACAGATGACATGGCACAAACATGGAGTTCGATACAAGGCCGATAAGCTTGTACATCCATCCGATGGTGAAGCATGGCAACGATTCGATAACATTCATCACATCAAAGCTCGGGAGGCTCGTAATGTACGTGTGGCCCTGGCAACAGATGGGTTCAATCCATATGGCATGGGGGCTGCCCCGTACAGTTGTTGGCCCGTGTTCGTTATACCCCTCAATCTCCCTCCAGGCGTCATCTTTCAACGACAGAACATTTTCTTGTCGTTGATAATTCCTGAAAACCCGGGGAGTAATATGTCTGTTTATATGGAGCCTCTGATTGATGATTTGGAACGTGCTTGGGAGGAAGGGGTATGGACATACGATAAAGCTACAAAGACAAACTTCAGAATGTATGTTTGGTACTTCTACTCTCTGCATGACATGCCGGCGTATGGTTGTTTCTGTGGCTGGGGCGTTCACTCAAAGTTTCCTTGCCCGGTATGCAAGCATCTTGTGAGGTGGATTTGGTTGAAGAAGGGTGGCAAGTTTTCTTCGTTCGACCAACACCGACAATTCCTCCCTCTTGACCATCCATTCAGAAGAGACAAAAAGAACTTTACGAAAGGTGTCCAAGTTCTCAACCCTCCACCGCAGTTCTTGACAGGTGCGCAGGTGAGTGCTATGTTAGATGGTCTCAAGGTCGATGAAACAGACGGTGGTTTTGTTGGATATGGTGAGCTACATGCCTTCACTCAGATCTGTGGCTTGTATAGGCTTTCGTATATGAAAGACCTTCTTCTTCCACATAACATTGACCTAATGCACGTTGAACATGGCTTAGGCGTTCCACTTTTCGGAACAATCATGGACATTGCTGATAAGACAAGGGACAATGTTAAGGCAAGAGTCGATCAAGCTACTTTGTGCAATCGACCAAAGCTAGACATGGCGCCTCCTGCTTCCGGCAAGTCATGGAGAAAACCTAAGGCGGATTTCGTCCTGACGAGGCCCCAAAGGAAGGAAGTACTAGAATGGTTCAAAACGTTAATGTTCCCTGATGGGTACGCAGCGAATATGAGTAGGGGAGTGAACTTGGCTACTATGCGAATCAACGGGGTCAAGACTCATGACTACCACATGTGGATTCAGCGGCTTCTTCCCGTGATGGTTCGAGGCTATCTCCCTGATCATGTGTGGCAAGTGCTGGCAGAGTTGAGCTATTTCTTCCGCCAGCTTTGTGCTAAGGAGATATCACCTTCCGTGATTGCAGAAATGGAAAAAATGGCGCCTGTGTTGCTCTGTAAGTTGGAGAAGATATTTCCACCAGGCTTGTTCACTCCGATGGTGCATATGATTTTGCACCTTCCGTATGAGGCTCGAATGGGGGGGGCCTGTGCAGAACCGTTGGTGCTACCCAATTGAGCGGTGTCAAAAGGTTCTTCGAACGAAATGTAAAAATAAATGCAAAATTGAAGCTTCCATTGCAGAGGCACACGTTCTGGAGGAGGTGTCAAACTTCACAACAAAATACTATTCTGACAACCTTCCGAGTGTGCATTTTCCACCCTCTCGTTACAACGTTGACGAAAATGAATCGACCCTCAGCCTTTTCCAAGGGCAATACGGGCGCGGAGGTGAAGCGACCAAGAAGAACTTGACATATCCAGAGTGGCGCACGATCATGCTGTATGTGCTGACCAACCTAAGAGAAGTGGACGTGTACATCAAGTAAGTTATGAACAAATTTCATAATTAGACATCTAACCCATTTGTTCCACATCCAACCCACTTGTTCCTCATTGCTACAGGGGATTTCTTGATGTATTCTGGCATGATGAACTGCCTCCTACCGCACATGATGTCGATACCCTTCTTTGCAACGGTGCAGGAAATGGATCGCCCGATTTCATTTCTTGGTTCAATAGGAAGGTATTTAGCATTTTCTTAGTATGACATTACAAGTTCCTCGTACGTGCGAATAATGTAGCTAACTATCCTGCTTGAACTTGCAGGCCCGAACCGAAGCGACAATGAATGCCGAGTTAAGACAGGTTGCCAAGGGCTGTCTTTATGCGGTCAAGTCATTTAAAAGCTATGATGTTAATGGGTACCGCTTTCACACAACCAGCTACGAGCAGAATCGGCCTAATCGTAAAACCACTAACACCGGAGTTTTTACTCCTGGTGACGATGGGGTCGAATATTATGGAAGAGTTGAAGAAATATACGAAATTTGTTTTGATGGTTGCAAGCCTCTCCCTCTTGTCGTATTCAAATGCCATTGGTTTGATCCTCAAGCAGTTAGACGGACCCCTAATGTTGGGCTAGTCGAAATTCGACAGTCATCCGTCTATTCAGGAGACGATGTATATATTGTTGCTCAACATGCCACACAAGTTTATTATCTCCCATACCCGTGCCAAACTGACGACCGTCTCAAGGGTTGGGATGTTGTGTACAAGGTATCGCCACACGGCAAACTACCGGTCCCAAACAATGAAGATTACAATGTAGACCCAAACACATATGTCGATGGAGAGTTCTTCCAAGAAGATGGGCTAGAAGGGGGTTTTGTGATAGACTTAACCGAAGAGATCGAAATGGAAGTAGACAATGAAACGGTTGTTGATGACCATGCTGGAGATGAGGTTCATAATGCGAACGACTTGAAATTACTTGAGCGATTACTTTTAGACGACGATGATATTCCGCCTTCAGAACACGTGCAACATGATATGGACCTTGATGATTATAGTGATGATGAGGCAAACAATGCACAAGATCCTGATCTTGATGATTATTTCTAATACATGTATGGCCCGTAGTAGTTAATTTAATTTTTGCAATACTATGTTACTTTCTATTACATGTTATATTTTTTTTGCATATATTTTGAAATACTGATGGATTTAATCTTGTTAATTGCAGGTGATTGATCAAAGATGGTGGGCAAGGGTGGTGGTGTGATGAGGACAGTGACGTCCCTCTACCAAAAGGCGACTGGGAAGCGGTCCGCTGCAGCTGAGGGGTCTGGAAGTGGGAGAAGTCGAATGAAGGCTCGAGGCAGCAGAGGTGGCGGCAGGCGTCGGGGGAGGGGGTCGACGGCACCGTCCCCTGCTCCTTCCGTGCACGAGTCGGAGGAGGAGCGGGAGCAGGAGGCCTCGGAGGCCTCAGAGGAGCAGCCGGAGCAGGAGGCCCCGGAGCAGGAGGAGGAGGACGGGGAGGAGGAGGAGGAGAACGGGAGGAGGAGGAGGACGGGGAGGACGAGGCGGCGTCTGAGGACGTGCCGAAAGTGTGGGAGCGAGGTCCCGCATGACTTCCAAAGCGACCGATCCCTGTTGAGAGACGCCCGTTGGTTCGACCCAAAGGGAAGAAGTAAGTAACTTTAACTTTTAAGTCATTTGCTATGTTTCAAATCTAAATAGAAACTAATCATTGTCTTTATCACTTGTGCAGGGGCTGGGAGACGATCGTTCCGGGTGACCACGAACGTATTCCTGCCGGCATCCTCGGCCTTTTGTGCAGGAGACACTTTGCTGGCATGGTGCCACTGAGCGACGGGGGGCAGGAGCCGGCCTTGACGTGGGCCCACTACAAACGCGTCGCTGATGTCCCAGACGAGGATGGGAGAGACTTTCGCACCGTGGCGGACCGGGTAGTTGGAGAGCTGTGGGTAAGTCTTGTTTACATTGAATTGGTCAATACATCTCGTTCATTGGATATTCTTCAAATAATGAAAGTATACATCGCGTCAATGTGCAGGATTTTTTCAGGGTCGAGCCGGAATGGAGGGACCGTGCGGTGCGTCGGGCGTACGATGCATGTCCTAAACTCATTACGGACATGCATTACGAGGCGCGCGTCCAGGCCGTGAGGACCTACTACGCCAAAAAACTTGGTAGGAAGATTGAGAAAAAGGCGGCTCGGACCATATGGCTGGTTGCAGAACAATACATGCAGGTAATTTGACATTCTCATGTTTTCTATACTTGATTAAGTACGATTAATTTGTTATTCTCATAGTTTCACAATAACTAACATCTAACTTTGTTAAATGACGTGTAGGTGATTCCGTGGTGGTGCGCCTCTCACAGGGACTGCTGGGAGTACTTTGTGAGTAGGTGGTGCGACCACGAGTGGCAGAAGACGCACGAAGCTTGCCGGCAGCGGCGTTTGAAGATGCCTGGTCCAGCACACCATCAAGGCAACCGTACCCTTGATGAGTACGCGACTAGATGGGTACGCGAATTCATTTCGTTGTTTACAAACGCTCAATTTTGCATAATTTCTAATCATCTTTCTGTTTTCTTTCCAGTCGCGGGCGCATGAGGGCCGAGAGTGCCCCCCGTTGATGGCTTGGGCAATGGCTCACAAGGGCAAGGCGACGTCGATCGAGGTCGATTACAACCCGGAGGACCCCCCCGAGGCGTACAGCAACCCCACCGTCCACACTCGGCTCAGTCCGTACACCGAGATGGGTAGGGAGAAGCACGGGCCAGAGTGGAACCCGAGCACCGAGGACCTTGATGGAGAGATCATCATGAGGGTGGGTGGAGGTAAGAAGCATGGCCGGTACTGGATTGGGGACAGCACACTGGACACGGCCTCTACTCCCACCCTCTCTGAGATCCGAGCGAGGAGCTCGTCCTCAGCCCCGCCCATACGCCCACGGCCAAGCGCTGCACAGATTCAGTTTGACCAAGCCCAGGTTATTTCTGTTCTATTCGTCGTTTCGTTGGATTTGAGACATATATTTGCTTTGCATTGTAACATTTGGATGACATGTTGTAGGCCCAACTACGGGAGGAGATGGAGGCGAAGCTCCAGGCACAGGAGGCGAAGTACCAGGCACAGCTGCAGGAACAGCAGGCGAGGTACGATGCGAGGCTCTCCGAACAGAATGCAAGGATGCAGGAGGAGATGCAACGGCAAATGCAGGCGATGTTTTACCAGTGGCACAGTGGTGGCATGCAACCGCCGCCACTACCTCTTCCTCCTGTCGGCACTTCGAGTCCGAGTCAGGGCACTCCGGTGAGTCTACCTAAATCCTTGTAGTTTCATTCCACTTCCTGTCGGCACGTCTATCTAGAATCTTGTGTTAATAATGTAATATCTTCTATTTGCAGAACATATCAGCGGGATCGAACAATCAGCCGGTTTCCCCTCCCAATGCTTATTCTCCGTTTCATCCTTATCATCATCGCCCTCCGATGTAGATTGTAGTTGTATTTCTAGTCTTATGTCATGAACCAACTAGTTGTGCTTGCTTACGTTTGATGAACTTGTGCTTGTGGTTGTCGACGACTTGATTTATCACTATTTGGACCATTTCTATGTATTTGTGGAGATTTCTATGTGCTGTGATGATTTAAATGCCTGTGATGATGATGGTGGTGATGTGTATGTGTCTATGATGATGATGAGCATATATGTATGATTTGGTGTGATTTTGGTCCAGGTTGCAGTGATTTTAAACATTTTATTGCAATCTGTCGATTTTTTTTTCCGAGTGCCTCAGATTTTTGCCGAGTGCCAAAACTGAGGCACTCGGCAAATGTGCCATTCTTTGCCGAGTGCCTGTGCCTGGCACTCGGCAAACTGACCATTGTTTGCCGAGTGCCAGAGGCCAGGCACTCGGCAAACAAAAAAGTTTGCCGAGTGCCTAGCCCCCGGCACTCGGCAAACAAGGGAAGTTTGCCGAGTGCCTGGCCTCTGGCACTCGGCAAACCCTTTTGACGACCGTTTCCCTCCGTGTCGTTACTTTATTTTGCCGAGTGCCTTTTTGACGCTCGGCAAAATCTTTGCCGAGTGCCCGACAAAAAGCACTCGGCAAACCCGGCTTTGCCGAGAGCTGTTTGCCGTCTGGTGTTTGCCGAGTGCAACACTCGGCAAACTCTTTGCCGAGCGTAAAAGCTGCTTTGCCGAGTGCCTTTGGCACTCGGCAAACGCCAGGTTTCCTGTAGTGTCGACTTCCCCGTGTTTGAGGTGTGGGACATTCAGGTACTACAAGCAGGTGAGAATGTCGGGTCGTGGAAGGTGGTGCATCGGATTGGTGTCGTGGAGCTGATGCGGCAGAATCCAGCGGCGGCAACTCTCGTGAGCGATAGAACTGGATCAAACGACGAGGGCCTCATCAACCAAGCCAAGCTTAACACTCTCTTTTTAGTGATTGGCTTCCATCCAACAGATGATATCGTATACTTCAATGTTGGTGACACCGTGGGCGCCTACTCCATTGATCATGGCGCTATAACATTCATGAGCCCACGACAGTGCTACTCCGCTTGTGTGTTCCCATATGTGCATCCACCGTACCCAGTACTGATCCCAGAGATAAGAACTCCAAACTAGCATCCATTGAATTGAAGCACTCATGAGTCCAGAGTCGTGTTTGTTTAGTGCTATGATCTTGTCTTAGTAATTGGTGCTGTATATATCTTTCTTATTTAGCTAACAATTCTCACTCCCAGTGGTAGGTCCCGCGTTTATATATACTATAAAGATTGAGTTACCTACGACCTATATGTTACATTCAAACCATCTACCCACCCACCCCTTAATCTACCATTGATCTAAACCTCTTCCACCTTTCTAATCGTTGGATTGGCGCTGGACCCTCTCCCTGGCACAAAAGTATACTCTTACGGAGGTGTTAAACACGGTTTCACGTCTGTACATGCCATGGTTTTGCTGATTTTTTTCACGGAGAAAATTTTCCTACCCACCCGCGTGCCCGCCGCCTCCATCAATCCTTCCTCTTCTCCCTCTCCTGTTGGTCTTCCCTACCGCAGTGGTAGGTCCCAAAATCACGCCCCGTTTATAGGTCTTCCCTACCGCAGCCTCGATCGACGCTCAATTCAGATGCAAGCATGCATCGAGGTGCCAGGGATCCTCTCTAAATTAATCTGGGCGAATCCCATGTGCGGTACGCCGACGAGGTCCGAGGGTCGATCCCCACCAGATGGAGGGTGCTAGTGGCGGATGAAATTGAGCGTTCACGGAGCTGGTAAAACATCCCTCTGCCACCCCTTGCGATTGGGATCGACGTCCCTTTGCCTCCCTGGTATCGTCTCTCTGCCTATACTTGAGAGAAGCTAAGATGTCATAAAACATTTGAGAATAAACACCAGATAATAACAAAAAATAAAAATACTAAGGAAAATAGTAAAAACCCACTTGCACTTTTGGAGGATTTTCATATACCCACCTATAATTTTTTTTATTTCAGTCACCCCTTGCAAGTGTACATGAGTTTTTAAATTCTCCCTGATAGTTTTGACCGAACGACAACCCTTGTATGTTCTCTAGTTCAGCTTCGGTTGGTATGTTGCACCTCCCTACTCTTTGATATTTCATAGATAACATAAAAATTGAAACCTAAAAGATTAATTTTCTTTATTTTGTTCATAGTGTCGTGGCTAAGTTTGAACGCTATTTATGTCAATTTGGCAAATTTTTGTGTAACATCCGATTAGATGGTAAGTACGTTCTAGTGGAGCCTTTGCATCAATCCTGGAGGCCAGAGAAGAGCCACGTCAAAGCATTTGGAGGGGGGAGGGGGGGGGGGGGGGGGGGGGATATGAAAACAAATGGACACTTGGAGGTAGGAGTCTGAAACAAATTTTTTTGTAGGTGGGTATAGGAAAACCCCTTGTCATGTAGGTGGGTTTTTGTAATTTTCTCAAATAATAAAGGATTTACTATAAAGCAAAAATGAATTCTTAATGCAAGGCTGGAACATTATTTACCTAAGGCATGATACATATGCATGATCCTAAAACATGACGTATGGAGGTGGTTTATCGGATACTGGAAGGAAACCCCTAGCAATGGGTAACAAGTAAACATTTGTCTAACCACAATTTACTTAGGAATGACTCAATCAAAGTGGTGCCTGAATGGGACGGGGTAATTCATCGCTGGAGTCGACATAGGGTGTGGTGGATGAGCAAACGGAAGATACATTAGATTATGAGTATGACAATGAGTGATCATGTGTGCACTGTAAACTCATAGTGCTATTTACAAGACGAACGGTCAGACGCGATGTCCAAAAATTAATAATTGCTTATATTTTGGACAAGAGGGAGTACGTGACAGCGACCTACAACTTCGTCATGGGGCTGTATGCAAATTTGCATCAGAAATGTTGTCAGAGTAAGAAAAAAAGGGTACCGTGGCTTTTTTTTTGTGAATACACAGTACAACTCAGACACTCATAACGCACGCACACTCACCCCTATGATCACACATACGCAAACCCTACCCATATGAGCATCTTCGCGGACTAAGCCGGCAAATCCTCGAGATTGACGAAGTCACCACTGACGCCTCGCTGTCGGCGGCGGCTTAATTTCCCTTCTTAGAGTTAGATCTAGATGGACAAATCTGCGTTCATTGAGTAATTTTGCACTCACTGACGGTGATCTCAGCTTCATCATGCCAGTTGCCAAGTGGTGGTCTGCGCATAAATTTCCATCAGACATGTCGTGAGTTTTTTTATTTTTATTTTTGCCTTTCTCTGATCTTGAAGGATAATTTGCTCTCACTGCACAAATTCTGGAAGGCCTAAGCTGTTACTGGGCTAGTTGGGCTGCCCCAGCGTGTGGGCTGACAAGCTAACCGAATGATCACTTGGGCCAGTGCAGTGCAGTCGACACCCACAGCCCTTGCTGCGGCCCAAACACGCCTTCGTCAACTCCAGTGAGTCACCACTAGTCCTGGGACTTGGGCCGGGCCAAATTCGGATGGGCCGTGACCTGAATGTTTGGCCCGGCCCGGCCTGAGCTGACGGGTCGTGCCGTGCTGGGTTTTCGGCACATCAGGCCGGCAGGGCACGACACTGTTATATGGGCCATGCTCGGGCCGGCACGGCACGAAGGCGGTCCGGTGGCCCGGATTTGGCCCGACAGTGTGTTCTTGTCAAGTTCTTTAGCTATTTTGTTATTTTGATTCGATTTCAAAATACAAACTTGTATAGATTTTGAATTGCAAAGTCCAAATTTGATGATTTTTTTCTATAATCTTCAAAAAATCATCTCTATCATGTGGAATCTTTGTACGCAAACTTCTCTAGTTCAATTTTGTACTGATCAATCAATACACAAACTTCTAGTGTGGTTTCTCCTCTAGTCATGACAGAGGCAGTGATCACCACCTCAGAGGGTAGAGCAGCAGAGATCACTCCTGCAGAGGCTACAGAGGGTATTCCTCAGGAGATTGTGGATGCTCCATCTATGTCTGGGCAGACCTTTGTTGAGGACGTGAGAGATATGGTGGCTGCAGGGTATGACATTGTTGGAGCTAGAGCCACTGCTGTTGGCTTCAGGACTCCAGAGAAGAAGAAGGCAGCTCTAGGGAGTACTTCTTGGACCATCAGTGAGACTCCTTCTCGGTCCATCAGAGAGACTCCTTCTCGGTCACGTACCCTCTCAGTACACACAGCTTCAGAGTCAGAGATAGAGGAGCGTGTTGCTGAGCTCGAGCAGGTCCTTCTGCAGACAGACACTCCTGAGTATGCACTTGAGAGGCAGATTGTGACTTATGCTCGACGACCCAGATCTCCAGGGATGCCCAGGTCTTGGACGTGGACAGCACCAGTGGCACCCCCTCATCCAGACAGCACAGCAGCTCCAGTGGCAGGCACAACTTCAAGGGGAATCAGCTCTTCTGCTTCAGAGGCCACTGCACCACCTCCACACCCCGACGCGTAGGATAGCATATCTTTCCTCGATGATCCTTTTGGTACTTGGTGCCAAAGGGGGAGAGAATGTCTAGGGGGAGTTGGGAGTGTGACTTGATCGAGAGTGTGCTTGTATCTAGGGGGAGCTCTCGGGTATTTTGGATAGTCAGGTCATTTGGAGTTACTTTGTATATTCTTTTGGATGTTCGTTGTTTCCGATGAGCTCGGTCTTCTTTTGCCATGCTTTAGCTCATCGGGAATGCACTTGGTTTCGTTTACCTACACTACACTTATTATATATCTATCTGGTATCGTTATGCCTGTGATTCCTTGTGTATGTATTCATCTTATGCTTGTGATGATATGTGAACTAACTTGCTTTTGCAGGATCTATTCTTTATCATATCATTACAAGGTGTTGGACATAGCTCACTCGTTCTTAATCCTATTAATCACCACTGTGCACTAACTCTATTTTCCAGGTGATACTCTTTTGAGCTATGTCCCTCACTTCTCTACTCATCATGTTATACCTTTATCTATCTTATATCATGATGTGTAGTTCATAGTGATCGAGTACTACGCCGTTCTTGCTCTTGTATTCACCTGTATCCTTTACTTGAGCGGTCTAGTCGAGCCTTTCTATCTCATTCAATCATCTCGATCAATACTTGCGCTTTCTTTCCATATCTTTTATGTATGTTGTCACCAATCACCAAAAAAGGGGAGATTGTAAGTTTAATGACCATTGGAGTATGGAAACCCCAAAGGTATGAATGTTTTTGTGATTGGATGATCATGTTGTATGTGACTAATTCTTTTGTAGGTTGTTGCCTATGGTCACATATGATGGAGGACTACGTCAACCTTTTCTCTATTGGATATCTCGATGATTGGTTGCCTCGACAACTCGGGACATTGGGCTTCATGAAGTCGCGGTTGAGGAGATGGAACAAGGCTAAGGACATGCTAGAACCAAGCAAGTGTTGGCTTGGTGTAGATGTAGGCTTGAGTCCATAGGAAACACTGGACTATCAAGAGGGTTCGAGTTGGTTCTCTTAGTGCACACTAGTGGTAGAGATCATTGGATGCAATGTAAGGCTCTCAGAGGCTATGGTGGCAGAAGAGAAGCTTGAGGAACCAAGAAGAGTGAAGATGAAGTCAAGGATCGAGGAGATGATCAAGATGGACTTCAGGCAGAAGTCACCGTATGATACGGTGCTAGTCACCATATGATACGGTGACTACAGGAATTGCAGACTGAAGACAGGAAATCTCTGCTGGAGTCACCATATGATGAGGGGTGATAGTCACCGTATGATACGGTGGTCACCGTATGGTTTCGAGGGAGTTGGCAATTTCTGCAGATTCAGAGAGAAGAAGTCACCGTATGATACGGTGGTAGTCAGCGTATGATACGGTGACTATGGACAGGAAAATCCAGAGAAAGGAGTGTCTCTGGTAGAGTCACTGTATGATGGTCACCGTATGATACGGTGGGTCACCGTATGGTTTCCAGGAGAAGTGCAAAATGGACGAGTTGCTAAAGCTGAGAAGAAAGCAGTCACCGTAAGAAGGCTGTGTGGCTACAAATGCCAAATCTTGTAAGGCTACCTAGCGATGGCAATCAGCGATTCACTTTGTTGTAAACGGTCGTCTGACCTTTTTTCTCCTTAATACAAAGAATCGCAGCTCTCCTGCGTTTTCGAGAAAAAAAGTGATCCGGACTCAGGTGGAGGCCCGGCTCTACGGGGAGGCTGGGAGCTCTAGGCGTGGCCGCTTAATTGTGTGTTTGGTTAGGCTGTGGCTGTGAAAAAAGCTGCTGTGGGCTTTGGCTGTGAAAAAAAGCTGCTGTGGGCTGTGAGCTGTGAGAAAGTCAAAAGCCGTTTGGTGAAACAGCTGTGGCTTTTTAAAAACTGACTAGCGGACCCTACATGTCATGTATATATATATATGTATATATGTACATATATATTATATATATGTATATAAAAATGTGTAAGTAAATTATATATATAAGTATATTAATATTTACATATAAATACTATATATAAGTGTGTACGTAAAATGTACATATAAATATTATATATAAGTGTATACATTTATATAACATATTCATATGTATATAAATGTATACACTTATATATAATATTTATATGTACATATCAATACATATGTATATTTTACAAATATTAAATGTACATATACATATATATGCATATATTATAAATATTTTATACATATTATAAATATTGTATCATATTATAAATATTCATATGGGTATATACAGTATATGTGTAGATATGTGTATGTACGTAAGTATGTATGTATGTATATGGGTAATTTCTTGAAACTTGTGAAAGCCAAAGCCCGAAAAAGCACCTTCCTACCTGCTTTCAGAAATGAACTAGCCCAAAGCTGCTTTTGGCTGTGACTTTTTTTAACAGCCAACCCGTTTAGTTGGGCTTTTGGCTTTTTTAGAAAGCCAAAGTCAAAAAACACCCAACCAAACACAAGTCGTAGGTGAGACTTGCTGAAGCTGTTCAGGGACTCGTACCGCGAGACGGACAACCTCACGTCCAATGGGAGGGAGCCGCGTGCACCGCCTCATCGAGCAGGGGTGAGATCGAATTGCAATTTTGATACGTGTGTTGTTTAGTTGCGATTCTGTGAGGCGCGAACTTCTAGATTTGGTGCTTTACTATTCTGTATCGTGACGAGAGTTAGGGACCACAATTGTGAAAGAGTTTCGCACATTGATTCCGGGGGATTGCTTGCTGGTTTCTGTGGGATAACTGCACGCTCTGTTGTGATCCATCTGTTCTCTGGTACTTGGGAAGGTGCGGATGTGCTGCTGAAATGTACTGTATGCTTGTAAATCACTACATCTCGGAGAACTGGTAGGCCCCAATCTGCTATTGCTGGGTTTAGTCATCATTGTTTGAAAATAGAGGTTTCTTTCGTTTTCTTTGCAAATAAAAGGAGATGCGAAACTCTGCAATTTGTTCATGGTTACATTGTATCAAGTGTCACATGAAAATTCTTCTTGATTTATCTTAGTTTCATATTCATGAAATATGTACCATACTTGAGCAATGCACTTTTGATATCACAATTCCTGAAAGATATGCAATACTGTTGTTTAAGCAAAATTTTCAAACTATACCCTCTGTTGCATGCTACAGCTCAAGCATTGGTAATAAAATTGACGTTTGTTTACAGCAAATAAATTTTGCAATAATTATTGTTGTTCAGAGATGCAAATTCCTTGTTTCCAATGTCATATAGTCCTTGAATTTCTTTTGCAGCATTCTATTGACTACTGGCTTTGGGCTGATCTCATTGCGCCTGAATCACAGACTTTTGAAAAGTGTTGTCAGGGTTCTGCGGCAAGAAGAAGCAGACATTTTCTACGTGCCATTCTTCACAACAATAAGTTTGCTGGAGAAACAAGAATGCAAGGCACTTTATAGGGTCTGGGAGCATATCTCAAGGTTCAATTTTCATAAAGTGTTTGCTTTAGGCCATCCACATGGACAAACTAGTGTTTATGTTGGTGAACTTCTCAGGAAATTAAAATATTTGGTTATATGGCATTTAGTCAGTAAAAGTTGTACTTGTTTCCCTAATTGTACCTGAAACTAGTGACAGACCAAATTGTCAGAGTTTATTTCGTTCACTATTGATAACGGCTTTCTTGGTTCCATTGACTATAGGAAATCCTTTGGAACATTTGTCCATGTTTATAAACTTTAATTTATTAACCTATATTTATCATTGACAAAATACCAGCATTACATCGTTCGTTTCAGGAAGCTTTAAAGTGGGTGACAGATCAGCATGCTTGGCAACATTCAGAAGGCAGAGATCATGTCATTCCGGTTCATCACCCATGGTCTTTTAAGTCGGTCCAGAGGCTTGTGAAGAAGACAATATGGCTTCTACCTGATATGGATTCAACTGGGAACTGGTATTGTATTCATTTTCCCTGCCAGTTTCCACTTTACCTTGGCGACTTCCTCACTTACCTCAGTTGAAAAGCGGAACACGCCTTGCTGTTTTATTTCAGGTATAAACCTGGACAAGTATATGTGGAAAAGGATGTCATCCCTCCATATGTTCCAAGCGTTGATCTTTGTGATTCTAAGTGTGGATCGGGAACTCGGTCCAAAAGAAACTTATTGCTGTTTTTTCGAGGAAGACTGAATAGAAATGCTGTAAGTCTCCTGTTACCCATTCTTGCTTTTGACAGTTCCCAATGTATGTGTGTGCAAGAATTTCACTTCTCCTAAGCTAGCATGTTTTCCATGCCTCTATTATGTTGGCATTTTGTTTCTTTTAGGGAGGAAAGATTCACAGTAAACTTGTGGCAGGACTAAAAGGTGTAGAATATATAGTTATAGAAGAAGGTTCTGCTGGAGCAGTGGGAAAAGTAGCAGCTCAGCATGACACGAGCAAGTCTCTCTTTTGCTTGAGTTCAGCTGGAGATACCCCATCTTCTGCTCATCTGTTTGATGCAATCGTTATTGGATGTATCCCAGTTATAATAAGTGATGAACTACAACTGTGTTCTATGCTCTCTGAACAGAGAAGAGACAGCATACCACCTCTTCTTCAGCTCTTCTTTCAGCAAAGCCTGCTGGCAACGCCTGCATATCAACTGGAATTACAACTTGGAATTCTTCCAAATGATGATGTCCACAAAGGCAGAGGAACAAGGTGGTTTCTTCATGGAGATCTTCATCATTGCAGCATGGCAGATCTGGAAACAAAGGAACATCAAAATCTTTCACAATGAACAACCATCGACAGATTCCTGGCTCCAGAATTTCTTTTACGAAGCTACTTTGCAAGCTGATAGAATGTCTATAGAAAAGAAAGAGTCCTTCACAAACAAGATAGATTTGTACAGATAGCTTTTATTCTGTTCCTTTTGCCCTGGTTGGGCCCGAGCTTCTTGCTCTCCACTTTGTACAATGCTTTTACTTTCCTATTTATTAATATATAACTACCACAGCAGGGGTTTCCCTTGCTGTATTCCCTTCAAAAAAGTAAAGTGATGCACTAGAGCTTCCTTTTGAAGGAATTCTTGATTATAGGAAGGTAAACTTGGCCATCCTATCAACTTTTAATGTTATGCTTATGTTACATGTAAACATTTTGTCACTCTAATGGTTAGGTTTTTCATGATAGGCATAATGAAATCATTTCCTTTTTGGTTTCATCTCCTTAATATCCCCTTTGTTTTTGTTTTCTTGTCATTAGGACAAGAAAGATAGTTCAAATTTGCACTAATCTTCTTGTCCTAACGACAAGAAAATGAAAACAGAGGGAGTGTGAAAATATAGGTTCAGTATAGAGCTTACAATTCTGCAATTCTATTCTTCATAGATACTGATCGTTGAGTAGTGAGTGCTTTATTTTGACATGTATGAGACCTATGGTATGTTTGGTTCTTCGCTGAGCTAAGATATAGCTCAAGTCAAATTAGCCCATTTGAATGTGCTGTGCTTGCATTGGCTCATTATTTGGTTTGTTTATTATTGATCGCTAGATATATTAGCTAGTTATTTGGAATCTTCTAATTATTGGAGTAGTTAACACTGGGATCATATGTGAAACTGCATAAATTTTGCTTCCGCGAAAGTGTTGTGCCATTGAGAGTGAGCTAGTATTTTTAGACTCGTTCAAACTCTTAACCTAGTTAAGCAAGGCTAGAAAGTCCCAAGTGTATGATCCAAAAGTACCCATGGTTCACATTTCACAGCATCAATAAGTTATTAAAGCTTCTGTAAAATTCTGGATGGTGCCTGAAAAGCCATTATACCTCAGGATTTTGCTTGGTATGTACTTGCATCATGAACTTGTGAGTAAGGCTAGAATGACATGTATTGTTAAACGGATGGAGTAATGAAGATGGTGACTTGGCTATAATGCTCACTATTAACTAGCGGGAAGATCCATTGGATATATTATAGACTTACAAAACTGAAGAGGATATACCTATTACTTTGCTGTCAACTAAACCCTTGTGTGCACTGTGGTTGTGTGCAGCAGATTATACTTGCCATCTTTGATGTACCATGGTGTAAGCCATTGCATAACACCATTTCTCATATGCGTTTGAGTTTCTGCAGACTGACTCTGTGCAATGATGGTTTTTATTGCGCAGATAGGTTTGTTCGTTTCATCAAGTGACGCTGTGCAACCTGGCTGGCTTGTGAAGTACCTAAGAGGAATTGATGCCAAAAGGGTCAACGAGATGCAATCTGATCTTGTGAAGGTCTCTTCATCGAACACTTATTTTGCCTGATGCCTGGGGAGGTTCTATATTGCTGTCTAATAACTTAAATGTGATTCGTTTACAGTATTCAAGACACTTCTTGTATTCAAGCCCTGCTCAGCCTCTTGGACCAGAGGACCTTACATAGAGAATGGTAATTTTGTTGATATACTACTATAGCTTTAGCATCTATGATTCTATGTACATACTTATACAATGAAACATCTTAAGTGAACCATTTTTTTTGCAGTATCCATTCGTCATAAATATTTTGCTTGCTGCTTAACATTGTCCACTGTAACCACTTTAACATTCCAAACCTAAAATGCAGATTGCTGGCAAGCGGGTAAGCATTAAGTTGCATACTCGACATTCTCAGTGTGTGGTAAGAGAGTCAAGGGGCTCATGTACATGGGAGTGTACAGTTGGGAACACCATAAGAAGGCTTTGAACTACTGTTTCTTTGAGTTTTCAATTTTTCATAACAGAGCTATTTTTATTTTTTAATAGCACGAGCAGAGTTTTTAGGCAACAGTTGTCGGTGTGCTTGTAATTCTAACCATACAAGGAACTAAGAAGTGTTTTGTTACTATTATTGTGAAATCCGGTGATTGCTGAGGGAAAAAACATCTATCAGGCTAAATGTAAATGCTGCCATTTACGCTTGATTTGGTGAATGTACTGTTCAGTTTGTTTAACATATGCAGTTGAAATTGCGCCAAACAAAATATTAAAGATTCAGTCTACATTTTTTTAATGACAAAACCATCAATGATAGACACCCAATTGTCTACATTTACATGAATAATACATTTGAGGAGTTATCTGCAGCTTTGCCTCCCATTCACAACAGGCTTAGAAGAAAGAGAGAAAACAGTCATAACGCCCCTAGAAATGCCACATAAGAATCCAAACCACCCCCCCCCCCCCCCCACACACACACAGAGAAGTCATAACTGAAAGTCTGAAACTTCAAGTAACCATCTGACAGAACATCAGTGCTTGGAACATCAACTACCCCGAAGGTCCAAAAAATTGAATCGTACCCAAGATCTGCAGCACTGATGTTGCAACTTGCAAGGTTTACATTAACCAAAAAAAAGAAGAAAAACTCCCAGTTCAATAATCTTGACACCAACTTAATTTATCAATTCCACTGGTGGAGTCATGAAGTAAGCCATTGAAACAGTCTTCAATAAAGTTAACTTTAGGTGCCACCAAAAAGGATCTGCAAAAAAGCAAGATCATTAGTACGAGATCGTTCTAAGACAAGTTTCAAAAGATAAAATTGGACTAGATAAAGTAATTTGTGAACATAAAAATTTAATCCTATCTTGCTGTCTTTAGCAGTTTAATTAGGAAATAAAGTTCAAGTTGGCGAATTCAACATTTCAAATGATTTGTTAAGCTGGATATGAAACTCGCATAGGACGGAAGATGCATTGACATATGGCCAAAATAGTTAAATATGTACTCATATTATGTATTCCCTCCATTATTTTTATATGACATCCAACGTCATATATAAAAAATGGAGGTAGTATCAACTAGCAAAAAAATAGAGGAAGTATCAGCTAGCAAGTATGGCTTCACAACAACAAAAAAAGTAAGAAAAAAAGTCAGGATTTTCAACTCTAGTAAAGTACAAATCAGAAGAAGTTTATTATTTTTCACATACCTGGGCTCATCTTCCATCGGCAAATAAAAATGCCCCGACAATTTGCAGATCTGCAAAGGCAGTTCTTAGCTCTAGGAGAATGCACGCCACTAGAAGAAGCTCCGATGTCACCATAGTCATAAGTTAACTCTGTCATGGGAGGAATGTGCTTCAATGCAAAAAACATGATATGCGGGTGATGACCATCTCCATGGTCAAACTGAACTGGCTGCCAGAAGACATTAGGAGCACAACAATGGTTCATAAAGTGTGAGATATTTCCCATTTTCTTAGCACTTATCTTAATAGGCAGAGGCTCAAAAGCTGAAATATTTGTGCTTTTTCCCCCTATCAACTCAGGTCCATGATTCCATTTTAAAGTCTTCTCGCCAGGACACAATGTCTGAAAAAGATAATCATCTTCATTGTCATTCAAAGTTTTTGCATCTCCAATAACCTCACCAACATACTCGCATATAAATGAGCCAGCCCGTATAGGATCCCATGAACGAAGACCCCAGCCTCGATTTCCAGTCTTAAAGACCTCAAAGTGGATCATAGCTCCTTTTTGGGTCACCCTGTTATGGCAGTTGAATGAACACTGACAGGATTCACCACACTCGTATACCATTGGCTTACGGCATACAAGCAATCCCGAGGAGCTGTAAGGTAAGTTGCCACCATTATCCTGTGCACAACCGCAGTTGGTATTACCAGCCACACAAACACTAAGGCATCTGCAACCCTGCAATTGTTTCACAGAACTGAGTGGTATCAAGTATTCGACCTCTGTGGCATAGGTGAAATGGCCTGGTCGTTTCTCACTGTCAACATCATTAACAAGAACCACCGGGAGATTTTCCGTACCAGACGATAGATCAGGGTGTAAAACACTGCCTCTAGTTGTTGGATTCTCGACCCATTTCTGGGTCATCTTCCAGATTGCAATCCCATCAGGCTGTCCTGGCTCTCGCAGCAGCTTGTACTTGAAACAAGTTATTCCAGTCTTTGTTTTTTCCGTCCATGAGTCATGAATCCTGTAAAGGCCATCATAAATATAAATTTTTCCAGTCAAACAACCTGGATCCTTATAACCTCGCACTACCCGGATCACATTCTTTCTGGACCGGCTCCTCTCAAGAGCAAGGTTGCCTCTCTCAAGCTTCTGGTCTCGCATCTCCTCACTGTTCTTGCCATTACCTCCTGAACCACTGTATATAAGCACATCTGTATCATCATCACTGTTGTCATAACCACCTGCAGCAACTATACATACTGCAACAGAATCGTCCTCATAGCCAAACTTTGTAGTCATATAATCAATTCCAGCCATGTTAGGAGCATGCAACCCAATAACACATAGCTCCATTCTGAAGTAGAAAATGTCCCCTACTTCAACACCAGGAACAACCCCTATCCTCTTACCAGCGTTGGCCCTGAGATTTCTGGCTATCATGATGCTGCCAGCTGTTTGGTCTGCACGTTTGCTTGTATCTTGAGTCTTGTCCAATTGCAGATGCCTATGCCGTAATGCCTCGAATGTCATGAGAATCACCTCAACTATTTCCCTGGGATCACTAGAATGGGTAAGACAGGCAAGCTCATTGTCAGCAACAGATTTCTTGTGAGAGTGCTTGGAGCATTTACTCCTCGGAACATTGAAGCTGTGACTCTCCAAACCATTACTTATCTTGTACCCACTGAGGCGGGATGGCCTCTTCATCTTCTGTCCAGATGCTGATGTCTGGTTATCGTCTGCGTCATCCAATGCTATAACATTTGGTTGTGTCGACTTGTAAGCTAAAACAGGGGTGGCATCTATGGGGCCATTAGCATTGGCTATCACATCCGTAGCCCAATTTGGAGAAGAGTGGCCTCCAACAGCAATATTCCAAGCACCAAAATTCCCTTGATACTGCCCAGCAGGAGTGACGACTACCAATGGTGGGGTGGTTGACTGGTTAAAAGTGTTGATACCCAATGGGGTAGGGAACATTGGAGCCAACGTCCTCAAGGGCTTGATATCCAGGACATCCAGATCCACTTGTAGCAGGTGAGTTCCTGAACGAAGAAAGCATAGTTAATTAGTAAACGAAAACTTTTGACATGAAAACGAATCAACTCAAAACTAGAACAAATCAAAATCCAGAATGCAAAGCATTCAACTTTGAACTCAAAAGATTGGATTGTTTAATCAAAACTGCAACTTTCAACCTGAAAATTGCAAAAGGATTCTCTAATTTTTACCATGTACTCCAACAGCAGACCTCAAAACACAGCCCCTACTTTTTCACTGGCAAACGGATCCTACATGTTTGTCTCTCACCCTTTTTGTTTTTATCCCCAGCCCTCCCCCACCGGTCTCTCTCTCATCTCACTCTCCGCCACACAGCGCCACCTCTGGTCGCTCTGTCTCCTCTCGCTCGTCCGTACTAGAGCCGCCCCCGTGTCATTCTCTCCTTTCTTCCTCTCCCTCTTGCCTTGCTCTGACCACCCTGGCCCCGGACCCGACATCGGGCCTAGCCGCACCTGCCTCCTCCGCCCTGGACGGGCCACTGTCGAGCTAGGCGACTGACCACCTCGCCCCTGCGACAGACGGATTGGTGTGAAATGGACGGATTAGGGCGGGGGTGGCTGGATCCGGCGAGAGAGCCATGGTCGGCAGCGGCAAGATCCACGGCGGGGGCAGCCGGTCAGGGGCGGGGCACGGTTCCATGGGTGCGTGCACGGTGAAAACGACCAACCACCGCGAGTAGAGGCTTGCCTCCGGGCACCTGGGAGAAGGAGTTGGAGGGGTGAATCTGGGGGCCTCCCCACAGTAGGGGCCTGAGCTGGGGCTCTGTTGGAGTGAGATTTTCTCCTCGCAACCCCTAAATCTTGAGTACGGGCTTGAGTTTGGACTACCGTTGGAGTTGCTGTAACATGCTACGGAATTTGAGAGATGTTTTAAGTGAATTACAAAAAATTTAACATGAGTTCAAGAAGTTTCAACCTAGATTCAAAATTTCAACAAAAGAAAAAAAAATGCTCAAGTTACCTTCCCTAGCTCCAAAGGCATGCGGATCTGGCGATGCCTCCGGCGGCGGCAATTCTTCACTCCAATCCAGTAGTGGTAGTGGCTCTAGTGGTGCTAAGGGAGTCGCCTCTAGCGACGGGTCCAACGGCTGCAATCCTTTGCTCCAACCCAGTGGCGGCGGCGGTGGCTGCAATCCTTCGCTCCAACCCAGTGGCGGCGGCGGCTGCTGCTGCTCTAGTTGTTCGATGAGATTCAGCGTGAGCGCCCCTCCTCCCTCCGATGCGAGGGTTGGCGGCGCGACGAAGCCACCTCCACTCTCCGCCATGAGGTGCGGCGACACGGCGAAGGCTCCGACGAGCGAGCGGAGTAGGTGGCGAGGTGAGTTGGATCTGGAGAGATTAGAGAGAAGGTGGGGTGAGGGTGAGGATGAAATCCTGATTTTTTTTTAGTAATTAATAATACCGGAATTTTAATAGTAATTCGTTGGGGGAATTGTAAAAATAGTAATTGTAGAGGACGCTGTTCAAAACGACATCCCTGCTGGCTGTATCGCTCCATGCCCAAACCAATTGATTCTCACATGCCATGCCACGTCTCAGCTCCGTCGGTTCGACGCCCTCTTTTTATTTTGGCAGACAATGCAACGACTGGCCGCGTTTACACCACAGCCGCGGACCTGTGCCACGAGCTCGACGTGCACATAGGGCTTAGCGCCGTGGCGCAGGCTGTCGTTGGCAGAGCTCGGCCGAGACAAGCGGAGGTGTGGGCGCGCGCTGAGTGGCGACAGAGGCAGGAGCTTGACCTCCTCGGAGCGGCCACCTCTAAAATCAGAGCCTCAACTACGACGTCAATGATGGGAGGGACGGCACCGAAGCACGCTCAAAACGCTTTTGAATGTCACCACGCCGAGAGCGGTAGTCATTTACCAGTTGAAGGCTAAGATATGACGGTTCATCAATCAATAGTCCTAACTGAAGACCTTGGTACTCGCGCAATCATCTTCCATTATGCAAACAGATTGGCACAACATAATAGATTGCAGAAGATATTAATCTTTACGTTTACTAACACATACTACATTACTATGAACTAACTGCAACATTGAACTACGTGTTGAGATTGCAAAACCAGGTCAGAGAAGTCCTTGTTATGGGCAGCACCGAGACATAGAGATTAGACATGTTCGGGCCTTCTGAAGGATAACAACTCTGCTTCCGTGGAGCAGCTGCCACTCCGCCGTTGCCGATCTCGGCGTGCCACCACGATGCTGCTGTTCTCTTGCCAAGTAAATCGACATACTCGGCGCTTTCCACAAATTCAAGACAGGTACGCCATCGATGCATCAAGTCCTGAGAAGGCCTGGCTATAGATCTCGATCTGCCATCGGCTCACACAACAGATCGTCTAGTCGGCGACTCGGCGATGTTGGTGTATATCTACACGCAAGCTGAAGTTCCAGACAACACAGAGTCCAAATTCGAGCCGGGACCAAACTTTCCATAATCAAAAATTCGGTTTCAAGTCCCGCTGCAAAGGGATGTCGGGCGATTCCAAATTTAGCAATGCTGATTCTTCCTAATTAAGCTTGCTCATCAAAACCGGGGAAGATTCTTTTCTTTTGATGTAAATTTATCCATGACCAGGGCATTTACTCTGCGTACAGCAACTGTCACTTGACTCACAAGTCAAAGACGACAGCTGCGGCGTGCTTCATTCAAGGACACAAGCCAGTTCAATCGGGGCTGCAGAACTCAACGAGATCTAGTCTGTTCGGCTGGCTGTATTGCAGAAGCTGTGATTCAACAGCTACAATATTTTAGTTATTTTTTTTAGCATTCGCTACAGTATTTACAGTTATTTCTTCAGCAGCCGCTATAGTATAGCAGCTGCGATTCAGCCTGCCGAACATATCCAACTGGATTACGTAAACTCGAGTTTGAGTCTGGCTCCAGTTTAGAATGCAGCAACGGTTGTACAGCAGAAGTTGGACCGGGGACTTAATTAAGCCGTGCACCTATGGTCATCTTGCTTTCGCACGACGCCAGGGCTCTGGGCCGACGGCATATGTCAGTGGCCACTCGGCCGTGGCTGTGATCACTCAGCCACGGCGGCTACCTGGCGTACAATGACGGCCACTCGGTCACGGCTATACGGACTTGGCGAGATCTTAGGGTCTCTTTGGTAGGGCTTCTCCAACGGCTTTTTTAACGGTTTCACATGTTTTCCAACCAAAGGAGGTGCTTCTCCTTAAAAAAAGGAGGAAGCCGTATCCAAAAATAAGGTGAAGCATGAAGCCACAAAATGGTAGCTTCACCGGCTTCTTTTCTCTAAGGCGCCTTCATCTTTCTATATTTGTCCATAAAAATATGGAGAAGCTATAGAAAAAGCCGTTTTGCCAAACGTTTTAGGCACAGCCACAAACACAGCCAGCACAGTCGTTTTTTGAAAGAAGCCACAGTCACAGCCGAAGCCGGCACAGCCACAACCCTACCAAAGAGACCCTTAGTATATGCAACTCTGACTTAAACAACTCGTCCAAAAGACGGAGTGCTTTTTTGGAATCCAAAACAACGGGTTAATCCACAGAACACCACTGATAACCGGCGCCGTCCTCATAACAACATGAGTAATAGCAGCCGTCCTCTAAACACCATCACGTAACCCCATTATACCTCTTTTACCCTCTCTCTTCAACACAAAACAGAATCGAACGGCGGCATTGCCGGAGGCCAAGGGGCTCGCCGGCCACCGGGAGCTCGAGGCAGGAGGGCGAGGGCTCCCACGGCGGCTTTACTGGGGGCAAGGGGTCGCCGCTGTCCGGGTGGGCGCGAGGCGAGGCTGGTGAGTGCGTCGACGGCGCCGTCCGCCGCCTCATCCCCTCATCGTCGTCGGCACCAGAATCCGCGAATCGCGCGACCACAGGCGGCGTGGGTCGTGGGCGCGAGGAGGGCCAGCATGGAGAGGGCCGCCGCCTCCGGCGGGCGCTCCCACGCTCGCCTTGGCCCCCTGGCTCGCTCCGCCGTTGCCTGGGTCGCTCCTCCCCGCGACGAGCGCCGTCGCGCAGGAGTACCGCCCGGCGAGGCCCCGCCCTCTAACCCAGCGTCGCGCGCCCGCCTCTCCCTGTCTTGCGCCCAGGCGCAGCGCGCGCGGCACCAGGCGGCCTGCCGCCGCCGCCGCCATTGCTTCAACGCCGAGCTCAGGCAGACAGAGGAGCGGGGAAAACAACAGAGGGGCAATACGGTCCTTTCCCACCTCATTTTAGGGCAAAAAGAGAGAAGAAAATAGGATTATAAAGGGATGATGGTGCTGTGTGCTGCCGGCTTGAGTCATTGGTGTTGTTCGGAGGACGGCACCCTTTACTAAGGGTGTTTTGTGGATGGCCTCTTACAAGTGTTGTTTTTTGAATATCCCCAAAACAACTACATGCATACACACATGACACAAGGGAAGATTTTTTCCTTATTTATGGCTCATGGTTTCTTTTTCTATTCACAATTATTATATTCAGTGATCACTAATAAGAGTATCTACTCATACTGCTATTCACATACTCCGTATATTTGCATGTAGATGAAGCATGTGTTGTGATGTATGAGTTTATCATGGCCAGCTGCTGCCTTGCATCCCTGACGAACCAGCATGGATCAATCTCTACTTCCGACAGACAATCCTCATGCAACTCAAGCTTGACTGATTAATGACTCATGTTGCGAGTTACAGGGGACCTGAGCCCTACTCCGACTGGTCTACGGCATTTTCCGACTGCTTGGTGATTCAGGATTTCTTGCATTTAATTGGCCTTATGGATTTCTGAAATTATATCAGCTTTCTGGACTTCATAATATTGGGTTATATATCGGTCATGTGGAATCATCTCTCAATATTGGCCTTCTATATTTCTTGATTTCTCAACATTAATAACCTTCAATTCTGAGTATTCGACTTCTGGATTTCTATTTATTGGATTTTTGGAACCTGAATGTTTTACTTCATTCATTATCTCACATATTCATCTATGGAGAGTATAGACCTAATGGGATATTCATCATCTGGGTATTCTTGTTGATATTCATTTCTGTTGCTTACATTGCACGAGATTGCTGGAAGCAATTATTAAATATTGGTCAAATACAACTAGCCAACTGTAGTTTATTCTATACACATGGATAACATGCATCTCATGCACTTTGGTCTTTATCACGACATCAACTTGAGGATACACTGTAATCATACAGGTGTATATACATATATTGGCTTTCTATACACATGGATAACATGCTCAGCAGCTCTGTATTAGTTTTCTGTAACCAACAACTTTATATTGGCTTTCTGGAATCAGCAGCTTTATATTGGTTTACTGCAATCAACAGCTCCAAAACAGCTCCGGCAATACAGAGAAGGAACTTTCTATTCTTGCTTATGCTTTCCATAATATTTTATTCTTAGGCAATTCAATTAAGGATTTGCTACGTGATCCTCATATGCTTTTGCTTATAACTTGCTTATGTTTTTCCTATGTTGTTTCATCAAAACAGGTGTATGATGGTCACCTCTAGGCCACTTGTGTGCTGTTGGCGATCACTCCGCCAAGACAGTCACTCGGCCACGGCATTGATAACTCGTCACAACAGCCTCTTGGCTCCACGACAAACAACATAGCTTATTATACAAGCTAAGTCATTTATTTAATTCTCTCATGATTTCACGTGTTTTTATACTTGCTCCATCATTTATTTGAGTGTTTTACACTCTTCGTTTCCATTGAGCCTTCATATCAATATTTCAATGACAGCTTTCTCCCTTTATGGTTTGAGTCTTGACTCTGCCCCAGCATTTTCCTTGGCCACAGAGTCGGGAGTGTTCGTTTCCTCCCTTCCTAAATTTAGTTCTTGTCACATCAAAGAGAATCTTACTATTTAAAAGTATTAAATAAAGTATAATTATAAAATATTTTTGACAGATGGGTTCTAATTTACAGGATGTATCTAATGAGCTTAAATAATCTACGTTATACTACAGTGATGCTACAGTAACCTATCATTTAATCACGGCTTAATTACTCTCATTAGATTCGTCTCACGAATTAGTTCAGGAGTTCTGCAATTAGTTTTATAATTAGATATTATTTAATACCTCTAGGCCCTGTTCGCTTCTTCCCCTCCTAAATTTAGTTCCTGTCACATTACTATTTAGTAGTATTAAATAAAATTTAAATTTAATTACAAAACTTTTTTGACGGATGGGTGCTAATTTACGAGATGTATCTAGTGATGCTCCGGCTCCGGCGTCCAAGGACCCCATGGGGACGCCGGCGCCTCCGGCTCCGACTCCGGCGGCCAAGGCGCCCATGGGGACGCTCAGCACCTTCGGCGGCCAAGGACCCCACAGGGCCGCCTCCATCTCGGGCTCCGGCGGCCAAGGTGCCCACGGGGACGCCGGGGTCTCCAGCTGCGGCTCCGGCCGCCAAGGACCCCATGGGGACGTTGGCACCTCTGGCTTCGGCTACTGGACCCCGTGGTCTGACGTTGGCGCCCATGGGGACGACGGCGCCTCCAGCTCAGGCTCCGGCGCCGGAGGCCACGGCTCTGGCCATGGCCACCACGTGGAGTCCACGGACTCCGCACAGTCAGACCATGGTGACGGCGGGGACAAGGACGGCGACGGTTGCGCTCGCGGTAGTGGCGCGCCATGGCCAGAGAAGGGCGGCGGCGGATCTGTAGCGGCGGGTGACGTTCGATCTGCCGCTATAAATAGTAGCGGTAGGTGGAAACCTAGCCTGCCGCTATAAATGGGCGACGCCATTGACCCATCGCTGTGAAGCACAGTCACCGACCTGTGGACCCTCTTATCTGTAGGACCACGTGTCAGTGATGGTAGGCAGTCATGGTTTCCACCCGCCTTCACCTGGGATGGCTCGGCCCACGAGCAGCTCATCCAGGTGGCCCACGAGCAGCCCATCTAGGTGGCCCAACAGGCCCGTCCGTAGCCGTCCCTCTATTTAAACCGCGAACCCTAACCCCTCACCGACCCTTCTTCGCGACTCGCTGACGATGGCGGCCCCCACCTCGACCTCCTTCTCCGCGCTGGGTCAACGACGGCGCCCCCCTCCCGCGATAGATCGACCACGGCGGCCCCCCTCCTCGGCGGATCTGTAGCTGCGGCCCCCTCCCTGGCTGCGGATCGACGACGGCGGCCCTCCCCGCGGTGGATCGACGACGGCGGCTTGGAGCTCGGCCCCTCCTCCACGGCGACAGATCGACGACGGCGGCTTGGAGCTTGGCCTCTCCTCCATGGCCGCGGATCGGTGATGGCATGGGCGGCTTGGAGCTCGGCCCCTCTCCACGGCGGCGGATCGACGACGGCGGAGCAAGCGGCCATCAGAGAGCTGGAGAGCTGCTCCAGCGTTTTTTTTTTTTGTTTTCTAAAATCATTAGTAGCAGCGGGTGATGCGATCATCACCCGCCGGAAATACCTGTTTGTAGCGGCAGACGATAGCAGGGTCCGCCGCTACAAAGTTCATATGTAGCGGCGGGTCCCTCCAAAGAATCATACTGCGGTGGCTATCTTGGCTCGTAAGCGTTGCATCAGCGCCTAGTAATTGGCGGCTGGGGTATGTGCCGGCGGGCAAACAAGTCAGACAATAGCACAAAATGTGTAAGGCATTAGAATAGAACTTGGTAATCCCTCGGGAAAAGAAAAGGAATAGAACTTGGTAAAGACGGAATAGTCCCGTTGTATATCTAACCGACTTGAATAGTCCTATATTTACACATCAGCTAGCTACCTAGTCGTGAATTGTTATAGGGGAGAAGAGCCAGAATCATCGCCCTGCTTGTACCGATAGTTGATCGACTTCTCCACGGCAAACGGATCGATGGATCTTCTCTGCGACAACCTCGTGGAGGAGATCCTCCACCACCTGCCGCTCAAGTACCTCTACCGTCACTGCGCCGTCTCCCGCCGCTACAACGCCCTCGTCCTCAACCCTGAGTTCACCGCCCGGTACTGGCGCTCGCACGGGCCGCACCTCTCCGGCGTCTTCCTCCAGTCCGAGACGCTGATTCGCCCATGGGGAGACCGTCCTTGCTTCCTGACCGCTTCAGGCAGCCGTCCGGCCGCGTCGACGGAGTCCGTTTTCTTCTCGGATATTGTCTTCTTGCCCCACAAGCAAAATCACTACGGCACCAGTGAAGGGATGATCTTCATCGTGAACTCGTTGAGTGGATTGCTGCTGTGCTCCAGGGGCCAAGAGAGACCAGTGCATTACTACGTGTGCAGCCCGGTTACATGGCAGTGCGTGGCTCTCCCCGAACTGCCGTCGCCTCCTGAACACCATTATTCCGGCCTCTTGTCCGTGTGGCTACCAATTTTCATGGCAACATAGAGAGTTTTCAGGTGGTCCTTGTAAAACATCTTTCACATTGGCAGGAACATGATGGATGCATGGCGGACCTGAGGATTTTCTCTTCATCTATGGGTCAGTGGAGGGCAGTACCGTTCCGTTTCCGGCTGCCATCGGGGATACACTCATCTGATCTCGATGCGTGGTATCCGACATTTCTTGGCCTGAGAGGCAACGCGTACTGGATTGCGTCCAACTGCAAGGACAGATTCATATAGCATATAACAGCGCTTACCACCGTTTCAGTTTCCATCCGTTGCCGGATCGAGTCGCCAATGGTCCACTCAATCGGTGCATTGGGGAGCGACTGGGTGTGGGTCGCAGCCTTCGGTACGCTCATTTTGACTACCCGGTGTTTGAGGTGTGGGACTATCAGCAACAAGGTGAGAATTTCATCTGGAAAGCGGTGCATCGAATTGGTGTCATGGAGCTAATGCATCAAAATCCAGCAACAGCAATTCTCGTGAGCAGTGTAGACAGGGTGAACGATGAGGGCCTCGCCAACCTTGCCAAGTATAACACTCTCTTTAAAGTGATTGGCTTCCATCCAACAGATGATATTGTCTACTTTAATGTTGCTGACACCGTGGGCGCCTACTCCATTGATCTATGCACTATAACATTCAGGAACCCTCGCCAGTGCTACTCCGAGGATGTGTTTCCGTATGTGCATCCACCATACCCAGTACTGATCCCAGAGATTAGAACTCCAAACTAGCATCCCAGAGATTGAATTGAAGCACTCCTGAGTCCTGAGTTGGTGTTTGTTTAGTGCTATTCTGTTGTCTTATCAATTGGTGCGTGTATCTTGTTTGAGACAATTGTCACTCGCAGCAACAGGTCCCGTATAGCTAAACTCTACATGAATGACGTATTCTTTCATATCAAATTAATGTTCCAAAAATATTACGATGGTACCTTTGCTATGAACATATAATTGTGGGTACTAAACGAAATTCAACACTCTTTCTTAGTACTCGATTGCCTTTGTATCCAGAAAAACCTTTAGTTTTGTCTCACCTCACATGCTATGTCAGCCGTAGTATCACGTAGTATATGGGTAGTTGTGTTGATAGATATTTTGTTGATCGACTCAAGCGCATGCTTGTCGTTCCTAAACTCAACGTACCATACTAAGGTATATATAAAATGTATGCATTTTGCAATCAGAAATTAATGAAAATGTACAAAATGAAATCAAGCAAAACTAGTTGAAACTGGATGAACGAATAAGGTATGCACCAAAATCCTAATTATCTGTTGTGTGCTCTACTATTGATATATCCAAATGGTTCGAAATTTTATATAACAATATAATATATATAGTTGTGGTTAAAACTTTGTTTTCCGGAAACATCCCATGAGTTTTGTATAGACCCTCATTGTACTAGCCTATGGAAGTACCTGTTAAAATCCTGTGCAAATACCAATATGACAACTGCCCAACATTGAAATGTTAGAACATCAACAAAGTTTCGGGAAGAAAAGAGAAAAGAACGGGGTAACACATTTGACAGATAATCAGTAAAGTATGGCTTCAAAAAGGTTATTGAGTAAAATACTCCTGATCTTAGGTGCCTATAATTGATCGAACAAAAGAGATTTTGATTCTTGATGTTACGTCTAGAATTGAAATGAAGATATTCTGATCCAAAAAGTAACAGTTTGCTCCTAGAAAATGAACATACATAAAGCCAACAACACTTCATGCTTAATTTTGGTGAACTTAATTACATACCCTCGTTAACATCAAATTGAACCCTATATGACATGCACAATTTTTTTTGTGTTGTAGTCCGTTGCAACCCAACCACTTCACAACGTCTAGTAAGCAATGAAATTATCAAAAATAAGCAGTGAAATTATATAATTTATCCGACAGATGTTCATTTTGGAGTTTCCAAATTAATTGAATTTAGATTGCCACGTACCCTGTAAAATAGAATCCCTGTTGTATGTTTTTCACTAAGTGTTTGATGACAAAATTCATCCATGTTAAGTATGATGCAAGACTTGATTACACAGGAATAGGAGGACCATTCATGTCAATGTCACGACTGAAAACGCCATGAACAACAACAATTGATTGTAACTTATGAAATATCACGACTGCACAACAGATAGCGCACAATGCAAACAAGTAAACGTTGTTCAAGGCACACGATTATCCTATAATTCATGAAACAACAACTACAGAATGGAGTTCTTTATTTCTGGAATCGCCACGGGGTACGTCGGATGCATAAACGGGAACATACCATTAGGGTACTCGTATGACACGGAGGAATGATGCGTGCACTGTATACTCATAGTGCCATACTCAATCGAGTAGGCAGCCACAGCCCCTGGCATGCCCAAGAAGACAACATCATCATCAGTTGGATGGAAGCCTACAGGTTTGATGATGCTTGATTCAACCAGGAAACCGACTGCTTCAGGATTCCACTCCAATATATCTGTGACACCAACGCGGTGCACCAGCTTCCACCTGATGTTTCCATCACTTTTTGTCTGCAAATCCCACACCTCAAACACCAACGAGTTGGCGTGAGCGTAGCGGAGGCCCCCGCCATGTCGTTCCCCAATAATCCGGTTCATTTTGGCGTCGGCAAGACGGCGAGGAAGTCCAACGAATCGAACCGAGTGGTTAACACTGTTGTATGCTACAGCCCGGTCTTTAGCTTTGAGCATAATCCAGTATGCGGTACCACTCTGGACAAGTATCGGTGACCACGAATAAGGTGGTTCTTCGATGCGGATTGGGGGCTGGAGCTGCATGACCTTCCACTGGCCCGTGTCGGAGGAGAACAGCTTCAGATCGATGCACCCGCCTGGCTTCAGCCAATGCATAGGGTGGTTGAAGAGGACTACCTGGAATCGTTTGAGATTACTGCTCGCAGTCGCAGCATCTTCGTCAGTGTCCACCGTCAGGAGGCCGGACCGCCATTGGTGGGGGATCCACGGCAGCTCAGGGAGAGCCACCCATTGACATGTCACCGGGTTGCAGACGTAGAAGTGCATCGGGAGGGTAATTCCCCTGGAGCACAGCAGTAGGCCGGCCGCCGAGTGCATGATGTTCACGACGTTCCCCGCATTATCCGCAGAACCGACGCTCCGCAGGTAAGCCTTCTCCGCCGCGCTTGGGCCGGGCAAGAAGCCGAGGTCCTCACCGAACATATACTCCGTCGCGGGCTCCGGCCAGTCGTCCTCCTCCTCCTCGTCGTCGTCGTCTCCGGTCAAGAAAAGAGGGGGGCGCGCCGCAGGCCACGAACTCCTCTGGAAGAAGATGCCGGCGCGCTGCCAGTAGCCGGCGGCGAAGTCCGGGTCACGGACGAGGGCGTTGTAGCGGCGGGAGGCGGCGCCGAGGCGTAGGATAGAGATGGGATGCATGCGGGGCAGGATCTCCTCCACCATGATCGTGTCGCACAGCAGATCCATCGATCCGTCAAGTCGGGTTCTTGCGGCGGTGTGAGGAACGACGATCGGACTGGTTGAACGGATTTAGAAAAATCTCGAAAGTGTTTGTGTGTCGGGCAACAATCACGATATTACAGATGCCAAACACAATTTCAATCGCTCGCGCGCTAGAGAGAATCGGATCTTCTTGCGTCGTCGTGCCGTGTCCGTGTGCTGTACGCGCCGTCTTATGGGCAGTACACAGGAGAAGGGCAGCCCCATAAGAAATTGTAGCCCGTCTTCGCCGATACGGAGCCCGGCCATTTTGGCCGGTCCGAGCACGGCACGGCCCGGACCATAGAAGGGCCGTGCCACCCCAAAGTCCAGCAAGGGACGTGCTTGGGCCTAGGTGCAAGCCCGTCATGCGGACCCGTTTAGCGGCTGACCTGTTCGGCCCATCACACGGCCTGTGTAGCATGGTCCAAGCTCAGCACGGCCTGTTTAGTCCCATTTTATATTAGTATATAAAACTAACAAAATTCAGTCACCCACGGCATGGCCGTTGTAGCCACTGTTTTGCTTTAATTTTAGGTACTCTTCATGCAAATCGCTTCATCATATCACTGTGTTACTGGAGATCGTTTTCGTTAAACATGAAAAGCTACTACGTTTTTTTTAAAAAAAAGCATATGACATAGACATAGGAGCGCTCACCTGCACCGCGCACACACACACACACACACTTCTGAAAGTGGATTGGCAGAACTTGATATTGACAAGTCACCTCAAGCACTTTGTTGTAGGCACATCAACTACTGTTTTAAAAATAATTATCTGTAAATACAATACCAAGCTAATATGTAAGAGAATCAAATTTGGTTGGATAGGTTTCACCACAATCAAATTTGGCCTCTTTTTTTTTCCTTCTACACACCAAGGATGGAACAAAAAAAGTATTCCTTTTCCCTTCCTATAAATAAGAGGCCCCAAGACCCATCATGCTCATTCATTCCCACTTCTCTATGAAGCCTTCTATCTATTGTTTAGACTTGTATTTACAAAAGAGAGAATGAGGGATTACTCTAGACTGCAATTTGGAGAGAAAGCACAAACGACCTGTAATTCTTATAACTCAGCTAGTACACCACTTTGCTCTTTCTATTTCCAATATGAGAGTACGACCATGGTTAAAGGAACTAAGAATAAATTAAACAAATTGGGTCTCCTGGAGCATATATTATGTTTCTTTTACCAAGCATTATGCACGAACAAAAGAACCATATGACTAATTAAATTTTTTTAATTACTTAGTATTTTATAAAAAAACATAATAAAGCAACAATAGTTACTTATACATTGTACTTTGCTTTTTACGTACAACTACATGATAGAGAGATGAAAAGTTCTGCCAAATGTGTAATTGTGAATCGAAGTGATGAGCAAGCAAAGAAAACAACATTAATCTAGATCTAGGCTTTTCCTCGTCAAGTCTGATGCATCCCACGGGGGAGGATATCATTATTTTTTAATTAAAAAGTTTAGGGCATGGAGTACTTCTTTACGGATGTGTTGGTCAGGAGTGCCCATTTCGCAACAACTGAAATACAATTAAATTCTGAAAATATCAAAAACAATAAAACAAAACTAAAAGTAACGAGTTAGTTAGAGTTCAATTAATGGGAGCAGGACCATTCAAATGGCATCCTGAGACCATAAGCTAATGACTTATAGTAACAACTGACTATATTTGCATATATAGCAGATATAGAACATAGAAACAAGTAAATATTATACTCCCTCTGTTCAACTTCATTAGACGATCTAGCACAACTTTTTTCCCCACAATATAGGTGGTTCTCGGTCAGAGTCCAACGCAAACTTGTCATGCGCTTTTCCACCCCTGCCCATGTTGAATGCAACGACTCATCCGTTCAAAAATCTTGCCGCGCCTCTCTCTTTCGCTCTCTTTCCCTCCCTCTCCTTTTCTTCCTCAGCAGCCCCGCCCCGCGGCTGCTCGGAGAAGTGCTGTTGCTTCGATCAGCCGCCGGCGGCCACCCAGCTTGCTGTGCCACGCGGCTGCTCGGTGCCGCCGCCGGCCACCCTGCCCCACGTGTCGCGCGACTGCTTGGCGCCGCCGCCGACCACCCCTCCCACCGTGCTGCGCGGCTGCTCCGACGGCAGATCTAGAGAGACGATGTCGATGACGCTGGTCACCCCAACCATGGCCAACGGCTCCCGCGCACGCCACCCTTGTCGGGCAACCTGCACCTTCACGCCATTGAATTCGTTGGCGAGTGCCCGAGCTATTTGCAGCATGCGAGGCTGAACATCAGCTGCACCAGCAGCCGCGTTCCTCAACTCGTCTGCCCATGGCGACCTCGTCGGAGTACCCGCCGCCGCCGAGGAGCACCACCTGCACCTTCACGCCATGGAGTTAGAGGCGAGGCGGCTGGGAGTAGGGCCCGTGGCGGCGATAGGCATGGCGGGTCGTCGGTGAAGGTTTGGGGTAGTAGGAGAGACAGTTACTGAGGGGGAGCAGAATCTTTTTTGCCGCTGTCGGCCCACTCTTTGTTACTCCCTCCGGTTCCCAAAACGTCCAATAAAATGGAACGGAGGAGTACTAAGGCCAGTCTCAGTGGATACTTTCATTTCACACTTTTCAAAGGTGCCACATCAGATTTAGAGTTTTCACATAATAAATGAAATGGTCTCTCTCAATGCACAATTTCATCTCACGGTTTCATAAGCAAAGCATAATATTAAATTTTTGCATTGAGATTGGTCAAAACATGTTAGGATGAAAGTTTTTGCTCTCAATAGGTCTTTCAATAAGCTTTCATATATATGAAACCGTGCCACCTTTCTTTCATCCTAATGAAAGGAACTTCTTCTCTTTCATCTTAATTGATGTGCCATGTCATCTATTTTATTGATGTGGCACCTTATTTAATGTTGATGAAAGGCCCATTAAGACTGGCCTAACTAAGCATGACTGGTTCAAGATTGAATTAACGCAAGCGGGTGCTACAATGGAGTTGTTTATTGCTGGAATTGGCACGTGGTATGTTCGATGCACGAAGGGGAACATATACCATCAGGGTATGCTGAGTAACCCACGGAAGCATGCGTGAACTGTGAACTCATAGTGCCATTCTCCATGGAGTAGGCGAATATAGCCTTGGGCATACTGAAGAAAACAACATCTTCATCTGTCGGGTGCAAACCTATTGGTTTGACGGCTCCTGAATAACGTGTGGTCAACCGGAAACCAGCTGCTTCTGGATTCCGCTCCAACAGTTGACAGTTCCGTTGATGCCAAGTCGGTGCACCAGCACCCACATGAAGCTGTTCTCCCCTTCGTCTCTCTGCGCGCGAGTCCCACACCTCAAGCACCGACGAGTTGGAATGCGCGTACGGTACGGTGAGTCGGTGACCATGTACGGTGGTTCACGTACGGTGTACTGGCGAACACTGTCATAGGCAACGGCCTGCGGGCCTGGTCTTTCACGGCAATCCAATATGGTACCGCGCGGGCCGAGGGAACGCTCGTAAACGCAGCTGTGGATGACTAGGGAATGGAGCTGCGTCACCTTCCACTGGCCCGTGTCGGAGGAGAACAGGTTCAGGTCGACCGTCGATGCACCCGCCTGGCTCCCTCCAATGCATGGGGTGGTGAAGAGGAGGACGACCCGGAATCGCTTGGGTTTCTTCTTCTTCGTCGGCGCCAGAGTCAGAAGCACCCGCCTGGCTCCCTCCAATATTTTTTTTTTATATATTATTACATGAGTAATATACAAGAATGACCATCGTACTTGTTGACTTGTTTCAGCTTGGCCATTTATATGAGTAAAACACAACAAATACAGTTTAGATTACAGTTATATTCAGACAAATGATATCAAAAAATAATTTTAAATTATTTTAACATCGGTTATTGAGGGAACTATCGAAAATTGTGGCACGTTTTTGCACTATAAAAATGTGGCAGCCGCAGGATAAAATTTCTTTTCTGGAAACATCCTATGAGTTTTGTATAGAATCCCATTGTAACAATATTGATCTTCTAAATAAGAGAAAAAAAAAGTAACAGTTTGCTTCTAGAAAATGAAATTACATAAAGCCAACATCACACTTAATGCTTAATTTGGTGAACTTACGTACCCTCATTAAACTGAACCCTCATTACACTTACACAAAGCCAACATCATAACATGCATAATATTTTTTTTTTTTGTGCGTTGTGACCTCCCATACCGACCCATCCCCTTCACAACGCCTAGTAAGTGATCAAATTATCAAATAATAAACAATGAAGTTATATAACTTTACCCAACATATGTGCATTTTGGACTTTCCAAACTAATTGAATTTAGATTATCACGTACCCTGTTAAATAGAATCCATGTTGTTATCGCCAAAGTATTTGGTCAGACAAAGTCCATCCAGGTAAACAATATGATGCGAGACTTGATTAATTACACAGGAATATTATGACCATTCATGTCAATGGGCCTGGTTTCAAAGATTATATAATAGAAAACGGCATGAAGAACAAAAAGTGATTATAACTTATGAAATATCACGACGGCACAACAGATAGTGAACAATGCAACAAGTAAACATTGTTAAAGGCACGCGATTGTCCTATAATTCATGAAACAATACTACTGACTAGGTTTCTTTATTGCTGGAATTGCCACGGGGTGCGTTGGATGCACAAACGGGAACAAACCATTAGGGTAATCGTATGCCACGGAGGAATCATGCGTGCACTGTATACTAATAGTGCCATACTCCATCGAGTAGGCAGCCACAGCCCCTGGCATGCCCAAGAAGACAACATCATCATCAGTTGGATGGAAGCCTACGGGTTCGATGAAAGGTGACTCAAGCAGGCAACCGGCTGCTTCAGGATTCCACTCCAGTAGCTCTGTGACACTGACACCAATGCGGTACACCAGCGTCCACATGATGTTCCCGTCTCTATTTGTCTGCGAATCCCATACCTCAAACACCGACGAGTTGCCGTGAGCGTAGCGGAGACCCCCACCATGTCGTTCCCCAATGATCCGGTTCATTTTGGTGTTGGCAATACAGCGAGGAAGTGGGATGAAGTGAACAGAGTGGCTAACACTATTGTATGCTACAGCCTTGTCTTCAGCTTTGTGCATAATCCAGTATGCGGTACCACTCTGGGTAAGTTTCGGTAACCATACATAAGGTTCTTCTTCGATGTGGATCGGGGGCTGGAACTGCATTACCTTCCACTGGCCGGTGTCGGAGGAAAACAAGCTCAGATCGATACACCCGCCTGGCTTCTCCCAATGCATAGGATGGTTGAAGAGGGCCACCTGGAATAGTTTGGGATTGCTGCCCGCAGCATCTTCGCCATTCGCGGGGATGCCACGGCAGCTCAGGGAGAGCCACCCATTGACATGTCACGGGGTTGCAGACGTAGAAGTGCCTTGGGAGGGTAATCCCCCTGGAGCACAGCAGCAGTCCGGCCGCCGAGTGCATGATGCTGACGACGCTCCCCGCACTTGCCGGTGAGCCGACGCTCCGCATGTAAGCCTTCTCCCTCGCGCTTGGGCCGGGCAAGAAGGCGAGGTCCTCACCAAGCATGGGCTCCGTCTCGGGCTCCGGCCAGTCGTCGTCGTCATAGTCTCGGGTCAAGAAAAGTGGGCGGCGCGCCGCAGGCCACGAATTCCTCTGGAAGAAGATGCCGGCGCGCTGCCAGCAGCGAGCGGCGAAGCCGGGTTCACGGACGAGGGCATTGTAGCGGCGGGAGGCGGCGGCGAGGTGAAGGAGGGTGATGGGATGTAGGAGGGGCAGGATCTCCTCCACCATGATCGTGTGGCACAGCAGATCCATCAATCCGTCTAGCTAGTCGGCTTCTTGCGGCGATACGAGGAACAGATTGATTAAAACCTCGATTCAAAGTGTTTGTGTGTCGGGCAACAATCACGATATATAGTTGCCTAGCTAGGGCCGGCTATGTAGTACAACAAGGCATCAAACTAAGCAACCGATCGAAATTTCAATCGCGCGCGCTAGAGAGAATCGGGTCTTCTATGCGGTGGATGTAAGCAACTTGACTCTAGGCGTGAGATCTAGCAGGTAGTAATCACTTAGATAATCAAAACATGACTCGTACACTCGACCGAGAGAGAGCTACCTAGAGGGAGTGAGGGAGAGACATTACCGCCGGGCATCGGGTTGGGGGCAGCAGAGGAGGAAGAGGCCATGGCGTTGAGGACGTGGTCGCGGTCCTGGGGCGAGGTCCCGACGTCGGTGGCGAGTCCGGGCGTCGACGATGTAGTCGTACCCGATGGCGGCGGAGTCGTCGCAGGGCGGTGCGGAGGCGGAGCTTCCCGTCGCTTCTGCGCAACCCTAGATCGGCGGGTTTGTAGGTGGAGTGAGTGGTCACGACGAACCTTGGCGTGCGTGCCCCCGGCCCTCACCATTTCCTTTTATATGCGCAGCGCGACGGGGGACCACCAACCATGAGTTGGTTGTGCGCCCCCGATCAGGGCGCGGATCAGGAGAACGGCTCGCTCGTTGGAGCGAGCCGTGTGGAGATCAACCTAACATTCTCCCCCTTGATCGCAACTTTCCTCGAACTTATACTTTAACTTAAACTTAACTTAGATAACCATCTCATTGCAGATAGGTGCATAGAGCATGCCTCGTCATGATAGAATATACTACCAGATTACCAGCCACAATGCGCTTTCTCCACTTTGAAACAGTTCTTTTCTAGGCCCTCATTATCCAGTGATCATAGGCTTTCCCTTAAACCCATGCCGGCTAAGTGTTCTCTGAACACATTGGGTGGTAAGCCTTTTGTGAGCGGATCCGCTATCATTTCCTCTGAAGGTATATGCTCAAGACTTATAAGATCATCCTGGATATACTCTTTCACAACATAATACTTCCGGTCAATGTGCTTGGAAGCCTCACTTGACCTATTGTTGTGAGCATAAAACACTGCGGGCTCATTATCGCAGTACATCTTGAGTGGTCTTTCAATGCTGTCTACCACTTTCAACCCGGGTATAAATTTTCTTAACCACTTTGCCTGCCCCAAGGCCTCAAAACATGCTATAAACTCTGCATACATCGTGGATGGAGTAGTAATACTTTGCTTTGAGCTTTTCCACGAGATAGCTCCACCTGCTAGTGTGAAAACATAACCTGTTGTGGATTTAAGATCACCCACACTACCTCCAAAATCTGAATCTGAATACCTTTTAATCTCTAGGGAATCAGTTCTTCTATACGTTACCATTTTCCAGTGATCTAATCCTGGATTACTCTGGAATCTTTCAAGTACCCCGGTAACAAATGCTAAGTCAGGGCAAGTACATACTTGAGCATACTGTAAGCTTCCGACAGCTGAAGCATATGGAACCGTTTTCATTTGATCGATCTCATACTGGTTCCTGGGACATTGAAATTTCCCAAAACTATCGCCCTTGACTATAGGAGCAGGCGTAGGTTTACTCGCATGCATACCATATTTTCTTATAATCTTTTCTAGGTATGTCTTCTGCAAGAGTCCTAATACCCCCTTTCTTATACGCAAAGAGGGAACATAAAGGACATCTTGAAGACGAAGTACGAAGCCGTTATTCAACTTTAAAGGGAGATCTCCTATGGCTTCAACATCCGCTTCAAGTCCATTAGCAACTCTAATGGTTCTTTCTCCTCTTTGCAGGATCCTCTTCATATGGAGTCCCTATTTAGAATTAGTAACATGAGTAGTTGCTCCAGAATCTATCCACCATGTGGACTTAGCAAAACTTAAATACAACGACTCATCTACAAATGTAATAATGTCCTCACCAGTCTTAAGCAGGTGCCTCAGAAACTGTGGGCAATCCTTCTGATAATGCCCTTCTTGCTTGCACCACCTGCATTGGTTGGGGTTGACATTCTGAACACGGCTTGGTCCTTGCTGATGATCAGAAGGCTGTGGAGCTTTACCCTTAGAGGGAGAGGAGTTGTTCTTAGAGTTGGAGCTTTGCCCTTTGCTAGGGTAAAAACTCCTCTTGTTGTTGTTGTTGTTGTTGTGCTTGAGGTAGTTTAGCTCACCACCTCTTGCACTCTTGTTCCTTTCATCCTCTTGCACACACTGTGCAATAAGCTTCTCCATAGTCCACTTCTCTTTCTGTTGGTTGTAGTTGACCTCAAAGGCCTCAAACTCCTTGGGCAGCGAAGCAAACACCAAATGGACAACAAAATCAGGAGGCAACGGGATGTCCATGGTGCCAAGCTTAGCTGCCCAGTTACTCATCTTCAAGATGTGCTCTCTTACACCACCACCAGAGTACCTCTCATTAACTAGCCTCTTGATAAGAGTGGATGCATAAGACTTTGAAGAGCCAGTGAACTGACTCTCCACTTTCTGGAGGTACTCTACTGCAGTGGCGCATGTTGGGATTGCTCCCCTTATACTCTCCACAATGGAGCTCTTGATCACCATCAAGCACTTGCGGTTCGACTGATCCCACATCATCTTTTCCCCATCATACTTCATTCTCACGGGTGCATGGTCACGCACTCGTGCATTGAATGCATCATCAGTCTCTTCAGCTCCCCTTTGAGGGTCAGCAGGTTCAACGGGGTAGGGATCAGTGATTGCCCGATCAATGTTGGACAGCGCCAGTGCCATCTCCAAGTTCTCACGCCACGCCCCGTAGTTATTGCCGTTGAGGGGTGGAATGGACTTGATGCAAGCCATGAGGTCAAAAACTGAAATAAGACCATAAAATAGTGAGGAACAATAAAACATAATAATTTGCATGTCTCAATTTAACGTTGGTCAAAATTAAAACATACAAATTTCTACTACATTAATTCTACATCACCGTTGGGCAGAAATAGAACAAATGCATAAAAACTCATGAATAAAACTTTATGACATTGCAATTATCAACTTTGGTCAGAAAATAACAATATCATAATTCAACTTAAATAATCTTCTACTCCCCCAAATTAAAATATCCCGTTGGTTCTAAATTAAAATGGGAGATTACTTTACTTTGCAGCGGAAAAACAGTAGCATCACTTGCATAAAAACTTGAACAGAAGCAGAAATACACTTATCTACTCTCTGGGAAAATAATCACGTTGGTTCAAATTTAACCAGAGATCAAAATCATTCAAAATTCATTCAAATCTGCTTCTGGAAATAAATCAAACTAAAGAACAAATGCTACTGTGCATAACTCTGGTCCGGCCCAAAAGCGCGAAAAAATGCGCGGCCCATACCGCGCCGCGCGCGTAACACTCTCCAGCGGCCCGGCCCGTCAGCGCATAAATCATCAGAAAAGAAAAAAACCATCTGCGCCCGCGGCCCGCGAGAAAGTGCCCGTTACTGGGCCGGCCTGGCCCGGCGAGAGTTTTCTCACCCCCCGCCTGGATCTCAGCCGTCGATCGCGATCAACGGCTGCGCGCGCGTATCGGAGGGAACAAAACCAGCCCCGGCGCGCCGTCTCTCTCAACCCTAGCTCATTCTTTTCTTCCTCCGCCGCTTTCACCCGAGAGAGAGAGAGAGAGCGGAGTGGCGCCGGACGGAGCTCCGGCGTGCGCGCACGGCGGCGCGCCTGATCTGAGAAGCCGGCGCCGCCACAAGCCCTCTCGCCGGCGGGCGCGTCCACCCGTGGGTGAGCGCGCCGCCGTCGAGCGGCCTTGTGGCGGTGCCCTAACCCACGCGGCGGCGGTGGTGAGCAGGGTGAGGCTCCACTTCCCGGCGACGATCTCATCGAGATCCACCGCCGGTCAACAGGTAAGTCATGATTGGGTTAGGAGTTGGCTTCTTTTATTCGAATTCTACCTCCTTCTTCTTCTCTGAGCACGAGTGCCCGTGTCACCGGCTCATGGGGTCCCGGCGGCACCATAAACTTAGATCTAGAAATTCAAAACCTAACCCTAACAGTCAACTGTTAAACTAACCCTGTCTAGATCCACAACCTAGCCTGGCTCTAGATACCAATGTAAGCAACTTGACTCTAGGCGTGAGATCTAGCAGGTAGTAATCACTTAGATAATCAAAACATGACTCGTACACTCGACCGAGAGAGAGCTACCTAGAGGGAGTGAGGGAGAGACATTACCGCCGGGCATCGGGTTGGGGGCAGCAGAGGAGGAAGAGGCCATGGCGTTGAGGACGTGGTCGCGGTCCTGCGGCGAGGTCCCGACGTCGGTGGCGAGTCCGGGCGTCGACGATGTAGTCGTACCCGGTGGCGGCGGAGTCGTCGCAGTGGCGGCACGGAGGCGGAGCTTCCCGTCGCTTCTGCGCAACCCTAGATCGGCGGGTTTGTAGGTGGAGTGAGTGGTCACGACGAACCTTGGCGTGCGTGCCCCCGGCGCCCACCATTTCCTTTTATATGCACAGCGCGACAGGGGCCCACCAACCATGAGTTGGTTGTGCGCCCCCGATCAGGGCGCGGATCAGGAGAACGGCTCGCTCGTTGGCGTGTGGAGATCAACCTAACAGTGGACAGTTGTCTTGTCATGTACGAGCCGTCGTCTCATGCGCACCTGAGTACACAGGAGAAGGGCAGTCCGAGAAGAACTCGTAGCCGTCTTCCGGACAAGCAACAGGATGCGCCGAACTGTTGTTGTCAGCAGCCTACGTCATTTTGATTGAATGAAGCTAAGAATACTCCAAAAGGCAGGCAGAATTTTATTTTAGCCTTTCCTTTTGTTAAGATAATTTTAGCTAATATTCATGCAAATCGCTCCATCATATCACGCGTCACTAGAGATCGCTTTCGTTAAACAAGAAACGGTACTACAGTACATTTTTTTGAGATTATTGCCTTTCTAAAATTGCTCTCATAGCACTGGATCGAAACTAGTTTGCCCTGGTACCATTATTTTTTCAGAGATTTCAAAATTAGCATTGGTTTTCACCCTTCCCTTGCTCCGTCTAGCACTTGACCGTCGGATCTTGTACCAACTGTTCAGATTAGATATTCCAGCATTCCACCGTTAGTTCCATCTATATTGCCGTCTCCCTGGAGCTTGCAGCTCCGGCGAGACTCTTCCCCAGACTCTTCGTTTTGGCCGTCAAGCCCATTGGACTATCTGCTCTAGACCTCCAGCTAGCACAGCAGGAAAACAAGTCCCTTCAATCCCTTGATGGAGCAGGTGGAGGAGGACATTCTGGCCATGATGCTGACCACCATTGCTGCCTCCTTTCTTGGCTGCTCCTCCGTCTATACTCAACTCGATTTTTTCCCAAATTAGAACACACAAAATAACTCTCGCTGCGCTGACCTCTAGGTGGAAAATCACCCGCATGGAGGGGGATTTGTTTTCGCTGCATCATCATTGCAAGAGAACCCAAAGATTGCTCCCAATGGGGCGGAGCTTATTCTCAGTACGGCAGCTCCGTCGTCGCGGCTAGCCTCCTGCCAGGCAGTGGCTCTTCTTTTCGCATCGTACCTTGATCACCAAGCTTATTGACGGATGAGTATTTCCTTTTCTCCTTTGGTACACACTGCAGAGACGTGGGCACTGCCTTTCGTCATGGGAGAAGACAGTGAAAGGGGAGAGTCAACATGCCGGGGAAGAAAGAAGTAACGGACCTCTTTAAGTGCTAGACGGAGCAAGATGGGTAGGAAACTCAGTGCTATTTCTGAAATCCAACAAAAATAATGGTACAGGAGCAAACCCCTTCGATTCTAGTGCTATGAGAGCAATTTCGGGTTTATCAATATTTCGGGGCAAAATCACAATTGGAAGGCAAAGCAAGGGTGAAAACGCAATAGCCCTTAAAAAACATACCACATTCACATACCAGCACTCACCTGGACCTCACGCACAAACACTTATGAAAAGTGGATCGATAGAATTTGAGATTCACAAAGTCACCACAAGCTCTTTGTTGTAGGCACGTCAACTATTGTTTAAGAATAATTAGCCACAAATACAATACCATGCTAATATGTAAGAGAATCAAATTTGGGTGGATAGGTTTCACTGCAATCAAATTTGGCCTTTTTGTTTTATTTCGTACCATACCAAGGATGGAACCAAAAAAAATATCCCTTTCCCCTTCCTATAAATATGAGGCCCCAAGATCCATCATGCTAATTCATTCCCACCTCTCTATCATGCAAGCCTTCTATCTTGTTTACAGAAGAGATCGAGAATGAGGGATTACAAACAGTATAGGACAGTTTTGAGATGATTAAAAGACCACTCTGGTTCATGGGTTATCAAATGCGTTCATATGGCCTTAGCTCGTGTTGAATTCGTTGTCTTCCTAACCCTCTGATTGTAGCTCGTAAGCACATTGGTGGAGAGCTTGAGTCCACTCCAGGCTGCAATTTGGAGAAAAAGGACAAACCACCTGTAATTCTAACACAGCTAGTACACCACTTTAGCTCTTTCTATTTCCATTATGAGAGTATGACCATGGTAAAAGGAACTAAAAATTAATTAAGCTAACTGGGTCTCTCCTGGAACATAGATTATGTATAACGAGGTGCATAAACGAAAAAAAAACTATGACTGATTAAATTTTGTTAACTACTCAGTATTTTAAAAGAACCATAAGATAGTAAAGCATCAATAGTTACAAACTATACATTACACACTGCATTTTACAACTACATAATAGAGAGATGAAAAGTGCCACTTGTTGTCAATGTGAATCAAAGTGACGAGCAAGCCAAGAAGACATTAATCTAAATCTTATGCTTTTTCCTCGTGAAGCCTGATGCATCATACGCGTGGATGGGAGGCGGCTGAGGCCTCATCAGGGAGGTGACGACACTCTCGCCTTGGGGAAGTCCAGTAGTTCAACTTCGGATACGTGAGGTCAACACATCAAAATTGTCGTAATGTCATTTTTCATGTCGCTATTTTTTAACTAAAATCTTAGGGTAGAGACTGCTTCTTTACATATGCATTGGTAACGAATAACCATTTTGCTGCAGCTGAAATAATACAATCAAATTCTTAAATGTGTTGAAGATATAAAGCAAAACCTAACCTTCAAATTCCTCCTCATTTAAGAGAATATTGTACACACGACATCCTTTCTCCTGTCACCAATTTTCATGTCCTCAGTTAGGTGGTGTTTGGATCCCCATCAGCTTCTAATAATCTAGATTTTAGGTATAGTTTCTATAATCCGACTTCTAAAAAAAAATCTAGATGAAGGTGTTTGTATACCAGATTCTTAAAATCTAGAAACCAGTTTTTAAGGTAGTTAATGACCAGCCTGCCCTTTCTATATTATAGGATAAAACAGTAGCACAAACTGTAATTATCTAAAAACATTTAAGGGTAGTGGGTCTTTTGACAAATAAAATCACCTAAAAGCTGGGTTAGAGTAGATTATGGGATTCTTAAAATCTCATAATCTAGATTCTAGAATCTAGTGCATAATCTGCCCTGTTTGGATCCTTTATAACTTTTAAAATCTGGATTCTTAAAATCTGGATGGATCCAAACAGGCCCTTACTTGATATTCTTATATAGCACCTTTCTTGTAATTTAGGAAAGTAGAATAGCAATACATCTTGTGTGTTAGCTCTTCTTGGAACTCCTGAAACTTTGAATTTGTATAAGCTGACTGGAATTGCTTCTCAATGTCATAATGAGTGATACATGGTCTGGTTGCAGTGAAAGAGTGAAAATCAGCGGTAGTCTCCTTCTCAATTTTATCTCTGAGAGCATTCTCATATTGTCTAACGAATTGTCTCAAGGTTGTCTTAGAGTTGACATACCCATCAAAGAAGGAATCCATACTCTCACTACGTTGAGTTGTAGACATGTCTGCCCAAAATCTATCCTTCACATCTGCTGGGACGACCCAACGGTGTTTGTTAATATATAGTCCTTGAAGCCACTCATTTGTTAGATAAATTATACTTAGCAACATGTTATTCCAAGCGCCCTCAAACACTTCTGTGGTTAATGAATCATATACAACGTTGCTAAGAGCAGTCTTGATGCCTTCATATCACTACAAGAAATCTAGCCTTCAATGATGATTATAGAGTGACGATTGATCAAAACGTCACTAAGACATCCTGTTTATGACAATTCATAGGTCTCAAATGAGTTTAGTGACAAAAAATAGATGCACGTCACAAAAACAAGCTAGAAATCGTCATAAACTAACCCAAAGCCATTTTGTGACAAACGTTTGTTTGTCATTGAGGCATAAATTGAGCGTCACAATTTTACGACAATGTTAAATTGTCATAACTTTATATTTTCATCTTTAAGGTTTTTTTTCCCACTACTAGCCTACAGGTGCACAAAACATTTGCAAAAAAAAAAAATCATGTACCCTGATTTATTTAAGCAAAAGTATTTAAATATGTTATGTAATATTTTCTTTTATGTTCACATCAATTAGACAAAGAGAAGTAACCATGTGAGTTGAATTATGGATAATAATGTCTTTTCTAAGACTAAAAAATGTTTTTCTATTTATCATGCAATAAAATACATTTTAAATTAGTTTTGTATTTTCAAAGCAATATAAATATTCCCTAAAATATACTAGTAACTATATTTTCACACATTTTTTCCAAAAATTATAATGAGTAACCCAATGAGCTATGTGGGTTGAGTTGAGACAACTGTAGCCCAACAACCAACTAATTTCAGCCCAGCTTTTGGGCCGCGTGTTTTTTCGTAGGCTCTTTTGGGCCGCGTGGTGTTTTGTAGGCTCTTTTGGGCTGAGCTCGGCCACAAGGAGAAAATATTCCCAACTCAAGGCCCGGCCCAGAGTTATTTCTTCCAAACCTCATGGCTGGCCCATGATTGAGGCTGGGAACAGACGGCCCATCTGTTGTTAATGCTGTAGTTCGTCTTTATAGTCAACTTTTTTTCTTTTGATTCACAGTTAAAAGTTCAAAGATGTGTATATTCCTCAAATCTCGTCCAAATAAGTTTATTTTTGTTTTAAATTTTTAATAAAATCGTGATCTATCAGTTAGATTCATTTCTGTCATGTTTACTAGGTTTAATATTGCACATCTTCATTGATGCATTAACGGTAATGTTTCATGAGTTGCTTCACTTTTTTGTTACTCTCCAAACAAGATGATTTTGGGAGTGAGTTTTTGTGGACATGTATATCCTATACATATCTACATATAGACTTTTTTGCGAAATTATTGAAGCTCATAAACCATTGAGTTGTTCACTTGACACTAAATTCACCTTTAAACTCCATAGGATACATATGAGAAGTATGGGTTCCAAATGATATCCAATTTCGAAATCTTAAAAAAATACTAAAAAACTTACAGAGGTTTTATTAGTCATGAATCATTTGTTCTGTAGAAATTTCAAGGCTGATATTCTGATTCTATTTGTTCTGTTCTCTTTTTGAATCCTATGCAAATGCATGTATGAACAGCACTTGCTAGTGCATTGTGAAACTAGGTTATTTTAAGAAATTGCATGGATTGATCTGTTGATAGTTGGATCAGTGAAGGAGTAGAGCAGTACACATGATCATAGTTTGTGCTAGCTAAAATACTAAATGTGCAAGTGCCTGATATAGCCTGTAGGAAAATGATATGCAGGTTGTACTTTGTTTTTGCATTTGAGCAGTCTCAAGAAACCCCACATGATACAATACACCATGGTTGCTGGTTGATTGTTTAGGGTTCAAAAGCTATGTTCTTCTTGAGTTTGAAGTCTTATCGATTCTGACTATCCGATGAATAACTATGCATTTAACTAGCTTGTATCAATGCTTTCCCTTTGTAAACTTTGTATCTCAGGTTGCTTCCATTCTTATAGCTTGTCTGAATAACTAACAAAAATGTTTTGTGCAACTTCATGCCATCTGAAATCTGGTTATTAATTTAGTCTGTTGTGATGCTGCAGATTGAGGAACAAGATTGGGCCACAGGTTGCGATTTAGTTGCCTGAGTCCCTGAACAAGGCGGTGAAGACGGTGCTTGTTGGCAGCCCAAAACTTGCATTTATCATAACTTAACAATGAAATTGTTGTGTGCGATTCTTTGGTGACATTTGGACATGTAACACGATATTGTATCTTGCTGTTTGTGATCACCGTGAACATTTCAATTTTCCTATCTGGGATTTTTGGATTTATTAATCTATTTATAGAATCTTTTAATTTACTTTTGGCTGTCTGTATGAAAAAAAAAAGGAAAATTAGCCACAATATTTATGCATTAAAAAATTGGATCGATCCATTTATTTGAAAAAAATAAGGATGGGCCGAGCTGAAAAGCACCCTATGTTGGTAGAACAAAATGGGCTGAGGCAAAAATATAATAGGCTAGAACCAAACTATAAATGGGTCAGAACTAATAAAACATAATGGGATGAAAAGTGGTCGCTGAATATAAGGTGGGCTCTTAATTGGGCTTTAGCTAGAAACATAAAGCTTGCAAATGGGCCTAATGAATTTTGTGACGATTAGAGGCACGCTCGTCATAAAAATTTTGTGACGATAGCATATGAATTCGTCACAGATCATGTTTAAACACGCATGATAGGTGACAAACTGATTTCGTCACAGGATCGTCACAGATTTCAAGAAGTGACTTTTTTTCATGTTTTGTGACAAAAATAAAACGTCATCTATCATAAGAATTCTTGTAGTGTATGCTGCCGCATATCGCGCGTAACGAATCCTTATTAATAAGCAATTGCTTTTAAAGCCTATTCTATTTTGATGTTTTGATCCACTTCATTCGCCAAGTGAATGATCTTTGCTTCGCATTTAGGGTGCTAAGCAGGTGTCAAGTTAATAGGTCTGAAAGAGTGATATCACCAACTTGCATTGAAGAATACTTTGCATAACAAAAAGTTCCTCCGATCAAACAGCTACCAAGGCTTCCTCGCATACTCGGCTTTTCGGATTGGCCAATCTAGGACCAAACTTCTCTGGGACCTTCTTCATTATATGCCACAAGCACCACATGTATCGAGATTCAGGAATACTATTTCGACATCATTCTGAATTGCTCCAGCCTGATCAGTTATAACTGCTTTTGGTGGACGATTGGACATACATTGCAGCCACGATTCAAATAACCAGACAAATGTTGCAGTGTCCTCATTTGACAATAATGCACATCCTAACAACCCGACTGCCCATGATGATGCACTCCAACAAAACAAGCGAAAGGCATGTCATACTTGTTTGTCAGGTGGTGTCAAAAGTAATAACGTCACTGAAAGACTCATACACTGCTCTACTTCTTCCATCAGCCCAAAAAAAACATTTCTGAGTCGAGATTCATCATCAAGATCCATGATACTAAAAAAGTTAGAATTTTTAACAAAATAGTCACGAACTGCTTCAGCATCACCATTTCCAAGGTTTAAACCTCCTTGTTTTATCCAAAAAGTTGCGGCAATCTTTCTCACCAAAAGTAAGATTCTCATGTCCACCAGCTGACACAATAAAAGAATTGAAGTTCTTGTTACTCGTATGCCAGCTCTGTCATTCAACCCAAGGCCTCCGTTTAACATGCAAATCTAGTTTTCTGTTGCATCTATAGAACCGAGATTTATGTGGGCTTAATGTATGATTTTGATTCAAAATGATTGTAGAAAGTTGAAATTTACCATCAGACCAACGGACAACATTTATTTTTGCTTTGCACTCTGTACCAGCTAATGGGTTTGGCTTCAGCATGTTTTTTGACTTGGATTGAGCACCTTGGCGAGAACAAGAAAGTGTAACATATTTCAACTCTCCATCATCTCTGGCTCTTGAGCTTCTTGTAGTGACACCACAACCTTTTGATTTAGCATAGTTTGTGTAGTAGTTCCACACAACATCCTCATTGTCGAATGTCATTCCCAAAACTGGATCTTCAACAGCACCAATCTCTTCAGAGAATTCTATGCTGGCCTTTTTATTTTGTTCATTGCCCTCGTCTTCAGTGGAAATAGACATGTCACTACTTGATCCTTGACTGATGGCATTAGTGGATGGATCATCCATTGCTGTATACAATTTTTGCAACAAGCATGTAGTTAGAAGATATATACTTTATTTCATATCAACGTGATGGGATGATTTGTTGATTGAATAAAAACTGATAGATAAAGAATGCACTCTAAGTTGACTGCTCACTAATCATGGACATAAACAAATATAATCACAACTCACTTTCAGCTTTTCTTGATGAAGATGACGATCGGATCGGAGCCGGCTTCCTAATTGATTTCTTGTTTCAGTAACCAGTGGAAACGTCGACTCGTGTTGCCGGATTTAGTGCTGCCCCAGTCGGGTTCCCAATGCTTCAGAGAGAGCTGCAATTGGGATGGCGATGCTTGCAGCGGCGAGAACTGGCTCCCGATCGAGGCGGCAGCGCGGCGTCTAGGTTTACCGAATTCCCTAGCAGTTACGATCGCGTTTAGAAGGAGAGGTGGATCCAGGCAACGTGGAGCCGTGACTAGGACTTATCCTACTCAGCACGTAACCAGTACGTAAAACATTATTGATTATCGCGGTGCGAAAAGAATGACATATGGAACTAAAAAATATCCCTTTTTGATTTTGCACCGCACCAAGGATGGAACAAAAAAAATATCCCTTTTCCCCTTCATATAATTATGAGGCCCCGTCTCCCATCATGGTCATTCTTTCTCACTTCGCTATCAATCTATCTATCTATTATTTAGGTTTCTATTTTCAACACATAGAATTCGGGATTATAGATAATATATGACCTTGGCTTTGAGATGATTAAGAGACCACTCTGGTTCATGTGGGTTAAATCTATTGGCTTCCGGGCCCTCTGATTGTGGCTCGTAATAAGCACATTGCTGGAGAGTTTGACCAGTCTAGGCTGCAATTTGGAGAGAAAACACAAACAACCTATAGTTCCGACCCAGCTAGGACACGACATTGCTCTCATGGAGCATAGATTATACTACAAGAAATGTGCTGGGTAGCGATAATTTCCAGTCGTCAGTAATCACAGTTAATAACGCAAAATTCATCAGTAATCATGATTAGTGACTACTAAAACATTGTTGGTTGTATGTCGTTAGTCCTGATTACCAACCATAAGGGCTAGTATATATATAGTGAATTAACAACTAAAAAACCTATGACTTATTCAAATTTAGTTAACTACTCGATGTTTTAGAAGAACCAAAATATAGAGATGGAAAAATTCACCAAACGTAAATGTAAATGGAGTTGATGAGCAAGCCAGGAATACAGCAGTACCACATATCTTATACTTCTTCCTCGTCAAGCCAGATGCATTGCGAGCATCAACTAGGACGAGGTTGAGGCAACATCTGTGAGGTGGCATCTCAACTTGGAGAGGTCGTGCGTCGTAGAGGAGGAAGGGTAGTGACATTGTGAGGATGAAGGAGTGAGACTGTAATTTTTCATTAGTCTCAACCAAGAGTAAATTTGAACTCGGTAATGTAATTTTTCATGTCCACATTAGGGACCTTTTCTTATGGATCCAAGCAAGCACCAATTTGTAGTAACTAAAATACAATCAAATACTAAATTTTTTCATTAACTGAAAATACAATCAAATTCTTAAATTTATAAGGAAAACAATAGTAAAATCTAAAGTAAGTGACGAGCTGACGGGACTTGATTACATGGGGATAGGATCGTTCACGGAAAGATTGCATCATGAGACCACTAGCTAATGACCTACAATAACAATTGATTGAAGTAAATTTGTATATCCTGATTGCATATATAGCAGATATAGAACATAGAAACAAGTAAATATTGTACTAACTAAGCATGACTAGTTGAAGACTGACCGGGTGCTACAATGGAGTTGTTTATTGCTGGAATTGGCAAGTGGTATGGTGGATGCACGAAGGGGAACATACCATCAGGGTGTGAGTAACACATGGAACCATTTGTGCACTGTAAACTCATAGTGCCATTCTCCATGGAGTAGGCAAACATAGCCTTGGGAATACCCAAGAAAACAATATCTTTAGTCGGATGGAAGCCTATGGGTTTGATGTCTCTTGAATAACGTGTGCTCATCAACCGGAAATCAGCTGCTTCTGGGATCCGCTCCAACAATTCCGTGATGCCGACTCGGTGCACCAGCTCCCACATGCAGTTGTCACCTTCTTGTCCCTGTGAATCCCACACCTCAAGCACCGACGAGTTGGAATGCGCGTAGCGGAGGCCGGCCGCGGTGCCATGTCTCTCCCAAACAACGCGGTTCCATTCGCCGTCGTCGATGCAGCGGGGCAGCTGGATGACTCGCACGGTGTGGTGAACACTATCGTACGCCACGGCCTGGTCCTTCATGGCAATCCAATATGCGGTGCCGCGCGGGCCGAGGGAATGCCCATAAACGGAGCTGTGGATGACGAGGGGCTGGAGCTGCGTCGCCTTCCACTGGCCCGTGTCGGAGGAGAACAATCTGAGATAGATGCACCCGCCTGGCTCCCTCCAATGCATGGGGTGGTTGAAGAGGACGACCCGGAAGTGCTTGGGTTTCATCTTCTTCTCGCCTGCGCCGTCGCCGTCGTCATCGTCGGCGGTGGCGTGCAGAGTCAGAAGCCCGGACTGCCATTCGCGGGGCTGCCACGGCAGCTCTGGGAGCGCCACCCATTGGCGTGTCACGGGGTTGCAGACGTAGAAGTGCACCGGGCTTAAGCGTCCCCGGGAGCACAGGAGCAGGCCGCCGAGCGCTGAGTGCATGATCGCGACGGCGCTGTCCGGGTGGTCGACGCCGCGCCGTAGGTGGGCCTTCTCCCTCGCGCTTGGGCCGGGCAGGAAGCTGAGGTCCGCGCTGCTACTACCGGGCATGGAATCTGTCTCGTGGTGGCGTCCGGGGAAGAAACGAGGACGGTGCCACGGGTGAGAGTAGAAGAAGACGCCGGCGCGCTGCCAGTAGCGGGCGGCGAAGTCGGGGAGGACGGAGAGGGCCTTGTAGCGGCGGGAGGCGGCGCCGAGGCGCACCAGGGACTCGGGCGGCAGCCGCGGGAGGATCTCCTCCACCATCAGCGTGTCGCACAGTGCATCCATGGATCCATCTGCGGATTCAGCTATCAGGGTCAGGGGCTGCAGGAGTCGCAAGTTCACAACGTTGGGGGAGGAGGGATTACCTGTTGCTGTTTTTGAGCGCGTCGCCATCGGATCGGATGATCCCTCCCCTTCCCTTAGGTCGAGTAGTTCGTGGCTGCGGGACTCGAGGCTGCTTTGCGGTGGCGCTAGGATCAAAGATGATGGGGGGACTCATAGTACTTTTTTTGAAGCGACTACATTTCATATCGTACTTATCACATAAGGAATGTATGTACAACGCAGTAAATTATGCTATATATATCTTACATTACTGTCGTATAAGCAACGGAGATTCCATGCCAAACATGATTACAATTCGAGAGAGAATCCAAATCTTCGAGGCAATGGACAGTTGCCTAGACATTTTGCGTCGTGGAGACGTGACCACGTGCCGCACGCCGCCGTCCCAGACAGTACAGACAAGAACTCGTAGTCGTCCCCCGACGTGCGGCAGCCGAAGATGTGCAGCTAACATGGATTGACCAATGGACACCTACAGAGGAAGGTCATCGTTGTCCGATCCAATTCTAGTTGCAGTTGCAGAAACCCCACCGCCACGAAAGGAAAGGCCCACACGCAGCGAAAGAAAGAAGGCTCGGGAGTCCCAGTCTTTGCGGAAACTTCACCGCCACGAAACCGCAACCGCTACAAGAACCCACGGCGCCGCCTTCCTTCAAGCGTATCGCGCATATATATATCTTGTCCCTCCCCCACGTCTCCGACGCACGCGTTGCACAGATCTCTCCTCTTTCGAAGATCTCGTCATCTATTGTAGCTAGGTTAATTTTCCCCATCGGCTTGTTACAATGGCGATCAAGAAGCGGACCAAGCAGGAGAAGAAGGTGGCGTACGACAAGAAGCTATGCCAGCTTCTGGACGAGTACACCAAGGTGCTCGTCGCCTTCGCCGACAACGTCGGCTCCAGGCAGCTCCAGGAAATCCGCAAGGGGCTCAGGGGCGACTCCGTCGTGCTCATGGGCAAGAACACGCTCATCCGCCGCTGCATCAAGGCGCACGCCGAAAAGACCGGCAATGATTTCTCCAATCTCAGCGATCTCCTCGTTGTAAGCTTTCCCCGCCTCTTGCTCGGTTAATTTTGCTTTCCAGTGTTTATGTGTTGATGATCTGAATGTATTGTGCGCGCTGTGGTGGATTCGTGTAGGGGAACGTGGGGCTCATCTTCACCAAGGGTGACCTCAAGGAGGTACGCGAGGAAATCACCAAGTACAAGGTAAATATATAGAATCCCGCTTTACTCGCATCTGTTGTTGTGTCAATGCAGTTCAGTTTTAGCTAGCTATCTCGTGGATAACATGGTTTGGTACTCGTCAGCCGTCACTGCAAGTAGATTAATTTTTTTTTTCTCAAACTGCAGCTAATTTTGACCACCACCGTCTCAGAAACATTATGGAACTTGTCTTAATTTAGTTGATTGTGGTTATGCTCAGATTTTTTTCCCCATGCAATTCACCAATGCTAGGGGAACAAATTCATTGACTTTGTTTAATCACAATTTTTGTTGGTTATCACAGTTGAAATTACTTGGCATAATTGTAGGTTACTTCCAAATCAAATGCATCCTACATGTTAATCTTAATGCACCCTACATGTTTTTTTTTTTAAAGTCGAACTGTTGACTGTCATTGCAATATTTGTTGTAGAACCGCCTGAAGTTATAGTTACTTTTGCCTTTCCGAGTTATTAATATCTATGCATGGAAATATTTGGTGTCGAACTGTCTGCAGACTAAGCTTTTTTGGTGTTCATAATTCCATGGCAAAACTGTTGTTTAAGCATATGCCTTGCAATAGTTGTTTTATAGAATGAATATATAGGTTATCACCTATGTTTCTGATGTCAAACCATGTTTATTTTCCTTCTATGATAAAACAGATCGGAGCTCCAGCTCGAGTTGGACTGATTGCTCCCATTGATGTGGTTGTTCCCCCTGGAAACACTGGTTTGGACCCATCCCAGACCTCTTTTTTCCAGGTAAGCGTTAAATCTTGTCGATGGTAATAACACATCACTATAATACCAAACCGTGGCTTCTAACACCATGTACTTCAGGTGCTTAACATCCCAACCAAGATTAACAAGGGTACTGTGGAAATCACCACCTCTGTGGACCTGATTAAGAAGGGTGACAAGGTGGGCTCATCTGAGGCTGCCCTGCTTTCCAAGCTGGGTATCCGGCCGTTCTCTTATGGTCTGGTGATCACAAGTGTCTATGATAATGGGTCGGTCTTCAGTCCTGAGGTGCTTGATCTAACCGATGAAGACTTGGTCGAGAAGTTCGCCATTGGTGCATCTATGGTTGCCTCTCTGTCCCTGGCGCTTTCATACCCAACCGTGGCTGCTGCACCCCACGTGTTCATCAATGGCTACAAAAACGTGCTTGCTGTTGCTGTGGAGACGGATTTCTCGTACCCACATGCTGACGAAATCAAGGAGTACCTGAAGGTAAATCCTCTTTTAACTCAGATTGTGACGTGGTATGTAGGGGACTTCATAAACCTAAACAGTCAGATCATTCACTTTCTAATTTAGTGTTACATCGACCTGTGCCAGATTAACGATCTAGATGTTCGATATTAGCTATTTCTCTTGCAGTGCTTGCACCCTTTGTTTCCTGTTACTATTTACTCGGCAATTAGTAAGATTTTGAGATTTGCAATCAATCCTTTTTCAGATACTCCTCCCAAGTAATTTCTGCTATTACACCTTGTTTTATTCATTGATGTCAGATCGATCTGATGAAAATTTAATTTCAGTCAAAACTAGGGTTGCAATTGCGATAATAAAATGAAAAACAGAAACTATTAAAATGTGTTGTTTCTTACGAAACTAGTTTAGCAGTGATTTGAAACTAATTCTTATGTTTGTGTTGCCTTGTTGTGCAGGATCCCAGCAAGTTTTTGGTTGCTGCCCCGGTCGCTGCTGTGGGTACTGATGCTGCCTCCGCCACCGCTCCAAATGAAGAAGAGAAAAAGGACGAGCCAGCGGAAGAGTCCGATACGGAAGGAATGTTTCTTCTTTTTGATGACTAGGTGCCACTTGTATTATCAAGTTGCTCAAGCATGTCCCTTGTTGACGAATGCAAAGGAACTTTTACCTTAGTTTAGCATCTCAAAGCATTTTTGTTGGTCTTAGCTCAAATGTTAATCAAGTTTAGTGTTACATTCTGCTTATTTGTGTACGTTTACTGTATGGACTAGTTCTTTTATGGGCAGATTAAAAGTTTTCATCCTGCATTTTTTTAGCCTCTTTAGCTTGTTATATCAAATTCTTATGGTCTGTTCCTCCCGCGTATGAACGGATTTTTTTTGGAATCTTGTTCCTGAATGCACCTATTTGTTGCACATTTCAACGATCTTTTAAGTAACTATTACTAGTATTTGGTTTCATCGTACTGTTGATTCTTCTCATTGTGTTATTGTTATAATTATTGTTTAGCATGCAATCTGTTGTGCTCCCAACATTGCGCTATCCGTATATTTTGGAGATATTATCGCAGAATATGATAGATGAGCAAGTTGAATTGTACAATGACTGAAACCAAAAGGTCATCATGATTGGACACTGCGAAATAGCAATTTTTTTGTTCCAAAACATCTCGAGCTTGACACTGGCTCTCTGAGAACACGTTACAGATGTGGAGCTGCATGAAAAAAATAGGTCAAGCTGGGAAAGTTTCAGGAGAGTAGACATTGATTGTGCCTTCTTTTATCTGAACGACCTCAAATTGTACCCTTAATAACAGACTGGTAGCAATTTCGATGATTGAAATGTTAAGACTAAAACAGAACTAGGTGCACGATCTAGAGAGTGAACAACTTAAACTTGATAAACAGATCATGACTCGAACACTAAACCGAGAGAGATCTACAGTGGGAGTGAGGGAGAGAGTGTACCGCCGGGCATCGGGTTGGGGGCGCTCGAGGAGGAAGCCATCGCTGCAGCGCGTCGTCGAGTGGCAGCAGAGGAAGTAGTCGTTCCCGGTGGCGACGTTGTGGTCGCAGTGGCGGCGGCGCTTCCCGTCGCTTCTGCGCAACCCTAGATCGGCGGGTTTGTAGGTGGGGTGAGTGGGCACGGCAAACCTTGGCGTGCGTGCCCCCGGCCCCCTGTTGGGGATCCGCGGAGCAGGATTCGATCCCGGACAGCCCTCCTAGAAACCGAAGGGTTTAACCAGGCTAGCCAAATTACCCTTCGTGTGTCGTTTGTCTTTAGTTCCGTAGGGACTGATGCTGGGCGCGAAGGGCGTACCGAGCGCCCGAAGGGTCTCCGTCATCCGAAGGCTCAGGGCCTCGGGCGAAGCTCGGAGGGGCGCCTCGCGCATGTCCGAAGATCCGTGGGACCTAATGCGGGGCGCGAAGGGCAGATTCGTCGTCCGAAGGGTCGCCACTACGCGAAGGCCATGGACTTCGGACGAAGCTCGGCTGGGTGCCTCGTGTACAGCCGAAGACCCATGGGTGGGCCCGAAGCGGCACGAAGGACAAGTACGTCAGCAACTAGGGTTTCTGGTGTACCCTCGACGGGAAGATGGCAAAAGTCTATTGTGCCCTCCGGACATTTTTGTACCGAATATCCTGTACATTATTCTCCGTGATCAGGGGTAGTTTAGGCATTGATTTGTAATCCCTGATCACGGTATAAATACCCCCTCCAGTGCATAGGGGAGGGGGGGGGGAACTCTTTGCTATGTAACATGATTGTGAATGCAACAGCCTAGGCTTCGTGTTGCGCAGATTCTCTTCGAAGCACGCGAAGCCGTTTCCTTTTCTCTCACGCTTTCTCTCCGTGCTTCACCCGGTGCTGGGTATTCTTCACGAAGAATCCCAACATTTGGCGCCCACCGTGGTTCTAGCACGAAGAACAAGCCCTAATGCCACCTAAAAAGGCGAGGGTTGCGCAAGGGGCTTCGGAAGAAGACCCAGCGCCACCCCCGCAGCCACAGCTACCCGCCGGGCCAACAACAAGATCAAACGCGGCGAGGGCACCCCAAGGAGAAACCCCGCTCCGCATTGGGGAAACCCAAGCCAATACCAACACCAATGCCCCTTGCGGCGAAGACAACCGCACAAGAGAGGCAGCCAACAAGCAAATCATCCCTGCGGAAGAACCCACCTTCGCACAAGACACCGACACTGATACGGACGAAGATTGGAAGCAGTTCGATAACACAAGGGTCAATTTTGATAACCCGGAGACCAGCAACGCCCAACAAGAGCGAGCAAGATGCGAAGACCAAGAGCAAGAGTACAGAGCCCTCCTCAAGTTGCAGAAACAGTTGAAGAGGCTCCGAGAAATACGAAGCGCTCGCCTCGAACAGGCCAACCAACATTCGAAAACAAGACTCCAAAGCAGAATTGAAGAAGCGAAGGCCTCAATCGTTCAGCTGGAAGAAGAATTGCGGGAAATGCAAGAGCAAAATACTGAACAGCAAGACCAAGTGTTTAGAAGAATAGCAAGACCAAGCTATAACATCACAAGACCCGAAGGGATAATCAGCAAATTTGACAAAAGCTCACCACTGTCCGAAGGCATTCAACTCACGAGATGGCCCACGTCGTACAAGCCAATACCTCTCCCGAGATACAATGGCCGTTTCGACCCAAGACAATTTCTCATGAGCTACGAAGCTGCAATCTCCTCCGCCGGCGGAAACGACATTGTTCTAGCCAAAAAGCTCATCACTGCACTCGAGGGCCCGGCGTTGGATTGGTACTCAACCCTTCACCCAGGCACAATATACTCGTGGGAAAATCTAAGGGACAAGTTGACTCAAAACTTTCAAGGTTTCCTGAGCAAAACCGTCTCAGCTCAAGAGCTACGGGCTTGCGTACAAGGAGAGCGGGAGCCCCTTCAAGATTATTTCCGAAGATTCGTAGAACTAAGATCTCAGGCCCCAGAAGTGGAAGATAGCTCAGCAATTGATGCAGCAATCGCGGGGCTTCGGGCCGGACCTTGTTCAACGCATTTGACAATGAACACTCCATCGACTATCGAAGACCTATACACAGAGCTAGCAAAGTACAGCAAAGCTGATTCCGACTATCGAAGACGAAAAGCAACTGAAAACAGCCAAAAGCAAGTGGCGAAGTCAAACAACCAACGAAGCCAACCAGACTGGAACACCTCGAGAAGGCGAAACAAAGACGAACAACAAGCCCAATACATCAACCAGATCGACAGCCCGAAGACGGAAACACCTCCGGAGTCTAACAGTTACAGAGGAGGAAGAAACGGAAGAGGAAGAGGACGAGGCAAAGGAAGAAACCAAGAACCTCGCAAACCATATTGCATTTTCCACGGACCCGACCAAGGACACACCTCAAAAGAGTGCCCCGAAACCAAAACAGTCCTGGAAAGAATGAAAACAAAGGAACAACCCGCTCCTCCACCGCGAGTTGTCAACAATACCTCCGGAAACCATAATTGACAACCATCACCACAATATAATCCTGCATACCCGCAAATCACTCCAGTTTACCATCAGCACTATCAAGGCACAATGCCTCACCCCTTGAGCTTCCACCCAAACAACTTCTCGCCAACACCTCAAGTAAACCACATCCCGAAGATGCTACCATCACCTTCGCACAATTATACAACACGAGAAGAGCTACCACCACCACCACCCATCACTAGAATTCCACCGAAGACCGAATCAATCCATCAGACTCCTGCAGATCCACTGCCATCCTTCGGCACCATATTACCAATCACTGGAGGATCTTCGACGGACTTCGAGTCAAAGAGACAACGAAGAGATTATTTCAGAGCAGTAAACACAATTTTTAACGCAGCTCCGGTCAGAAAGACAAAATGGTCTCATGTGCCAATCACCTTTACCGAAGAAGATCTATCACGTTGCGAACTCAAGAAGCACCTGCACAATGACGCCATGGTCATCAAAACAAACATCTACGGATGGGACGTCACCAAGATATTGGTTGACAACGGGGCTTCTTCGGACATCCTTTTCGCCAGTACCTTCGACCGGCTAAAACTGGACAGGAAACTCCTTGAACCAATGGACACACCTTTGTACGGCTTCGGAGGAAAAAGGATCAACCCGCTGGGAAAAATCTCTCTGCCCGTGTCCTTCGGAGATACGTCAAACCCCAGAACCGAACATATAACCTTCGATGTGGTGGAAATGAACTACCCATACAACGCCATCTTCGGCAGAGGCGTCATCAACACCTTCGATATTATCATCAGGAATTCATTCTTGGTCATGAAAATGCCCTCGCCGAAGGGAGTCATTACAGTCTTCGGGGACCAGCAAGAAGCCAGGAATATCGAGAAGGGAATAACCCCAGGGCAAAATAATGTGTATGTCGTAAGCGAAGACCCAGACAAAAAAGAAAGGCACAAGCACTTAGTGCCAGAAAAGTTGCTGGACAAAGAAGAACCTCGCATCACCCACAAGGACGGAACAAGAAGAGTACTGCTCGACAACCTCATCCTAGATCAAGCAGTGATAATAAGCGATCTACTCCCGAAGAACGAAGAAGAAGAACTCATAGAGCTGCTCCGCAAAAATAAAGACGTCTTCGCATGGTCATCAAAAGACCTCCAAGGTGTAAGCAGACAAACAATTGAGCATAAGCTGGACATTGATCCAAAGATCAAACCGAAGAAGCAAAAGCTAAGAAAAATGTCAGACGACAGAGTTGCAGCTGTAAAAGCCGAAGTCCAAAGGCTCTTCGATGCTGGGGTCATCAGAGAAGTCAAGTACCCCACCTGGCTAGCAAATACAGTCCCAGTGAAGAAGAAGAACGGAAAATGGAGAATGTGCGTAGATTTCACCGACTTAAACAAGGCATGCCCAAAAGATGATTTCCCTCTGCCTCGCATCGACAAGATAGTAGACGCCGCAGCGGAAGCCGAGTTGCTTTCCCTGTTGGACTGTTTCTCCGGCTATCATCAAATCTTTATGAGAAAAGAAGACGAAGAGAAAACAAGTTTCATCACCCCCTTCGGAACCTTTTGTTTCGTGAGAATGCCCGAAGGGTTGAAAAATGCAGGGCCAACATTCTGTAGAATGACTACCGAAGTATTGCAAGAGATGGAAGGAACAATAGTACTCGTATATGTCGACGACATCGTCGTAAAAAGCGATAAGCGAAGTGATCATATATCTCACCTAGCTCAGACCTTCGCAAAGTTCAGACAAGCAAACCTCAAGCTTAACCCAGAAAAATGTGTCTTCGGAGTTTCCAAGGGCAAAGTTCTCGGCTGCCTGGTATCCATCAAGGGTATAGAGGCCAACCCCGACAAGATAGAAGCCATCCTCAACATGAAAGAGCCCGCTTCCATCAAGGATGTATAAAAGCTGACCGGAAGAATTGCAGCGCTCAACAGATTCATTTCAAGATCAGCCGAAAGGAGCCTCCCTTTCTTTCAAGTGTTAAAAGGCTCCGGAAGATTCGAATGGGGAGAAACTCAAAGAAAAGCCTTCGCTGACCTGAAGAAGTATCTCAAAGAGATGACAGCCTTCGCCAGCCCGAAGGCAAAAGAAACACTGTACTTGTATGTCGCCGCATCCCACAGAGCAGTTAGCGCGGCCCTGGTCCAATCACAAGCAAAGACAAACAACAAGGGAATCGAAGTAAAGATTCAAGTCCCAGTTTATTATGTCTCCGAAGCCCTTTCCGGCTCAAAATTGTTCTATTCAGAGCTAGAAAAGATCGCCTATGCAGTAGTAATGGCTTCAAGAAAGCTAAGGCACTATTTCGAAGCTCATACAATAAAAGTGCTGACAAATCAATCTCTGTCAGAAATGTTTGTCAACAGAGAGGCATCGGGAAGAATCTCCAAATGGGCAGCGGAACTATCTGAACATGTTGTCGACTTCGAAAGCAGAAGCGCCATCAACGGACAAGTGCTTGCCGATTTCATCGCAGATTGGACTGAGCCCAGTTCCTACAACCATGGCAAATCAGATGTGACGGAGCATGGGGTCACTTAGGGGCTGGGGCTTCGGCAGTCCCTCACCTCTCCTTCGGGCATCAAATTGAGATATGCAGTCGGACTTGAATTCAGCAAAGAAACTGACAAGTGCACAAACAACATCGCAGAATACGAAGCAGTATTGCTAGCACTCAGAAAGCTAAGAGCTTTGGGCGTCCTCAACTTCGTCATCCACACCGACTCCAAAGTCATCCAGATCCACATTGACAAAACCTTCACGGCCCGAGACCCAGAGCTGATCAAGTACCTGGACTTAATTCGAAGCACCGAGAAGCATTTCAGAGGCTTCTCTTGCGTCCACCTTGAACGAAGCGATAATCATGAAGCAGATGCCTTAGCAAGAGCAGCTTCAAGAAAAGAACCCCCTGCCGCCAGACGTTTTCTTCGAAACATTAACGTCACCATCGATAAAAACGCCTGAGAAGGAAATCAAGCTCGTAAACATCATACAAAGCGAAGACTGGAGATCACCTATAATGGCTTACCTTCGGAATTACTACGAACCTCTTGATGAAACCGAAGAAAAAAGAATGAAAGCAAGAGCAAGAAACTATGTTATACTCAATGATCAGCTATACAGATCCAGCATCAGCAAACCCCTGCTAAAGTGCATCAGCCGCGAAGAAGGGATTCAAGTGCTTCGCGATATTCATGAAGGAATCTGCGGAGCCCACGCCGAAACAAAATCAATCTGCGCCAAAGCCCTTCGCCAAGGATTCTTTTGGCCCACCGCCTTCACAGATGCCCAGGACCTAGTCAGAAAATGCGAAGCCTGTCAAAAGTTTGCAAGCAAACTCTCCGGCATTTCCCAGCCAACACAAGTAATCCAACCAACATGGCCCCTCCAGAGATGGGGTATCGACATCGTCGGGCCACTACCCGCTGCACAAGGGAACTACACCTTCGCGGTAGTCGCTCTGGAATATTTCACAAAATGGATCGAAGCAAAACCAATCGTCAACATCACAGCGCCAACTATACGCAAATTCTTTTGGCAAAACATAGTGTGCCGCTTTGGGGTACCTCAAGAGATAATAGTTGATAATGGCAAGCAGTTCGACAACTACGAGTTCAAAGAATATTGCCGAAGTATCGGAACAACCGCACACTTCGCCTCTGTGTATCACCCGGAGTCAAACGGAGCTGTTGAAAATGCGAACAAGCAAATCTTCACAGGAGTCAAAAAATGCCTTCTCAATCAGAAGAAAGGAAAATGGGCAGATGAGCTGCCGAAGATAATCTGGTCCCATAACACCTCAGAATCAAGGGCAACAAAATTCTCCCCTTTCAAGCTACTCTTCAGAGACGAAGCCATGACACCCGAAGAAATCAAGTACAAAGGCCCAAGAGCCGAAGCACATGAGATAAACCCCGAAGATATAGCAATATCGAAAGACATGATGGAAATGGACAGAATCAGTGCCGTCCAAAATTTAGAAAGCTATCAAACCGAAACAAAAAAATGGAGAGACCGCAAGGTGGTTAACAAATCCTTCTTACCAGGAGATCTAGTACTCCTCCGGAGCCCAAAAACGGAGGGCAAGGGAAAACTAGAGCCAAAATGGCAAGGACCTTACATCATCACCAAGAGCAACAGGCCCGGAGCCTATCATCTCCGTGACAAGGATGGAAACGAACTCCCGCATCCATGGAATGCGGACAACCTCAAGAGATATTTCGCATAACAAATGTATCAGGGCTTCGCGGAAATATAAGCGAAGTCCTTCTGCTTTTCGCCATAGCCTAGATTTAAATTCTGCAACTAAGGGCTCATACTCTTTTCCTCACAGGGGAACCCCATCCAGGGGGTGAGGTTTTTAACGAGCTGAGACCCAATGTAATCCCTGCAAATTAACGCAGCTCCTTTCCCCTATCTGTCTCTCAAGCATCACAACTTCGATGCAAACTCTATCGAGAGTTCGCCACATCTCAAGGGCAAAAACGCCCGAAGCGTAAACCTACGCTATTACGCAGAAACGCGTATCTCTCCGGCTTATCAGGGTAAAGAAATCCTGAGTCATTCCTCAAGCAGGAAAACTTACAATCGCATAGTAAAGCGAGAACATTCTTCGAGAAGAATGAAATGCCCAAGCGGCAAAAAAAAATCTCCGACACACAGCAGTGCGCCTCATGACTCCGTGGCCCATCATGTACGAAGAATCTAGCTCATCAGAAACAGCAACCTACGACTAAAGCTACCACAGTTCCACCACTACCGACTGTACCCACAGTAAGAGCCACCTGACTCTTCGGCACCGCGAAGAGCAACAACAACCCCTATATAAACCACACCTTAAGCAAATTAACAAAGCACACCGGCAACATCACAAAATGAGCGACGAAGGTACAACCAGAAAGATCATAGAAAAATACCTGCAAGCAATGAAGAACCTGAGGGTATCTGAGAGCTCTTCGCAGCGAAGCCAAAGCCAAAACCAGCACCCGCAAAACCAAAACTTAGAGCAAAGGCTAGAAATTCAACAATACCAACAAGACCCGGAGCCGCTGGAGGTCGCGCCGCCAAACGAAGAGGCGTTGCCAGAATTCATCAATATCTCTTCAGGCGAAGAAGAACAAGGCCGCCCAAGAAAGAGGTACCTACCCAACAATAGGCAGCCTTGGGAACCAGTAAACGCCGGAGTCGCAAGCAGGACCAGGAGCCGCACCCGCAGAGACGAAGTGTAACAAAGCCGAACCACGGTTGTAACAACCAACCACCTAGATTAATAAAAGAGGGAAGTTTTTCTGAAGCAAAAGGCTTCGCGTTAGCAACCTCGCCCTCATTTGCTAGGGGGAGGGAAGTTTTTCCGAAGCAAAATGCTTCGCGTTAGCAACCTCGCCCTCGTTTGCTAGGGGGGAGGGAAGTTTTTCCGAAGCAAAAGGCTTCGCGTCAGCAACCTCGCCCTCGTTTGCTAGGGGGGAGGGAAGTTTTTCTGAAGCAAAAGGCTTCGCGTCAGCAACCTCGCCCTCGTTTGCTAGGGGGGAGGGAAGTTTTTCCGAAGCAAAAGGCTTCGCGTCAGCAACCTCGCCCTCGTTTGCTAGGGGGGAGGGAAGATTTTTCTGAAGCAAAAGGCTTCGCGTTAGCAACCTCGCCCTCGTTTGCTAGGGGGGAAGGAAGTTTTTCTGAAGCAAAAGGCTTCGCGTCAGCAACCTCGCCCTCGTTTGCTAGGGGGAAAGGAAGTTGTTTCGAAGCGAAAGGCTTCGCGTTAGCAACCGCGCCCTCGTTTGCTTGGGTCGAGGGAAGTTTTTCCGAAGGCTCACAACAAATACAGGAATTGTATCATCGCTAACAATAAACAAACAAAACGACCAATACTCAGTCAAGCCTAAAGCTCGAAAAGGACAACAGAAATTCAGAGTTCAAGAAACATCCCAGGTAGCCCATCACCACGGCTATCGTCATACACCCACGGAACGTCATAAATCTCTTCAGACTCCGTAGTCTCGACCTTCGGGACGACCAGCGGAGGCCCACGAAGCATCCGGCGCCTACCTCTCTGAAACAACTGAGTCACTTTGGCACGAGCGGCAAAGTACTCATTGAAAACGTAACCCCAGAAGCGACCAAGATCGTCATTGCCAACAATCTTCGTAACCAAACGATAGGCAGCGCGCGTAGCACAAATCCTACCGTTCTGATAGCATAAAGGTTCAACAACAGCCCCCTCTTCGGAGACCTGCACACAGTATTACGTCCTTGAATTACAGACCTTTAAAGTTACAAAACAAAAGCAAAACCCAGTAGCCCCGAGGATCTAAGCATCTTCGCTTGCGGCAACCTTCGCGGCAGGCTCCGACGGGGTAGCAGAGCGAGGAGCAGCGGAGGAAGCTTCGGCAACGACAGCGCTCTTGGCCTTCTTCGCCTTCCCCTGCTCGTCAGCCGAAGATGGATTCGAAGACGAAGCGGGACCTCCAGCCTCTTTCCTTTTCTTCTCCTTGGCCTGTAAAATGTCGATGGTTCCTCAACTCAAAATGTCGATGGTTCCTCAACTCAAAAGCCATAGAGAAACGGCGGTAGCATAAGCGGCCGCGGAGCCGTGCTTGTTCCAGTAAAACCTCCAAAAGCGTTTCGCAACAATGCTAACGCCCTTGTCCGAGGTGTTAGGATCAGCACCCTCTATGGCTTCGAAAGGGAAGGTGGAGTAACCAAGTTCATGGAAGTCACCAACTGTTTTCTTCGCCAGAATGTCCAGAAGCGCATAGAGACAGGTCTTCGCCCCATGATCACACATGTTGTTCACCAAGCTGGGCACAGACTGGAGCTCTTTCTCAACCCAAGTCAAAAAAGAGTTGAGGTTCAGCTCATCTCCGGCGGGAAGTGGGCGAGGCTAGCGGCCGTAGCGAGCAAGAAGCTCCGAATAGGACCTAAATAAGGCCGAAGCCCCCGACCTTAGCCGTTCAGTTTCCGCTTTCATAGTCTCCTCCAGAGCGGCCTTTCGGTCCTCCACTTTCTCCAGCGCCGCCGCGTGTTTCCTTTCGGAATCCTTCTTATAGGCGGCAAAGGAGTCAGTTTTCTCCTGGAGATCCCTCTTCAAGCGCGCGATCTCCTCTTCGAAGCTGGCTTCCTTCGCCTCCCAGCAACCTTTCTCCTCGCGAAGCGCGACGAGTTCTGGGGGGACACCCCCGAAGCCCACTTCAGTCTCCAACTTCTTCCGAAGTACCTGAGACGCCTGCGTGATCTGACAAAGAAGTGAAGTGTTAACAAAGACCAAAAGGTCAACAATACAAACGAAGAGAAATCCTCCAATCCAATTACCATTTGGCCTTGCCGGAGCAGTAAGTCGGCGAGGTTAGGAGCGGAGTTTGCCTCCAGCGTGGCCCGAAGCTCTACGCAATACAATTTAGATGTGAGAACAAAAAATATATATAAAAGAGTAAAGCGAAGAAAACTAAGGCCATAAGTCTAAGGACCTTCGGGATTGTATTCCCTCAAGCCACTCATCACCGCCAGCGAAACATCGAGAGAGTTATCATCCTTCGTGGTCCCGTACGAGCTCCCCGCGTCGGAGCTCGAGTCAGAGTCGTCGCCCGAAGACGACGAACCATCAGAGCTCTCCGAAGCACTGGAGCTCCCGGTGTCTTCAGACCGTTCTACGCCGGTCGAGCCCAATACATCATCTCCAACCATGTCCCCGGCGCTCCGGCCCAGCTCCGTGCCCTGCATCTCCTCAACATCTACACAAAGACTGCTGGCGCCATCCAGCAACTCTTCGGTATCTGACAGCTCAATCACGGGAACCCCGTCCCGGCCTTCGGAAAGTGCCTCCAAGCCAGGAGAAACAGGCACATTCCCTGAACCAACCAACCCGGCACCACCAGCCACAGACTCATCCTCACCGCGAGAACGCGAGGCAAATTCAGTCTGCCCCGAAGCCAAGCGGGAACTCGACCCGCCTCGAACTGCATCTGAGATTCCGGAGCTTTTCGAACCTCGAAACACGACCCTCTTGCGCTTCCGGCGCTCGGCCTGCACGGTGCTCGTCGTAGCGACAGCGCTAGGTTTTTGCGAGCGCGAAGCCGCCCGAGCCCGACCTCGTCCGGCACCTGAACCCGAAGACCCAGCGCCGCCGGTGGGAGCTTCGGTTTTCTTTTCCCAGCCCCTCATCTTGATATAGCAAGTCGTCGTAATCTCGGGCGTTTCCCCTTTCTTGAGCCGTTTTCTGCCTAAGGGCACGGCGTGATTAACATAGCTGATCTTCAGCGAATCGAAGATCCGATTGATACGGCGCTTCGGGATAAGACCGTTTTCCACGTCATACTCTTTGGCAGCACTGAACGGGTCGCAGAGCAGATTAGCGCACTCCTCGACCATCTCAACAAACTGCAATGGCCGAAGACCTTCAGGCCTTTTAAGCCCATTGAACTTCGGGCGGCGGTAAGTGACCTTGCGCTCCTCGAGCTTAATTTTCTCGGTGCCATCAGGTTTCCAGCCACTCTCCACAGGCCAAACACCAGCAGCAATAAACTCCTCTACAACGGTACGGCCGCTGATGATCTTGCAGGCTTTCTTGAAAGCATCGCAACAAGGCTGGAAGGTCTTGCCGCGGCCGGTGAAAGCAGGAGAGAAAATGGGCTCCGCTGGAACCAGCAAACTGGCTAACGGGTAGCACAAAGACCCATCATCATTCTCCCCTTCGGGTACCTCAGCGTAGAACCAGTAGTCCACCCAATCATTATCCCAGCGATTCCTCGAAGCGGTAACCAAAGCAACCTTCTCGAGCTTCGATTTCTTACTGAAGCTTCGCGGCTGGAAGGTGCATACCCCATACTGAAGAAGAAGGACATCGTTGTCATAGTACACCTTCTTGTTCTGCAAGTGACAACTGAAGAAGCGCAAAAAGGCTTCGTAGTTGACCTTCGCATTGAATGTCCTAACGGCCCAGATGAACTTCGACAGTTGCACGAAGGCATTTAGCGTCAAGTGATGTATCTGAATCCCATACGCTGTAAGCACTCGCTGGAGGATGAATAGGGTAGGAAGCCGAAGCCCGGCCTCGAAGTAATCCCGAAACACAACAGCCTCATTAGCCTTGGGCTGCGGAATTTCCTCGTCACCTGGATGGCGGGCCCTTCCAGCTTCGAAGTACCCCCTTTCAACATACATGGCGAGCTCGACTTCGTTAACCCGAGAGCGGTTCAAGCGATAAGTCTTGTCAATAACTGCAGGTGTCCGAATCCGAACATCAGTAACCTTCGAAGAATGATCGAAACCAGAAGTACCCTGCCCCTCTGCAGCCGAAGATCCAGCGTCAACGCCGGCCTTAAAGCGTTTTCTCCCGAAGTCCCCAGCATAAGCGCTCTCGATATAAATCTCATAATCCCTATTAGCCTCAAAATCCTTACCTTTAACCGGAGCCGAAGCCTCCGCATCGTCCGCCGAGGGGTTTTCAACCGGAACGTCTTCCGGAGCTTTTTGGCCTCCGCCGCCTCCAACGGCAGCTTCCGGGACTTGGGGCTCGCGCCTAACGGAGATATCCTCCGGATCACGAGCACCAGTTTCGCCTTGGGGCAAGGAGTCCAGCAACTCCTCTGAACCGTCACCGTCAAGGGACATAGCCCCCTCCTGGCTGAAAGCTGCCTCTTCGCCTGACATCGCCGGTTCCTCGTCAACGAGATCAACAGTCTGCTTCGTCGCAGCCATCAAAAGAGCCTAAAGCTGCACGAAGACAAATCTTACAGTGAGAATCATCGTGCACCCATCCGAAAACCCGAAGAGCGACCAGCTACAAACCTTAAGAAGATCACGAAGACTGAGAGGGAGTAGCGATGAAAATCGAAACCGCGAAAACAACAGCGAAAACCCGAAGATCACAAAGGAAGTGAGGTGAGCGCGGAAAATGACCGGCCCCCTCCCCTCCTTATATAGGGGGGTAAAAACCGGGCAGTTAATGCGCCCTCGAAAACCGCGAGTGCGGATAAGATCAACATTTTTACCGCGTTCTCGACCTTCGGACAACACAAAATCATCTTCGCACTCTACAGCCAGCATCAACCCCAATGAGCGAGGGAAGTTTTTCCGGGATCGGCTCCGGCCACATCCGATTGTTCTTCGAGGGTTCGGCTCATCGGCGTTGAACCTCGCCCACAAGGGGCTACTGTTGGGGATCCGCGGAGCAGGATTCGATCCCGGATAGCCCTCCTAGAAACCGAAGGGTTTAACCAGGCTAACCAAATTACCCTTCGTGTGTCGTTTGTCTTTAGTTCCGCAGGGACTGATGCTGGGCGCGAAGGGCGTACCGAGCGCCCGAAGGGTCTCCGTCATCCGAAGGCTCAGGGCCTCGGGCGAAGCTCGGAGGGGCGCCTCGCGCATGTCCGAAGATCCGCGGGACCTGATGCGGGGCGCGAAGGGCAGATTCGTCGTCCGAAGGGTCGCCGCTACGCGAAGGCCATGGACTTCGGACGAAGCTCGGCTGGGTGCCTCGTGTACAGCCGAAGACCCATGGGTGGGCCCGGAGCGGCACGAAGGACAAGTACGTCAGCAACTAGGATTTCTGGTGTACCCTCGACGGGAAGATGGCAAAAGTCTATTGTGCCCTCCGGACATTTTTGTACCGAATATCCTGTACATTATTCTCCGTGATCAGGGGTAGTTTAGGCATTGATTTGTAATCCCTTATCACGGTATAAATACCCCCTCCAGTGCATAGGGGAGGGGGGGGGGAACTCTTTGCTATGTAACATGATTGTGAATGCAACAGCCTAGGCTTCGTGTTGCGCAGATTCTCTTCGAAGCACGCGAAGCCGTTTCCTTTTCTCTCACGCTTTCTCTTCGTGCTTCACCCGGTGCTGGGTATTCTTCACGAAGAATCCCAACACCCCCACCATTTCCTTTTATATGCGCAGCGCGACGGGGGCCCACCAACCATGAGTTGGTTGTGCGCCCCCGATCAGGGCGCGGATCAGGAGAACGGCTCGCTCGTTGGAGCGAGCCGTGTGGAGATCAACCTAACATTCTCCCCCTTGATCGCAACTTTCCTCGAACTTATACTTTAACTTAAACTTAACTTAGATAACCATCTCATTGCAGATAGGCGCATAGAGCATGCCTCGTCATGATAGAATATACTACCAGATTAACAGCCACAATGCGCTTTCTCCACTTTGAAACAGTTCTTTTCTAGGCCCTTATTATCCAGTGATCATAGGCTTTCCCTTAAACCCATGCCGGCTAAGTATTCTCTGAACACATTGGGTGGTAAGCCTTTTGTGAGCGGATCCGCTACCATTTCCTCTGAAGGTATATGCTCAAGACTTATAAGATCATCCTGGATATACTCTTTCACAACATAATACTTCCGGTCAATGTGTTTGGAAGCCTCACTTGACCTATTGTTGTGAGCATAAAACACTGCGGGCTCATTGTCGCAGTACATCTTGAGTGGTTTTTCAATGCTGTCTACCACTTTCAACCCGGGTATAAATTTTCTTAACCACTTTGCCTGCCCCGAGGCCTCAAAACATGCTATAAACTCTGCATACATCGTGGATGGAGTAGTAATACTTTGCTTTGAGCTTTTCCACGAGATAGCTCCACCTGCTAGTGTGAAAACATAGCCTGTTGTGGATTTAAGATCACCCACACTACCTCCAAAATCTGAATCTGAATACCCTTTAATCTCTAGGAAATTAGTTCTTCTATACGTCAGCATGAGGCCTTTAGTGCCCTGCAAATATCGCAAAGCCTTCTTAACCATTTTCCAGTGATCTAATCCTGGATTACTCTGGAATCTTCCAAGTACCCCGGTAACAAATGCTAGGTCAGGGCGAGTACATACTTGAGCATACTCTAAGCTTCCGACAGCTGAAGCATATGGAACCGTTTTCATTTGATCGATCTCATACTGGTTCCTGGGACATTGAAATTTCCCAAATCTATCGCCCTTGACTATAGGAGCAGGCGTAGGTTTACTCGCATGCATACCATATTTTCTTAGAACCCTTTCTAGGTATGTCTTCTGCGAGAGTCCTAATACACCCTTTCTTCTATCTCGGTGAATCTCAATTCCTCAAACGAATGATGCTTCACCAAGATCTTTCATGTCAAAATGTGAGGACAAAAACTTTTTCGTCTCCAGAAGTAGATTCAAGTCACTACTAGCTAGTAGGATATCATCCACATACAGGATAAGGAAAATGAATTTCCGCTTCTTAAACTTTGCATAAATGCAATCGTCCTCTACATTCTTATTAAACCCAAACTTACTTATAGTTTCGTGGAACTTTAAGTACCACATTCTTGCTCCTTGCTTCAGCCCATAAATGGACTTGTTTAGGCGGCATCCCATATTTTCTTTTCCTTCCACAACAAAACCCTTGGGTTGAGCCATGTAAACATTTTCTTTTAAATCCCCATTTAGGAACGCCGTCTTTACATCCATCTGATGTAACTCCAAATCGTAATGCGCCACCAATGCCATTATGATTCTAAGAGAGTCCTTGCATGAGACCGGAGAATAAGTCTCGTTAAAGTCTATTCCCTCTCTTTGAGTGAAACCTTTTGCCACAAGACGTGCCTTATATCTGTCTATCTTCCCTTGGGAGTCATATTTAATCTTGTAGACCCATTTGCAGCCTACTGTTTTGGCTCCTTTAGGAATTTCTTCTAAGTCCCAAACCTTGTTGGTACTCATGGATTTCATTTCATCTTCCATGGCTTCACGCCACTTCGATGCATCAGCACTTCTCATGGCTTCTTCAAATGTAGTGGGATCATCTCCCATTTGTTCTTCTTCACATTCATAGACTTCATAGTCATCAGAAATGGCTGGTTTCCTTACTCTTTGAGACCTTCTAGGGGCCTCTATGGCAGGCGCTACTTGAGGCTGTTGCAGCTCCTCCTCTTGTGGTGCAACATTTTCTATAGGCTCCTGAAGGACAGGTTCCTCATTTACATTTGTTGGCGCCACATGAGAACTAACAACAGGTGTTGTCACCACAGTGTCACACACCGATGGTGCAGCAGCAACAGGCAGTGAGAAGAAGGGCTCTTGAGTCATAGGAGTAGGTGCAAACACCCGCTTCTCTTCAAGATTAACTTCTCGTGCTGCCATGCTCCCACTAACCATGTCATCTTCTAAGAAGACAGCATGTCTCGTTTCTACAAACTTAGTATGTCTGTCAGGACAATAGAAACGATAACCTTTAGACTTTTCTGGATAGCCAATGAAATGGCAACTTACTGTCTTGGGATCTAGCTTCCCAATGTTTGGGTTAAACAATTTAGCCTCAGCTGGACAGCCCCACACACGCAAATAGCTCAATGAGGGTTGTTTCCCAGTCCATAACTCATATGGTGTCTTTTCTACAGACTTACTGGGAACTCGATTAAGAATATGTATGGCGGTTTTTAAGGCCTCCATCCATAACTCAATCGGTAGAGTGGAATAACTCATCATGCTTCTCACCATATCCATAAGGGTACGGTTTCTTCTTTCTGCCACTCCATTTTGCTGAGGCTCCCCCGGTGTGGAGTATTGAGCAACTATGCCATTTTCCTGTAGGAACCTTGCAAAAGGTCCAGGAACTTGGCCATATGGGGTATGACGACCGTAGTACTCCCCCCCCCCCCCCCCCACGGTCGGATCTTACAACTTTAATCTTTAAGTTGTGCTGATTTTCTACTTCAGCCTTGAATATTTTAAACTTATCCAGCTCCTCTGAGCGCTCTTTAATTGGATAAATGTAGCCATAACGAGTATGATCATCTGTGAAGGTAATAAAAGAATCAAAACCGTCCACTGATCTCACGGGAAAAGGACCACATATATCGGTGTGGATTATTTCCAAAATCCCCGTGCTTCGTTTGGCATCTTTCTTAATTTTCTTAACGTACTTGCCCTTGATGCAATCGATGCATTGCTCAAAGTCTGAAAATTCTAAGGGCGGTAGAATTGAATGATGAACTAAACGTTCTATTCTCCCCCTCGAAATGTGGCACAAGCGACAATGCCACAATTTCGAAGATACATCATCAATTCTCTTTCTCTTATTACTCATAGAAGAGGAATCCACATTCTCAATGCACACAACATTCACATTCTCACAAAGTGATAATAAATAAAGCTTGTCTTGTCGGAAGGCAAGACCAACACACTTGTCATTAAACTTAATCTCACATTGTGCATTGCCAAAATTACATAAAAATCCATCGCTATCCAAGCGAGATACACTTATTAAATTTCTACGCAAAGAGGGAACATAAAGGACATCTCGAAGACGAAGTACGAAGCCGTTATTCAACTTTAAAGGGAGATCTCCTATGGCTTCAACATCCGCTTCAAGTCCATTAGCAACTCTAATGGTTCTTTCTCCTCTTTGCAGGATCCTCTTCATATGGAGTCCCTGTTTAGAATTAGTAACATGAGTAGTTGCACCAGAATCTATCCACCATGTGGACTTAGCATAACTTAAATACAACGACTCATCTACAAATGTAATAATGTCCTCACCAGTCTTAATCAGGTGCCTAAGGAACTGAGGGCAATCCTTCTGATAATGCCCTTCTTTCTTGCACCATCTGCGTTGGTTGATGTTGACATTCTGAACATGGCTTGGTCCTTGCTGATGATCAGAAGACTGTGGAGCTTTACCCTTAGAGGGAGAGGAGTTGTTCTTAGAGTTGGAGCTTTGCCCTTTGCTAGGGTAAAAACTCCTCTTCTTGTTGTTGTTGTGCTTGAGGTAGTTTAGCTCACCACCTCTTGCACTCTTGTTCCTTTCCTCCTCTTGCACACACTGTGCAATAAGCTCCTCCATAGTCCACTTCTCTTTCTGTTGGTTGTAGTTGACCTCAAAGGCCTCATACTCCTTGGGCAGCGAAGCAAACACCAAATGGACAATGAAATCAGGAGGCAACGGGATGTCCATGGTGCCGAGCTTAGTTGCCCAGTTGCTCATCTTCAAGATGTGCTCTCTTATACCAACACCAGAGTACCTCTCATTAACTAGCCTCTTGATAAGAGTGGATGCATAAGACTTTGAAGAGCCAGTGAACTGACTCTCCACTTTCTGGAGGTACTCTACTACAGTGGCGCATGTTGGGATTGCTCCCCTTATACTCTCCACAATGGAGCTCTTGATCACCATCAAGCACTTGCGGTTCGACTGATCCCACATCATCTTTTCCCCATCATACTTCATTCTCACGGGTGCATGGTCACGCACTCGTGCATTGAATGCATCATCAGTCTCTTCAGCTCCCCTTTGAGGGTCAGCAGGTTCAACGGGGTAGGAATCAATGATTGCCCGATCAATGTTGGACAGCGCCAGTGCCATCTCCAAGTTCTCACGCCACGCGCCGTAGTTGTTGCCGTTGAGGGGTGGAATGGACTTGATGCAAGCCATGGGGTCAAAAACTGAAATAAGACCATAAAATAGTGAGGAACAATAAAACATAATAATTTGCATGTCTCAATTTAACGTTGGTCAAAATTAAAACATACAAATTTCTACTACATTAATTCTACATCACCGTTGGGCAGAAATAGAACAAATGCATAAAAAACTCATGAATAAAACTTTATGACATTGCAATTATCAACTTTGGTCAGAAAATAACAACATCATAATTCAACTTAAATTGACTTCTCTCCCAAATAAAATTTTCTCGTTGGTTCCAATTTTATTAAGGAGATAAACTAAACTTGCAGCGGAAAACAGTAGCAAATTCATGAACAGAAGCAGCAATTCACTTTTTCTACTCTCTGGAAAATTAATTCCGTTGGTTCAAAATTTTCCAGAGATCAAAACGTTCAAAATTCACTTGAATTATGCATAAAACTGCTTCTGTAATGAAAAACTTAAAAGAAAAAATGCTACTGTGCTAAAACTCGGGTCCGGCCCAAAATCGCGAAAAAGAAGATGCGCGGCCCATACCGCGCGCGCACAGATATTTCAGCGGCCCAGCCCGTCAGCGCGTAAATCATCAGAAAAAAGGAAAAACTCGTTGCGCCCGCGGCCCGCATGAAAGTGCTTCTTACTGGGCCGGCCCGGCCTGGCGAGAGGTTTGATCCCGCCCGCCTCGATCTCAGCCGTTCGTCCAGATGGACGGCTGCGCGCGCGGATCGGAGGCAATAAAACCGCCGTCCGCCGCGTTCTCCCCCAAACCCTACCTCATTCTGTTCTCGCCTCGCCTCCTCTTCTCTTCCCGCAGCGCGGTGGCGACTCGGCCGGCGGCCGGAGGAAAACAAGGCGGCGCCGCCGCAGACCCCTTCGCCGGCGCGCGCGTCCACCCGAGGGTGAGCGCGCCGCCGTCGAGCGGCTCTGTGGCGGTGCCCTCGAGCCCGCGCGCCAGTCCATGACGAGCGGCGGAGCTCCTTCACTTCCCGCACGGCGGCGGTGATCTTCCCGCACGGCGGCGGTGGCGACGGCGGCGGAGAAACCAGGTAAGGCTCCCCCGATCCATCCTAGGGTTTGCGATTTGAATCACCTCCTTCTATAATTCTTACCCGATCTAGGGTTAGGGTTAGGTCTACCTCTGAACAGAGTGATGGCGGCGCCGGCTCATGGGGTCTCGGCGCCGTACTGAACTTAGATCTTGAAACCGTAACCCTAAACATGCTAACCTCTACTAGATCAACACCGTAGACTGGCTCTGATTACCAATGTTAAGACTAAAACAGAACTAGGTGCACGATCTAGAGAGTGAACAACTTAAACTTGATAAACAGATCATGACTCGAACACTAAACCGAGAGAGATCTACAGAGGGAGTGAGGGAAAGAGTGTACCACCGGGCATCTGGTTGGGGGCGCTCGAGGAGGAAGCCATCGCTGCAGCGCGTCGTCGAGTGGCAGCAGAGGAAGTAGTCGTTCCCGGTGGCGGCGTTGTGGTCGCAGTGGCGGCGGCGCTTCCCGTCGCTTCTGCGCAACCCTAGATCGGCGGGTTTGTAGGTGGGGTGAGTGGGCACGGCGAACCTTGGCGTGCGTGCCCCCAGCCCCCACCATTTCCTTTTATATGCGCAGCGCGACGGGGGCCCACCAACCATGAGTTGGTTGTGCGCCCCCGATCAGGGCGCGGATCAGGAGAACGGCTCGCTCGTTGGAGAGAGCCGTGTGGAGATCAACCTAACATGAAAAACCCAAGAGAGGCTTGTCAACCATGACTGTCACTAGTTGTACATGGTAGGGCATGCCAGTGATGCAGGATCGAGTTGGATGCGATGCTGCCTCTGTTACTTTCCTTGGCAAGGCAGTGCAACTCAGGTTCGCCATCTCCCATTCTTTTTCCCTACATTGCAATTCACACAGCTAGTACACAAAACTAACACTTGAGGTACCCAAATATAAATTCTCCATAGTGTGGAAGACTTGCAAATATAATTTAGAATAAAGATTAACAAGTAACCACTAAGCACATCATTGGTGTCACTGTCTTGCCGTTCAACTTTCAAAATAAATTTTGATGTATCCAATTTTGCTTAGTCTGTCTTCATGAAGGTAAAAAACGCAGAGGTGGCTGCAGACAATATCCTCTCGTGCATCCAAATTTTGCTTAGTTTGTCATCAGCAGTGTGAACCCAAAATATGACCGATGTGGCTGCAGATAATATCCTCTCGCTCTCCCTCTGAACATGTTGAAATGTCACATTGAATTCACTCTTACATCAAGATCATAGAAAAAAGAAAAAGAATATAATATAAATTCAACCAACATATATGGTATTCATATATCTTTTGCGTGCCTTCCAGAAAGGGAAGCTACGTATAGTGTAGGGGCCTGACTAAGAGTCCTGTGAACAAGCCTGATCTCTGAGCCTTTTCCTTTGCTCTATTCCTTCATTTACAGGGACCTCAATGGATCCACGCTTTGTTCGCGATTCCTGGCGGATGCTTGAGTTCTTTACCGGTGGAATCTGCACCGGGTAAGCCGGATGCACATAAGGGAACACATCAGCGGGAGTTGCTGATTCCAATTCATGTGTGCGCTGCAGTAGATTCAGTGTGCGATGCCCAATGGAGTAAGCGAACACGGCGCCAGGCAAAGCCACGAAGATGACATCGTCATCGGTCGGATGGAAGCCGAGCGGCGTGAAGGCGCCGTGCAAACTACTGCCAGCAGCTGGGTCTCCGTTACGCAGAAACGTTGCTGCTTCCGGATTCAGTTCCATCAGTACTGCAATGCTAACCTTGTCCCGCTGCTTCCACTCGAAACCGACTACTTCCGATTCCCACACCTCGAACACCGAGTCGTTGGCATGCGTATACCGGAGACCCAAGCCGCCGCCACCACCACCATGGGGCTCCCCTAGGCAACGGTTCTGCTCGCAACCGATGATATATTGAGGGGGAAGGTTGATGACCTGGATGGAGTAGTTGTGAGCAGCACTTGTGCTGTTGTACACTATGGCCTTGTCTTCGTCGGGCTGGATCCAGTAGGAAGTGCCACTCTGGCCGAGGACCGGCGACACATCCAAGGTGTAGTAGTCGCAGAAGTAGGGGGGCAGGAGTATTTGTCTCGCCTCCCACAGGCTGGTGTCCGACGAGAACACCACCAGGTCATGTAGCGGCCATGTCACGATGACCACTTGGAATCTCGTGCCGCCTACCACCGTCAGGAGCCCGAACCAGTAGCTGGAGGACAGCGGAGACAGCTCCGGGAGAGCCACCCATTGCCGGGTCACGGGGTTGCAAACGTATAAGTGAGTAGGGTTGATGCCATTATTGTAGTTGTAGCACAGCAGAAGACCGGCGGCTGAGTGCGCGATGACAAGGCCAGAATCGGGCAAAAAGGTTAGGTCTGCAACAAACCCAAGGTTGGCCGCTTCGACGTCAGAAACGGTGAGGAAGAACGGGATTTTGGGTTTCTCCTCCTCATCAGGCTGGACGAAGACGCCGGCGCGCTGCCAATAGCGGGCGGCGAAGTCGGGGCGGAGGGCGAGGGCGTTGTAGCGGCGGGAGGCTGCGCTGAGGCGCACGAGGGACTTGGGCGGCAGGCGGGGGAGGATCTCCTCCACCATGAGCGTGTCGCACACAACATCCATGGATGGATCCATCGATCAATGCGGCGTTCAGCAAGCCAGCATGCCTTGATCAATTGGATTGTTATTAACACGATTATATTATATACAGATACACGGTACTGTCATGTGTATCGAGTTTGTGGCGTACACGTGTACAGAGGAAACAGCAGAGGTTAGGGAGGAAACAATGCTGTGTATTGCGCTGAATTAATGGATCATGTAGGGCGGACTCCCGGTCCCGGTACATGAAGAGGAGCAATGTATCTGTATTTGGGCACGAGCCAGACTTGGCGTTCTAGAGGTACTGAGACATTCCTGTCTTTAACGACGACATCAATTCGTGACTAGAGGTAGTGACGTTCATAAAAAAAAAGCATGTAGCTGGATGCAACAATATTGGAGTTCACCACACACTTAAAATGCCGGTGACGCACTATAGCATACAAGAAACCATTATATCCCTTTTTTAGGTTGACTTTTTTCGTTACTTTGACCATTTGTCTTATTCACAAATATTTGTGTAAATAGCTCTTTTTATGATAGATCCAACAATATATATTTCACGTTAAGCAACTAATTATTCTCACATATATTGGTGATCAAAGTTCAACAAAAAAGTCAACGGCGTCATATAATTAAAAACGAAAAAAGTACCTTTTTGCGAATCTCTCTACTCCTACTTAATTGAAGAAAAAGATACCATTGTCCCTGTAGTGATCACAGATTGCTCTGAAGCATTACAAATATAAACTAGAATAAAATTACATCGACAATCTCTAAAATCGTCATTGGTGGTTACATATAACGGGATTATAATCAACTATGACATGAAGATTCAAGAATCACTTCTGTCAGACTTCAAAAAAAGAAATTGTGATCATTAAGCTTGACTTCGAGAAAGCTTTTGATAAGGTGGAGCACCAAGTTATTCTTGACATGTTCAGAGCTAAGGGCTTTACTGATAAGTGGGTTTCTTGGATTCAGCAAATTCTCTCTTCAGGCTCCTCTTCGGTGTTGTTGAATGGCATCCCAGGAAAACCATTTAAATGCAAGAGAGGGGTTAGGCAAGGAGATCCCTTATCTCCACTGCTTTTTGTGCTGGCTGCAGATCTCCTCCAGTCCATAGTCAACAGAGCTGCACACATGAACTTGCTGAAACATCCCTTGGGAGACAACTTTGGTGGAGACTTTCCAATAATCTAATATGCTAATGATACCTTGCTCATCCTACCAACAGATGCTCCACAACTTTTATGCCTCAAAGGATTGCTGAGAAGTTTTGCAGATTCCACCGGCCTCAAGGTCAATTTTGATAAATCATTTTTGGTTCCGCTGAACATGGATTCAGAAAAGGCCACACATCTTGCTCGTACCTTTGGCTGTCAAGTTGGCTCCATGCCCTTCACTTATCTGGGTTTGCCCATGGGCACTACTCGGCCTTCTGTTGAAGATTGCATGCCCATTCTGCACAAGATGGAAAAGCGACTCATGGGTATTAATAGATTTCTGGATTACTCTGGCAGGCTAGTCTTGGTAAACTCGGTTTACTCTGCCCTCCCCACCTTCTACATGTGCACGATAAAAGTCCCTCTCACAATTTTGGACCAAGCTGACATCTATCGTAAGCACCTACTCTGGGATGGGGGTGATATTAACAGAAAGGGCTCATGTTTAGTGGCTTGAGATAAAGCCAAACGCCCAAAAGACCAAGGTGGTCTTGGTATTGTGGATCTAAGAGCTCATAACACAGCTCTATTGCTCAAGTTTCTGCACAAGTTTTATAACAATCTCGACCTACCATGGGTGCATATGACTTGGAGGCACTTATATTCTGATGGAAAACCTCCACATGCATACAGGCCCAGAGGTTCTTTCTGGTGGAAAGACATCATGAGGTTGGCAAACAATTTTTTCATGATGGCCTCCTGCAATGTTGGCAAAGGGAATTCATGTTCTTTTTGGCAAGACACCTGGAATTATGGCTGCTTACGGTGGCAGTTCCCTCAGCTATACTCTTTTGTCAGAAAGAAAGATGTGTCAGTCACCAACTTCCTTGCCCAGGACTATCATACTTCGCTGATGCTCCCATTGTCAGCACAGGCTGCTGCTCAACTTCACATCCTAGAGGACCTCATACGGGAGTTTGCGGTTAACCCGGATGAGCAGGACCCTTGGTCATATATTTGGGGTTCACCGGAGTTTACCTCAAAGAAGGCTTATCTGCAGCTGATTGGTGACAACCATGCATCGCCATGGTTTAAATGGATGTGGAACTCCTGCTGCAAAAGCAGATTAAGATTTTTCTTCTGGCTCTTATTACAGGACAGGTTACATACGAGGAATTTATTACGACGCAAGAACAGAGCACTACCCACCTATAACTGTGTTTTGTGTAACCTGCCGCAGGAGGAAACGCTCATTCACCTGTTCTTTCAGTGCTCCTTCAGTAGGTGGTGCTGGACCTTCATCGGGGTCACTTGGGACACAACTCTTGATCCAGATGCTATGCTCCTAGATTCAAGACAAAGGTTCGGAAGCAAAATATATCGGGAAGTGATCATTATGGCTGCATGGACTATATGGTGCCATAGAAATGGTATTATCTTTGATGGCCAAACTCTGAGCCTGAATTGATGGAAGAAAACCTTCAAAGATGAGTTCAAATTGGTGGCTCTAAGAGCTAAACCAAGCACGAAAATCCTCCTAGATAATTGGTTATGTAATATACGTTAACTCTTTTTCTGCTAGGGTCTGCTTTTGGGCCTATGGCCCTTGTAACTTGTAAATACCCTTTTATTAATAGAAAAAATGAGTAGGGGGCTCCCCTGCTGTTCGTTTCAAAAAAAAAAGATTCAAGAATCACAACAAAAAGGCAAGCATAAAACTCGAATTAAACAGCATAAAGTATTCTCCCATCATATGCCTTCCGGATTAAATAAACCAACGTTTATCATGGTTTATTAGGAGCCTGTCTGACTTCTATGAACAGGCCTGATCTCTTAGTCTTTTCCTTTGCTCTATTGTTCCGTTTACGGGGGTCTCAGTAGAGCATCCACATTGCTGCCTTGGCAATTCCATGATCATCACAGCTGCGTCGTCCTTTATCGCTGGAACCTGCACCGGGTAATCCGGATGCGTGTATGGGTACACATCAGCAGGAATTAAGCAATCTTTGGTGCGCCGCAGCAGAGTGAGTGTGCCACGCTCCATGGAGTAGGCGAACACGGCGCCAGGCATGGCGATGAAGACCACGTCCTCATCGGTTGGATGGAAGCCCACGGGGTTAATCCTGGTGTTCCCATATCTGTCACACATGAAGCTGCCTGCTACTTCTGGATTCAACGCCACCAGGTCCGCGATTGTAACCCGGAGCGACAGGCTCCAGCGGCCACCTATAAGGTCTGATTTCCACACCTCCAACACCGACGACGAGTTGGACTGTGCGAACTGCAGGCCCCACCCGTGGCGCCGCTCACCTATGCAACGGTTGTCTTCCCAACCGGGAAGACGAGGAGGGAGGGCGATTTCTAGGATGGGGTTGTTGGCGCTGCTGCTGTTGTACGCTATGGCGTAGTCTGCCCAGGTATGCCAGATCCAGTAGGACGTGCCGCTCTGCCCGAGGATCGGAGGCGAGCCGAAGATGTCTTCGTAGCAGAGGTCGGGGGGCAGCGCTAACTTCCGGACCTCCCACTGGCCGGTGTCCGAGGAGAAGACGCTCAGGTCAAGGCACATTGTTTGGTCCAGGTCCTCCGGCCAGTGCACGATCACAACTCGGAAGCTGCTCTTGGTGTCGGCGGTCAGCGTGAGGAGGCCGCACCGGCACTCGTGCTTGCGTGCCGGCGCCTCCTCCTCGAGCTTCGGGAGAGCCACGTGCTGCCGCGTCACCGGGTTGCAGACGTAGTAGCGTGCGGTGCGGACGCGGGCCCTGCAGCACAGCACCAGGCCGGCAGCCGAGTGCAGGACGACGACGCCGTCCGGGTCGTCGTCAGCCCGCAGCATGCTCTCCTTCTCCGCCGCGCTGAGGCCGGGCAAGAAGGCCAGGTCGGCACCGGCATGGTCGTGAGCTCGTCGTCGGCCTCGTTGTTGTTGCCGGTGAGGAAGACCGAACCGCCTCCTTGGGCTGCTCCAGGGGCTGGACCAAGACGCCGGCGCGCGGCCAGTAGCGGGCGGCGAAGCCGGGGTCATGGACGAGGGCGTTGTAGCGGCGGGAGGCGGCGCCGAGGCGCATCAGGGACTCCGGCGGCAGCCGCGGGAGGATCTCAAACACCATCAGCGTGTCGCACACTACATCCATTATTGGTTGATTGATGGCGGAAAGACTGCCTCTCCCCTGTTGTTGCTTTCATGCATACATATATATATGTACACAAGCTAGGCAAGTCATGGAGACGGCGCGTTTTTTCATTATATCCGTCAGGTGCCGGTGGCTCATTTGTTCCCGCCAGGACCATGGTTGATTCCGGCTACAACAACGTCTCTCACAACACAGCTACGTGTGGCTGCTTATCCGTGGCCGGCTCTCACCTGCTTCTGCCGATGGAAAATTATGTTGAGATCTGCGGCTACTCGTTCGTTTTGCCTGCCATTCGGTGCTTTTCGGCCTGCCTATTGCGTGATACTTGCATGGCCAGTATTTATGCATAGGAGAGGCCGAGCAAACAATCCATAAATTTAAATAGCACATGTTTACTTCATCTTAAATAAATACATATGCTCATAATTAAGATGCATGTATAGTAAAAAGATGTGCTAGTTGCTAATTTTCTTTTTCATATAATCAAGTATATTTTGTTTTCCATACGGACTCTATTTTTCTTTGCCAAATAAGCCAGCAAACATTGACGTTTTCCCAATAGTCTTCGTAGACCTCTTTCTGATGAAAAATCTTTTTTGTGTAATTCCAAATGGGAAGCAAGTCTCTGTATCTTATTGGTGAAATTGAATACTTTTGTTGTGATGAAGGTGAAATTGAATACTTGAAATTCAACAGAACCTGTTTTCTTGTTTTTCTAGGATTTTTGTACTAGTCCTTTATATTGCAATGTATCAACCGTCAAATGCTTTGGCATTCTTCCTGGATACAATTTTGAATCAGACATTTTGATCTTTGGTTATCCTTCGTACTTATAATATCTCGGAGTTTGCAACGAAAACTTGGTATACCAACTATACAACCATTAACTATTTATTTTTTTTTGACGGGAAATGGCAATTGTTCTGCCTTTGCATTTAGGAGATAGCAGAGAAAACATAGTCTTACACAACGCCCTCTTGTTAGCATGAGCTAAACCAGGCAGAAATGGGGAGCGGAGAAAGAAAACCAAAAGAAACTAAGGTTTGTTTGAGGCCAACAGGCTGGCCTATAATTAAGCTAAAAAGTCTCAAAAACTGAAACAGATAATGTTGAGAAATCGACGTCCTAGGGTGACACCGACTTCTCCTAGAAATGGTACCAAACTGGTGTGATACCACTTCTTCAGTGGACCCAAACCCAATTCTTCTCACTATACCAAGGAGACCTTCGCTCTATCGTGTCAACTAGGGAGACAAACTCTATTCTAATAAGCTCAACCTTTATTCATAACACGAACGGTACACTCTTTTATTGGCAGCTACCTAAAACTCTCATGACACTCCTTGTCATGGTCACATTGGAGAGGTGGAGGGCACCCCTATTTATACTTGTACAAAATCACTAGGATGTTGCCATGTGGCAACCTTCCACACTCTTCCTAGAAAATATCTAGAAAACTTTCAACCTTATCCTAATATCTAGATATTTGCTACCATGCTAAAATATCCATATTCTACACACTTCTATATTTGTCATGTGGTATGGCAACTCATATTCTAGACTCTTCGTCACTTTGCCATGAAGAAATAGTTCCAGACTCTTCATGACAAATATCTTCTCTCTTGTAGTGTCCAAAATATTCTAGAATATTCCAAGTATGCATTGCTATTTTCAACACTCCCCCTCAATGCATACTTGCTTGGATCTTCTGCGCTCTGCCATTCCGAGCCTTCTTCTTTCCTTGTCTTTGCGTGGAGGACATTGATTCATCCTTTATCTTGAGCTCTTCATTTTTCTGACTATCATGCACCCTTTCTTTCTTCTTTGATCTTCTCCATGCTTGCCCTTTAACCATTTCTTTATATGATGGCAAAATAACTTGAGGAGGTGCAATAGTGACATACCTTTCACCTGGTTTCTTTCTCATCCTCCAATCTAGATTACCTCCTTCTTGAGCCTTCTTTTTGGCACCACATGTATTCTCATGAGTAACTAATGCTCCATCAACAGCCTTGTCATTCTCTTGAGGCTTCTCATAATCTTGAGGTAGAAGCTCAATCTCCTCATACTTAACATCCTCCTCATCACCGTTTGGAACCTCTATGTCTTCATCACTTTCATGCTTAAACACTAAAAGCTTACTAGAAGGATTTTGATCTCTCACCTCCATGGACAAGCCTTCTTCTGCACCCCACTCTTCTTCTTCTTCGTCATCTTCACCGGTATATGGAATGCCACTCGCCATCAAGTCCTCCACAAAGTAAGCTTCGTCATCTTCAATGGTGATGCGTGCCTCTGCATCCCATTCTTCTTCGCTACGACACTCACTTAGTTCCACATCCTTTGCAGTAGCCACATTTCCTTCTGAGTGCCTCCGCGGTCTCCAACAATCCCTGGCAAAATGCCCTTTCTTGCCACAATTGAAACATTCACCTCTCTTTCTTCTTCTCTGCATCAACTCCTCATCTGAATCTTCTTCTTCACTCTCTTGTTGAGCTCCCCCTGAATAGTTGCTCTCCTTTGGGCCACATTTATCAGCTCTTGTCCACTTGTTTGTCTTTGCCTGGCCTCTCAGTGGACCCTTCTTCCTGATGAAGAGTGCCTCCTCTTCATCTGCCTCCTTCAAGGTAATGTTGCCCATTTGCTTGGCCAATGCCTCTTGATTAGCCAACAAATTCTCCAACTCCACTAGGGTCGGTTGCGTTGGCCATCCTTTGACCGCAGCAATAAACCCATTGTACTCAGGTCTAAGGCCATGGATGATTATCCTCTTCATCCGAGCCTCACTAACCTTTTCCACCGGGTCAAGCTGAGATATCTCACGGCAAATATTCTTCACCTTTGTAAAGTACTAACTAATACTCATAGTGCCTTGTGAGATACATGTGAGCTCATTTTCCAGGAGCTGGAGTCGCGCCTTGTTCTTCTTGGAGAACAACTTCTTCTTGGAGAACAACTTCTCAAATGTCTCCCAGGCTACCTTTGGTGTCTCCGCATCTCGGATGTGCTCCACCAGGTCCTCCTCGATCGTAGTCTTCAACACAAACATAGCCTTGCCTGCCTTGACCTTCCACTTACGCAAAAGATCTTCCTTCTCTGGAGGATCTGTCACGGTGCCTGCAACGACCTCCCATAGATCATGCCCCTGCAGGTATGACTCTATGCAGGTCCGCCAATAGCCATAGTTATGGCTATTGAGCCTCTTCATGCCACATCCTGCGCTCAAGAAGTCCGCCATCTCGACTGACGCCCGGCGTCAACTATGCTTGGTCCCAGCAGCGTTCTTCACATTCCAAGACTGTGATCTCTGGCAGAGTCTCCCTTAGCGCCTCTCGGTGCCACACCGAGCAATGTAAGCGCCATGCGCTTATCAACTGCACCGATCAAGGTAAGTGCCCAGCACTTACAACAAACTCCTCCCTCTACTGGCAGTCCCGGACCGCCCTCGCTCTGATACCAATTGTTGAGAAATCGACGTCCTAGGGTGACACCGACTTCTCCTAGAAATGGTACCAAACTGGTGTGATACCACTTCTTCAGTGGACCCAAACCCAATTCTTCTTACTATACCGAGGAGACCTTCGCTCTATCGTGTCAACTAGGGAGACAAACTCTATTCTAATAAGCTCAACCTTTATTCATAACACGAACGGTACACTCTTTTATTGGCAGCTACCTAAAACTCTCATGACACTCCTTGTCATGGTCACATTGGAGAGGTGGAGGGCACCCCTATTTATACTTGTACAAAATCACTAGGATGTTGCCATGTGGCAACCTTCCACACTCTTCCTAGAAAATATCTAGAAAACTTTCAACCTTATCCTAATATCTAGATATTTGCTACCATGCTAAAATATCCATATTCTACACACTTCTACATTTGTCATGTGGTATGGCAACTCATATTCTAGACTCTTTGTCACTTTGCCATGAAAAAATAGTTCCGGACTCTTCATGACAAATATCTTCTCTCTTGTAGTGTCCAAAATATTCTAGAATATTCCAAGTATGCATTGCTATTTTCAACAGCTAACGTGACTGAAAAATTGAAGCAGCGTCTCGCCGCACAGACAGCAACAACAACAACCCAACGAGATGTTCTACCCTGGCTCATTGTTGTGCTTCTGGTCTGGCTTGTCGTCTTCCCCGCCCTGAACTCCCAAAGCTATTCAATATGAGTTAATCTCTTCTTTGGCGAGCATTGCCACCTGCTGGTCCGTCTTGTTCTCGTCGACTCAAAGATGCGCCAGTTCCGCTCCTTCCAGATGTTACCCATGACCTGCCTTCAGCTTTCCTTGTTCGTGTTGCTGGCCGTCTCCTGTAGCCATTCTCCCACCAATACTTCCCTGTTTCTAGGCAGCCGATAACCTGCAAAACCAATCCAACTACAAACTAGTTGCATCACTTGCTGTGAATAAACACAGTGGATTAGCAAGTGACTTGTTATCTCTTGCTGTGTGTTGCATAGGCAACACGGCGAACTTTGCCCCCAGCCTTTCGTCTCTAGAATTGTACCATCTTTGTCTGTAATATAGAAGATTTGCGATCATTTCTTTTTTTTTTTTTTGGTTATAAATTGGACGGCACGCAAACTGATCCATGCCCAAGGCAGAAGACTTTAGAAAGAAAAAAAAACTGATTGGACAGCAACAAATGATGCAGTCAGATTGTTTGCGCATGATCTCACAGCAGTGATTTTATTTCTCAAGTTTAAGGGGTTTAAGAACATATAATCTTTACTCCTTATTATTTTCCTTGCGAGTCCACTCCCCTGCGCCGTGCGTCGCGTCCTCGCTCACACGGTAAAAAATCGGCGCCGACAGGTGGGCCCCCTCAGACACCTCGATTTTCTATTTTTCTGCGACCTCGCCGTGCTTCTTCCCCTCGCCTCCTCGGTCTCTTCCGCGGCCCCGCCTCCTCCCAGCGCCGACACCGCCGTGCGGACGCGACCCGCCTCCCAAACCTAACTCGCACCGGCGCACGAGCCTGCGTCTGTGGCCATCCGTGCCCTAACCCCGTCACCCGCGTCCCAATGAGGTCGCGAAGCCGCCCCACGCCTCGCCGCCATCTTTACTCTGTTCGAGGTCAAGAACACGGCCTGGGCTGTCGGTGCCGTGGTGGACGCGGGGCGCGAGACCAGTGCCATGCTCAACAACGTGGACGCGCCCAAGAAGAACAGCCTCCTCGAGTCCTCTCTGCCATCTCCATTGTGCTCAGTATCATCACCATGAGCCCGAGCGATTTTGCCAAATCTGTATGATCTTGCTTCGATTATTGGAGCAAATCCTCACGATTTTGCCAAATCGGCATCATCTTGCTTCAATTATTGGAGCAATTACGGGTGATTTTGCCGTTTCAGGCTTCAGCTCAGGCACCAGGCGGATGGCGATGTTGCGCGCTAGGCTGGGATGGCGACGATTTGCTTCGGTGCCAACCTCGCACTTGTGGCAGGTGCTCTCCGGCCGCAGCAGCCCACAAAAGGCAGCACAGCTTTGTCTGACCGCTCAGGGCGGCCTGACAGGACGGTAATTTATTTACTACTAATTTCAAAGGTTGCAGTTGCAGATTGGGATTAGTAGCCTTGGTAGGAAATAAGAATTTTTTGGATTACAAGGCAATAATTGTTAATTCTGCCTTCATACAAATAATTTCTCAGAAGCTGCATAGCAGATGAAGATGTATATACTTGGGGAAAGCGTACAATGGGAGCTTTCGATCACAATATTAGCCAGTTAAGTTTAGAATCACAACATTGTCTACGGGGTGGAACATATAACTGTTATTAGTAGTAAAGTTTACATCAGATACCAGTTCCATTAAAGTGGTGAAATTCAGAATATCATATTACCATCATTAATCATTATCGAAACAATAATGACCCTAAGGTGTGTACTACTGTGTGTACGGGTGAAAGCACACCCCACAAGACAGACGTTTGTAGACACGAGCAATTCTAGAAACAAACAAAATACATATTTCCTGCAATTGTTTAAGCTTAATCTTTAAAACTGATGCTATCACATATTTTGGTTCTTGAATATAGCAAGCTAAGTGTTGAGGCATTTCCCTCCCATTTGTTTTTGGGTTTGAAAAGTGTTTTTAATAAACTCTAATAATTAGATTGATTTTTTACATGATGCATGTAAACTTGCATCATTTTTCACAATATGTTAACTGAATGGAGGTCTCTGATATCTCATATGCAGTCTTTTTTCAAGAACTGGTTTTAGAACACCACATTTATGCTTCATTTTTTATGATTCTGGTTATTCTCCACAACTATTACCATCCAATTATGAGGATCCACTAAAGCCATAATAACACTTGAATATTCCTTGCATAATTATAGATCTTTTGTAGTGGAGTACCACCACTCTGCTTGCTAATTTCTGCTACATACCGATTATAACTAAATGGTTTTGTAGGCTTTTCATTTTGGTTAACTCGAGAAGCAGATCCTGGTAAACCAGGCCCACCAATGTTCCTTCATTACAATGTACGCCTTGGTTTCCATGAATAAACCTGTTGACCTTTTCATCAGATCACGGAGAAGATCAGGGCGTTGCAGCCAGTGCGGGGAAGGGCAATTGGTGGGAGGTGGATATGGATGCCCTCGGGGAGGAGGAGCTGCCGGTATCCGTCAAGGCGCTCGAGATGCTCAGGGACGAGGTCCAAAACTGCGTGATAGTATAGCACGGCTGCCGCTGCCATTGAAGGAGAAGCAGCAGAAGTACTTAGTATCTAATCAGGTTTGTGTTGCTTCTAATTGGTTTTATTAGCTACTATTTAGAGCACTGCTTAGATGCATATAAAATCAAGAACATAGTGTGGTGTTTGGTTGGTTAATTGGTTGCACTGAGTAGGTTCCAAATTGCAATTGCAGGGTAGATTTTCCTTATTTTGCCTGTTGGACGATCAATGTCCCAAGAGTACTCATCAAGCTAGAATTGGATGGGCAGACTGCTTGGCCTGGTGGTTGCTCAATTTTGGGTTTGACTTTGCTTGGCCTGACCGTCCAGCTAGATATTTTTCTGGAGCTTAGGGAATAGTAAAATTTGCAAACTAGAATGTGAATTAGTTTCATCTCTTTAGTGGCTGTAGCAGGAGCTTATGTGTTGTGTGTTTTCCTATTAGTAAAAGGATCCAATCTTACTCTGCTTGCTTCGATCTGGTGTTTTTGCTAGGCCTGACCAATTTGGATGGTGCTATTATGGGTGCAGTCGGAGGAGGATCTGGTGCTCAGGGAGAAGCTCGACCTGTACCTCTTGCAGCGTAGGACTCGGGACCCGGGAGTGGAGAAGCTAGCTCTAAGAGCCTGAGGTATTCACTTCACAAAATCTCCCGCTTGATAAGTTTTTTTTTCTGTTTAGATCTCAACTAATGCAAGAAAGTTATAATTCAATGATTTTTATGTGCCCCTTAATAAACTGATCATTCTCAGGCAGGAGATTATTCTTCCACAAGCTCAATGACATGTTTCCTGAAAGCACTGATAATTCTTCTGGCTGCACTATGGAAGCCTCAAATTCCTTTGAGATTATGCCACAATCTATCCGGAGGTATTCATGTACTTTTGATTTTCCAGTTTCATTTTGGGTTTCCTTTGTGCATGTGTTTATGTTGCTGATATTCAAGCATTAGGCCGTACTTAACCATTCTGAGAGCTTTGATTGAGATTCAAGATTTGGTGACTTGATGAAATTGAGGCTGCACTCGTGTTAGAATCACATTTAATTATAACAGTGTCTTCCTTACTGCAAATTCTGACAGTTAGGAATACACCGTAATGTAGTTACTATATGCGTGGTTGCGGACAAAAAATCATTTTCCAACTGATTTTTCGGCGGCTGCAAACAATGGTTGATTTTGTCTAAGCTGAGTAATATTAACGGTTAACAAAAATCAGTTCCGCTTGATCATGGGTTTTACAAAATCTCAAATATTTTTTAAGGATATTTCCATTCAATATCAGAAAAATAGTCATTTTCATTTGTCGTCCATACATAAACCAGGTTGGGTTTACTGATATTGCAGATGTGCAGATTATAGTAGAAGTGGATGAAACAATAAAGTACGTGTTTGTATGAAGCACAAGCTTTTACCATTTTACAAGTCATTGATTATAGATTTTCTGACATTAGTTTTCAAACACGTGATGTTTTCCTATTGGTAAAAGGACGGTTTGCACAAGTGGGTAAAAAACAAAGTATCATACTTGTACCTGCTTGTGCAGTTTTGTGCTATACATAACCCAAGTAATTTCTCCTTTTTCCTTGGTAGCTAATCATTTCATCGGAATCAGTTAATCACATGAGGCGATCTGGGGTGACATGGGATGACAATGACCACTTGGTATCTTCAGATGATGAACATGGTGACATGATGTGGAATCTGCGTAGTGTTGAGGTTCGGTTCTAAGTTTGAGACGAAATTTCGAGATGTGAACAATGAAATGCAGAAGGCATCAAGTTTAGGCTTATTGGAATTATGATAAATGATGCAGATTTGGAATGTCCAGTTTTTATTTGGTACGATGATTTATTTTGAGTCTATAATATTCCAAGTCTGTAATAGTTGACTAATCTTTCTACTAAATTTCCTATCTGGTGACCTGATTCTGCAAATAATGTACACATCCAATAGTACAAAACAAACAAAAATAATCTGCACGCTGAGTATGCTAAAAAAAAGTAAATCAAAATTAGTGCAAGTTATTGACTGTAAACGTACATGTAAACTATCTATACATAGTTTACACAGGATGGGAGAATAATGGGAAGAAGGTTCATAGTCGATCAACTGACATACGACAAAGATATTAGAGTTTCATGGTAGTTGAACTATTTGAATTCAATTTTGTTTTAAAGCTGAGAGTGATCTGCCCAATGATTGAAAAAATTGTACCAGTAAGTTGAAATTAGTAAATGTACAATTTTTTTTGCTCAGCCCGTGGCAACGCACGGGCATTTTTGCTAGTAAGTGATTATGGAGTATGATGGTACATTAACATGTCGTGTTCACTATGGGCGTTCAATTGCTCTTGGATCTTCCAAGTGGGTTTCCGGGCACGCTTGGGACGTCCTCCTTGTCCAGAGCTGGGTAGGACAGCCTGCTCTGACGACTCATCTTTAGATTGTTTTGTCTTGGTTTTCATTCTTCTGGAATTTACCATCTCTGGCTCCCGCTGGTTTGGTTTTCGACGAGGCTTGGTTCGGTTCTGTGAACAAGTCTGGTCCCTTGGCCTTTTTCTCGGCTCTGTTCCTCTTTTCACGAGGGACTTGTTCAATCCACGTTTCCGTCTTGGCCTCCCCGGGATCGAGTTCTTTATCACTGGAATTCGTCTCATCACACACGAATGTTGGTAAGGGAAAATTTGCTGAGGAGTTGCCAAGCAATCATGTGTGCACCATAGGTCTAATGTGAGAGACTCCATGCAGAGGGCGAATACGGCCCCAGGGAGAGCTACGAAGACGATCGTCTCGTCGGTTGGATGGAAGCCCACCGGCGTGAGAGGATCAAACGTCCCTGGCGGTACGTTCTTGTCACTCATGAAAGCGGCCGCCTCCGGGTTCAGCTCCATGAGCTGGGGGACGCCGGCCCAAAACGCCAGCACCCAGTCGTGGCCTGTCACGTCTTGTATCCACAACTCGATCAACCACGCGTCGGACTGCGCGTACCGGACGCCATCGATGACGCCGGCCCCAATGCAACGGTTCTGCTGGCCGTCGGCGAGGCGGCGAGGGAGGCCGAGGTATTCGATGCGGTTGCTGAGGCTGATGTAACGTAGGGCCTCGTCCGTGTGCGGCTGGATCCAGTAGGCGGTGTCGCCGGCGAGGATCGGCGGCGCGCGGAAGTTGTCCATGTAGGAGAGGCCAAATGGCACAAACACTCGCCTCGCCTCCCACTCGCCCGTCTCCGAGAAGAATACGCCCGCTTCAAGCCTGTCACTTGTTTCCTCCATCGGCCACTGCAAGATGACCACTTGGAAGCGCCTCTCCTGGTTGCTGTGGACGTCCTCGTCCATCGTCAGAAACCCGCATAGCCGCCGGACGTTGTGGAACGGGTACTCCGGGAGAGCCACGGACTCCCCCGTCACCGGGTTGCACACGTAGTAGTGCATGTTCCAGAAGGCGCCTCTGGTGCAGAGGATGAAGTCGCCCGGCGGCGCCGAGTTCACGATGGCGATGCAGTCCGGGTCATCGCCGCAGAGCCGCATGACCTCCTCCTCCTTGGCGCTGGGGCGGGGCAGGGAAGCCGCCAGGTCCTTCATGGACACGAGCTTCTCGCCGGCGTCCGCGAGGAAGCGCGGCTGCTCGGGCCTCCCGGGAGGCTGGAAGAAGAAGCCGTGGCGATGCCAGTAGCGGAAGCTGAAATCGAAATCCTTGCCGTTGGCGAGGGCGTTGTAGCGCCGGGAGACGGCGCTGAGGCGGAAGAGGGACTTGGGCGACAGGCGCGGGAGGATCTCCTCCACGAGCAGGTCGTCGTGCAGAACATCCATTGAGTTGCACCGATACTACGCCGATCAGCAGGCCAACGGCGATATATATATGCGTGTATCTGCAAGGAAAGACTCGATCGGCGTACTCGAGTCTGAGTCGAGGAAGAGTACGTGGACGAGTTGGACATTAGGTGTCCTGCAGCTCATGTGGATATCAGCCTTGCCTTCTGAACAGGAACGCAGCCGATTATTATACCACTACTACGCAGCAGGAGGAAAAAGAAAAAATACTCAGCATTAGCGATCAACTTAAAGCCTACACGTTAAATAAAAATGTCATTGTCTCAAAAATGCGTACGCCACACTATAGCATGTTACAAGAAACTACTGTTTATTTAAAAGAACAAGAAACCATTGTGTCCATGATCATTGCAACCAGAAAGGGTAAACATGGGTTGTCTATGGTACTTGATTCAGCTATGAATTCAGCAAATCCAATCACCATACGAGGCATTACAGACAAATTAATGAACCTACACGACCCAAGCTTAGCACATTCAATAGCCAAGCAAAATTCTTAACGCAGAATATTCAGTAGAGTAAACGGAATCTTATATCTGAACCATACTTCAATCCAGGCCCGTGCAGAGCGCAGTTAGGTACCTTTGGTTGGTCGTTCAGCCCCCACAATGGCGTCTTGGGATGGGCGGTGGGGCACAACAGGAAAACTCAACGCCGCCTCAAAGACGAAGCACTTCACGATGCGGTCGCGGGACCTGGGGTTGGCCATCTTCACGGAGCGGGCCATGCGGCCAAGGTCGATTAGGTTCTCCTCCATTAGCCACTTCAAGTTATAGATGTCGGGCTTGTCGGCGGAGAGGTAGGGCGCGAGCGGGCAGTCCGGCGGGCACTCGACGCGCTGGTGCCTGCACGCTGCGCACGCCGGGTGAGACGGCGAGGGCGAGGACGCCGTGGAAGAGCACGTTGATTCCGAAGACAAAGATGTAATCAAAGATCTGGCCGTCGCCGACGAGGAAGACATGCCTACGCGACCTGATGTGTGGATTGGGGAAGTTTGGGAGACACGACTCGACCAGGGATTCAGTATGTGTGGGTGCCGGAATTTATACGGGGCGAGACTATTTTGGTTACGAGTAGGACACGGTAGGTTTTTAGGTGGCCCCGTTTGGACGATTGTTGATCGTGTTGAGCATAGGCTGCATTGCTTTCCCATTCTAATCTTCATCATAGAGTACTTTATATGTAACTAGCAAAAATACCCGTGCGTTGCCACGGGCTGATCGGGAAAAAAATCCCTCAATATTGTTTTAATAGATTTAATGTTACTCATACAACTATTATATTCGTTTTAAACTTTATGGTTGACTTGACTATACATATGCAGTTGTGCTTTATAGATTTACATATGCAGTTGTGCTTTTAAATAAAAACAAAGTTTTTCAAATTATCAATGCAATGTTTATGAAGAAACTTATACAAATTAGGGAAAACATAAAGATAGATGGCTTCCCTTTATCAAACTACATCCGACGGTGGATAAGTCAATAAGAAAAATATAAATCATATGATTCTTTTTTGAGGTCGGTTCACTTCACCTAGATACAAAAACAGTAACTCATCAAATGCAAAAGTTCGCTCAAGTATAAACAATGGTTTATGCTTCAAAGATTTCTGAGTTGGAAACAAACACCTTGTTTATTTACAATCATGACTATGAATCGAATTACTCATATGCAAAATTATGTTTGAAATTGCACCAGGCATCACTCCTAACGCGATATTGCATTCAGAACACCAAAACACCCAGCCACCCTCCACACAGCTTCGCCTGCACGCTCCACTCATGCCCAAGCCTAGGTCATGCCGGTGCATGCATGACCACCAGATCGTCATGGTCTAATAGCTTCTGATACATTCCGAACTTGAAGCCATGAAAAAAATCCTGGTGATGTTTCATAGGACAGCAACTCCCAACTTTTTAGCATGCATGTTGTTTGTCACCACAAACTCACCGAGCTCTCTCCATATGCCATTCCGAAACAGATGTTTGCTTCAAGAAACAACAGACTTTGCAGGGTATTATGATCCTTGCAAAATGGTACATGAACAATCTCACCTAAAATATCAGATATCTATAGTTTACAACTACAATGGAAGGGAAACAACTGTGCTCTTGGGCAATCAAATTCAGATGACACATGAGACGAGAAGAACAATTCAACAAGAGTAGCAAGCATAACTCACTCTGATTTGACAAAGGTTCAGGTTTTCTTTTTCTCCTATTCAGCTACACAGGTCAATTTAGAAAAGAGGCAATGAACCAATCTCCATTGCAAGCACTCCTAAATTGTTGCAGAATAGCACATCTAGCAATCTAATAGACCAAGTAGAAACGGGGAAAGGATTGACAAGTTCAGAATTTTTTTTAAAAAACATCATTCAAGTTGGAACGCACTTTATTCTGATCACGGTGAACTTGTGGAGATTCACCACTTCAATTCTGAAACCTGGGCGTACAAAGAAAAAAAAAAGAAATGGTAGCAGAAGTATTACAATCAAATTATTGTGATTGATATCCTATCACAGAAACCAATTGTAAAATGGAGTATGTACAAGCATTCCTTAATTAGCATAGATATGCAAAGTATCAGCTGAATGCTCTTTCAGTTTCATAAAAAGTCAAACATCAAATCACTTTGACTCCAGCTAGTTGATTATGATTACAGTGTCAAACTATCATAATTAGGTAGCATGTAATGTCATGGATGCCGCTTATATCTTTGAACGTTTTATACCGGTAAAGCAACTATAAGAGACTGCACTTTAACAATGAAATTAAACAAAAAGGTTACTTCGGAATCTGCAGACTACTCCCCACAATAGTACCAGCAGCAAGAAACCATTTTAGTGATGAACTGAAACTTCTGTTGTCAAAACCAAAAACAAAACAATTAAAAACAGGATGCTATAAGCCTGTGCAAAACCAAATATTTCACTTCAATGTTAGCCTACATCTAAGCATTTTTGACTATAAAAATCAATAAAGGCACATGAATCACTGTCAGACGGACTCGAAATAAGCTTGTTCAGATTAAATAGAAAAAAGAATGCACCTGTCAATTGGTCACTCCCTAGTTGCTAAAGAATATTCAGGCCCGGAGCTGCATGAGCTTGTACGTGGCTTGTCATGGATGTTTTCTGGAGTGTATCAGTCACGGAAAATCAAATCAGGTTTTCTTTGAAATTCATTATGTCTTTCTGCTTTGACTTGTAATTATCTTCCACCAAACCCTATATGGCATTTAAGGTCTAATAAATCCACTCTCAATGAAAATCAGAAATGTCAGTATGAGCTTTATGACAACCAATATGATCTAATATAACTGAAACTTTTGATAATCTATCAAATTACAGATGAAAAATCATCGTTCGCTTTACAGAACAAGAGAGCAAAGGATACTTTTCTAGCAGTATAACAAGGGACATCACAACGTCTTCCACATCCGACTCATGAAGGTAATCTGGATAAAACTCGTGCTTAGTGCCACAAACCTGTAATAATAAGATTCACAGGTTTACCAAACAATTATGCGGAGACTGACAAAAGAACAAAGTAACGCAGTAAGAAGCTATTATTACCTCAAACAACATAGTTAAAATTTGAAATATCACAGAGAGAATTCCTCTTTGATTCGTACTCCTCGACCAACTTTTTGACAGCATGGCCTACCAGTCTGCCATTATGTTTCATGATATCTGCATGTTGAAAGAATGCTAGAACTAAGAAAGTTTTCCAAAGATGAAATACGATACATATATATTTTCATAATAATAACAACTCAACTTAATCATGTTAGCACAAGAACCGTTAAATCCTTGGATGGTAAACATCAGTCTCCACTCTCCAGTGCAGTCCAAAGGTATTCTTACGTTTTACATCCAACCAGGTGAGGCCTAGCAAATGGCCCTCGGTCTGACTAATTTCTCTAACAAGGTATCATAAGCAACCGGAGTTTAACAAACTAAACTGAACTAACCATAGGACAGGCAGTGAAACCACCAATTGCCAAATTCACCATGCTGAGAGGCAAGAAACGAAAGGATAAAGGCCAGACTGGATCACGGCAGCAGGACGGCTAGTCCTCCTAAACCCAGAAGCCAGATGAACCCTTCGTAGCAGGTTCCCAACCATGGAAGCACACACAATTCAAAATTCAGCAGTGTCGCGGAGAGAGGGAAAGAGAAAGAGCAAGGTGGCGCTAACCGAGAGATCGCGCGCTTCCGCTTGGATTGTGGCGGCGCGAGCCCCTGCGCCTCGTCCTTGAAATCTCCGCGGGCGTGGTCCTCCTCCTGCGGCCGTGGCGGCCGGCCGCGCTTCTGCAGCAGGACCACCAAACGGAGCTGGTGGACGACGAACGGAGTAAAGACGGGGCGAGGCATGGGGCGACTTCACGACCTCATCTAGACGCGGGTGAAGGCGAGGACGGCCACGAACGCAGGCTCATCAATGGCGGCGCCGGTGAAAATTAGGATGGGGAAGGGAGCGGCGGCAGGCCGTGTCCGAACTGCGGGTCGGTGCTGGGAGGAGGCAGGTCTTCGGAGGAGACGGCGGCGGCGGCCGGAGCGAGGGAGCCGAGAGGGCCTACGCCCTGGGACGGGCAGAGAGCGGCGGCGGCGACGGGCAGAGCTGAGCCGAGAGCGCCTGCGGCCTTTTTATTTTCTAATCACGGGGCGGGGTGGGGCCCACCTGTCGACACCAAAATTTTTCAGGAGGGAGCCGAGACGCACGGTGGAGTCACAACGAAAATAAGGAGTAGAAGATTGTGATGATTGTTAGCGCAACCTACGGAGTCCATGACTGACACGACTTGTTCTCCACACGACTCAATGTTCCCCACGATTCTCGTGGTCAGGATCTGATAGAATCAGTCATAGGCTGTTAGGTCTAGCGGATGGCTCGCTCCACGGCTCATGTACATCGTACTCGTGCCTATTCATAAGCCTCCTCGTATCAATACAAGTGATGCGCTCATTCTTTCCAATTCTCTAACTCTTACATGGTACTAGAGGGCTCATCCATCTTCGCCATGAGTGACACACACAGCGCAGTTGCCAACGCCACCGCCGCCGCCATGGGCACGCCATCATCACCGGCCTTTGGCATGCCCACCTCTCCGTCCATGAGTTCAACCTCTGCTCCGACCTTTTCTGCTTCCACTCCGGCGTCATCTTCATCAAGCGGCGGCGTTCCCCTCTCCCAGGCGATCTACAGCGTCAACATCAAGACGCTCGTGCCATACACCCTCGACATGCATGCGCACAACTTCACCAAGTGAAGCACCCTCTTCCTCCTCATTCTCGGCAGATTCAATCTGTGTGAACACGTCGACGCCGACGCCGAGCCACGATGACCCTGAATGAGTCAAGGAGGACCTGACCGTCATCAATTGGCTCTTCAACACGATCTCTGAAGATCTCCTCGACACGGTGCTCAAGCTCAAGAATCCAACCGCCTTCAAGGTTTGGACCAAGCTCGCTGGCTACTTCACCGGCAACAAAGCCAGCCGCGCCATCACGCTCGAGTCCGAGTTCCATGGCCTCTCCCAAGGTGAGCTTTCCGCTACGGCATATTGCAATCGTCTTCAACAGCTCGCCAATGCCCTGGAGGACTGCGATCAACCCGTCTCCGAGCGCACCCTCGTCCACCAGATGGTCCGCGGCCTCAACCCCAAGTACGCCGTGCTGCGGACCCTGCTGCCTCGCCTGTCTGCCTTCACATGTTCATGGACGCCCGAGATCTACTCCTTCGCGACGAGCAACCGCGGCCACAACAGGAGGCTCAAGCCACCACGACCGCGATGGTGGCCACCGGCGCCGCCGCCGGCAACGGCGACTCCCCTGCTCCGCGCCAAGAGAACAACAACCGCGCCGTCAACACATCACCAGGCGACCGCGGCCGCGGCCGCAATGTCTGTGGGCGCGGCGGACGCGGACGCGACGGTTGCTACGGAGGCGGCCGCGGCCAGAACCAGCACGGATCATGGCCCTCTCTTCCGCCATGGCTCATGGGCTGGGGTTCGCCATGGCGCTCGCCGTGGACTGGTGCCACTGGACCCTGTGTTCTGGGCTCTCGGCCTCAATCATCGTCTTCCGGGCAGTCGTACCAGGCCTCCGTGCAGCCGACAACTACATCATCACCTCTCGCCGGCTAGCAGTGGGACACCTCCAGCCTCATGCACGCGCTACACGTGGCATCTCTGCAGCAGCAATTCCCCTCCGGACAAGAGTGGATCATGGACACCGGCGCCTGAGCCCTCTGGTACCATGTAATACAATGATGTTGTACAAATGCTATTCTAAAAAAAAAAATTACACTGGACACTTGATGGCTTTATGGGTTGCATTATTATTTGACCTAGTTAACATTTGTTGATGTTTGCTTGTGTGGTTTGTTCTGTATTACCTTGAGTGAGCCATCATCACTAACTTTTTTGGTTCTCTTAGTAAGACAGACGGTGTTTCTGTGAAGTGGTTGTCCCAGAAGGAGAAGGGCTCGAAAAGACCCCAACTAAAGGGCCCTTTCACCTCACACGTCAATAGTATTTGATTTAGTTAAAATTATGTAAATTTAGCCTTATCCTTGGTTACCTTAGATTTTTTTGTAAGCTCTGTTGAAATTAAGACCCTTCACTATCTCTACCACATATGTATAAAATGTACACCGCAAATCTGCCTAAGAGACACAAAATGAGCACAATTCACCACCTTAATGGAATTGAGAGGATGAGGACAAACCCTTTCTACCTCGGTGGGGTTGAAAGGAAATTACGTCAATGGGCTTTCGACTATTGTGATGGATCTGTTGAGTACGTGAGGTTTGTAGTAATGTGACGGTGAAATTTTCTAGAAATTAGCTAGAAAATTCTCTGTATATTTCTATAGGTAGGACTCATTTGTTAGAGTTCTTTAAGACCAGAAAATCTGAACATCTCGGAACAGATATGCTCACGTAGGACCAGGGGATGAAAGAGAGGGGGCGACGCGGCGGGCGACCTGCCTAGGGTTTCCCCGCCGCCGCTGGCCGCCGCCGGCCCCTCCGTCCGGGGAAGCCACTCCTCCCCCACGTCTCTCCCCTTCCCCTCCCCTTCCCTCTACAGCCATTCTCTCTCCCTCTCTCGCACAGTCAGCTCCTCCCCGCCACGGTCGTCGCTTTCGATGGTCGTCGCCATCCACTCCGGCTCGCCGATGGCTGCAGCTGGGGGCTGGGTCGAGCTTGCAGCTGGGTCGCCGCTGTCCCTCGCTCTGGCGGCCAGATCCAGCGGGAGCCGTGGAGGGAGCCTCGGGCATGGCGGCGTCGACACCCAGATCCAATCGCCGCTTCCTCGCCCTTCCTCCGTCCCGATCGCCGTTGCCAACATGGCGAGGTCGCCGTCGCCTTTCACTCAGGTTGCGGAATCCAATGGTCGCCTTCCCCAAGCAGCTGGGTGTGGCGGCGCCTGCCCCAAGCAGCTCCAGCTGCCGCCGCCTTGTTCCTCTGCCATTTCGCTCGCCGTCGCTGCCGTGGTTGGGCTGCTGCCGTGCGAGGGGATGCAAGGCAAGCCTTCTCCTTCCCCTCCGTGTCATTCCCCTACGCTCCAGGAGCAATTGGAAATCGCTCTGGATGTGGTTGCTCGATTGGGCAATGCTGAAGAAAAGCGGACGCTTTTTGCGGCCGAAAGGTCGCTCCGTGAATTCTTGCAGGCCAAAATTTCCTCTTTGGAATCCGAAGTTGCAACACCTCCGGTGGACACGGTCGTGCAACTTCCTTTCCCAGGTGCCATGGTCGTGCAGCCCGAGCACACGCAAGTGCAAACTGCTACTCGCATTCGTGATGCAAGGCCTACTGCAGCAAGGAGTCCACCACTGGCTCAACGACCCGCTATTGTTCCTGCACTGCCCATGGCTGTTGGTGTCAGGGCCAATGCCCGGCGCGCAGCAGCGGTTGCCCACTACAAAGTCAAGGAATGTCATGCTGATGGTAGATTGTTGGTCGTGGCCCCAGATGATGGGCAGATGGTCGTGCCTGATTCAGTTGTTGTCCAGGACAAGCCCCCATTGGCTGCCAAGGACGTCTCTTCGTCCAGTTGCAAGTCAGATAGTATTGGTTACAATGCTGATCGCAGTTGCAAGTCAGATACAATTGATTTCAAAGCTGGTCGCAAGGCCAATGGAGTGATCGGTCGATGCAATGTGTTGCCTGCAAGTAATGTCCAGGCTAGGTCGCGTTTGCATTATCCTGGACAGGGTGCCAAGTTCATGAAGTATCCAAAGGTTGCTACGATGAAGGTGTGCTGCAAGGGAGCTGCATAGATGGGGATTCTTCAATGTGCTCTTGCAACCAAATGCCATGGAGGCTCTACAAACTCTGTATCTCTTTGCGCAGCCACGGAGAAGGCAATGCTCCTAGAGTTGATTGCGGTCGATTGGTCGGTGGCGACTACAAAGAATGGACATTGGAACGAGGGAAGTCAAGGTCGTCTCACAGGCCATCGATGTCAGGATGTCGTCCCTGGTCTCCTCTGTTGGTAGGACGTGTAGGAGAGTAGCTGGTAGTGTAGGTTATTTTCTGTTGTTGCGGGTTGTGTTTGTTTTCCCTTTTCTTGTGATGTGGGTCGGGGGTCGCCTTTCATGCCGCGAGTAGTCGCCTTAGGTTTCGGTGAGTGTCGCCAGTTGGTGTCTGTACCAATTTGGTGTGTAGGTCGCGTGTGATGTTGTAAACCTCTCTTCTTCTAATGAAATACGTGCAATGCACGTTCTAGAAAAAAAAAGACCAGAAAATCTAATGACTGAAATCACTTTAAGTGGTGGTTCATATATGAATCAAAACAGTCAAAACACTCGGTCAGAATGCTTCACGTACGGTCTATTTGTACGAGTTTGTTAAAATAGCCTCTAATGCATTGTCAAAATAGCCTCCATTTGCATCTCTTGATCATCGCAATTCAGCAAATGAAATTTGGGAAGCCTCTATTGGAGAAACGAGAAATGTGAAAAAGGAGGCTATAGGACCCTTTTGCGGAAAGGCCTAACAGTATTGGGCCAGATTGAGACTGAAATCAGGCCCAGCACCGCATAGATCGTCGAAGCATCATCGCACCATCTTCTCCAGGGAGCACCAGCGCCGCCGGAGCCGCCTTCTGCTCGCTGGAGCACGCCAGACAGCTACACCTGGTGGAGCTCTTCCCACCTCGTCTCGTCTTCAACCTACTTGGGGTTGGTCGCGTGGAGTGGAGATCCATCCCATTGCGCCTCCCTAGGACCGGACCGGCGAGCAGAACCAGGCGAGGTATGGGTTCCCTGCCCTCCCCTTCCTCAACCCTAGATGGCCTCTTGCCCCCTTGATATTTGGCCATGGTTAGTTCTGGAACATTTTGGACTGCGGAGGAAGATGGATGCATCTGAAATTGATCCGAAGAATGCATGTAGGATGGAGATTGCAGTTTGTTCGTTCCCCACATAGTGAATTAGTAATCTATAATCCATCCATGGTTTTGGTTCGGCTTGATTAGACTCTTCTCGTTCTCTTAGCGTGCAAAATTGATTGAGCTCAGCTGATGCCATAGGCATTTGGAATGCAAGGTTGCTTTTGCAGTTTATTTTCCCAAATCTTGGGGGTTTAGCTCAACCTTCAAGCGCCAATTGTAGACTGCAGCGAGTTGGAGTGAGTTAGTTTGGGCGTTGGGACTTTGGAAATGGAATTTTAATTAGCTTCGGATTGAGAAATTTGTAGTGTGCTTACCAGATTCTTTTCTTGTGTTACTACTTGGCAGGACGAATTGCAGGTCGCTATTCGTGCAGCCAGGAGCAAGTTTCGTACAACAAAAGATAGAAGATGGGTATCCTTGAGAGGATCAAGGAGATCGAGGCCGAGATGGCTCGGACTCAGAAAAATAAAGCAACAGGTTTTGTTGTCTTCACTATCTGACAGCTATGCCACTTATGCTTATCTCTGTATGCTGTTTGTTCCTTCTTCTTTTTTGTACAACCGCATTAGCACATGCGCAGTATGGTTTAGTGAGCCCACAGGGAGTAGGTTCCTTATTTTTGGGTTGTGGTTCATCAACTGCCACATTGGTCGTGCCGCCTATATTGTCATGCCTCCAATAGCATTTAACTCTTCAGCCTGTTTTGTACCCCACTTATTGGAGATGTAGGTCATTTTAGGATTTGTATTGGTTAAATCAATTTCTTCTTTGATCATCGATATGTAATGAGTCACGTAGATTGACAACATATGATTGATGCATATATAATTACCACTAAAATACTAGCATAATATGTAGATGATACATATTATGTTGTCTTTCATGTCAATGCCCTAAGTGATTCACATTTCGGATCATACAGTATGCTAGAATTTCTCATCATTCTACTACTCAATGCTGCAAATGTCTGGGTTAATGACCACAAGCTGTTTCATTTTAGCATCCACTGTGGATAAATAATAATTCTAAATTTGTAGGCATAGTTAGTACAGGACCACTGATTCAACAACATTCTTTTTGCATACTTGTATAGTTATATTTAATATCACATGTATAATGTTAAATTTTGTGCATGTTATGACAACTAAATAGTCAAATACTATCTCGTATATCCAAATAGGATTGTTTTCTCTACACTGAATATGTTGGAAACAACTCTTGATCATACAACTACCATTTGTGTGTACATAATTAGCATAACCATCCCTAGTCCATCATTAGTTTTTTCTTGCACATTATGTTGTAATCGATAATGAAGTTTTTTTTCTTGCATATTGTATCTAATAACTTTTTTTTTCTTCACTTGTCATACAGAATATCATCTTGGACAGCTGAAGGCAAAGTTAGCTAAGTTGAGGACACAATTATTGGAGCCTCCAAAGGTATTGATACATCTGGATCCTGAATAGTTGTTTCCCATGGAGTTTTATAACTTGGATAAAAATTCTATCATCAGCTATTATTTATTGTTTCCTGGCCATTTATTGCTAAGTCTTCAACATGTCGAGTAATATGACCTAAATATAATAGATATGGGAGTTCCTTGCATCATCTGACATTATAGTTTGGTCATATAGGGTTCTACTGGAGGCGGAGATGGTTTTGAAGTCACAAAGTTTGGACATGGTCGTGTTGCACTTATTGGATTTCCCAGGTCTACTTCTTATGCCTAAGAGTCGAGTATCAGAAAAGTCCTGTGTTTCAAATCTTTCAGTTTGTGCCTGTGGATTTATTTTACTTGGAGTCTATTACAATCAGTTGGAGAATCTTGCGTGTTCTACATATATAATCTGATTCCTTGTATGTTTGGCTCATGTGAACTAACTCTTGTAACTATGGCTTGTATATATGTAAACCAAATATTTCTGTTTAGTTCTATTTATGCCAAACTTTCTATTGTCGAATACCTTATGCTGGATTTTTTTTCTCTTATTTGTTATGCAAAGCAGAAAATGTTCAATGCAGTTAGTAGTTTATAAGCAATACATCTCATGTATTGTGACTATTTACTTTTGCAGTGTTGGAAAGTCTACCCTTTTAACTATGTTGACTGGGACACATTCTGAAGCTGCATCATACGAGTTCACCACCCTCACTTGCATTCCTGGTATTATTCATTACAATGATACCAAAATCCAGCTTCTTGATCTTCCTGGTATCATTGAAGGAGCCTCTGAAGGCAAGGGCCGTGGTAGGCAGGTATATATGCTGCAAACAGTTCATTTATTTACAACATGCTGGGTTCTTTCACTGACTAATCACCCCGTGATAATTTTTAATGCCATGTTACACTCGTTCTTGTTTTCAGGTTATTGCTGTTGCAAAATCATCAGATCTCGTCCTGATGGTTCTGGACGCCTCTAAGGTAACTAGTTAACTTGATAAGTTTTTGCACTTTTGCTACATTGTTTTCCTATTCTCTTATTCAAACTTTATGACTGTTGTGTTTGGTAAGCATAATTAAGCTTCTATGGTACAAGAGAAGGGGATGGGCAGATATCTAGGTCTACTACATAGTATGCGTCTCTCATAATCTCACCGATAAACATAAAATTTGTGTTCAAATACTTTCATCTTATTCTTTTTGCTATTTTAAGTTGAGAATTCTTACAAATCTTAGTGGAACCTTTTAAAAATATACACGATCGCTTGATAGTTCTTGCATAATCTTAGCGAATGATGTTGGTGTAGATCGCCGCACTTCAAGACGTGATGTACCCCCCCCCCCCCCCCCCCCCCCCCCTTCCTTCTTCTTTATGTCTGTTTAGAGATTTATTAGATTATTGTTCTTAATGACATTTCAGAGTGTGTTTATTATATAGGGTCCAAGCATCACTTTATATTCTTTTGCTAATTAGATTATTGTTCTTATTGTCATTTCAGAGTGAAGGGCATCGCCAAATATTAACTAGAGAACTGGAAGCTGTTGGACTCCGTCTCAACAAAAGGCCGCCTCAGGTATATATGTGCTTTTTTTGAATGTGACAAATAAAACGGATGTAGAAAAACATACAGAGGACACTATTTCAAACTGACTTTGTAAGAACATAAGAACTAAGATGAACTCTACGGAACATATTGAACATGCTGGGTATGATTATAATCCACAGATCAAATATTGCCAGCCCTACAGTTAAAGGCAGTCCTTGAAACGCTGAGCCATGGATGAGAAGTTGGAAAGAGATTAATGCCACTTCTCATGGCACCTCTCAGGCATGGTGCTTCACAATCTGTGTTGGATGGTCTGTAACGCGTGGGCATGTGAAACATAGCAGTGATCTAAGTCATCCCATAATGTCATCATTTAATCCTAACTGAATCAACTGACTGCGTTTGTTTCTTAGCTAGGATTGTATTCCAAAGTTTTACTAAGTAGCCAAAAGTTTAGTGCAACGAAAGGATAAATTTCACAGCCTTAACCCCTATACAATGGGAACATATGTTAGTTTCTCACAAAGAAAATCAATTAGTGTAGACAAACACATGTCTAGTTAGGGGTTCAGGATCCATGATGTAGTCCTTTAAGCACAAAATATTAGTGGCGTAATAAATGTGATTGTTGTGTAGTCACAACTCACAAAACACTAATTCAATCTAGTGTCACCTGTTGAAGCAGCCCTGTCCCTTATAATACTATGCACAGAATTCTATGTATACCCATTTCTTTTTTGTTTGGATACGGATATCATGAAAGGTGGGTTCTAATTAATGTTTGATTTTCTGTGGAATGCTGTCAGTTATAAAAGGACCGGATAAGTGCCATCCTAATTGTGTTGTTACTTGAGCAACTAGTTCTTTGAATCTGTTGTTATATCACTGCCTATGCACTACCTTCTAGTCCTAGATGAGGCCTAAATTTGCAGTTGGTGTTAACAAATATATGCTCTGTTGCTTTTTGATTCATGTGGCGTTTTGATTTATGCATTTAATATTATTCCATCTAAATTCACCACTGACCCATTGTTCTATCTTTTGTACAAAGATATACTTTAGAAGGAAGAAGACTGGCGGGATTTCATTCAACACTACCGTGCCTTTGACTCATATTGATGAGAAGCTCTGCTATCAGATTTTGCATGAGTACAAAATTCATAATGCTGAGGTGTGTGTATGCTTGTGTGGGTGTGCATGTTCGTCTTTGCAGTAGACTTAACTGTTGTTTGTTCCTTTAGGTATTATTCCGCGAAGATGCCACTGTGGATGACCTCATTGATGTCATTGAAGGAAATCGGAGGTACATCAAATGTGTTTATGTGTATAACAAGATTGATGTTGTTGGTATTGATGATGTGGATAACCTTGCTCGGCAACCAAATTCACTTGTGATTAGCTGCAATTTGAAGGTATGTTTCATCTGTCTCCTTTGTCAATATGACCCTATATTTGTTTGTTATCCCCAAAAATTATAATACTGTATTGGCATCTTTAAAACGTTGTGCATATAATTGAGTTCTGTACAGTTTTTCTTTCGATCTTTATGTCTTCACGTGTCTGAAATTATTCATCTGCGCAGCTGAACTTGGACAGGCTGCTGGCAAGAATGTGGGATGAAATGGGCTTAGTGAGAGTGTACACTAAGCCACAGGGTCAGCAACCTGATTTCACAGATCCAGTTGTTCTTTCTACTGTAAGATCCCCACCCACCCACCCAATATGCAGTTCACTTCCAGCTGTACTATGAGGAATAGGCTGGTTGATGACCATTGTTTTTGTGTCATCAGGATAGAGGTGGCTGCACAGTTGAAGACTTCTGCAACCATATCCATAGAAGTTTGCTCAAGGATGTGAAATACGTGCTTGTATGGGGAGCCAGTGCAAGGCACTATCCGCAGCATTGCGGGCTTGGCCATGTTCTTCAAGACGAGGATGTTGTCCAGATAGTAAAGAAGAAGGTTATCATCTGATCTGAGGCTAAAGTCACCATATCTTAATATAATTTAAAGATATCAATATGTAGTTTGCATATGAAAACTTCAGTTTCGATTGCTATGTATACTAGATGTATTCAATAACTTCAAAGTTGCTAAACATTTGAATTGAAACATTCAGGAAAAGGAGGAGGGCGGGCGAGGCCGGTTCAAGTCGCACACGAATGCACCTGATCGGATATCCGACAGGGTGAAGAAGGCTCCTCTGAAGCAGTAATCGGATCACAAGTGCATCGCAATCAGCCCGTCCAAACTAGATGAACACCTATGAATCGGATAATCTGGAGCTAGCTGAGCTGGGTGCTACTTTTTGCAGCCCTATTTTGTGCCAGAAGGGCCATATTTGAAGTACTCACTTAGCAACCCTGTATCTCTGCGCGATGCCTTTCACTTGTACCACCATGAAAGGTTATGCATTCTCTTCAGATACTGTGTTGTGGGCATGTGTTACCTGCCATGAGGCTTTGCATAGATAACGAGAGTTATGCTACGAGCTTGCTTGTTGATACCATCTGTGCTGTGATAGGATTTGAAACCTGCAAGTTAATAAAAGGAAATGCTAGACTGGCTTCGCGTGTGAACGTGTGTCCTCTTGCGTCTCAAACTTTGCGAACGACGTGTCGAGCACGGATTGGCACGATCAGTGCCTTCCACGTCTCCACCTAACGGGTTGCGAGCAGCAGGCGATTACTTGCACAAATCGCACCCGCTAGGAAAAGTACAAGTTAAACGGGTTCAAATCTCTGACCCGCAAACTGCTCTCGCTCGCACCCTCTCTCCATCTCCCGCTCTCTCGCCGGCGATGACGCCGCCGGCGGCCGCGGCGGGGCGGAAGCCACCGGCCGTTGTGCTGCTCCTCTGCGTCGCGTTCTGCTTCCTCCTACTTCTCCTTGGCTCCTATTCCCCTCGACTCGAGCCCCATGGCCGCAGCCATCACCGTCGCCTCAAGCTCCACCCGAGGAGCTCCAAATCCGCCGCCTCCTCCTCAGGTGCCGCTCCTGGGGTGAACGGGGGGCAGGAGCAGCAACATCACCACCACACATTTGACCCGGCCATAGCCGAGGTGGAGCACCGGCTGGAGGACAAGGAATGGGAGCGCGAGCACTACCGCCTCCTCCACGGGGAGGACGGCGACGGCGGGCCGGACGAGCACATGAAGGACTGGGAGGAGTTCCTCAAGGAGGAGGAGGATCTCATCAACGACGACGAGCGCTTTAACCTCGACGCCCGCATCCGCGAGCTCTTCCCAAAGATCGACCTGGCCCCGCAGGACGGATTCGTATCCCTCGACGAGCTCATCAAGTGGAACCTCGAGCAGGGCAGGGCCGACCAGCTCCACCGCTCCGGTAGGGAGATGGAGCTGTACGATAAGAATGGCGACGGGATCGTCTCCCTCGAGGACTTCAAGGCACGGCGCCAAGAATTCCACGGTAACGTGCTAGAAACTCTCTGCTTTTCATTGTAGATGAAGCAATGAATGCAAAAGATTTTGTACTTAAAATGTATAATTGTGAGCATGTTTGATTCATGACTTGCAGGAGAGGGCAATATGCTGGGCTTCCCGTGGTGGAAGGAGGAACACTTCAGTGCTTCAGATGCAAACGGCGATGGTTTCCTTGATAAAGCTGAATTTAACGAGTAAGCGTTCAATTGGATTGTACCAAAAGATTAAATCTCCTTTATGATTCTTGATTATTTACTAACCTCTTCCTTTTAATTGTTTTGCTGCCACTTCAGTTTCCTAAATCCAAGCGATTCTGAGAATCCCAAAATCATCAATTTGCTCTGTAAGCAAGAAATAACGTGAGTGCTTCTTCAAATTTATCACTGTATCTATGTGGTACTATGTTTGCACAACTTCAGCACTAATCAGATAAATTCAGCATCTTTAATGCAAATTAAGGTGCAATATCATGATCATGTATGTTGATTATTCACTTCAACCTTTCAAAATTCTGTTGGTATTTGGTTCATTGATTGGTGAGCATTGCCTTTGTTATGAACGAACGTGGGCTTGGGTAACTAGAGCTGTTGCCCGCTCATCAGCTTAAGAAGAGGTTGGAAGAAGGAGTTTGACTCAAATTGCTTGCTTTATTCCAATCGACCTCGTCTCTTTATATGGAGACGTAACAGATTACAAACTATTGCCGAACAAGTAACAAACTGCTAATCTTCTAGGACTAACTGAATAACTAACTGAATCCATGATAACTACGACTCAAACTAACTTAGCAAGCAAGACACGAACTACCAGCCTACTCCGTAACCTCTTTGGAGTTCTTCTTGTGTCGACGCTGGTAGGTACGGCCCCACATAACATCTCTCCCCTCCTCAAGAAGCAGCTTGTCCTCAAGCTGAAATGTCGGGTAGCACTGTTGAAACTCCGACAAGTCCACCCAAGAAGCAGAGGATGCTGGCTGTCCAGCCCAACGGACTAGCACCTGACGGACGCCGCGGCACAAACGTACCTTGAGAGCGCGTTCTGGAGTTGGTACAGCAGCTCCGTTCTGGATAGGAGGAAGAGCTGGCGGTGCTTCAGGAGGAACACCCGTGAACTTCTTCAAAAGGCCGACATGGAACACGTTGTGAAGACGAGACCGCGCCGGCAGAGCCAGTCGATACGCCACCTCGTTGATCTTTTCCTCCACCTGATACGGCCCAAAGAACCGAGCTTGAAGCTTGCCACGCTGCTGATCAGAGATGGACGCCAGAGGTCGATGACGGAGCCGAAGCAAAACCCAATCTCCAACCTCAAATGAGACATCACGATGATGCTTATCATAGTTGCGTTTGGCGAGCTGCTGCGCTTGCTCCAGACGATAACGGACGTCTTCCAAAAATGCATCTCTGTCCGCCATTGTTTGTGCCACTGCCGCGACACGCGCCTCACCATGTTCGTATGAACGAATGGAAGGCGGATCTCTGCCGTAGACCAATTTGAATGGCGTCTCCTGCAACGACGTATGATACGCCGTGTTGTATGTGTACTCGGCCCACGGAAGCCAACGAACCCAATTGCGAGGACGATCTCCCGTCATGCACCTCAAATACATACCGATCATCTTGTTGACGGCCTCGGACTGTCCATCGGTCTGCGGATGGAATGCAGATGACATGTGCAGCTTGGCTCCTGAAGCGCGGAACAGAGCTTGCCAGAATGTGGAGGTGAACACGGGATCGCGATCAGAGACGATGGAGGTGGGGATGCCGTGAAGTCTGACAATCTCGGAGAAGAAGACGCGTGCCACCGATTCCGCCGTGTACGGGTGCGCCAAAGGAATGAAGTGTGCATACTTAGACAGTCGGTCGACGACGGTGAGGATAACTGATTTGCCGCCCACCTTGGGCAACCCTTCCACAAAGTCAAGGGCGACGTCGCTCCATACTTGAGACGGCACCGGCAGAGGACGCAGCAGGCCGGCAGGACACAAGTGATCCGTCTTGTTGCGTTGGCACGTGGAGCAGCTTTTGATGTACTCTTGCACGACGACGCGGAGATTGGGCGTGTGGAAGTCCCGCTTGAAGCGCTGCATGGTGCGCTGTACCCCTTCATGGCCATCATCGTGCGCTGCAGCAATGAGGGCTGGCAGTAGGTTGGACGTCGGCGGAATGTAGACGCGCTGCTTGAACGTGACGACGCCGTCCGTTAACGCCCACGGCGCGTCCAAGTCGCCCGCAACGATCTGCTCGCGAAGCGCCACCAGGGCCGGGTCGGTGTGTGCCGCCGCCTTGATGTCCGCCATGATGTCGAAACTTGGGGAAGACATGGCGCACACTTGGTCCAGCTCAGCGTCGCGGCGAGAGAGAGCATCGGCGACGATGTTGGTGCGTCCTGGCTTGTACTCAACTGTGAAATCAAAGCCAAGTAGTTTGCTTACCCAATGATGTTGGGGAATTGTGGCGAGCCGCTGATCCAGCAAAAACTTTAGGCTATAATGGTCCGTCTTCACTACGAACTGCCTGCCCCAGAGATACGGCCTCCAGTGCCGTACGGCGTGCACAAGCCCGATCAACTCCCTTTCGTATGCGGCGAGGGACCGGTGGCGAGGTGCGATAGGCTTGCTGAAAAAAGCGATAGGGCCGCCACCCTGGTGAAGGACGCCACCGAACCCGCTCCCGGACGCGTCGCACTCCACCGTGAAAGGTTTGGCGAAGTCCGGCAGTGTCAGTACCGGCGCTGTTGTGAGAGCGAGCTTCAGCTTCTGGAACGCGGTGTCGGCCTCAGCGGACCAGAGGAATCCTTCCTTTTTTAGTAGCTGGGTCAGGGGTGCCGCAATTGTGCCAAAATCCCGGATGAACTTCCGGTAGTAGCCCGCCAGCCCAAGGAAGCCGCGCAATGTGCGTGTAGAGCGCGGCGCTGGCCACTCGAGTACTGCCTGTACCTTGCCACGGTCCATGGCGACGCCAGCAGCAGAGACCACATGGCCAAGGTAGGCGACCTCCTCTGTCCCGAACGAACACTTGGATTTCTTGAGGTAGAGCTTGTGGGCGCGCATAACGTCAAGCACCAGGCGCAGGTGAACCAAGTGGGCAGACCATGACGGGCTGTAGATGAGCACGTCGTCGAAGAAAACCAGCACGAACCGCCTGAGGAAGGGCCGCAGCACATCGTTCATCAGCGCCTGAAAAGTGGCGGGGGCGTTGGTGAGGCCGAACGGCATGACAAGAAACTCGTAGAGGTCGTCATGGGTGCGGAATGCCGTCTTCTCCACATCTTCTGGCCTCATGCGGACTTGATGGTAGCCGGAACGCAAGTCAAGCTTGGTGAAGAACTTGGCGCCGTGCAGTTCGTCGAGCAGTTCATCGACGACAGGGATTGGAAACTTGTCCTTGACTGTGCGCTCGTTCAAGCCGTGGTAGTCGACGCAGAACCTCCACGATCCATCCGGCTTCTTGACCAGCAGGACTGGAGCGGAGAACGCTGAAGTGCTGCGCCGGATCAGCCCCTGTTCCTCCATGGCGCGGCATTGTTTCTCCAGCTCGTCCTTCTGCGCCGTGGTGTATCGATACGGCCGCACCGCGACAGGTCCTGTGTTGGGCAGCAAGTGGATGCAGTGGTCTCGGGAGCGAGGTGGAGGAAGGCCGCGGGGCTCCGCGAAGAGATCGGCGAACTCTGCGAGGAGCGTATCGAGGAGGTTGTCGATGACTGTGGCCTGGTGCGAGGCCTTGGCGCCAGCAACGAGGCCGTGCCACACGACGCGGCGCTTGTTCCACCAGAAGGACATGGCCAACGTGTTGAAGTCCCACAAGATTGGCCCGAGTGTTGCCAGCCACTGTGTGCCGAGGATGATGTCGTAGCTGGACAAGGAGAGGACGAAGAGGTCGGCTTGGAACTTTTCGTCCTTGATGTCGAACGCCGCGTGTTGGACGACACCGGAGCACGGTACGCGTTCCCCGTTGGCGACGGCGACGGACAAGTTGTGACGGGCCGTGGTCTTCAGCTTGCACCGTGTTGCTGCGGTCTCCGAGATGAAGTTGTGGGTGGATCCCGAGTCCAACAAGGCCGCGAACACCTCGTCACCGATCCGCACCTCCACCTGCATGGTGTTGCTGGTCTTGATTCCAGTGATGGCGCTCAGCGAGATGAGGGGCTTGTCTTCGATCTCCGCCGCGGCCAGTTCATCTTCGTCACCGTCGTGTAGCTCCATGTGGAACAGGCGTTTGCAGATCTTGTTGTGGCCTTTGATGAACTTCTCATCGCAATTGAAGCATTGTCCCGTGCGGCGTCGTTCGTCCATCTCCGCCGGCGTCAGGCGACGGACGGTGTGCCCAGCGACGATGGCCGTCGATGTCTGTGGCGTGGATGGCGGGGCTGGCGGGGCTGGCAGAGGTAGTGGCGTCGGGGCGGAGCTTGATGTGGACCCGCGGTAAGAGCCCCGGGTAGGCCGGGCCTGCGCCGCCACGGCTTGATCACGGAGCTCGAAGGAGCGCGCCAAGTTCATGGCGACCTCCAGGGACTGTGGTGCTTGCATCTGCACGTCGAGGCTCATGGGCGGCTGAAGGCCCACCGTGAACAGCTGCACCTGCTGTGATTCGGTGAGGGTGCCAGCTCTGGCCAGGAGGGCCAGGAATTGCTCCTGGTAATCTGCCACGGAACCGGTGCGACGGCACGCGGCCAGATCGCCCAGCGGGTTGGCGCGAAGGGGCGGCCCAAAGCGCAGGTTGAGAAGCTCGGTGAAGCGTCGCCAGGAAGGAGTACCGTTCTCCTGCTCGATTCGCATGTACCAGATCTGCGCGTTGTCGAGCAAGTGGATTGATGCCATCCACGTCTTCTCTTCCTCGATCACCCGAAAGCCGCGGAAGTAGGCCTCGCAGCGGTGGATGAAGGTGAGCGGGTCGCCGCGGCCGTCGTACTTGGGGAAGTCGAACTTGTGGATCTTGGGAACATTGCGGGCGTCGTTGTTGCTGGCGAATTGGGCGAAGCCGCGAGGCGGCGGATTGATCTCCAGGCGTGTGATGGACGCCTGTTGTTCTTGCTGGCGGCGATCGATCTCCGTCAGCTTGGTCTCGACCTCAAGGCGATCAAGTTTGGAGAGGACGGCCTTGAGCATGGCGTTGGTGTCGCCTTCCTCGGCGTTGTCGTCGGGTTTCTTGTTGTCGACCATGGCGCAGGGGTGGAAGATCGTTGGCAAACTGATACCAAGATGTTATGAACGAACGTGGGCTTGGGTAACTAGAGCTGTTGCCCGCTCATCAGCTTAAGAAGAGGTTGGAAGAAGGAGTTTGACTCAAATTGCTTGCTTTATTCCAATCGACCTCGTCTCTTTATATGGAGACGTAACAGATTACAAACTATTGCCGAACAAGTAACAAACTGCTAATCTTCTAGGACTAACTGAATAACTAACTGAATCCATGATAACTACGACTCAAACTAACTTAGCAAGCAAGACACGAACTACCAGCCTACTCCGTAACCTCTTTGGAGTTCTTCTTGTGTCGACGCTGGTAGGTACGGCCCCACATAACAGCCTTCACCAAAATTGCCAAATCTTTGTTGTGCTTCACGAAATCCTGATTGCATATTTACTTGCCCTTGAATTAATTATATGTTATCGACTCACTTCTCTCATGTCGCATGGGAGGGAAGTTTGGTAGCATTGCCTGATTGTCTTGGTGTTCACTGACATTTGAAGCGTGAACAGTGGTTTCTGCATCTGACCCGTGCGCTATTTATTACCGAAACACAATATCTACTGTTTAACCCTGTTTAACCCTGCCCTGCCTCTTTAGAGATTGACAACATCTTACTGTCTTTTAACATTGAAGTTACTACAGAAGAAGCTCAGACATTGTGCCCAATAGTCACATAACGGCGGCAACCAAGTTAACAATTTGTTCACACGATTCAAATAATGGGTCTTTAAGGCAGTAGGGTTCAAATCAGGTTAGATAGGCATGGCTGGACCTGCTATCGGATTTGATCGGGCCAGGACTGGACTTAGTCAAAGACGATATGTCTGGTAGGCCTTGGTTAGGTTTGGGCTTACTCTGGTCGTTGCCCGGTCATTGATTAACCTTCCTTTTTTCTGAGATGAGAATTGAATGATACAAAATACATATTAGAATTAAAATGCTCGTAAGCCATGGAGTTATTGTGTGCTCCTTTTAGTTTTGGCAATTGCATTCCATTCCACCTGTCTTAACAGCTATAGGTTTTATGTTCACCTCCTTCAAAGTTTGGAATTTTAAAAATACATGTTTTAACACTTTATAAATACATAGCAAATATTGCTTTATATTGAAACCATGGCGAATGGACTAAGCGCAGATGCAGGATCCGAAGTATTCGACTCACCCTCTGATAAACTCACTTGAAGCAGACGAAATTTAGCACGGCACCCCTGGTTCAGGCTTGTTCCCATGATAAGACCAATGAACCTTTTGAATGACCTATCGATATTCTCTGGCATGTCTTGTGGAAAGTTGTCGATGTTGTGTCATATGGTTAAAAAGATGAATAATGCCTTTTAAGCATGCTTATAGTTTCTTTGAGATTGCACTTGAAATTCCTTACTCATTTTGCTATATCCAGGCAGAGAGATAAAGATGGTGATGGAAAGCTAAACTTTGAAGAATACTTTAATGGGTTACATGACCATATACATGGTTATGATGACGAGAATGCAGATATTTCCCATATTGGGAATGCTACAGTTGCAAAGGAGCGCTTTTCCAGACTTGACAAAGATAATGATGGGTATGCACGTGGACCTCTAATTGAGAATTTCTGTATGAAATCTCACTTGCAGAATTTATGTACATCTTCCCAATTCATTTGATAAAAACCTTTTTGTAGGTTTATTTCAGAGCATGAACTAGAACCTGTTCTCGATAAGCTTTATCTTTCTGAACGCTATTATGCTAGACAGCAAGCTGTCCATGCAATTTCAGAGGTTTGATTCATGTTTCCTCCCTTTGCTCCTGTTTCCTTTATTGTTATATAGAGACAAAAAATTGCTCCATGGCCTACTTAATATGCATATGTTTGCTTACTAGTTTAATGTTTTGAAACACTGTTGTCATGGTTTATGTGCAATTCGTATGACATAATTTATTTAGTTTTAAGTTTTTTAGTCTTGCATTCTTTTTGTCATCATTGAAAAGGTAGGTATGTACTTATATGTTGGTAATACTCACCGTAAGGCATTTCAACACGTCTTGAATTAGTAAAGCAGTCTCAAATTATGTCAAATCATATCTTTAGATACAAAAATAAAATCCCCTGTCAGTGCATATCAATTATTTTTTATTTCCATGCAAAGCAGTGGGTGGGCTTATAGTTGCCAACAAGTTTAATAGCTTATCCTGAGCTAGTCTTGCCAACATTCTGATATAACATGTGAATGATCTCATTGCTGTAAAGTACTTTATGTTTGCACAACAGGAAAACAACAGATACAGCTAACAGGAAGACACCAAATTGATATAGACTATTCGTTAATAATTGGAAGTCATGTCACTCTGGTCCTGTTTCAAGTTCGGTAATCCTAGATTATGCATAGAAAAACTTGCTGCATGGCTTTTGTATTCCAGCTGACATGCATTGTTTCTCTGTCTGAAAAAAATGCAGGCAGACAAAAACCACGATGGGAGGCTAACATTGGAGGAGATGATTGAGAACCCCTATGCATTCTATGGTAGTGTTTACTTCAGCGACGATGAAGGCGACTTCCATGACGAGTTCCGCTGAGACATCTGCAGTGCGACTTGTATGCTTGTCTTTCTGAGTAGATACCCATTGCTGCTGTCATGTACACTGTGACTAAAGTTATCATGTTTTGCAGAATGTCCGCCTGGCCATGCAAGTAATACAGCACATTGGCATGATGGCCTGCACAAGGGATAGGACTAAAGCGCTAATGGAATGGAGGGCTTAGCGCTTCTGTCATATGTATAAGAGTTTGGCTTAGTTACTTGGTTCTTTAATCTCTTTCAATTATATGTTGAGCAGAAAATGATATCTTCATAGTACCTGCCTGCCGGTGATGTTACGTGGCAAGTCGCTCGTGACCCTTTTTTTTCTTCAGACTTAGCTGGCATTATTCCTATTGTGTAAAAATGATTGTAGTCTTAGAGAACAATGAGTGGAATGACATGGATGTGGGGGATGACTGATCTAATGAGCGAATACAGACCTGACATGCATCATGGTGTTTGGTGTCTGAAATCCTGAATTCAATTATTTCTGGCAAAATGTCTCGATCAAAATTCAGTAGTGAGGTAGCACCTCGTGCAATTGCAGATGCATGGACATGAAATTCTTTGCTTCATGATTACAACATGGATGGGGGAATTGTTCAATTTTCGGGGACTTGATTTGGGTATATAACATCAAATAATCCTTCTGTGGGTTGGCCGTTGGGTGTGTATGTCTAGCTCACTGGATCTGTGGACGGGCATATCGTCGGGAATTCGACATCAGGCACCTGCATAGCCGAGGATAAACACGTGGGAGTGGCCAGATCATCCGTTACATCGGCATGTGCGCTAGTTCATTTTCTGCCTTCCGTCCTACTAGGACAGATAATTGTACTCCACAGACCAAAGTACGGCCTCTTTGGCAAAGCTTCACCGAGTTGATTTTCAGGCAGAATTAATTAAGATATACCAAATTGATCTCCGAAGAAGTTCTTCTAGTCTGATTCTGTGAGGTGATTCGCTGAAATGAACTAAGAAGGTGGGAGCTGGAAATAAAAGTTGAATCGAAGAGTCACTTTTGGCCACAAATTCCACTTCTAGAGAATCAACTCTTGTCGAGAATCCTATCAAAAAAAAAAAACCCTTCTTGCGGAGAATCACTTCTAGAGAAGCTCAACTACATAGGCCCTAATAGCATCTTCAAAAAAAACCCATAAAATAGGCCTCATAAACTTATTTTTAGGAGCAACTAAAAAATTACGAGGAGCAATTTGTCCTCCCTTCTCCAACAGTTCCTCCCTAAATGTGGATCAAAACAAATTTGATAACATCAGCATTTGGGGCCACAAAAACATTAATTGTAGTGAAAAAAGAAAGAATGAGAGCCCCAATTCTTTCCCTGTTTGTAGCTACAAATGAGGGAGTTTATGGGCTATAAAAAAGTTGAGGGTTGTTTTAGAGATAGTTTTTTGCCTAAAATCCCAATAACTAAATTTAAAAGAGGTTTATGGGGCTTTTTTGAAAATGCTCTAAGTCAGTGGCATCGTCTAATTTTTCTTGCACCACAGCATATGCCAGTAATGTATTCGGTCTCTTTTTTGTGTGTTCATGGATTCGTTCCTTGTGTATTCATCGAGTTGGGCGAGTCCATGCCAATTCAATCTCTCTCCAAACTCTCTTTGCTTGAAACGTCAACAAATCCCAAACAGAGTGAGTATACAGCAGCTTATAAGGAATTTTGGAAAATAAACTAAAGAGCGGCGATAAAAAGAACTGCTTCCCACTAGGGGCAATTGCTTTTTTTGCAACGAGTGGCAAGCAGGGCTCATGCATGCTCTTCGTTCTCAGTGGCGAGTCTAAAGGGTGGGCCGGGTGGGCCGCAGCCCACCCCCAGTTTTGGCAAGTGTGCAGCACAACCTCCGCTCCTCTTCTACCAGGCGGGACACCGAGAAACGAATGACCTAGACCGGAGCGAACGTGAGCGCCTTCCGACCTGGGGTTTCACTTGCCTGCGGTCACCGCAAGCCGTGCAAGTTGTGGTCATTGCTTTTTTAGGAAAGTGTTTCAAACAGCAAGTGGACCAGAACTAAGGGACTCCGTGTGAACACAATGATGTCATTTTCCCTCTCATTAAAAAAATCTTTGCATTACAAACCGTCCGTCCAATGAAAAAATCGATTTCACCATCGTGTTCCTCGTGATGAGATCTTTAAATCTAGACCCCACTTCATTATGTTTCGACGATCTTTTTTTTCAACTTTTTTTTGTTTGTTGTCAAACTTTTTCAAATGAAGCTACAACATTTCCTTTTAGTTCTCCAACTTTTCAAATGTTGATGCAACATTTCAGCTTAGGTGTTCAACTTTTTCAAATGTTGCTACAACTTTTTCGTTAGTTCTTCAACTTTTTCAAATGTTGCTGCAACATTTTTGTTTAGTTGTCTAACTTTTTCTTTTGTTGCTACAACTTTTTCGTTTGGTTGTTCAACTTTTTCAAATATTGCTGTAACATTTTTGTTTAGTTATCCAACTTTTTCTTTTGTTGCTACAATTTTTTTGTTTAGACTTCCAACTTTTTCATTTCTTATTATTCATCATTTTATTTTTTTGAAAATAGCCGCAAATATAGTCAAGTGGGATCTTTCGTTACAACGAACGCAATGGTATAATCGATTTCTAATTCGGACATTCCATTGAAAAGTTATGCATTTTTTAAGCAAATGCATATGTTTAGATGCTGATGGGTCCCGCGTGATGGGGTGGCACCTGCGCGCCCTCGCGAGCGCTCCGCGCTGAAGGTGGAAGAGGAATTTAGTTAGTATAAGAGAGATTCTTTTGACCGCAAGTTTCTCTAATAGCGGTTGACCGCTGCCAAGAAGGCCCCCCGACCTGCTCAACCCGAAAACGAGCTAATCCCAAGGCCCGCTAGTCCGCTGCGTTGCGCTTCCGCAGCCTGAGTCTTCGACTCTTTCCGTCACGCGCGGTGTAACAGAATGAGATTAGTTGGAGCGTTTTGTTTTTTCTATTGCCTGGGACATGCCTTCGCGGAGCTGCTGAGAGCCTTAAGACATGGCAATAGCGGGACGTCATGCGGTCAGTGACTCAGGTCAGGGAGTTTCTAACTTTTTTAGTGCGCACGAACACTTTTGTGTACCTACTACTCCCTAACTTAGCATCAAACATTTATAACGACGAATATTAGTTTGTGAATGATGTTCTAACAAACCATTAACATTGTTCCTACAATACATTAACCAAGTTCCATTATTTTATATGCGTTGTTCCACTAAATTTTTAATGTTTGTGAAAAATAACTGCGAACACTGTAGCAGCTGCAGAAACACTGTAGCTGCAGAAGAAATAACTGCGAACACTGTAGCTGCTGCAAAGCAGCCGCTGCAAAGCAGCGAGACGAACACGCTGCTACAGTGAACATTTAACACTGAAAGCCTTGATTTAAGAAAATACAATTACAAAAATAAGAAAATAAAAATAAAATAAGATTAAAAAAGAAATTAAAAAGATTTGTTACGCGATCGGGGAAAAAAAAAATTCGGCCCACCCTCACCTCCAGACTCGCCACTGTTCGTTCTTGATGCAACTAGTACCACCACCCTGTGACCCTGTCACGTCTCGGAAATCATGCAGGCCCGTGCCGTGCACACGGGATGGGCTGGAGCTACAGCTGAAAGGACGATATCGTGCAGGTGCAGTCTATCTACAGGCATCACGAATCGCGCAGCCAGAGGCAGTGCACGGAGCTAGGCAGCCTGCAGTGCCCCACCCGGCCCACCGTCTCCCGCTCTGCCGTGTCACTGCTGCGGTGCACGCCCACCCGTGCCGCGCGAGAGGCGGGCCACGGGCTCACGTGCTCGAAACGGGAGTTGGAATTCGAGATTAGAGGTTGCGGCCCGCCCGACCGAGCTTCATCCGGTTCTGGTACGCTCGCGACAGGATCAGTGAGGGGGCACGGCACGCCTGCGTTTACTGCTCCTGCTTCGGGGTCCGGCACGGGCGCACGGCTGGAGTGTGTGTCGCCACGCTGAATGAACAGTGTCGTGTCCATGGTACCACTCATGAGAGACCACGTACTTGCGGCAGGGACTGCTTCTTCTTCTTTGAAACGAGTGGCAAAATATGAAATGAAGACCACCTTAGCTTTAGATTCTATCTACACCATATTTGTGTATTTTCGATGGGTGTATTGCTACAGTGCACGGTACTGTAGCAATGTATCTCCACCATTGGATATGTATGATATACGGTGTAAATAGCACTGCAGCTTAAGATGTCCACATAAAATCCGCTTTAGGAGGAAGTCCTTGGCGCGAGAAGAAAGGAAATGCTTGTGAAATGCACGATTTGGAAAGGCTACCGTCACTAAACCTTGAAATATGTGTACTCGGGAAAGAACTAATGGTCAAGGTGTTTTTTTTCCCTCAGTACATGTGAATTTGGGCACAAAACTTGTGCGGCTCTACTTTCAATCTCCAATGCTTATGCGACGCTTTCGTCAACAGCGAGACGTCAGTGGTAATTTCGTCAATCTCGAGGATTTATCGGCTCAGTCTTCGAAGATGCTCATAGAGGTAGGGTTTACATACGTATGTTCATAGAGGTGAGTGTACGTGTGTCATGAGTATCTGAGTTGTACCATATAATAAAAAAAACAGCGTCGGTGTCATTATATAAAACAACGAAAAAAGCGCATACTATGAAGGTTGTTATTTAATACAAATCATATTCATAACATTATTGACCTCGGAATGGATTCAACTTGATCTACCGGTTCACAGATCATGTCTTTCCAAATTATACTTGATAAAGATTTACTCTTATTGTAAAGCAAAAGGTTTCACGTCTAATAGCAATTAGTCAGATATAACTATCCCTGATCTTTGGGCTATATATCTAATGAATTTGTATATCTACTACTAGCTCAATAAGAAAAACTAAGGTAAAATGCATCCCGTGTCCTAAACTGTTGACAGATGATCATCTAGGTCTATAAATTTTTAAAGTGTCCACCTAAGTCCTTGAACTATTTTCGGATAGTTATTTAGGTCCACAAACTCTTAAGCGACCACCTGCGTCCATAAACTATTTATATTGTGTCAACCAAGTTAATTTTCGAAACACAAAAACAAGCAACCTAGACATGATGGCGTGGAGACATATGACATGTAGCTCCTTTATTTTTTTCTCACCATCACACGCAGTTGCAGTAATAAGTACGTACCCATCGCTCGCACTGCCATATGTGACGGTGGATGCGGTACATGTGAACCATGGAGTCATCGATAGAAGAGTAACCATACTTCTTCTATGAGCCATGGAAAGAAGAAAGTGACCCTACTTCTATGAGTGACCTCGCGCTATGAGAGACAGGCTGGAGGTGAGTGCATCAACAGTGATGGTGCCACCCCTTCGGAGCCATTCGGAGTAATGTTGCGGCGACAATCCCAGTGACAGGTCCCTTGCATCGTCAGTTGTGATGAATACTTCGACGATGTGTGACAACAGTATATAACTGCCTCAAGCGAGGGTGAGATGTTAGTAAAGAAAAAGAAGTGAAAAACATATATGCTAATATGTCTCCTAATGTTAAGAGTTTGTGGACCTGATTGACACAACATAAATAGTTTATGAAACCATGTGATCACTAAAGATTTTGTAGACTTAAATGACCATTCAAAAATAGTTTAAAGACCCAAATGGATACTTTAAAAGTTCATGAATCTAGATGACCATCTGTCAATAATTTAAGGACCTGGGTGCATTTTACTAACAAAAACAAAAAGAATCATATTTCAATCTACTGGAAATACCGATTCGCTCACTCAACCATGTTATCGGTCCAATGCAAATCCCAATGTCAGGTCCAGCGTTGATTAGCCTGTTCACCTCGCTGCGAAGCAGCTGTTTTACTGTAGCAGCTGCAGAAAAAATAACTGCGAACACTGTAGCTGCTGCAGAAAAAATAGCTGCAAACATTGTAGCTGCTGCAAAACAACCGCTGCAAAGCAGCGAAGCGAACATGCCATTATTATAATAGATTGATGCAAAGTATGTAACATCCGATTTTTTGAAGCTATTTTTTTTCTCAAAATGTTCTTATTCGGTTCCTTGTCTTTGTTAGAGCCATTTGGTGTCTTATTATTTCTGTGGTTTGAAATTTGGTCCATCACAAAGTAGATAAAAAAGATATCTTGTCCACTTGCTTACATTGATACACCAACATTTTATACTATGGTGGAATACATAATCTCCTTGTTTCCCATGCAGACATTCCAACATAGTGTTGCAACAGATAGATCCTTATGAGGTACTCTCTCCGTTCAGAAATGTAAATATTTATGAATTTAGTTAAAGTCAAACTTTTTCAACTCTGAACAATAATATATTAAAAAAATTATTTTAAACAAAAGAGTTACATGTTATGATATATGTTTTCATGATGAATCTATATAGCATCAGCATTTTTATATCATCAATCTTAACGGTATTTTGGATATTAATTATAACAGTTTTAGTTGAGAATGCTTGACCTTTGACTAAACCTAGAAATATTTGCATTCCTGAATGGAGAAAGTAGGGCAGTATAATACCATTTAGGCATTTACCATTGCATTTTACTGCATTTAATTGCTCAGGCCCTGTGTTGCTTCTACGACCGACGCTGGCCACAGAAATCATGTCGCACATGCATGTTCAACAATCTTATCGCACATGTTATTGAAAGAAATCCTGCAATAAAGGGCTTGCTGCAATGCTCTTTGTCAAGTCTCCTTCCTGGACTAACATGAACTGTGCAATACTTAGATCAACACATTAGTGCACCTGTGTATGTCCGTTGCTTTCCCAAAACAATAATATTCATAACACTGCTGATATGGATATAATTAAATACCTTTGTTGTGTCGCAGCAAGAGGCGAATCATCCATGAATAGTAATCTAGTATGCTAAAGTTTGAAGGTGGCAAGAGAGGAGGAAGGCCATGGAATTAAACGAGAGACATTAAGTTGAAATGAGATAGACGTTTGATATTTTCTTCATTTTTTATATAGAAAAATATAGATAATTAATTCCAAGCATAATTAATAAAATGATTACTTTGAAAAAAAATACAACTATTGTCAATTGAAGTATTCAGAATTGAACGACATATAGAGTACAATTCTGAAGTTCCAATAGCTACAATAACGCGGATAAAGTGGTCAACGAAACAAGGAACTAAGTATAGATGTTTTCATTGTATTTGCAAATTATATGTACAAAAAGTTATATATAAGATGTATGATGGGCTACTTAAAGTTTAAAGTTGTCATGGCTGACAAGCGTTAATAATATATACCATACTTCATCTATTCCATTTTATTGATATTTGTTTGATTTGTCATGATCTTCGAAATTCCACTTTACTAATTAATGTCACGTCTAATATATACCCTTTCTTGTTCCCATGATGTAAGAGATAAAATAGTCATATGAAGGGATGGAATAGTTACTAGGTAAATGAAAATGATATTTATGATACAAAAAATTGAAGATATGCATGGATGAGCAATATATAAACTACTAGGCGAAGCACAGATTGCTTTTATAACTTAAATATACATCAATGGACGTCCACATGAGTTTGAGTGATGCATGCCTTGTCACATGCCACAAATGTATGTAGCACAAATAACCTACTTTAAAGTAACAGATTGGTTTCCAATATAAATCAGATTACGGATTATTCGACTAATTGGGCACCGCTACTTATTCTGCCATGGTAAAAAGCAAAGCTAGAAATCATCTACATGACCTACATAGCTTTTCTGCTCTTACATCCAGCATGGAATAATGCCTGCCCATGACCAAATAGGTCCAATACCAACAAAACTTGGTCACGGGTGAACAGTATCCGGCACTGCCCGGTACATGGACTGATTGCACGACACAGTACGCAGACAGGCACACATATGTAGCATCAGTAAACAAAAAATAAATATATTATGTATCACAGCTTGTAGGCCTTGGATGTACGCACCTACGGTCTACAGTCTATACAGGTCTACTCCAGTTCATTAACACATGACAAAAAAAAAATGTTTAGAACAAAATTCACGTCACTGTTCTAGGTAGACATGTGAAGTATATAGAGAGGCCATGAAAACAAAGACGAGTCACATGACAAACTAATGAAAGAGATGATGGCAGGCATGCATGTATATTATTACTGTCACATAGCTTTGGTTTTCCCTTGATTGGAGCTTTAGTTTACAGTTGATCTCTTCTCCAACCCAAAACCCAAAAAAAATTACAGATTCCCTGCGTACGAGCTGTGTTCTCCATGAGATGAGAGTTTGAAACCTGCAACAAGTGAAGTCGATCCCATGCGTGCCTGCTGCTTAACTTGCAAGACCATGAGATGATGTAACATGAACAAAAGCAAAAGAAGAGAGAGTCTACCCAGCTCAAAAGGCATGCATGGCGTGCGCTCTACTAGCAGGTAGCATGCACCAGCCCTAGCTAGCTGCAGCGATCGGACGCAAGGTTGGTGACTGGCTGATGAGAGGAAGAAGAAGGTAGCTGGCAGGGGTAGCTGATGTCTAGCTATGGCTACCCATGCCATGCCACGGCTCGTTGTTGCTTTGCTGCTGCTGCTGTTGCTGCGGCTGCGGCGGTGCATGTTGCTGCTGTGGCTCGTAACAGCCCATGTTGCCGATGCACGAGGAGTCGAAGCCGGCGAGGTTGAGGATGTCGCGGTGGGAGAAGGCGCGCAGGCCCAGGAAGTCCCTCGTCATGCCGTCGCTGGCGCCTCCTCCTCCTCCGCCCCCGCCTCCGCCGTCCTCGCCGCCGCTGCGGCCGAGGGACGACGCGCTCCTCGCGAGCCCGTCCTGCTGGGCGGCGTTCAGGCCCGGAAGCCCGAGCCCGAACGCGGCGCTGCCGGGCGGCGCGCTCGTCGCCGCGCCGGCCATCTGGGTGCTGTAATGCGCGCCTCCGCCGCCGACGCCGGCGCCGCTGATGGTCGCGCCCATCTGCGCCGCCTTCTGCAGCAGCGCCGTGGCCGACAGGTGCGCCGAGGCCGCGGGCAATGGCTGCGGCGGCGCGGACGTGGCGGAGCTCTGCGCGGGGTTGCAGAGCGGCTGCAGCAGCGGGTGGTCGTAGGGCATCGCCGGCCACGGCTGCATCTCCGTCTTCATGGCGTAGTTGCCGCCGCAATGCTGCTGCTGTTGTTGCGGCTGCATCACCTCCTGCTGGAACGCGGCGAGCTCCTGCTGCTGCTGCTGCTGCATCACCTGCTGTTGCTGCTGCGGCGGGGAGAAGAGCAGCGCGTGGTGGTGCGCCGGCGCGGCGCCGGCCATGGCGTTGAGGCCCATGGTCTTGGCGCTCTCCTCCGTCAGCGCGTCGCAGAAGGCGCGGTGCGTGATGAAGCTGTCACGCCTGCATGCGATGCAAGGAGAAACAAAACAAGATCAAATCTTTGCAGATCAGAAATGTTTCAGAAACAAAAGCTACTCTACTGTAAAAGCAAAAGCTTCCTCCCGTCCCGTCTGAACGTGCTCACTCGTCGCCATCGCCGCTATGCAGCTATGGTATGCTACGCTGCCGTGTGTGGCTGGCGTTGTAGAGAGAGAACGAACGGAATCCGCGAAGAGGACGACTCGTGGAACAGCTGACAGGAGAGAGAAGGTTGTATAGTCATGGTGCATAGACAATTTGACATGGAGTAGAGAGAGAGAGAGAGTGAGCATGGGGAGGAGTGAGATGGAAAGGAGGCATTTACATAGAGGATTCACATGTCTGAAGAGTTTCCCCCAGCTAGGCTCTAGCTCCTCATCATCGGGGATCTCTTTTCCTTGTCCTATGCCCCTAGCTTTGCTCTTTTCCTTGTCCTATGCCCCTAGCTTTGCTGTTTGTTTGCTTGCTCGCTTCTCGATCTCCTTCCTCTTTCTTCCACACACACGGGCGCACAAATATTCACACGAACACAATACAGACACACACATGCGCACAAGCTCTAGGCTATTACTCGTACCCCCTACTAGGAGCGAACCCTGTTGCTGCCATTGGGCTCTGGACCATTGCATGCAGGTCAGGTCAGCTTCTGAATCCTCCTCATCCATGGCCGGAACAAAAAGAAAAGAGGAAAAGGGAGCCTAAAAAGTGGTCCATCTTCCTTTCCATGGACATATGATGCCTTCACAATCTTCCTTCCCCTGATGCACATAACATTGCAGCTACTCCCAGCCAGCAAGCAAGCTAGCTAGACTGACACATTATTCCCTCCTCAACGTCCAATCCAGAATTTGCAATTCCCACATTCCTCTCTCAAATGATCAGGGGCTTAATAATCTCATGACTCTGATCCCCATCCCTCCCTCATCACCTGCTCCATTATTCATGTCATGGATTCTCTTCACACTTCACACACACTCCAAATGGGAAAGAAGGACCAAGGTAAGAGACGAAGTTGACCAGTGCACACAAGAGTTGACTCAGCAGGTGCACGGAGCTGCACTGCTAGTTGTGTTTGTCCTCACGCAATACGATCAAGAGCAGCAAGAAGCCAAGCAAGCACTGAGCCGCAACTATTTCTAGAATCACAACTTGTCAGAAGAACACACATCACATGGTGTCCGCGCAACAAACAACAACAACTTGCTGCTCTACTGATCCTTGGTTAGGCTGCCATGCCATGGATGGATCATGGATCATCATCTAGAAAGAGAAAGTGAGAGAAAGAGATGGCCATGGCCGGATGACGTACTGACCTGGAGAAGATTGTGCCGCAGTCGCACTTGTACTCGCGGGTGCCGCAGATCTTGGAGTGCGCCTTCCAGTCGGAGTGGACGGCGTACTTCTTGGAGCACTTGTCGCACTTCCACTTCTTCTCGCCGTGCTTGCGGAAGAAGTGCTTCTTGATGCCCGTGAGGTCGCCCAGCGCGCGGGACGGGTCGTGGTGCACGCACGACGCCTCAGGGCACACGTACACCTTCTTCTTGGGAGCCTCCTTCCCCGTGCCGCGCTGCTTCAGCTTCCATGGCAGGTTGTGCCCGCGGCGGTGGAGCTGAAGGTTCTGGTCGCGCTGGAACCCCTTGCCGCAGATCTCGCACACGAACCGGTTCGTCGCCATCAGGGTCGCCGGAGACAGCGCCACCACCTCAGCGTCAGGGTCTGGATTAGTGCAAAGATCAAGTTTTCATTTTTTTTTATTTCCCAATCATCAATTCATCATCACGCAAGAAGAACCAAGAACTCGGTCGAGAAGCAACCAAGAAACACATACATACCTGGGTTCCCTGGGAGGCTGCGCTTGCGCTTGTTGCCGGCGGAGGCCGCCGGCGCCGGAGGAGGCGGGTTGTTGGGGCCGGAAGCGGAGGAGGTGAGGTTGGACATGCCGCTGTCCTGATCTGCGGCTGCTTCTGTTGCTTGTTCCTGCAAGAGCTGCTGCTGCTGATGATGATGATGAAACATCAAGTGGACTGGAAGAGGCTTGCCTGATCTCGAGCTTGTTGTATCTATATGTAACAAGTATATATATATCGACTCCCTGCTAGTACCTGAGCCCTGAGAAAGTAGTGAGAAGGAGCATTAACTCAAGAAGAATGGAGGATGAGGATGGGGCGACGCATTCGACACCGGGGTATGTGATGAGAACGAGCCCAGCGAGCAGCCTGCCAGGAGAGCTCGCTCGCAGAGGGAATAACAAGGAACAGCAAGCAACACAGGAATCAAGGAGGGCAGGGGACAAACGAGGGGGAAACTGGGTGGTCAATGACTGGAAAGCAAAACCAGATTCTCCCACTCTTTTGCCTTCTTCTTCCTCTCTCTCTCTCTTCCTCCTCTCTCTCTCCACTGCACTTGATCAGCAGTTCAGCACCAGCTAGCTTATCTATCCAGAGAGAGGAGAGAGAGAGAGCCGCCGTGCCCAAGGTAGAGAGAGAAAAAAGGCCGAGAGCGAAAGAGGAACAGTGTCAGCAGCTATCGGCGGAGAAGCAAAGGGAAAGAAGGTCAGTGGCGCTCAAAGCCAAACCTCGCCACTTTATCTGCTTCTGGCCCCCTTGCTTTAGAGGAGAGACGAGAAGAGAAGAGAGAGCCAGAACGATGGAAAGGAAAAATGAAAAAGGGACTTTTCCTTCCTTCTTGAAGCAAGAACAGTGATTCTACATAATGAGAATGATCAGTACAAACAGTGGCTCTAAACACTGTTTACAGCTGTACGTAGATGTGAGGGATGAGAAGTAATCAGTGAGACTAGTAGTGGTAGAGCACAGTGAGTATAGCTCGCATAGATGAGCAGAACACAAGTGCATTCGTCCACCCGTTTCCCTTATTTCTTTTTTTACCTTGCCAGTTTCCATCTCGCAGAGGCACAACTGATGCTGAGCTTTCTTGTCTTTTCCCCTGTCTCCTTGCAAATGCAGATACTCTACTTTCTCTCTCCACCCGCTCTCTGATCAAAAACTCCTTTTCTTTATGTACCCTGTACACCTACCCGGTTGGTACACCACCATAGATGAATCCTCCCTCACTCACCGCAGATAAATAGACACAGTATTACTGTTTTTTCATTCACAAAGAAAAAGTTTGTATACTCTTGCGACATATGATATGGTACATGTACCTACCATAGTGCATGCATGCCAGGAACCCGGAATGCATATTTGCGTGCCATGTGATTTTTCTGCATTTTCTTTCTTTATTTCATTTGATGAGTCACCATGGGACCCATGGGTGCATATCATGGGTGGTCATAATTCAAAAATGGAATTCCTATCATGTCATGGTCTCACGGGGATGCTTGCAAGACCCACAGCTGATCCCACAGTGCCTCACAGGCTCTTGTTTTTAATTTCTGAGAGACGAAGTACATCACAGAATGATGAGGTTCCAAATTACAGAACTCTGGAACCTAGGGAAGTCCTAGGATTATATGTGCCCTTGAAAACTAACCAACCAAACAAAGAAATTTTAGCTTTCTCAAAGTTTTTATTTTGTTTTGTTGTTGTTTGTGCTTGGTCACAAATCAAGTCATGAAACAGTTTGGTGTGTGTACAGCAATAGTACTAGAGCTCGTAGGTGGGCCAGCTAGACTTCTATAGGGTGCCAGCAAGGCCTGAGAATTTGGTGCCTCAAAAAGATAGAGACGTATTTTCCAAAGTTAGCTAGAGGCTGCAGGAGCCTAGGAACTTCATGTGACACACCACGGGTATATTAGGGGGGCCAGGTGTACTTTTTTACTGCAGGTAAAATTTTGTACACACATGCAAAGGCAGGACAGCAGCAAGAACTTCAAAAGAGAATCAAGAAAGGTTGTGGGAGTAGTACCAAGATTTTTGATAGACTAGTGGAGGGTACTGTTCTAGACTTCTGGTATCAAGCTTTTCCTTTGTGATCTGACCACCTTTGAGGACACCAAAAGATTCATGGACATGCATGGTTGTACTCACTTGGACTACCGAGCATATGAGTGTCCCAAGATATTGTTGGGCATCGTAAGGCGAAAAAAGATACTCCATTTTACCATGTAAATGGGATTAAGGGACCCATCCACCCAAGCAATCAGCTCGTAGTTTTTCACCTGAGATTAACCAACCGCTTTTGTGCATGCTACTGTTATTGCTGTCAGTCTTGTGATGCAATATTCGCCGTGTAACAGCGACACTGTTCCCGCTCTTTCAGAGCCACGGTGCATTTATGCGTTGATGGAATCTCTTGAAAGGGGCAAATAGACCACTTCATGGGTCTACAGTACACGGCAGACTACCATGAAAACGATCTTCCTCAAGTTCACAAATTAACTTTCATACAATTCTGATTACTGTCATTAAACTGGGAATTATAAATCAAATTTCAAATATATCTGTTAGAAATTGATCTTTATAATAAAATTAAAATCACTTTTTAAAGAAAACTAGGGGGGAAATATTGTTGTTTGATCATGCAAACCACTGTTTATTACGTAGAGACTTTTCAACTTTCAAATTGATATTGAAACTTAGACAACTCAAGAGTTAAATTTAACTTGAACGCTGTCAACGAGGGCCTTCACTTTGAATTCGCATGCAGCAAAGCAGTGAAGAAGGTACAAGACGGCCATGATGCGTTCGGCCTCTATTGAAGGGATAGAGTGAAGAGGTAAAGTGAAAGATCAAAGCTGTTTTTTAATTTTTGTCCTTGATTGTAATTGGATTGTTACAAGAGAAGAAAAAATGAAATAACAGACAACACCCCCTTAGGCTTCAGATTTATAGTAAGCACTGAAAAACATGGGGGTCGAACATCTCTGTGTGCATTTTAGCTAAAAAATTACATCATTTGCATGCATTTGTGTTTTTAGGAGAGAATATCATGACTTGATTAAATATCGTTTGCAGGTTGCTACAACAAATACTACAACAATGAGCGTTGGCACTTCACTATCCCGGTAAGTGGGACTACTAGGCTAAAATAAAGACATAGACTTGGCCAACTCGTGGGAGGCCAAACTACATAAAGAATTACAACATTGATAAAGCAAAGCTAGTTTCTGACATTTCAATTGATCCATGGATCAAAATGCCCATTGGTGGGAAATCAAATTCCTATTGTTGAGTGGTATTTCATTAATTAATATAATTGTGTATGTATACTTAGCATCCTAACATAAAGTTGTATATGTCATGTTACTGAGTCATTACCCATAACATGGGGAAAGTAGAAACATCAAGCCATACTTTTCTTTCACGTACTATATAATTTTTAGAGGTAATTATAGGGTGGCAGGAGCATAAAAGTTATGATTTGCCTTTTATTGGCTTACTAACATATCAGCCCTATATGTTACTATCTTAGTAAGAAAATGTGTATACAAAATATAAAGATTTCAGGGGGGGGGGGGGGGGGGGGGCAACTATTGATGAGACTATCTCCAACGGACCATCTATAATGGGATTTACATAAAAACTGGGTAGCAAAATGTCAGAAATCACTCTCCAACGGATCACCCATTCCATCGACACATTTTTGGAACCGGAGGGCTGGCGACGGACAAATCCATCACGGACCCCCCCGCACCGCATCCCTCCACAGCATCGAATCGTTTTTTCTGTTCTGTCTTCCTCACGCGCAGAAGGGCAGGCCGCCATGGGGATCGGCGGAGGAGGCGGAGGCGAAGGCCGCGGGCGGGAGCCGCAGCGGCAGGCCGCCATGAGGTCGGCGGAGGAGGCGGAGGCGGAGGCCGCGGGCGGGGGCCGCAGCGGCCTGCTGCTCCCCTTCCCAATCGAGCTCTCCATGGGCTTGGCTTCGCTCCGATGTGATTTGGGGAGAGGGGGAAGCGGCGGCCACGGCGAGCGGCGGCGCGGGAGGCCGTGCCGGAGGCGGAGGGGTAGGCCGTGCTGAGGAGCGGTCGGCGGAGGGGGAGGCCGTGCCAGAGCCGGAGGGGGAGGTCGTGCCGACGAGCGGTCGGCGGAGGGGGAGGCCGTGCCGGAAGCGAAGGGGGAGGCCGCAGCTCCTCCCACCCGGACTCCTGCAGCTCCAGCGCCGCCGCCTCCCGGGGTCCGACGACGATATCATCTTCTCCTCCGCTGCCGCGTCGTTGCCGACGAGTCCGATCCGATTTGGTGACGGACGCTCGCTCGCTCTCCGCGGGTGGAGACGGAGGTGGTGGCGGAGGCGGTGGCCTGCTGCTCCGCGGGCGCTGCTGCTGCTGCCTGCCACTTCGAGCTCTTTGGACGCCGGCGCCGGAGAGCGATTGCGGCGACGCGAGCTGGAGGCGGCGGGCGGAGGCGAGCGGGGGACGGCGGGGTGCAGTGCGGGCTCGGGGTGGAGCAGGGGACGGCTACGCGTGCTCGCCGTCGTTGCTCGGTGGCTCAAAGTGCTCGCCAAGGCGACGACCACGCTGCTCCACAGCGGGGCGGAGAAGAAGCGGAAGGGGCGGGCGGAGCCGAGCACGGAGACGGAGGTGGTGGCGGAGGCTAGGGACGAGGAGAGGCCGAGGGAGTCGCGGGGAAGAGGGAGTCGCGGCGGCTGTGGCTCTCGTCGGCGTAGGGGAGGGAGGGAGGAGGAAGAGAAAGGGTACACCGTTGGAGATTGCATTTTTTGCGGCTCCTTGCCAGCGCTGGGCAGCATCCCATTTGGGGTTTGCGTCTCGCGAACGGTTGGAGATAGTCTGAGATACCGAATTTTGGATGCCCACTTGAAATAAACCCTGCATTTTTTATTAGTATTTCTGTAAACTGTGGCGAACTTGCATAGGATACTTTGATTCTGACCCAACCACTCGGGCGCTGGAAGCAAATTTTATCATATATTATATAAGATAAAAACCACAGCAGAGACCGCCCAGATCGACTGACAAATGACAATACGTGTACGTAAGCCAAGCACGGAGCCGTTCGCTTCCAACCCCCTAAAAAACAAAACAGAGATCGGCTGGAAAAGTTAACCAGCACCGATCACTTAATTAGTGCTTAATCACTCGATCGAGCAAGTAGCTGCAGGGTGGTGATTAGATTATGATGAGGCGATCAGGAGGCCGCTTTTTGGCGCCATCATGTCGCCGGCTGGTTGCATATCCTGCGATTAGTTTAGGGCTAAGACGTTTGTTAATTACGATTGATAGCAGCGTTGCGTGTGCAGTAGGTCGCTGTCTGCTGCTGTGCATGTATTTTATTCAGCTGGGTCGCGTCCGGACAAGCGTCAAGGGGCCGGACATGCCATGTGCCACCTCATCTCCCCGCTTAAAAATGAGAATTTCCTTACCGCACCTTGTGATCACTCGAAGCGGTAGGAAGCCGCCTCATTCGTAGGGTTCCCTTGTGGTGGATTGCTGGGAACCCAGATTTAGGACGTGCTCCTTTTTTTTCTCTTACTACGGTGGACATAGCTATTACTATTAAAAAGTCACTGTATAGTAGGGATTCCATTACTCAAGAAAAAAGAGACTTGTTTCTCTTGTGAACTAGTTTAGAAGTTTATGGTTTTTGAAGTCAACCTCAAGACATTTCAGATTTTTCTTCTAGAAACTAAACCGTTTGGTAAGGTTTCTTCTGTTTTTGAAGACAATCCCTTAAAGAGAAGCTCTGCCAATATGCCCTTAGTCTTACTGGTGCTCGTTAGAGCAAGCTGAATGGTCTGTCTTACCGACAAGCCACCAGCCCACGGACACGACAAGCCGCTCAACAACGCGCCCATCGTTGCAGAGCAAGAAATGATGGCGGGTCCACATGCAGTAGCAGCAAAATTGATAACACGACGGTCGCGTTTGCAAGCAACAAGCGTGCTTGTTTTCTCTGTTTCTCTCTCATCCACGCACACATTCTCCGACATGGCTTGTCGGTAAGATAACTATTAGGCCTGCTCTTAGCTTCATAAAGGCATAAACACCTCAAGGAAAGTGTGATGACATCATATCACATTAAAATATACCACAATTAGATACTGCATCCATCCCAAAATGTTTAAAATCGATAGAATTTTTTTAATCTTTGACTAACAATATATATTTAAAAAATTAATTACCTATAGTGAAATGAGTATGTTAGATTTATGACCAAAAGTAGTTAAGCTTAATTTCTATCGCGCAAATATATATAGAAAATATGAATAGTCAAACTAATGAAAAAATTAACGGCGTCAAATATTTAAGAACGGATGGAGTAGATGTTTTATATCATGTCGTATGTTTAACCACTTATTTGGCACTTCTTGCATTTGTTTGTAACCATGTATCAGTCTCGAAATTTTAAAACAATTATCACGCTAAAAAATTTTCTCATAATTTTATTTTATCCTATTTACGTGACTATCTGAATCAGACGTTGACTTAGTCTCATCTAGTTGCGCCCCCCCCCCCCCCCCCTCTCTCTTCACCCACACACCGCGGGATTCGTGATGAAGTAAAATGACTCATCTGGTTCAAAAAAGGAAAAAGAAAGTAAAACACTCATTGCCAACTCATGGATAGTACTAGTTCAATGCAGTGTTAAGGTTTTTAGTCGCAACTGACTGGCGTATAATAACCCGATAATTTGAAACTCTAGCTAACCATTAAGGTGAGCCCCCACAATGCATATGATCCTATTTGAATAAATACTGATTTTCTTCGTATGCAATGTCTATATGCAAAAGAGGCCTGTCTGAACTGAGATGATTTAGATCTAAACACATTTGTATGAAAGTTTAACTAAATTCTGAAAATTCCACAGGGCCAAAGTCTAGTACAAAATTCCAAACAATTTGTGTTCCCTTTTCTGAAAAAGAAGCAGTGCTAATTTAGGAACTTTACACTACTAGCGTGGTCACAAATGGTCACTGGCTAGTAGCCTTTTTTTTCTTCAAAGTTTGATTTCAGTCCAAGCTTAAAAGGATGGTCTCCCTTTAAATCGAAACTGTTCCATCATCAATGACAAATAGAACCCTACCAATTCACCTTTGGTAAGCACATGTATTTATTCACTCCCTGTCTTTTGCTGCGCCAGTTTGTGCTGCAAAAAGCATTCATCCACTACACGACTTCTTGATCTGCCTTTTTCAGCACATCATTCAGCTAACAGAAAAAGTCGCAGCTCTTTAGCACCCAGAGGAAAAAGATTAGATCCACCTTTCCCAACACAACAAGGCCAAAAAGAACATGCACATGAACAAGTAAAACAACGGCAATGATTAGCAGATAATTGGCACCGTGTTCATGCACACAAACACAGTTACACATCAGCAGTCAATGCACGAAATATCTCTTTCTCCATGAGAATCTGCTCATGGTAAATATTTGTGCCATTTTTTTCCTCCTTGCATATCCATATCAGCATCAATGTACTAAAATTCTAATCATGTATGATTTTCAAAAAGGTAGTCAAGGCGCGAATTATGAGCCAGAATATAAGCATGTCTGCGTCATGAAAAGGACAAGCGGACCCCTAATGCAGACGCAGTTTTTGAATCCGGGGAGTAGGAAGGCACCATTGGGACAAAGAAGATCAGGATTCAGCAACAGGAACCATGAAATCAGGACAATGATTCAAAGGACAATCATGTACAGATATCAAAAAACGATGAATTGCATGTTTAGTTATCGTTGAAACCAAAACAGAAATACTGAAATATTGAAATTAGTTAGCTTGCTAGCCAAGAACGAAATTGGCAGAGGACATAATAACATGGAGAAAAGGATACACATAATGCCTTAATGAGAAGCACAATTGTTAGTTTGAAGCCTCGGCGGCGGCTGGCCATCCTCCGGAGCATGGATTGTGCAGCGCCTACTGCTAGTCAAGTTCATGCCTCTGGTTGTGTGCTGGTGGAACTCCAATAGTCTTGTGCATGCCTGGCAGACCGCAGATGTGAAGACTCCGGGGTGTGTATGCCCGGTGCGGCGGCGCTCGAGGATTCTCGTGGGTGGTCGAGAGATGACACTCAGCGAGGCTATGGACAGCTTTGTACTGTTATGTTTGGCTATTAAAGTGATGATTCGTGAGTCGTGACGCAAACATTGCGGCACCTGATATAGAGCTACCGGACTGGATTAATCCAAGCATGGTCTATTTTTGTGCTGGTGAATGCCGGTGCACCTCTGCGACAACGAGTTCGGGAGTGATGTGCTGGTAAAGATCAATACGAGCTAAATGGATTAGTGTGCAGATGGCTCAGTTTTAATGGTAGCGACTCCGACGACTGCGTTGGACGTGACTGGTAGTCACAATGGCCTGGCGAGAGATGAGAGGGATGAGAAGATGGCGCTCGATCTATGGCACAATGTCAACTGAGACCTAGGGTAAGCAGTGTTCGAGGATATGGTGATCTCTTGTAAGCCTCTACTGTTATTTGCCTAGGAGAAGGACGATATGATGATGCCAATGAGACGATTCTTCTCTGTGCTTGAGGTGGCTATCCGATCCTCTTGTACGCGGTGTGGACAGAGGAGAGGTTGTTTCTTTATTAGGAGGTTGTTTATTGTAGAAGAGTATTCCTTTTCTTTTATGCTCATATATTCCTAGCCTGCGTGCTTTTTGGGATATAGCTTTTCTGTTATTTGTAATTCTTTTGGCTATATGCATCTTTTCAATGCAGAGGCCGGAATATCAATATATTCCCGCTTCTAAAAAATATGCCATGAAACAATAAGGACGAGGCACAAGCCAGAGTTCACGGATCGGCGTAGGTGTCGTCTTCACTGTCATCGTGTTCTAGATGCACTTTTATGATGGGTTCCATTTTGATCCTGATTGAAGATGTAAGGGGGGATGACAGCTGCCTTACCTGAAACTTTGCCCCCAACAAAAATTGTGATTTGGTAGGATGCACTCATGATGCTATTGTTTTGTCACCAAATACAGGATAAAGTGATGCACAGTACACCATGAGCTAGACGGCACTGGAAAGGCCCGCTCTCCAGAGGTCTGAAACCCATCATTATCCTCAACATTTTCCTGCAACTTATCGATAAGCAGCAACCAATCCAAAGCAATCAGCTGTTGATTGCTGCTCAAACACTTTATGATAACCTGAGTTCTTGAGTCCAAATGAAGACATGAACTGTCAAGACTCTAATATATAGATGTAAGCAGACAATCAAGCATAGTTTGATTCTGTGAATGTAGATTCTTTGTGACTATTAACTGAACGTCTTATACTATTGTCGGACAAAGTTGTGTAAGAGACATGATACGAAGCTCATTGGTCGCTACTGTACCGTGGGTTCCATCTCGTCGTTCTTCTTGGGAGCATTGGTTCAATCCGGGAATTCTGGGTTCTGAATAATCTGCCAATGCATAACAGTTTAAGAATAGTGAAGTACACAACACATACAGGAATCATCCTATTACAAATTCAACATAAACAGACGGCAGCCAGTATCAGCTGAATTAGGCCTTGTTCTGACTTAATGCACGCAGGAGTTCCCTGTTAGCTGAGGGAGACATCAGGAGCTGTTTCTTTGGAAAGTTGGTCACATTGCTGCAGTGGAACAGAGAGAATATGGGAGCAAGAACATTTGCTAGAGAAACTGGTGCATATTGCCATCTACATGATATCGAATGATCAAGTTCCTGGTAGGTGAGTACAAGCTCACAGTTACTGCTCGAAAACCTTGCCATGCTACAATTCTTCTTCATATACAAGCTCATAATTATGGCTCTGTATTCTTATTTTCCACTCAACTTCAGGCAGGCTGCTACTGGAGTTGATCTGCATGATTTTTCTTCTTTTGCACAATATTGAGGACAGTGCAAAAGAAATGACAGGGCCCGAAGGAGCAAAAGAGGGTAAATGAAACAGAGGGGCAAAAGTAAGGAAAGAGAGGCAGAGCTTGAATATGAATGGAAATGGTGGGAAAGCAGAACTGCCCCAAAAGAGTCGCACAATTATGTTTTCTTCCATAAGAGGAAGGGCAGGCAGAGTCTGTGCTCCCATCTTGCTACCTGAATCAGTCCGTTGGTCGAGTCAAATGTTGACTGCCGAAAAAGATACTAGAAAGCGATCAGCCCTGACTCAGCTGCTACCTGTATGTTGCTACCTGTAGATGGGAAGCTTTGTTCCAGCTCAAAATTTTGGTAGAGGCTAAAAATTAAAGAGTGACATCTTATTTTGGGTGGACAACAAATATGCTGCAAAACTAGATAACAAACATTTGTTTTGTTTGTTATGTTAACAAGCAGAGCTTTCCCTCAAAAAAAAAAATGTTAGCAAGCAGAGCTGCAGAGGAAAGAATTCTGGGAACTACAGAACAAGCAGCGTCCAGTATTTACCCTTGACTATTTTACATTTCCCCCGTTACTATCTCATCTGGACAGAATGGATTCGCGAGTTAGTGCAATTGGCGAATACTTTCATACCTGGGGAGGAAAGGGAAAGAAAATACATCCTTGTTTACGGAGTATCTGCTGAAATTACATAAGAATTTATTGTTAAAATACAAGTTTACAGTAAGATTTTATTTTCCCTCTTCCACAAAATAAAATGGTGCATCTGATGGAATTATATAAGAATTCACAGTTACGGTACATATTTCTGTATGACTACATCCAGCGCCCAACTGACGAACCCGCAAACGAAAATTCTGCACCAAGTAGCAGGAGGCGACCGTATCAGCACAAAGTGACAAAATAGCTACTGTCACTCATTCAGAGTCGAGGATTTCACCTGATAGACACGTGAATGAACGCATCCAGTTCCCACGACACGAAACAATGACATGTTCAGCAGTTGAGGTGCACAAGTTGCTCAGATCTTGATATCAAGTGAGTAGCTTTCAGGAATGACGTGGATGTATGCGGGTACAAACTGGCCATCAAAATAACAAACCACAGCTCAACTTCGCCTCACCTTCATGGTAAAAGAAAAAGGAAAATAAACTGACAATTACATCTCAACCACCAAATTATATACATGATACACCATAATATGAGAAACACAAGAAATTGACTCTTGGGGGAGATACAGAGTCACTATCATTTGGTCATGTACCTGACAGCAGTCAAGCAGGAGTAGAGGGACATAACTCACATGTCTCCTTGCATGGCAACCTGGAAGTGATACAACAGCATGTGAGCCCTCTCAGTAATCATGTGAATGTAACTCTGAATTGATGCAACGGCAGCTGAGACTTTGACAGCAAGTAGGCCGAACCAATTTTCATACCGAGCAACAACCATACAGTCCAGCTCATATCTGGGCCTTCAGAATCTGCCCTCGTGTCCCGCGGTCTCCAGCTAGTTCACAAGTAATTCTGAACCAAACGGACAGCTGTGTGCATATAAGTTCAAACACTGCACTGCATTGCACCAGGATAACATTGTTCGCCAATGAAGGACCCATAAATCTGCAACGCATGTGCCCGAAATCATGGTGGTACGAGACCAATTGCAAACGCGATAGCTGACATTATCATGTGCCAACATCGTAAAGCTTCTGCATGGAGAATCCTGATTCCCTGGCATGACAAAGGTTGATTGATCCCTTTTCTTTCTTCAACCTCCTCATCTTATGACAAAGGTTGATTCCCTGGCAGCAGCTAGAGAAACCAACCTGCACACAGTGGTCATCCTTGGGGAATAGAGGGAGCTCTTCAATACAAAGAAATGCATACTGAATCCACCTGACAGGACACTAGAGTCCCCATTAGGAAACGAAAAATGATACATCAAGTTCTGCTGTGTTACCTTGTTAATTTGATCGATTTTGTATTTTTTCGGTGACACCAAACAAAGGATTTCACCAATTTTCCGTGCCAAAGCTGCGGATAAATTCATCATTCAATCAATAATGACAGGAAATAACATATGAGTAATTGAATACACTATTGTATGCTAGGGTAGATCACCAAAGTCCTTTCATGATCTTCAACGTTTATAATAAAAATATTTTATGACAAAAATTTAACATCAAAGTTGCAGCATGGGGATCATTAAGTTGTTCTCTTTTTTTTTAAAAAAAAAGAATAACATCAATAAATTTACCAGAGGAATTGTGTATAAGTCATTATTATCAATATCAACCAAACTAAAGCATGTAGGTAAAGAGCGTGGGATAGTTGACAAGTCATAGACAAATATTAGGGTACAAATTCACATTGACTGCATGAGCCATAAGGACAAAAAGTATAACATCTGCATGTTTAGTTAGCAAAGCACAGTTCTTTTGATTAACATGTTAAAGTTAGTTTGCTAAGTGCAGTGCTTTCTAATTACAGGTTAAAATTCACTCACAAAGGTATTGTAACAATCCCATGCGAAGTTAGTTCAGACAAGTACCAATTCAAGCAAGCATTCTCCATACAGTTTGGCACAAGTTACATGCCGTGTAAGAAACAATCCATGTAATGTAACTACCATGTGGATGGAACAGAGATCATCGAATCCCTGGTAGTCATTTTGCATGTATCCATAGTAAATATTTGCTGACTCTGTAGAATACAAGTCCAAATCAACTTTCTAGTAAATGGTTACTAACAGTAATTTACATTTTTTTCTATAATATTATCCTCCTATTGACCTAGGAAAAACAGCAAAAGAACTTGCACCATGCAGTTGCTGTACCAAAATTGATGACACGGTATCAGAAGACTTGCATGCTTGCGGTCATGAATTCATCACTTAATATTCATGTAAACATGCAAATGGTGAAAACTCGTTAATTTATATAGAAAACAAACATATTTATAAATCAAAAGGCAGAATAATCCTTTCACACCTCTAACTGCCAGCACCAAACAAGAAGTCCTGCAAAATCCTAGATGCCTCTGAGACTTCATTCTGAGTGTGAATTGATCCAGGTGTTGCAGTAGAATCAGTAGGTAAAGTAGCTTCTTTCAATGAATTCTTCTCACAAAGAAGTGTAACTGGTTTCTGGCCATTTTGCTCAACATTTTTTTCCCCTTCTGCTTGATGTCCCCCAAGGTACTGATGTTGACTACTATTTGCATTCCTATGCTTCTCAACAGACAAAACATCCTGATGCGCACTGCTTGAATTTGACCCACCTCTGCCCAAAGGAAGAAACTGCACACCCTTTGGAATACGAGTTGAGATATTTTGAGAATTGATCGAGATTCCAGCCAGGGTTTTCAGGATGGAATGCTGTTGTTTGGCAGCAGTAGCAGAGATCATAGGTTCACCATTGTGAACTGATGAGGTTTTCTGGCTACCTGCTTGCCCTGTGAGGTTTGTTTTTCCAAATGCCAATGGAGCATCAGATTTCTTCGCATCTGTTGTAGAAGTACCTTCTGTAGTAGACAACTGATAAAGAATGGAATTCGTTCAGTTCACACAATTTAGCAGGTGTAAGATTTAACAGGCTCGTAACACTTCAATAAAAAAAATGTCAGAAAATGCTTATGAAATTTACGTACCACATGAGAAAACTTGCATTTATCACCTCTGATGCACTTTCCGCTTTGATATTTATGGCAAGGGTACTTCGACAACTCATGATCAAATGGACAATCATCTCCTTTCAAACATGAACCACTTGCAAAATGTTTGCAGGCCTGTAAAAGACAAAAGGTATTCAGAAGCATGAAATATATAAAAAACAAGAAATAAGAGGACACATTTATGCAGTTGACAAAGTTAAGGTTAGGGTACAGTTTTATGCTTTTATGCTACAGGGGATTGATAAGGGGGTTCTCTAGGAAATTTTATGATTTAGTTGAAGAATATCCACCCTATCTGAGAAGGCCCTGTGTACTTTTGTGCAAACCTTTAACTTAAAGCACCAATAGGATATTTTATTCTACAATTTTGCTCAAATTGAAAAGGGTGTTGTTGAAATATTAGTATACATAGTTTTTTTTTTGAACTGATAGTATACATAGTCGTGTGCAAGCTGTGGTCGTGTTGTTTAGTGAGTGGGGTCCTATAGACAAAGCAGAATTATGACAAACTCGGGATGGCTTTGATTCAGTAAGGTTTATATGTTATAGGATATACACCTATAGAAAAAAAATGGAACAGTGTAACAAGTATACTGTGTATAAAATAGTAAGAACATATGCCAGGTTTGCTAACATAAATACCATAGATTTCGTCGACGGTATAAAATCATGGGAGAACTTGCAACTATCGCCCTGCAAAGAAAAAAGGGGGGAAACATGTCAACAACAAATTTCGTTAACATATCCTTGTTATTTAAATAGCTGAGATTAGGTAATTTTACACGAAACAACTCAGATTTTTACATCTTTTAGCATTTGATACGACTCGAACATGATATCTAGCGATCAGGAGATTCTGGTGATATCAACACTACAACAGAAGTAAACAGTATGTTTGGGGTGTACAGCACCATGATCTCTCAGTCGAAAGGAAGGCATAAAATGAAAAAGAGAAGCAGCACAGGATGAACAGATAAGGAAATAAGTTAGATTGTCCAAATAAGCTCACCTGCTGGCACTTTCCATGATTGTAAAAGTGGCAATGTTTCACTTCTTTTGGCCTTATAACAGGTTGAAGTTTCGGTTTGTGGACTCCTTCAGCTATTCGTTGTTGCGCTCTTTTCATCCTTTTATTTTTCTGCACATCAGTTGCCAATAACATTAGGAAGCAGTTTCACACTTTAGAAGACAGTTCAATCGATAAGGGTTTGAATTCAATGGTGTTAAGACCATAACATACCGTCTTCTTAGCCTTTCTTTCTTCCGTCAAATTGCGTTTTCTCTTCTTTCCAGGTTTGAGATCCTGTATAAGATTGGAAAAGTATATTTAACATCATTTTATCAAACAATAGAGCATCAAAGGAGAAGAACCAGTAGTGCATGTCATGAAGACAATCATATTTTAGCACGATATGAGTTTTGTGATCCAGTTAAATAGTGTGCATGATGTATCCATCGAAGGTGTGAAATTCTAAACTAAGATTTGAATGATTATTTAAAAAGTATGGCACATAACTAAGTTAAAGCGAGGCAAATGAAAAGTTGACCCTCATCAGGTAAAGAAACTGGAAAACATGATAATAGGGTATGTGGTATATTCTTCTAAGGTGTGGAATTTCAAGCTAGACTTGAATGATAGAGTCACTGAATTCAGTTATAACAAGGCATCAATTGAAAAGATGAAGCAACAAACACGAAATATAACTGTTTGCATCCAATATTAGTTAATAAAAAACATTGATACACCCAATACCTCATCGTCAGGCAGCGGTGTCTCATTCCAATCCAAAACTTCATCGTAACTTATAGCTTGAGCCCTGGTAGCACACATTTGTGCATCATTCCTGGCATCCTTGTTCAGTAAAAGATCACCATTTCTTTTAATTTCAGGTGTCAAATGCACATTCCCACACCCCGTGTCAAGATCACAAGATTCATTTGCCCCTGATCCTTTACTGACAGAATCCCTTCCTTGTTCCTCACCATCAGCATTTTCATCTGCAGGCTTTGAATCTCCAGATTCTTCTGCATCCAACTCCTGTAACTCACCCTCAATCTCTCCTTCCTCAAAACCACCACCATCGACCTTCCAGTAACCTGAATTTCCAGCAGGTCTGTCTTCTTCAATCCCATCTCCCAGTTGTTTGGCCTCCTCATTGATGTTCTGCAGCTCGCCTCCAAAAATCGCACAACTCTGCTCTGGCACCGAGCCAGCACCAACATCATCAATCAGCCCAGTAAAGTTGGTCATCATTGCATCAAGAAGCTGTCCATCGTCATCACCCACTGCTTCCATCGATTCATCAATTTCTCCCTCCAAACAAGACTTCATCGACTTCAAAGCCTCGTCTTCCACCAACAGTCCAGCACCAACCCCCGAATCCTCGACCCCGGCGCCGGGCTTAGAGCATTTGAATTTTACAACAACCTCATCCGCATCCTCAAGCGAGCACTGCGGAGTCTCGCACGGGACGCCGGTAGGGTTTGCCACGGCAGGTTGATCCATCACTGGCGAGACGGTCTCCTGTCTCGGAGAGCTTCCCGCAGCCATCGCCTCTTTTTCCACATCCTTCCGCCGATCAAAATCCGCGTCCACAGGCGCCTGCGCGGAATCGCCGGACTCCACGCCGGTAGGGTTCGCGGCGGCGGGCTCTGCCTCCGGCGGCACGGGGGCCTCGCGCCGCGAAGGGTGAAGGTGGAAACAGTGGGCGAAAAGGCGGGAAAGCGTGCGGTAGGAGGCGCTATCGAGGTGTGACCGCCGGCGAGTGAGCACGGCGGCGTCGGTGGCGGCGAGGGGGTCGGGAGGAGGCGCGAGGGCGTCCTCCATAGTGACGCTGGCTTGGTGGTCTTGAACTAGGGTTTAGGTTGTGAGAAGATTGCAGATTGCTCGCCTCGCCGCGGGAGCTCGCCGGCGGCGGCGGCGGCTCGACAAGGGGAAGAGAAGAAAACCCGTCGCCATGGAGGCGGCGGCGGAGGCGGCTAATAGGAGTTCGTGGGCCAGAAAAAAGTCGCCGCTCCTGTTCCATAGTCTGTCTACCAGGCCTCATACGTAGCATCGGCCCAATTGCATTGACGGCCTGTTGTTCATGTGTCAGGTTTAATTTTGGCACTCTCATTTTTTTTTATTAATTTTGCCACTTTCCATATAGCACTCGGGGGCAAACCGTCGCCTCCGTCCACCGCAACGCGCGGCCTCTCTTCGCCCACCCCTTCCCGAAGCCGTCGCGTGGGCCCAAACATTTGCTGCGTCGGCCCATGTCGCACGACCGCTCTTTTTTTCACCGTGTTTTTTTTTAAGGAAACACGCCCATAAAGGGCAATTTATTTAAACATAAAAAACTTTACATAGTTTAGCCCACGACGGCCAAGAACATAAATAAACATTTAGAGGACAACCATTTTGGTGCCTAAAATTAGTACAAGCAAAGAATTCCACCGTGTTTTTTCCTCCGGTCCCGAGACTCCTGACTTCCTCTCCCTCCTCCCTCTCTCTCTCACGTGCGCAACCTCACCTTTCCACCGTTTCTTCCTCCTCCAGTCATCTCCCTCCCCTTAACTCTCTCTCTCTCTCTCTCTCTCTCTCTCCACATCCAGCTCCAGATCTGGTGAGGTTTGTACCAAAATCGTGTTGTGAATTTTTTCCCTTTCCTTCCCTGCATCCATGGTTTCTTGTGTGCTATCTTGGAACATCTGATTTTTTTGGGGGGGGGACAAATGGTGCTCGTAGCTAGAACAATAGATTTCTAAAGCGGGAACAATTGATTCGTAAGCGTTTTGACTGGGGAACAAATGATTTTATTAGCTGGAACAACTTATTCCTTTGCTGGAACATTTGATTTTAGTAGCTGGAACAATCGATTCAGAGGGCAGAACAAATGGTTTCCATAGTTGGAACAAGTGATTTCTAGGGCTGGAACATCTGATTTTAGTAGCTGGAACATCTTATTTTAGTAGCTGGAACAATCGATTCAGAGGGCGGGAACAAATGATTTTCGTAGTTGGAACAACTGATTTTAGTAGATGGAACAATTGATTCAGAAAAGGGAAACAAGTGGTTTCCATAGTTGGAACAACTGGTTTCTAGGCCTGCAACATTTATGTATTTATTTATTCTTTGAATGATCTCAAGTTGATTAGCAAGCGCTGTTTTTTTCTTAATTGAAGTTGCGAACTTGCGATTTGCTGCTGGCTGACTGAAGAAATAAGCAAGACGAAGAGGAAAGCGTTTGCGGCGCACGATTCGTTGCGATGATGGGCCGTGTGGTGGGCCGGGAGGGTGGTTGCGCGCGGATGGTGGGGAGGGGGTGGGCGGAGAGCGTGTCCGTGTAAAGGGCGGAGGCGACATGGTCCCCGCACTCGGGTGCTATTCATGGTTTTCAAAAACAGAAGAAAACCGGTTAGTTTTCGCAAAAACCAACCTTATCAGTCTGGCTCGGTGTATGTTGATGACTGGTTTTCGGCAGATGAATTTATTTTTATTTTTTGAAATTTTGAAGGAAATAAATTGAAGCTTTGAAAACCGCTCAAATCAAGCTTGCCAAATGATTTATCGAGGATACTGAACAGTTTTCACTCACAAATTCGCAAGCAAAAAACCTCGGTAAACTGCTCAAACCAAGCGGTAAATTGAGCTTACTGAGCGGTTTCATCGAGGAAATTGGAAACCGTCGAACAACTTTGTAAACCTTGTGCTACTTGATCACAATTTGCATCCACTAAAGAAATAGTAGGGATCCCCAAAATGGCACTTTCCCGAAGAGCTATATACTCTTTTTGCTGCTCAAGAGCTCTCATGGAACCTATTCATGCGAGGTTAGAACGGTCCGTTCTGATAAGAGCGGGCGGATGAGAGAGAGGAGACCGCTGCCATAGATTGCCACATGTCATTTTGTGGCTAGTGGGTGGGTTGGATTAATTTTTGAACTAACAACATACTTTTCTCGCAATAATTAATCCAATTTTAAATCTATTTTGAAGGTCTTATATGAACAATTTTAAATTCGACAATTTAAATAAAATGTTTTACTAACTTGATATATTGTTTCAACATTTTACATGTGAAATTTTAAATCAGTTTTAAAAAAGGGGCATTTGCGTTTCTACCCCTGGTTTGCATCTTAATTACGATTTTACCTCTCGTTTTTCAACTTTGCGATTTTACTCATGGTTTTTCAAACTGAGGCAAAAACTTACCCCTATGATTGCGATTTTAAAAAGGAGGGATAAAATCGCAAAGTTGAAAAACGAGAGGTAAAATCGCAATTGGCTTCAAAACCATGGGTAAAAACACCAAATTCCCTTAAAAAATAAGTATATGTTTTTAAACTCAATAATTCAAATACAGTGTTTACACATTTTTATAAAATGTATCAACATCTATCATGAATTATTTCAAAATTTTAAACATGAAAAGTGGAGTTCAAAAGAATTTTTTAATATACCATACAAAATTATAAACTAACGATAAAATAATTGTCGAACCAAATATTTTGTAATGTTCAGTGCATACAGAAGTTTTGTCGCTTTCTCTGTGCAAGTTTCAAAATTGCTCGTTCTCCTGAATCCATACGGCTTTTGACAAAAGATCTAGGGCCATTTGTGTTTTTACCCTCACTTTTAACTTTAATTTTGATTTTATCTTTACTTTTTTGACTTTGTGATTTTACTCCTAGTTTTTCAACATGAAGCTAGATCTTACCCTTAGTAGGGGTAAAATCAGAATAATTCTATTGCGATTTTACCCCCAATAGAGGTCAACTCTGGCTTCAGGTTGAAAAAACAGGAGTAAAATCACAAAGTCAAAAAAAGAGAGTAAAATCATAATTAGAGTTCAGAGTGAGGGTAAAAACATAATTGTCCCAAAGATCTAAGTAATCTTTTCCGGGCTGCATTGACCAAACAACGACACGAAACTTTTACAAACATCTGATTTGCGTCGCCAAAGAACGCTGCTACATTTGAGCTCCATGTTCTCAGCGCTGACGCTATGGACAGTGGAGGGACAGAGGGAGATAACAGAAATATAAGTAAAAATACTGAACTGTGCTAGCTAATAGGTATACACGAATTTCACAATGCTAATATGAACTCAAGAGCACTATCACACTCCAGACTGACGATATGTATACACCTCTAGTATTCCACGAACGGCATTGGCTCCACCAGGAATGGGCAGTCGTCAACCCAACCGCAGGGCCTTCCAGTGAGCTCCTCGACGTCGAAGCTGTCTGTGACAATGTCTTCTTGCTCCACTTCCACTTCAGTGCCAGGTATGGCATCCAGTTCTTCCCATACATCATCGCAAATGTTGTCGATGATCTGATGGTTCCACTCAGGCACGGCCTGATGTTTCACGCCCGTGCCAACAACGCTGTCATCACTGCTCCCTTCAGAATTTGCAGCCTCAACCGCAGATGAAGCAGCTTCGACTCCATTCTTCAGTGGCGCATCAACGAGCTGCTCTTCACTTGCCATTAGCCGCTGTCTTTTGGCAGCGCCACACAGCTCTTTGTTCCTTGCGCGGTTGATCAAGAGCCGCTGCACAAAATCTGGGTTGGAGAGTACCTTTGCGAAGAAGGCAACGATCAGCTGTTGCTTCCTTTCGTTGTCTCGGATCCTCTCCTCCATTGCAAAAAGCACAGCTTTACATCTGTTGTACTTCTGCCTCAGCATGGTGACTTCAGCTATAAGAGATGCACGGTCTCTCTTCAAACTCTGGACCTCACGGATGTCCTCGGGCTGCCCAAGGCAGACACGGGATTCAGTTCTTGATTGTGATTCCAGTTGATGCTTGGAAGGACGGCGTCTCTTGATGTTTTTCAACAAATGCTTTTGGCCGGCCAAGAAGGATTCGTGTGCAAATTCCCAGCGATCTGGATTGACCTTTCGGAACCCCTGCACAGCAGAAACAATTAAAGGTCACTTACTTTCAGAAAGATGATACCCCATCACCATTGGAGCAGCGTGTCTTGAATGTCAAAATGCAAAGCAAAAGGACTAGGAAATAAAACTCTTGTGATCTTTTCTTGAACATTTCTTTTGCGAGCCCAAATTGACTGTTAGGTATGCCGCGACAGCTACTTGATGCGTCGGATGGTATCTGGTATTCCAATGTATTATTGTACATAATAAAATACACCAGACAGCCTAGAACATGCTACAACATGTGTATGATACTGTGATTAGTTGTGACTTGTGACATGAACAAGTGTGATGCCGTATGGCTCATGGACGAAGGGGCTCCACATCAACACAAAGACAAAAGGGAACAAGGTTCAGTTGGACCACGGTTCCATCACCTTCTCAGTTTTTAACTGCTGAAGGTCGGACAAGTCACGGTGGAATAGAATTTAGATTACGACATACGAGAGCTACGTGGACACGCGCGTAACGCTCTGCAGGATGCATTATCTGAATTTTTTAAGTGGTTATCTAACATCCATGCCTTGAACAGTGAACAAACTGAGCATATGTAGTAGGCTGAATCTCTGAAGATTTGTGATACTCTACATAACGGATGGAATCGCAAGATACTAATGGCATAGCATGATTTATCAGAGAGTAAATCTACAAACGACATGATTTCCTCATCACACACAAATGACAAATGTAGCCGGTTCGACATTTCGGCTGAAAAGCTTCACAAAAGGTTATAGCTTCATCATATAACGCTGAAAGTCAAGATAATATCTGATATGCTTACGCAACGGACCACATCAGAGAAAACCGGATCTGCATAAACAGCAGGCACGGAGTTCTACGCAATTTCAAGTCTTGCCTAAGCAAACTGCTCTCAAGGTTCAAAATCTGCGCAAACCTGAACACGGTACGCGACGTCGACGCTACCGTGCTAGTGTGGCCACTGCACAACACACTTGAACATTTCCTAGGAGCAGATCGCAAGAGCAGAAGCGGGGTGAGGGGAATTACTAGTACTTACGTAGATGTTGAGCTGCCTGACGAAGGATGCGAAGTTGGCGTGCTTGAAGAAGCGCGGGAGGAGGCGCGCCGCGAGCTCCCGCGGGTCCCACACCACGAAGGTGTTCCCGGCGCCGCCGGGGGCCCAGGAGACCACCGCGTCCGTGGCCGGGTCCGCCACCATCTCGTACGTCTTCGCCACGAACGGCGCCGGCGGCGCCCCGTCCACCGGCCGCGGCACCGCCTCCGCCGCCCACGGCTCCGGCTTCGGCTCCCGCTTCACCACAGGCGTCGCCATTGCGGTGCAGTCGTCTTCCTTAGAGAGCGGCTGGAGCGTGGTGTAGTGTGGATGGGGTTGCTGCCAATGCTGCGCGGTGCGGCACTGCGGCGTGGTGAGGTGAGGTGAGGTGAGGTGTCGGGGTTTAAGGGATTTATAAACGGCGAACGTGACAAGGGTCTCACTGTAAAGAACAGCAAGTTGAAGGAGACCCCCCCAAAGGATTGGACCAAGTGTGCAAATTTGGTAAGAACCCCTTTCGAGCGCGGCTGAATATAGAAACTGTGGAGCAAACATACGGTCCAAATTTACTGTATTCTTTAAGATGTATTGTATTGACTTACGTAATTAGCCCTGGTTCCAGTACCTTCCGCGCACCGATTAGTTATGTCGGCCCTGCACATTCTCGGTCCGTAATCTAAGCCAAACCTAATCTCTCTCTTTATCGCGTACGTCTTTCTCAAACGATGAGGCACAGTGAAATTTACTGTATTCTTTAAGATATATTATTGTATTGACTTACGTAATTAGCCCTGGTTCTAGTACCTTTCGCGCACTGAATATACAGGGGCATAGTTATGTCGGCCCTGTACTTTCTCGGTATTCTAGTCCGTATTCTAAACCAAACCTAACCTCAGTCTCTTTATCTCGTGCGTCTTTCTCAAACGATGAGGCACAGTGAATCGTCATCCACGGGGAGGAACAAGATCTTGGCCATGTCGAAACGCGATTAATTTTCATTATCTCTTCGCCAGTTCGCCACCGAAGAACTGTACGCACAGAACTCCCATGTACCGCCAGCACCGAGGAGCTGGGACCTAACCGCGACACGTGCTCGCCGCTCACGCCCCCAGCTCCGGCGCTGCCAGGGAAAGACGCGCGTGCATCCAAAAGGCATACGACCGATGAACGGCGCGCCCCTCTCCTTTGTCAAGCATAGTATAATGTCCTTGAGAAAAAATAAATAGTATAACGTCCCAACGTCGCGCTAGGGCAGGGCAGGGGCGTCCACGTAGAGAGGGGACAAGCACCACGTCGCGCTAGGTAGGAGCGCGGCCAAGCACGGGCCGCCACCGCGGCGCGCCCCGCGGGGCAAGCAAGGGCAACGCGTCCGAAGAAAAACGCAAGCAGGTCTATCCACTGCACTACTACCACGACCACCGATTACAGCAGGAAAACCAAAAACAAATGCTGGCCAAACGGACCGCCGCAGCCGCGCGGCATAAATAACGCATCACGGGTGCAGATTATCCCTTTAGTTTATTTCGCGGGGCAATGTTATACAAAGGAAAAATTCAATACATGGACTGCTGCGACTTGCCCTCAGCGGAGGGCTGGTAAGCATGCGGAGACTTTTGAACTCCTACTAGGTGTTCATACAAATGGAACAATACAAAGTAGCTGTGGAGGAAATGTCCAGAACCGCTAGAGTCTCACTACACTGAAATTCTGTGCCTGCCTTTGGCGATTCTCCGGGCAATCACCTTCCGCCCACCCTTGGTCGATTTACTGCATTAGGCACATAAGCAAGGATATCAGTGACCCTATTAAACTAAAAAGCCAGAACTGTAGACGAATTAATATCCTCATTGTGCAGTTCATAGGTTCGAACATATCAATCTAAAGAGAAACATATAAAACAGAGAGTGATTGATTTTAACTTGAATCCTGTCGTCATTAAACAGAACAGACAATTCAACAGGATTGTGGAGAAATGAGTGAGAGGAGAGACCGTGTCAGAAATCCATGGGTTCTTTTCCGCTTGATGGTACTGGGCTGGTAAGTTCTTTTCGGAAGGAGCTCAAGGGGTTCATTAGCCACAGGATCAATTCCTACAAAAAGCAGAAGAAAAGCAACGATTGTCAATAAAGATCACCCACCTCATGAACATAATCATTTAATCCTGCCTCCCAGATCACAATAGTATGCCTACAAGTAACAAAGCATTCACCAAACAGCCACCACTTGTTAAGTAAACAATCCAGAATTTCAGGAGTACTTGTGTACTCCTGAGACACTTTCTACCAAATTTTGGATTTTTATTCTTCGTCAATCATAGCTTCTTGAGCTGTGCAAAGTTCTCTAGCTCCACGCAATCTCAATTAAAGGCTTGACAGGATCCACATACAACTAAGCAACAGTACCGACCATTACATGTTTCTACCTGATGATATTCAAAGTACAAGCCATGTGTGAAAGTTTCAGTCGTGCACGATGCATTACAAGCCATGTGTGATTCTATGCATAGCAACAAAATAATACAGAAGTAAAAGCCCTGCTGCTTGTGAAGGAAGTGAAAAAGCACAGCACTAGACATTCATTTGTCCAGCAAATACTCCTAGCGAGGCAGACATGTCCAGAATCCATCATCTCAGTGGCAATTTCTTTAAAACAAAAATATCGCACCACATTAAGCATATCTCAACCTCCAAATACTTAGGCCCTGTTCCAAACTTCTAGGGATAGCAATTAGCAGCTAAAATTAGCGGCACAGGTTTGGAACGGGTCCGGCTAATAGCTCAGCTAACGATTAGTCGAATCCCAGCTAACAATTAGTTGCCTAGCTGCCGGACCCTTGCTAAACTCAGCTAATTCTTGCCATATTAGCCAGCTAATAGATAGCTAGTGGCTGTTAGCTGGATAACTATTAGCTCTAGAGGTTTGGAACAGGGCCTTAGTCAGACAAGTGCCAACAACTTAGCAAAAGCAGTTCATCACTATCCACTAAGAGCGTCAGAGATTTCAGAAAACAATAACTCACAAATAAAGCATACTATCAGAAATCGTGCTGATTCGTTACAGGACACATCGTTTGATACACCATAGATGGGAATTCCAGATTTCACACTCGATGGATAGCCTCTACATTATTTGACATTGCAGTCAAAAAACAAAACGCCAAACAGATAAGGGGGCAAGCTATTGGATGTCGAATCGCCAAATAGCATTAATTGGTGTGAAATTCCATATTGCTGTCAAACTAAATGTCAATATACGAATTCCAAACAGACAAATGAGGTAAGCTATTGAATGTCGAATTTGCCAATTGCAGTTGGAGTGAAATTCTGGATTGGTGTCATATTGAATGTTAGAATATGAATCCCCATTTCCTTACAACCCCGCTCAACACCAACTCTCTAAACTGTATCGCATAGCATACCAGTATAATTGGAAGAATTGGAAAGCAGCACACACCACAAGTTTAACTCCATCGTCTTCTTTTACAATCTACAATCTGAATATAGAGTGATATCATGTTGCACTATTTCACCCCTATTACTACATGCAGTAGGTACAACTGATCCACGCCTAACTAGGAAACCTAAGCACAGCCCAAAACAAATGCCTGAATAGATACCTTGTCAAATCACTAATTGCAGTTAGCGTGAAATTCAGGATTGCTTTCATATTGAATGTCAAATTATACGAAGTCCCATTTCTTACAACTCCGCTCAACGCCAAGGCTAACTGAATCGAATAGCATGCATGTCCAATTGGAAAGCAGCACACATCAAAATTTATCATTCTACAAGCTGAATACAGTGCGAGTGATATCTTGTAGCACCATTCCCCCCATTACCACACTCGGTAGGTACCATTGATCCCAGCTCAACTATAAAAACTGACAACAGCGCAAAATGCCTGACGAGATTACTCTACAAGGCTTGTTGGGATCTGGGCGCATTTCATCCGATGCGAGATCATCACTCAGTGCAGCAAGTGGGAGAGAGAAGCGGTACCGTCGTCGATGAGGAAGCGGAGCGAGGGGAGGCCGCAGGGGAAGGAGATCTCGCTCGGGAGCGAGCTCAGCCTCGCGACGGCATACGCATCGTACGCGTCCACCCCAGCAGCCGTCGGCGGCGGCGGCGGGACGTGCGCCTGCAGCCTGGCGAGCGGCAGCCCAGCACGGAGTACGGAGGGAGACGTGGAAGGGGACGCGAGGAAGCGGCTGAGGAGGGATGATCCCGCCCGCGCCAGGGTCTTCGCCGACGCCATCGCCGACTTCGCCGAGCACCTTAAACCCTAGCCTCTGTTTCTCTCTCTCAGGAAGTTCTGCTCCCTTCGATCGCTTGCTGCTGGTGCTGGGTTCGTTCGAGCGAGCAATGTGAATCGGACCAGGCCTCACATGGGCCGGACGATGCTACTCACAGAAGCGCCTAAGAAGGCCCATGAAATGAAATGCAGGGAAGGACTGGCGTTGGCAAGGGACACACGTGCAAAAGATCAGAATTGCTAGTGACTGCTCTAATGCGGTCAAGAATATCCAAGGCGCTGGGATGAGCAGATATGGCTCAATCGTTCGAGAGATCAGGGCAAGTTCAGAAGTAGATTTTGCTCATGAGAATCGAGCTTCAAATGGCGATGCACATGGCCTAGCTAGAAGTTCTATCTATAGAGATGTAGGCCGGCATGTTTAGCTCTTAACACCATCCGATGGTGTTTGTAACTCTTATACTCTTGTTGATTAATAAAGGGTGGTGTCCTGTGCTCAAAAAAAAAAATACCCGGGGTTCGATTTTCCTTCCTCTTTTACAAAACCGGGTAACTCTCCCCCCTAACTCATCATAGCGGATTTTTTTTTCTCCCTGAACTGTTTTGGTTAGTGGTTTTGTCCACGTGGCAGTGGATCCCGCATGTCATACACCACTTCGTCATCTTCTTCTCCCATCTCCTTCCTCAGTATTGTATTCGCCCTGCCCCGCGCCATGGCTTGCCGCGCGTCGTCGTCGCATATCTCCTCATGACGGCGCGTCAGCCACGGCGGTCCTTTGCGTGCAACGCGCCCAGCGTCGAGCCCTCGTTCGCCGCACCTCGCCGAGCCGATGCGCCCTTGCCAGCCACACGTTGCCGCCAAGTGCGGCGCCGTGCCGTAGCGAGCGGCCCCATGCTCGCCAAGCGCGGCGCCGTGCCGTAGCAGGCGGCCCTATGCCGCACCGTGCTCGCCCTGCTTGCCCGCAAGCGCCGCCATGGCGTTGCTACCGGCCGCGCCGCAAAAGGAGTTCTCAGCTTAGTTATAGCTCTCCACACGATTATCTACCGTTCATCTATGTTTTAACATTCGCACTCCATCGATCTGAGCCGTTAGATCTTTAACTCAGCAAAGTTGTTGAAATTTTCATGATCTGAGCCGTTATATCTCCACCTCATAGGCTCCCAACCGTTGAATAAAGGTGAGCACCTCCGGGTAGGCCGAGAAAATCCGCGGCGGCCGCGCTGCGCCTGCTCGTTTCGTCCCGCGCGCAATGCCACCTTGCTCGCCTGCTACCACGCCGTTGCTAACCGCATGCCCAAACCTGCTGGTAGCCTAGTGCGCGACGCCGCTACTGGTGGCTAAGAAGATGAAGCTGTCTTGAAGACAAACCGCTCCAGGGAGCTCGTGGAGGAGCAAGATAGCCTGAATTAACCTTCTCTATTCTAAAATCGAATTTTAAATGATACTAATCGAGTCGACGATGTGCTTGCCTGTCCTGCTCTCAAATTGGTAACGAGTGTGCCGTATGTTGAGCTCCACACAGCCAATCCCTCTGAAGCTTTATCTACCTCACAAGACCAGCGCCCATCTCTCTCCAGATCCTTGCACGCGTCAGCTTGCTTGTTGGGAATGCCCCCGCCTCCTCGTTCTCATCCAACCTCAACTGGCTCATCCTCATCGTGCTCGGGCTTGCAGCCTTCTTGGCTGAGCTTGCCAAAGGATGCGCGCATATGTTGTTCGACGAAATGTGCGAGTGACTAAGGAGAAGGGGAGGGATGAGAGATGGTGACATGGCATCTGACATATAGACCCTACTGTCACGTGTACGTCACATCAGCTAAACCACCATCCAAAACAGCTCAGGGAGGAAAAAAAATCCGGTATCATGAGTTGAGAGAGGACGTTTACCCCGTTTTGTAAAAGAGGGAGGAAAATCAAACTCCGAGTATAGTTGGAAGGCAAAATTGACTTCCCAAATGGAAAAGCCAGATGGAATTCCAGCCCAGCACTTCACGGTGGAAAACGAAACTTATTGCTAAAAAACAAACCCTCCGAAAATGAAAATTCTTGACGCGGATATGAATGAGAATTTTTTTTGCTGACTTGCAGCGTCAACGCCTGCCAAGCCAGGTTGGCACAGCATATTCCTTATGTTGCTTTCACTGGAATCCTCAAATGTTTTTCTTTATAGAATATTCAAATGTTTTTCTTTTGGGAAACCATCAAATGACGTTAATCCAACAAGCAAGCTGGTGATTGAAGCTTCAACTGATAATCATCGGATAAGCTTGGGCTGAAGATTACCCTTTCTTGCACGCGCACGCCCTCGATCGTATCAGTTACGTAGCAGAAACATTCGTGATTACTATTACATCACGTGAAACGTGACAACATCTTAATGCTTTTGTTTTCGCTGCCGGGAATGTACCATATGCTCACGATCTTCGATTCTTCAGTTAGAGTACACGATGAGCTTTCCACGTGGTACAAAACGTAAAGATTTGTAATAAACGGAGCGTACACATCATGTGCGGTTGGATTACGATTCATTTGACAATCTGTGAAATTACTTCGGACGCGACTCGATACATATTTCCGGCGACTGAGAAAAAACAGCATACAGTACTATATTTCAGTCAGTCAGACGTACGTGCAGATGGTGGCGAGTACGTGAGTGGGAATTGCGCCGGCCAGTCCGGGGCACGATCAGGACAGGCCAGGTCAGGAACCGAATTAACGGGCGGCGTCGCTGTCAATGTTTAATCACATTCTTGATAAAAACACATGAACGCATTGCCCTGGATGGCCCGCTGAGTAGTACCTCTCCATCTGCCGATTCAATGCCTGAAAGAGCCGCTGCAAAACGTGTCCACGGTCTCCGGCTCGCCTTGTCAATGACAGACAGCGATCATTGCTAGCTAGCTTCTGTCCGTCCATGGTTCATGGACACCATCAACGTGGTCAAGCAATAGCACAAGTGCTGGCTAATTAAAAGAGCAGAAAGTAAGGAGTTGCCTTCAACCTTCGTCGGGTGGCACAACAGTTTTTTCCCGGATGACAAGTCCAAAGGTCTTTTGCAGGGGAGGAAAAAGGAGAGGATTTGTAGCTCAAGTATACTTTGCTTCGGAAATCGAAATCATTCCCTATCCTTTTCCACTGAATTAATTTGATCAAAGTGATTCAGACACTGAATTCGCACCTTAAAAAAAACGAAGTGGATAGGATTTTGCTGAATGATCAATCTTTTCACATCTCAAAGATAAAAGATTTCGTATAGGGGAGTATAAACATGTGTGTCTTAGCAAACCTGAATATGATTATTTATGTGAGGTGGGGATTTTAAATACTAAGGCAGATAAAACATCCAGAAGCATGTCAGGGAAGACACAGTTAATTGTGTGTTCAGTCTGCGCTGTGTTGTGCTGATGCAAGAATAAGAATGAAGTGTACAAGACACGGCCAAGAGGGTGCCCCCTTGTGCAACACGTCAGATCGTAGTATCCAATTACTTACCAAAATATAGCGTTCACATGCATGCCATGCGTTCGCCTTAATTTCTTTTGTGCAACAACCACTTCCTGACAAGCATGATTGCGCTGGTTAAGTCAAACTCAAGATATGTCCCCCAACAATATCAAGGCGACAGAAACCAGTAGTTTTGTTTCCGTGTTGTCGAGTCAAGAAGGAAATGAAATGTTCAGTCATCGACGCTACAGCAACAAGCAGAATAAAATAGCAACCAGACGCTGATGTGGTAGCGGGTTGGGTCGCCCGAGCCCGGCCTATCGACATGCTTAAATTGTGGCAACGACTAATAGCTCCTAAGAGGAGGACCACTTTACACGCCCCTTAACAACGCTGCTGTCTTCTCCTCTCCTCTGCAGCTCCTCCCCGATTTCTCCATCTTTCAAGGAAGATCGGTAAGCCATGGGATATCTGATGCATATAAGCTTCTGTATTTCTTGTTATCTTTCTTCCCTTTTTGCCGGTAGTTATCGAGCTTGGTAGTTGAGTGGTGATATAGGTTTTTTCAGTCAGCAGTTAATTCTGGTAGGTTGATCATGTTTACCGGGTTAGATCTGTATCCCTTACTGTCTTCTCGTGTAATCGTGCTCTTTTCTTCGCTATAAAATGGCTTCGGCACATCTTGTTTGTTTTACTCACGTAGATTCTGTAAGAATGAGCTGATTGGCGTGTGCCTTGAGGGTTGAAACAATAGGAATCAGGTTTTTCCAAAAAGCATGAATTAGAAGTACGCCAGAATTACCATATCTGTTGTCATGGACAGACTGCTGAATCAAGCATGAACTGCATTATTTCTGCTCCCCAGAATACGTTCCAAGTCACGAAATTTATACTTGTGTTACATAATTCAGTGACTAACCACAGAATCTGTTTTCATCAGCTTCCTTGAATTCTGTTGGTCAATTTCTTACATCTGTTATGATGGCTGCAGTGTAAGAACAGGACGAAATCATGAACATTTTTCAGAGGAAGAACTCCAAGAGGGCGAAGGAGACCGATGGGTCTCTGAAGAAGGATAGCAGCCGTGGGAAAAATGACCTTTTCCATCGCGCCAGGGGAGGACTTGACGCTCTTGCAGGGAGCCTCCAGTCCGCAAAGAACGGTTAGTTATTCTTATCATTTAAGCCAAAAGTTATTCTGAAAAACATATAGCTTTGAAAATGGCTGCTATTCCTTCAGTTCGTCAATCTCTCCAAGTAGGGAGTATCCTTAGGTAGTGTGCCATCTTTTCTTTTGATGAACACAAATAAGTATCACAGCTTTGGAACTCTGAATGTCTGAAATTACGACGGATCTTTGTAGATGGACATTAATCGGTCATTAAGACGATTTTTCTGGCTGCATTATTACCTTGATAATGGCCTACATTTTCGTGGCACATTTGGGTCAATGACAAGAAAACAGAGCTGCTGGTTCAGATTATTGTAGATGACATTCTGGCAAGAGAAAATCAATTTTCTGATACCCAGAAGCCAGAAAGTTTCAGAGAAAAATTCTGATGCCCAGAAGATTTCAGTTTTTTTTTATAAAAACATTCAGATTTATCGAAAGTTTCAGAGTTGAATTAACTGAAATGATGGGCCGTGCCTTGCACATTACATAAACATTCTGATGCATCGAAGATTTCAGAGATGAATTAAATGAAATGATGGATCGTGCCTTGCATATTGCTTCCACATTAGCTGTCCCATGTCCTACTGAACAGCTGACCCCGATGTAGAATTTTTTATGTTTTATTAAGATTTCCCTGTTCCCTGACCTTTGGAATCGATCTACAGATACCGAAGCGGCTACAGAGAAGTTTCAAGGGAACGTGAAGTCAGGGATTGAAACAATCTTAAACACAGGATCAGACATTCTTGAGAAGGCCAAAGCGGAATTAGGAAGCCACTCTGAGGCCTCCCGTTCAAAGGAGCTTGGTAAGTTACACTCATTCAGAGTGTCTTCAAAGGAACAACGGTAGCAACTTTGCAAGATTTATGAATCTCTTTCTGAACCCAGTTGATGTAGTCCTCGTTGATGTTGCAGTTCAGAGAAAATAGCAGCTTTCTGCATTAGGTAACCTAGTTCATCTTTTGCGTCAGCTTTTTATTTTCTGGCACCAAGTTAGGTAACCAATCCTTAGCTTGTGGAAGAAATATTTGCAGCCTGTACGTGCTAAGAGTTGATTGGCTTCATCAGCCAATAAAGGCCTATTTTAATCGGATAGAATCCACATGAACATATATGGCATCTGAACTGTGAAACAATATAAACTTTCCTAATTAGGTGTGCTACCGGTGTCGGATATGACCCTTCTGAAGGAATAGAAATGCCCATGGGTGACGTAATTGAGAAAGCAGTGATGTAACTGATGGGGGTGCCCGGGTGCAGAAAAGGTTGATTTGATTTTAGGCATTATCTTAGAGTAGGTAGGTCAATTTAGATCACAACGATGAAAGGAACCATACGCTTTTCTCTCTCTCTCTAAAAAAAAAAGGGAACCATACGCTCATGTGCAACGGAAATACCACGCAAAATGCTGAAAATACACAACTTTTCTCTAATGCTATCAAGACATATTCTAATTGTTGTTCTAAGTAAACTTGGAAAGCAATTAAAAAAGTATCTTTTGTTTCATTTCGTAGCTTGCAGAAACTGCATTTTTTCTAGCGGCTAACCCACCTCAGATTAGGTCCTGTGGCCTATCAGCTTGGTTACCTTGATTTCCAAGTAAAAGCAACTTTATGCACGCAATGATTCTCTGGGATGTTCCCCATGTGTGATGGAAGATGTACACGTTTTTCCAGATTACTGCCCCAAACCACCCCCCCCCCCCCCCCCCCCCCCCCCCCCCCCCCAACAACAACATGCATCATGCCTTGTCCGCAAAACCAGGAAAAGAAACTGTCTTGGACCAAACCGCCTATTACAACCACCACATCTCGTATTCAGAATTCAGAAACCTTCCATCAGATTGATCTGTTTGAGATCATTGTCAGCTGAATACAGGAACTCTTTTTTTTTTTTTTGGTGAGACAGATACAGCTAAAGCACCATGTTGCTTGTCCTCTTAGTGGGTCTCCATGTGCCAGATGGTTAGTTGACCCTAAAACATGCGTACTACAAACCAAATCCCTTAATTCAGCTCCATATGTCCAATCGACAAATCACAAACAAAATTTTAAATGCCACCAAAGAATCCAACTATTATGCCTGCCCTATACATTCTTCTAGGACCTAGTATAACAATTAGGAAAACTAAAAAAAATAAAGTACTACTATTTGATTGACCCAGTTGGAGCAGTGACACTCTGTATAACACAAACTGCTTCGTGCAAGTCATAATGCAAGATCATCATCAACCAACCTCAATGAATGCCTGCAATTCGCCTGCATCCATTTAGCTGTCACTCTCCCGCACTGTCCTACCTGTACTGTATTATGCATGAAGCTCCAGTAGTGTCTGTGTATATAATCCACAAAACATCGGCAAGATTTATACCTAGTCAAGTTTAAGAGGCTCGGGAGCCATAAGACCAGGGTCCGAACCCAATAACCCAGAATTTTTCGTTTTCACATCTATTCTAAAAGCTTACGACCGTTCAGTTTTCGTCAGTTTAGCTTTCCCCATTTGTTGAAAACTTCGTTCCCCTTCATTTTTTTGAAGGAAAACTTCGTTCCCCTTCAAATCTGCAGCTTTTTTTACTGGTAAGGTCTTATCTTTCACGACTTAGCCGATTCATAGGATGGCAGGTATTTTCTTTTGAAAACTTATCTGCATTTTCGTCCTTGTTTTTGTGCATAGTTTGGGTCATGTTGTTTAGAAGAATTTATACCTCTGTTTCAGTTCGATCCGTAGGTCAATATTTGTTATCTCTACTGTGTTGCAACCTGAAAGTGTTTATGTTGTTTTTGTAGAGCAAGGAAGTGAAGAACAAGGAAGCAAGAATATGGAAGCGTTGAATGCAGTGCTTGACAAGGTGAAGAGTAACCCAGAAGTGATGGAGAAGGTCAAGGGAGAGGTCATGAACCTCGCCGAAGCATTCCATCTCACGAAACATGGTAAACCATTTTAACCTGGTCTTTTTATTTAACTAGGACAACATGTTGCCACAACTACCTGGTTGGTGAATTTGTTCGCATCAGGACCTGATCATTATGCATTTGCATATTTCTTACCTTGAACAGAGCCTGAAGAGAAGGCAAACGATGGAGAGGCAGCCAAGGATGACGACGTGAGCGCCTCAGCTGACAAGACTGAAGGCCTTGATGCAGTAGAGCATGCTGTAGAAGAAATTCAGGCTGTTGTAGCAGGGGTGCAGCAGCAGACAGCCAGGGATGAAACTGAAACTGAGGCGGCTGCTGCCGAAACTTCCGCCGAGGGAGAGAAACCTGAAGCAACAACACGAGAGGAGAAAGATGACCCGTCGAAGCGAATTGGTTTCTTGGGTTTCTTTGCCATGCTGTTTGAGAGGTTCTGCTCCCCTGCCAACAAGAAGAAAGATTGAAGCCATGCAAGTCAGGTGTGGATTCCCCTTTTTGTGATCTTGATGAAGGCTACATGGAGCGCATGGGTTGTGGATGGTGTACAGTTTGCCGTTATAAGTTATCTAAGGACAAATCTGCTATTTGATTTACTTTATGGTGATGGATGTAAGGCTGTGTTTTACTTTGTGTATTATTGGTCTCCCTTGTGGACTTGTATCTATTTATGCAAACATTTGATTCATTGTAAAAGATTTCTGTGCCTCAAGAATTGTAATAAGTTTTTTGCCAAGGTAATAATGTGAAGCCTTGTATAAACATGTAACAACCATCTTTGCTAATCCAGAAGGGAAAAAGTAGGCCAACCAGCTCAACTCAAGCAGCACCGTCCATCTCGGTTCGTTCACCCTTGTATAAATCAAGCTGAGCGACTTGTAACCTGTAACTCAGGAATTTTGCAGAATAAGAGCCGATTCCCGCAAAAATAAGAAGAGATGTGTAGTTTCAAAAGAGAAAAAAGAACTGAACGTTACCAAATGAAACAGGAAAACACTTCAAATGAGTCTGGCAGAGCCACGAGACCAATCAAACGAAAAGAAGCAGATCCTAATGCCAGAAATCATCGTAGGATTAAGTGACCTCAGCTTCCAGACATTGTTCAGGCACGTGGTACAAGGACAAAAGGTCCAGAGGCTAATCTCAAATGATGGTAATAAATTGGTATAGCTATTGTAGGCATCTCAGGTACAATCCTAGTATTCAATTCAAGTTCACAATTACAAGTAGCCAACCAAGTGTTGAATGCACAAATCTGTCCAACAGACATGCAATCATCTTCATCCTATCTGACATCAAGATAGGGTACATAACAAAAAACTACAGCGCTATGTACCGTAATTTCTTCAGCTCATTAGTTCTACCACAAGGCCGGCCAACACTGCTTTATGTTTTACTACCTGATGAATTAGGTCTCCGTCGAGGAGGTACTCTCAGCAAACTCTTCATCACATCATATGTTGTGAAACCGATAGCTACTGAAGGGACAACCTGAAAATCAAATATTTCTTAATATATTATATATATGAAGGAATAACATAAAGAAAACAAAGAACTACTGAAGATAGGGGCTTGAATACATCAACCGTGTTAAATTTCGCCTAACGCTTTTTCTTATTATCATCTCTTTCTTTCTAGTTTTTCCATAAACTTTTGGCCTGTCTTACTCTTTATTACCTTGACGTAGTTAAGGCTCAAGCCAGCAAATAGTTGTCTCCATCCTTGGCATCGAATGATGAGCAAAAGGCCCTGGAAAGTTCCTCTTATGCGAAAGCCATCACTTGCATTTTTAGGCTGCTGGCTCTGAACCTGAAGACAGAGCAAGTCAGGAGCCAGCGATCAATTAGACAAACACTGCAGGTAAAATTATAGTTTCCAGACTAGTTATCATACAGAAATTGTACCTGCATTTGTCTCCGGAGAACATCCAGTGGATAAGTGAGTGTTTGCCCAAATAGACCAGCTAAAGCTCCACAAGAGAGCTTTAATATCACAGATTTCTTGTAATCCTCTGGAACTCGAGATTTCAGGTCTTCGTATATGTAAAATTTTAAGCCAGCATATGGAAGGATACCAATCAGGGTTGGACCTGCGATTGATCAAAATATTTTTGAACATGTCCCTCGTGCATTATGATGCATAGTATGATCTATACAAAAATAAGAGACAGCTGGAGTAACATATATATTTTTGCTATTGAACGGAAACAGTAGGAGATTCCCGTGCTGCGCATTAAATGTTGAAAAAAAAGGAAAACTGTACAAAGATATTTACAACTATAAAAATTCAAGATATTCATCCAGTCGCTCATTTTAGACTAGTCACATTTTAATCCTATAAATTATGTCATACCACCTAAGAGAACAGAGTATGACATTAACAAAGTAACTAAACACTGATTGCCGAGAAATAGAAACCATCTTGCTGAATAGCATTGGCTAGAGTTCATAAAGGTGTGCGAGTGTGCAATATTAGTTTGAGTGGAAGTGTTGCGTAATAATTTTCCAACCCAACTGACGAATACCCTACTTCAACTCATAGCAAATGGAATGATAGGACAAGACGAACCTACGCCACGATATAGAGATCGTGCGCCTCCTTCCTTGTAAACAGTCTTGAAAACATCTTTTATGCCACTATATGCTTGTTGTTGGCCAGAATTTCCCAAAGCATTGCCAGGTTGTCCCACATTTTTAACCTTGAAGCAATCAAAAAGAAATCAATACAAACATCCATGATCCAATCATTGATAACAAGAGAAAGCCAACATTATGTATACTTCTTGTATTTCTTAGAGTGTCATTACAGCAATAATCCTATGGAAACCTTCTCTAACAACCACACAAAATGAAAAATGCATCAGAATGGGTATGCTAATGCAATACCTGGTATGCCAACTTGGTCCTCACCAAGTCTAACGGGTAGGTACACAAAACTGCAGTCCCACCAGCAGCAGAGCCAGCTAAGAGATCAACCACGGGCCCTGTACCTACTGATGGAGCAAAATTATCCAATATCAAGTGCCGATACTGCTCGTATGTCATGAAATGCAATGCTGCGTACGGAACAATCCGAAGCACACTTGCACCATTCCCTCTGCATTGACAATAACAGTGCATCTAAATCAAGACATTCAAAATTGACAGCAGAAAAAAGCCTTAGACATTCTCCCTACTGTACTCACTTGTAGAAGCCTCGAATTCCCTCGCACTGCCAAAGCTTCCTCAAGGACTGGACGATCCCAAGGGATTGAAAACCTTCGGTCCTTGTCTGCAGAGGAACAACACCATATACAGTAAATGAATCGGCTAAGAACTCGTAAGAATACCAAAAATATTTGACATCAAGAGCACGGGCAATCCCAACCTGCAATAAGATCTTGACTCTCTCCAGGGGCGCCACTGCAGTCTTTGCAAATGCACCAGCAGTGCCGCCAGCGATAAGCTCCTTGGCATATGCCGGGAGCAAGTCCAAAGCATTAGCATTCACTTGTGTGGCGGTCGAGGCCGAGGAGAAGGTGGACTCTTGAGATGAGCCCATCTCCCCAACTGGTTTGGACAATCAGAAATGTGTGGTAATATGCGCTCTCCCCAGCAAAACTAAAACTAACATAAAATCCAGTTGAGAACAGGGGAAGGGATATCTTTGTACAGGGTGGAATGTCCCGAAGAATATGTCCCCCACAATTGGTAATGCACACCCGAATCTTTACAGTGTGTTCCCACTACTTGTATTAGCAGCAAAGCAATAGCAAATGTAGGATAAGCTAGAATCTTGCAAAGTGCTTAAGCGCTAACAACCCACGAAATGCAAAGCAAAATCCAATCTTTACCCTCCCAAATCAGACCAAAATTAGGATAAGCTGGATACCCACGCAGCAAACTAAGAGCTAAGAACTACTGTACACTCTTCCCGACGACAGCGCAAATACTCGCACTGGCAGAAACCAATTCACCGAGCAAGGCGCGATGTTTCCACCAGCAGACGAACCTAAAGCGAGCGGAGGCGGGTGGATCCTAGAGGCCGCTCGCGGTCCCAGGAGGGAGGGCCAGCGGCAGCTCCCTAGCCCATGGGCCTCCCGCTAGCTCCGGGGACGGAAGGCGAGAGCAGGCGCGTCGGAGAGAAGGCTCCGTCGCATTCACCGAACGCCTCCAATGAACGTGGGGAAGAAGAAGTACTCATCAAATGCGCGGGGTCTGCAGGTGGGCGGCGGAGTATCGATCCCAGTGGACCGGCGGCGGTGGCGGTTGCAGGCAGGCAGGCAGGCAGCAGATTCGATCCGGCCGGCGCCGTACCGGAAGAATCGAGGTTTTTGGGGTGCGTGGGACGGTGGGAGGCGTGGGGCGTGGCGGCCTCGGACTCGACGAGGAGCACGGGATGCCGCGGGAGCTTCGAGGAAAGGATGGTGGTGGTGGTGGTGCCGTTGCCACTGGCGGGGCGGCAAGGTGAGGTGACCGCGGTCACGTGCGAAACGAGTGAGGATGGCTAGACGTACGATGATGAATGAGTGGTGATTGTACGGCGTACCGTGCCATATGGACGGTGACTCACCACTGGTAGGGGTACAGTATACTGATCCCGCCGCGCCAATTGGGTTACGGGGGAACGAAATTAGGATAGGCTGCCTCAAAAACAAACAAAAATGCTTTATGGAATTGTTTGTAAAGTGGAAACTTGCATAAAGAAGAGGCCACCAAGTTCAATTGTCTTACGTGGGTGACTCCGTCTGCAACGGCATCGGATCCACTCGTGAAGGTGCTTGACATGCCACGTTAAACTATAGTAGAGTGATAATGAATGAATATTGTAGGTACACACTCCTTTCTTAAAGATTTATATGTTTTTTTTTTCTAAATATATAAGATGAGGGCACTTCAACGGGATGACAAGATTTGCTGTTGTAGATCCACTCGTAAAGGTGCCGCGTTAAAATGAAGAGAAAATATCGTGTGTTACAAAGGACCATGGAGTTAGGTGTTATCGTATTACCAATGTAATACGGTAATATTTTTAATTATACGCATAAAATTCTAACAAAAATAATGATGAATAGAGCTTACAAACGTCTACAAACATACAAAATTTGAGGCACAACTTATACGTGTGCAAGAAGAAATAAAAAAGAGAAATTAGTATGTGAATAGTAATGAAATAATGAATATATTGTAGGTACACACTCCTTTCTTATACATTTAGGGTTTTTAAATGTAATATGTGGGCACTTCAACACCAATTAACTTATTCGTGTAATTGAGGAAAAAATTGAAAAGATATGGTCTACGACTATAGATGGTCAAACGGGCGGGCCAAAATGGGCGGGCACGAAGCACGACCATTTTGGCCCGGCCCACATAAGTTCGGGCCGGGCCGGCACAGCACAAGCAACGGGCCGTGCTTGGGCCGAGGCTTCAGCCCAGTGGGCGGCACGGCACGGCCCACATAAAAAAATATTAAGTTTATTTTTATTTTTACTTCTACAACTAAGATGTTATAGCATGATATCCTTAAAATATAAGGTTCAAATCCCCACTCTTTCACTATTTTGCAATATTTTAACATTAAAATACAAGCTTTGATGGGCCAGCATTTTAGCGAGGCACATCGTGCCTAATGCGACGGCCCGGCACGACTAGCAATGGTGGCCGGTGGGCTGTGCCATGGGCTGACCCCCTGCCCATGGGCTAGCACGGCACGGCCCATGTAAGACTGTTCGCAACAGTGCCTTGTATTTTTTCCCCTCCAAAGGAATATTTCACATCTCCTGTAAAAGTTTTCAGCCTCCAAAATCAAATTCGTTGCAACAGTGACCTGTATCGCGTCCTCCATCCGCTGGCCGCCGCCGCCTCCCGCGCCCCAGCTCGGCGCGCACCTTCTCCGGCGCCGCCGCCTCCCGCGCGCCCCTGCTCTGGCGCCGCCGCCTTCCGTGCTTCCTTTCTCCGGCGCCGCCGCCTCCCGCACTCCCCTGCTCGACGTGTCCCTGCTCGGCGCGCCCCTGCTCCGGGCTGGGCGCGCCGGTGGACGTCGCGGCGGCGCGGCGACCCTGCTCCGGGCTGCCTCTCCACTACCCTGCTCCGGGCTGCCACTCCATTGCTCTGGGCTGCCTCTACACTATCGCGGCGGCGGCGGCGCGGCGCCCTTGCTCTGGGCGCGCGAGTGGACATCGCGGCGGCGCGTCGATTCAATTTGATTCTGTAGATCCCGTGAGTGCTGCCTCTCTACGGTTTTGTAGATCCCGTGAGTGCTGCCTCTCTACTCGTGATCCATTCTTTCATTTGATTACGTTGGCTCTTGCACTCGTGACTAGTCTCTCATCTGAATGACATGATAGGAATTAGAAATCTGCCATCTTTTGATTCTGTCTTTACTGAATTTGGTCACTTTCAATATCTCAAAAACTGTCATTGTGCAAAGACATTGGTTCAATACACTTGCTAGTGTTTTTTGTTTTTATCTTGTGCAAAGACATTGGTTCAATACCGATTCTTCTCCACTGGCGCTAGAGATACTGAATTTTTAGTCTACATAAATAACATTGCTCTGTGTTGTAACATGATTCTTCAGTTCACTCCTACTGTCGGGATCGCTGGCTCATCTCTCAGCTGAAACTCAACAGTCCTGTTGTCCAGAAATGGGTACTGGCCAAGCTCATCTTCAGTATAAGGGTCTTCAGTCATCTTTGCTTTGTTGCCTACAAGAAAAATTGCATGTTACTATGCTAGTAAACGAAGTCATCTAAAAGAGAAGATTGGAATGATAAAGAAACTCTTGTGACTGCAAGTCCAGAAGATAAAACACTATTTTCAGTACACCATTTGTACCATTGCAGGAAGTAGACACCAACTTGAGTTAGAGAGATATCTATTGATGTCTGGTAGAATCTCTGGTTCCAGCTCCAGTCTTTGAACTTTGTAATTTTCAATGTAATTTTCCCTCTTTGAACTTTGTAATTTTCAATGTAATTGTAACATGTAATCCGGTTGAGAATAAAGAATTTCATTTTGAGCTTTGATCATTTCAGCTTGAAAGTTGCATATTTTAGCTGAATGTATTTCTGGAACAATTCAGTTCAGTGGGCCGAAACGATTTCAGGCTGCGCAGAGAAGAATTCTGCATTTCTGGACCAAATGATTACTTTGATCAATTCAGTTCAGTTTTGAATTCTGTACACTGAAACAATATCAGGAGCTTTGAACTTGATCAGTATCTGCTGGCAAATTTATGTATGGAACTTTATACTAACAATGAATATTTGAGAGATTGCAAGTCTAGCTATACACAGCTCCGATAAGTGGACAAACAGATTTCAGTTGGTTTTCTTCATGCCACAAGAGCCTGACAAGCATCATGGGCAACTCATGGTTTTCAGTTGGTTTTCTTCCTGCCACAAGAGGTACAGGTTATAAGGAAAAGCATAACATTAATGTCATCATGTATCTTTGCCAATAATTACAAGTACACATGTATCTTTGCCAACAATTACAAGTACACATGTTGCTTCCAGTAAAGGTAAGTTCATGCACATTTCACTGTACAAAAAATTCTTACGCACGAAACAATAAGAGAATCTGATCAAGCGAGACCGTGACGATCTGATCAATATCAAACAGCAAGAAATGGCCTGACGAATTAACACCAGCCTAGTTTCGACGCGTCAGTGTTCAGTCAAAGCCTAAGCGTGAGATCAGGCTCCTCGCCGGCATGCACGACGCCGCTGTCGGCCGAGCCGAAGGCCGCACTCCCCGCCGGCGTGGTGGAAACGGTGACGGCGGCCGGCCGGAAGCTCCCCGGCCAGCCGAAGTTGAGCTCCTCGTCGCCGACCAAGAAGGGCATCGGGGCGAGCAGCCCCCGCGCAGGCGTCGCCTCCGCTGCGACGACGTGCCGCTGCTGCTCCGGGTACGCCGTGGACGCGTGCGCCTGGATGCCGATGGGATAGAGGCCGGAGCCGTACAGCGGCAAGGACGCGACATCGGCGGCGGCGTAGTAGCCGTAGGGCGCGGGCGCGGCGGCGTCGATCCGCAGCGCGCGACGGTTTTGGCGGACGGCCGGGCACCCCCAGATTAGGCGGACCGCGACGCGAGCCTGGAAAATGGCGGGTCCTTTACAGGCTATTGTTGCAAAGGGTACAGATGAAAGGATCCGCTAAATTAAAGGTACAGGGTGGGTTACAGGCAGCTGTTGCCGTTAGTCTAATAGACAGGCCGTGCCGGCCCGATAGAAAATGGGCCGTACCAAGGTGGGCCCATGCTGTGCTGGGCCGGGCCGCCCATTTGGCCAACTATATCTACGACTCATAACTTTTGGTAAGAAAAATAAGCCCATATATAGTATTCAAATTCAGATCTTATTAGGATTGAGTTGTCAATTTGGATTGGGCCGGACACAAAACTATGACTTTGGATCCGAATCCACCTATCAGTCACCCACAATGAATATGTATGACAGACAGGTGAAGCCATGCCTAAAAGTCATAGTTTTTCTTTACAAAAAATGCAATAGTTGTATTACTCAATAATAGTGATATTGTAAGTCCATACTCCTTTTTTTTTACAGATTTATATTTTTATTAATATATTAAAAAACTAAATATTTAAGAAAGGAGTGTGAACCTATATATATAGGATGGAATTTGTGGATTTAATAAAAGTAGCTTGTGATCAAGGGGAAAAAATGAAAGACGTGATCTACTACTCATAATTTCTTGTAAGCAAAATAAGCCCATGTCGATCCTCTCTCTGTTGCGTTGAGAATGGGCCCATTAAGCAACCAACTAGTAGTTCTACTCAGATCAGATCTATATTATTGAGTTTGTCGATTTGGGTTGGGCCGGATGGGTTATCTAAGCTCGCTCGATCCTTTGCATTACTAACGTTGGTAGTGGGGAAAAAAGAAATGTCAAAGGCCATAAGCAGCGCTAGACAACGTTTCCTGCAAAGTCGTGAAAAAAATGCGAGTCTTCACAGAGTTGTTTAGCTTCCTGTTAAGTTTGAGCTAACACTCTTATCTAGCCAGTGCCATGGGTTATCACCATAACACGGTCCCGAGTATCGTGTTATATAGTGGTCAATCAAAGCAATCGAAATTATAAATTGGTAAATTATATATTTAAATTAAGTACTCCAAGTTGGTAGGGGACGGCATACGGAGGGCTAAAAATAATGCGGCCAATGTCCTAGTAGTAGCATCCATTAGAAAACTTTGAAAACGGTGTGTTGCCTTTCTTTGGGCGTTCAACGAGAGTTTGCACGCAAGCAACGCAGCACCACATGTGATGGGGAGTGAACCGGCCGGAGCGCGCCGGTATTCTGAATTTTGCGTGCAGGTCGTCTCCGCGTCACCGGGCCAAGCAAGCCCGCACGCACGAGCCCTTGACCCGACTTCTCCCCGGTTCCCACTAGGTACGTAGTACTGCATTCGTCAATGCACGGCCACACGGCCGAGCACGGAGGAGCCAAATAACATGCGCACAGTCAAGCAACTTGCGCCCACTTGCCTCACGTACTGGAACTCGATCGTAATCGCAGACATGCACAGTACTATACGATGAAACTTGGGTAGCAGCAGCAGCTTCCCAGCAGGAACTAGATCACGATAGGGCCAGTGGGTTCGCAAAACTCTTTTTCCTTTTCTCGGTCCACTATACGTACTTTACTCTTCTTCTTTTTTTTCGAATGCACTATACGTACTTTACTAGCTTCCACAAAAGTGCAAATCTTCCATGTTGACCGGAACTTCGCTTCTTTGCGCCAAAATCTCATCGACTCGGATTCGGGCGCACCGCGTACGGCCGTAAGATGCGACGGTACCTTCACGTGCATGGAAGAAGAACCAATAGTCTAAAGCCACATCGGCCGGACGTAGCCGCCTCGACTAGTATTTCTCCAATCTCCAGGACAGTATAGTATCTCACTTCTCTTTCTGCCGTGTTTCTTTCTTCACGAATAATGGAGACGTGATCAGTTCTTTTTGATGTCAAAAGTTGGAGCATTATTATCTTGCTCTTAGCAACAAGCATCCTGTTCGCCTCGCTGCTTTGCAGCAGCTACAATGTTCGCAGTTATTTCTTCAGCAACAGCTACAGTGTTTGCAGTTATTTTTCTGCAGCCGCAGCTGCAGCCTGCCGAACAGGGTGAAGAACGAGACTGATTTTGAAAATTAGGAAAACTAAGAGCCTGTTTGGAGCTATGCGGGCTAACTATTAGTCTGATGTTTGGAGGTCCATTAGGAGGACTAAATACGAACTAATTGAAAAACTAATTGCATAATCCTAGGGTAATTCGTGAGTAGAACCCATTGATACTAGTCAATCCATTATTAGTCCATATTTTGCTACAATAAACATGGGCTAATCATAGGCTAATTGAGATCATTAGATTCTACTCACAAATTAGCCAGGGAAATTGCAATTAATTTTCTAATTAGTCTATGTTTAGTCCTTCTAATTAGCATCCAAACATCGGACTAACTGTTAGTCCTGAGATCCAAACAGGTCTAACCAGGAGACAAAAATAGTTCTACTTAAAAGAAAATGCTTTTTACACCTTCTATCGCGAACAACTTCTTCCTTCAAGTCAGTGCTTTTAAAGCCATCGGATCTAAATATCCCTATACGGACGGGTGAGGTCAAGGCATACCCGTCTGGTCTAGTGTTACCCTGTTCCTCAATTTTTGGATTTAAATTTTAAAAGGAAAAATTGAAAGGAAAATTTTGAAAAAAATTGAAATTTCAGAAACCCAAAAAAATCGGTCGGTAGATCGGAAAGAACGACCGGTAAGCAAGAAAGCTAATAAAACCGATAGAGGACTGACAAAATTGATAGAAAATAAAAAAAACCGACGGTAACCCGGCAAAACCGACCGCGTTTTCAATCTTAAATTTAATTTTAAACTTTTGATCGGTTTCCGGACCGGTCCGGTTTCCGTGGCTGGACTGGTTTTGTAAACCTTGGCGAGGTCCTTTCTTCAAAGGTTGATGATTTAAAGCCATCGGATTTTGAACGTGACGGACCAGGCTCTTTCTTCTTCCTCGCTTCCATTGTGCACTGGTCTTCTCTGCTTCAATAACCCTAGGATTAACTAGATTCAATAACCCATGTGCGTCCCTACTCATATATCCCTGCCTCCTCCGTTGCCCACGGAGCCGCTTGACCGGAAGGAGACTCACAGATGAAAAGTTGCACCATGAAACTGCTCGGAACGAAACGAGAAAAACAAAGTTTGGCCGGTTGCTCTGGTCAGTCCGTCCTTGATCCATTAGTTTTACACGATTTTGCTGCTAGTGCAGAACCCCCTAAATACAGCCATGAACATTTTGATAAGAATCGAAATACGGAGTACAAATGAAGAATTACTGTAGCAATAGCCATGGCTTTAGGCATAATTATTAGCTGTTGACGCAGGTAATCCCTATTTCTTTGGGGAAGCTACCGAGCACCGGCGCCAATCACAAGCCGGTAGCATAGCATTCGTTTGTTAAACCGCACGGACCGATCCTATTCGATCCATTTTCCCAGTCCTTGTCAACCAAAGCCAGTCCTATCGGCGGATCATATATAGCAACTTTATAGCTGGAATTATTTACTTGATGTTCCTATGGATGCAAACTGCAAGAGTTTACCCGCAAAAAAAAAAGAAAAACAACAACAACAAAAAAAAAACTGCAAGAGTTGGCTGTGGACTGCCAAGCCTAATTCCGGGACCAGGCACTTCCATGGAGGCGTTCGCAGTGCATGATGCAAATAAAACCTATTCTATCCGCATGTTTCCATCAGTGGCTTGCAAAAACCGCACCACGATTTGCCATCCTATATAGCTCACCATTGAAGAGATAGCGCGCACACATAGAAAAGAAGGTCGATGAGCTTCATTCAAGAAAGTCACCCCTTCAGTTTTAAAGAGGAGATTCACGTTCCATCACCACCACAACATGACATCCTAATCGTCAAATCTCAATCTTCGTTCCACACGATTCAAGTTATTTCCCCGAGCAAAAGAGCGAGCTCTTGGCTCATAACTGGCCTACCGGTACACTACGAGCAAAGAAGGGAAAGCAGGACCGAACTGAACGTGATGAAACGCATCAGGATGCAATTTGTCTCAGTAGTGTCCTAATCGTGCATTGAGGATGGATGATGTAAAAGAGTAAATATTGCACCAAAGATACAACAGCTTGCGAGTTTGGTGCACAAGTGACCAGTTTAGTTATGCTAGATTTTTTTGAAAGTAGTTCATTTCACTTTTGATTTAAGACCGCCTACCAGTGTCTCTTATATGTTTGCGGATCAGTTAGCTGGGTTGGATGTCAAATTAAAGAGACAACTACTTGTAGGCATGTACATCTGATTTGTGTTGGGCAATATTGCTAAGTTGGAATGATGTGGTCTATGATGGCACTCCACTTAAAACAGGCTCACTCCACGTATAGGTTTTCACTGAGAGTACATAAGTGCATTGTATCGACTTTTACATAAAGCAGGCAAACATAAGCACAAAAGAGATCCAAAGAAAAAGAAGCATGCACGATATGGAGGGTTGAATACTGCAACCATAGTGTACCTCGCTTGTGCACAGTGGCGGAGCCACACTAGAGAGCCGGGGTGGGCCGCAAAGAGACAATTTGATGGGCCTTAGGGCTGTTTGTGTGCTACAGTATGGGCTACAGTGCTAAAAACATCAATTTTTCAGAATCTCAGGGTGGGCCGTCCACCCGGCTGGCTCCGCCCATGCTTGTGCATGAATGCTGGGAGGGCCTCATGCCCCCTCCTCCCCCCATCTCCAACTTGAAAAGAGACAATAAATTTTTCAAAAGCCCCCTATACGTAGGCTCACATGTTCCGCTCAGCTTGCCACGCACTCAGCCATGGCAGGGCCTCCCGCCACGCCGCGTCGAGCTTAGGCGAATTGAGGAGGAGATCCAGTGAGCTCACACTCTTGGTGGAGAGTGAAATAAGGCGAGCTCTCAAGGAATAAGAATAAAAATAAAAATGAAAATGAAGAAAAGAGATAAACAAATGCTAAAATGGCCTGTTCTGAAAAGAAAAACGGATTTAGTGGCACGTTCTGAAAAGCTGACGTATTTAGTGGCAAGAACCGTGAGGCTCCCGGCTTTGACGGCAAGGACATCATATTGTGGCTAGGGGTGGCAATGGGTAAATTACCCACGGGTTTTATATTTCCAAACCCATACCCGTCGGAGAAAATTATACCTATATCCGTACCCACACCCGCTCTCGGCTGGAACTCCATTCCCATACCCATACCCGTGCAGGTAACGGGTACCCGCGGATAATCCATACCCACAAAAATTTGAACAGATTATCAATATGTTACCAATTTAGTAAGCTTTAATTAGCATAAGCATATCTAAATAAAGTCTAATAACAGTATAAACCATTCATAGAGCTAATAGACCTTCCAAAATATATATCAAAAATAGAAATTCACAAATAAAACATATGTTCAAGCCACAAATCAAATATAGGTTTAACCCATATTCGGGTTTGCGGGTGGACGGGTATGGGTTATGGCTTCCCATACCCAAACCCGTCATACCCGATGGGTGCAAGTCTTTATCCATTTTTATACTCATGGGTACAAAATGCGTCCCATATCCATCCCCAAATGAGTATTTACCCATCGGGTAACGGGTACCCATTGCCATCTCTAATTTGTGGCCGATGTGATATTATAGCATTTCAAAACTGTGCGTGGCCTTTCTTTGGCCGTTCAACTCAAGTCGGCACGCAACGCAAAAGCACCGTAGCGGAATTCAAAAATTTTGCATGCAGGTCGTCTCCGCGTCACCGGGCCATGCACGCACGAGGTCTTGACCCGACTTCTCCCCCGTTCCACTATCTACTGTATGGGTCGACGTGCACCATCGCGCCGTACCCCTCACTCCCTCAGGCTCACAGCAAAGCGAGCAGCCAAACAACGCGCGCGCGCGCAGTCAAGCAGCATGCGCCCACTTGCGTCACTGGTACTCGTCTGTACAGACAGGCAAAGTAGTATAGTACTGTATTTGCATATACCAGATGGTGTAGGTGTACTTGCCCATCTGTAGTCAAATGCATGCAGGATGAAACTTGGCACCGAAAGAGGAAAGACAAGATGATGGTGTGCTTCCGGCAAACTGAGATGGAGTAAAAATTGGTCCCAGGCAAGGTGGTGCCCTCTAGGTGCAACTTGGGTAGCAGCAGCAGCTTCCCAGCAGGAACCTGCACTGGGCCGATCTTACACGCGCGCATCTAGATTTGCTGTAGGGCCAATCTGTTCGCTAAATTCATTTTTTTTATTACATCTGTTCGCTAAACTCTTTTTCCTTTTCTCAGGTCCACTACGTCACTTTACTAGCTTCCACAAAAGTGCAAGATCTTCCACGCTGACCGGAATCGATACTTGTTTACACCAAAATGTCAACAACTCAGATTCCGGCGCGCGGTACCGTCACGTGCATGGAAGAAGACCATTTCTCCTATCTCACTTCTTGAGTATACTCTTTCTGCCGTGTTTCTTTAGTCAGGGACAATGGAGACGTGATCGGTTCGTCTGGATGTCAAAAGTTAGGACATTATTGTGTTGCATTGCACTTAGCGCCAAGAACGAGACTGAATTTGAAAAAAGGGAAAACTGAGTAGTACTACTAGATAAAAATAGCTAGATAAAGTCGATCCTTTTACATCTATCGGCGGACAACCTTCTTCCTTCAGGTTGATGATTTAGGCCCCCTTTGGAACGCGGGAATTTTTCCTATTCCTGCGTTTTTCCTGTGAACAGTCAACTGATTCCTGTGAAATTCCTGTACAATTCCTGTGAAAATCCTGCGTTCCAAAGGGGGCCTTAAAGCCATTGATCGGAGTTCCAACGTGACGGACAAGGCTCTTTCTTTTTCCTCGCTTCCAATGTGCACTAGTCGTCTTCTCTGCTTCCGTAATCCTGCTCATTATCCACTGCCTCTTCCGTCGGCCGCCGGGCCGCTTGACCAGTAGGAGACTAACAAATTAAAAGTTGCACCATGAAACTGCTCAGAATTCAGAAACGAGGAAAAAAAAGGTTGACACGGCCGGTTGCTCTGGTCAAGTCCCTCCTGGATCCATTAGTCTTTAGACGATTCTGCTGCTAGTGCACGGCCCCCTAAATAGCAATACAACCATGCACATTTTGATCATAATCGAAAGAGAAATGAGGAACTAGCATCAGCCATGACTTCAGACAGAAGCTATTGGCTCTAGCTGCAGGTAATCCCTTTTTCTTTGGGGGGGAAGGTACCGAGCACGGGCGCCAATTACAAGCCGGCAGTATAACACAGGTAATCCCTTTTTCTTTGGGGGGAAGCTACCGAGCACGGGCGCCAATTACAAGCCGGCAGTATAACACTACTCGTTTGTTAAACGGCACGGACCGATCCTAATCCATTTTCTCAGTCCTTGTCAACCAAAGCCAGACCTACCGACGACTGATAATATAGCAACTTTATAGCTGGAATTATTTACTCAATGTTCCTATGGATGATGCAGATTGCAAGGAACAACGGAGCTCGCTGTGGAATTCCAAGCCTAATTCCGGGACCAGATGGCACTTGCATGGAGACGTTGGCAGTGCATGATGCAAAACAAAACCTTTTCTATCGGCACATTTCCATCAGTGCCTTGCAAGAACTGCACCACGATTCCGTCCTAGTATATCTCACCATTGATACACTCACCCAAAAAAAAAAAAACCCCGGGGGTGGGGGAAAGTCGACAAGCTTCATTCAAGCTGCAGTCACCCCTTCAGTTTTGAAGAGGCAGTTTCACGTTCCATCACCGCCTTAATACGGCATCCTATTCGAATGTGGCTGTCGACCTTAAATCCCATCTTTCCTGACGATCCATCAATTTTTTTTCTCCCAACAGAACAGCGACGGCGCTTGGCTCATAACTGGCCTGCCAGTACGCTTCACGGCTGCTAAAACACAGAGAAGGCATGACCTAATGATGAAAAGCATCGGGACACAACCTGTCGCAGTGGCGTGCATTGAGGATGGGAGCAAGGTTTGAATTATCGACGGTATCAATGAAACCGAGCCGCAGCTATACGACCGATTTTCGCGAAAATCGAGGAAACCGGCCGGAAACCGGACAAAAATTTGAATTCCGAATTTTGAATTCAAAAACTCGAAAATCGACCGATATCGTCGAAAATCGACCGGTTTTCAGTGAAAATCGACGATTTTTACTGAAAATCGAGACAGTGAGAAAAACCTCGAAAAAACATGGAAAAAATGTAGAAAAAATCGCCATGACCTTTGCTAAATATTTCCAATATGCTTAGACACACATTGACAATATAGTATGCATAAAACATAGCACAAGTCATAATAACTACAACATAAATTGTCCGACATAGTTCATGAATAAATACGATATACAACATAGTTTTCAATATACTACACATAGTTTTGGACATATTACAACAACGGATACAAACATACATCTCAATACCATGGGACATCCGATTGTGGATTGTTCATGGAGTTGTACTCGTCGGCAGACATGATGTTAATTCCTTGTGTAGCCAACAACTTCGGTGAATATTTTCTTTTTTTTTCCGCCCAGAAACTATGTCAATTCCTTTTTTTTCTTTTTTTTCCACCCAGAAATCTTCGGTGAATTTTTTGCCCCATCAAACGAACTCCGATTCGTGTTCTTGTTCCACCAATATTCTCCAAATTTCTTCTAGTTTATTTACATATTTTTTGTTTCAAATATTTTCAAATTTTCAAAATTTTTCAAATTTCAAATTCGAAAATCGGTAAACCGAACTTATCGGCTCGGACCGATAACCTCGATAATCGCGATTATCGCCCGATAATCGTCGATTTTGTAAACCTTGGATGGGAGACGTCGTGTTAACCAATTAATTTCTTCCACTATACTAGGTTGCACTGATGGTCCGGGGTATTGTGATCTCAAGCAGTGACAGACCTAGTGGCTGAATTGCGCGCACTTATGCACAACTCAAAAGCTTAATTTTGAAGTTTAGCAAAACCAAACATTCAATATTCAGCAACTTGCACTGTTCGTGCATCTAAGTCACATGTTTGTGAAATGCCGACTTGAGTCACTTGTTTGAGTGAATTGCATACATGAATAATTATGATTATGTGGTCTCTACAAGATTGTTTGCACCGACCTCCAACCCGATTTTGAAGTATTTGGGCACCACCAGACTAGAAAGAATTGTTTGAAATTTTCTTAACCTTTGGATTTTCCACTTTTGGAATCATAATGTTTTCTATATATACTTTTGTAGATGCTACAAGCAGCAATTTACTCGAAGAGGTGGCCGCTGTTATAGCACCTATGGTATTAAATCAAGGGAAATTTCATTTTACTCTCCCAAGTAATTCACTTTGTCCGTTTAAACAAAAATATCACTCAATTTACTACTCTAAACAATTCATGTTGGTGCTATGTGCCCTGTTATGATTTGTATTTTTTTTGTTTCTGAGAAAGTTTAATTTGAAGCTCAAATGATGCATGATAATGTTTAACACAACAAATCATGTGTAAAAATAATTACAACATTATTTTTTGATATCATTATTTTGACAAATATAATGTTGTAATTATTATGTATCATTATTAATGTTATAATGTGTGTAAAAATAATTACAAAAAATATCATTATTATCATTATCATTGTTAACACATATAATATTGTAAACCATGCCAACTATTTTACCCGTGTGTAACAAACCGTGTCAATTGCTATTAGACCATATAAATATTACAAATAATATGTTATAATTATCTTAACGTCGGGTGTTGTGCCAACTATCTTCATGCAAAATTTAAGCCTCAAATTCATCTTGAGAAACCAAAAAACAAACTTCAACATGGATTATATTTGCGCCGACTTGAATTCGAGGGAGTAAATAGAGGCATGATTTTAGGGCTGAAATGGACTAACGAATTATTCAAAAGAGTAAAATGAACTTTTCAGTATATATAATGGTAAATTTTCCATGCATACACGTATGTACAAACCCGCGATCTTCGTTCCCACTGGACCACTGCACTGCGTGCGGGCATGATTACCGCTACTGAAAGTCTTGAACCACCTTTTCTTGTTAAAAAGGACTGTGTATTCAAGCTGCCTCTGTATACATACGTACGCATCATGAAATTTCCATGCAAGAACGAACATTCATATGATAGATTTATGAATAGTGTCGTCCTGAAATGACAGTAGGGGTTCTCAGTAGCTTGTGTTGTGAGCAATATCTTGGCGTATCCACGACGTAGGCCGGTTCCGCGTCATCTGTTACACCGCTGCCCGGCCGAATACGTAGATAACACAGCACTGCTCTCCTGGTCTGCAATATATGTGTCACGGTTGATTATAGTACTACTCAAAGTTGTCTTAACGTCCAACCTATCACGCCAAATAAGGCTTCCTTTGTTTGCGATTCTGATTCTGGATTGTAGAATCAGAATCGCAAACAAAGAGCCAGATTCTGGACTCAGATTGTGCTATCAGATTTTCTAGATTCCACAATCTGAGAATCTGGTCCAGACCAGTTTCTTCAGATTTTGCTTCATAAAAAGACCGAAATGTCCATCGAAGTTCACAAAAATTACCAACGTTGCCACCTACGTTGTTAGGAGTGAGTAGTTATTTCATGAGAGAATATGTTGCCACCTACGTTGCTAGGAGTGAATAGTTATTTATGAGAGAATATTTGTATGGACTAATGTTAAGTTTGTACCGACTTTATGTATTCCTAATTATTTTGAAGTTTTCGTATTTTTTAATTGCTCCAAAGCTACTCTGTTAGGACAATGTGTGTTTAATTAAGCAAACATAATATGCAATGCAATTGAGGGTATTTCAGACTTTTCTCTTCTCGAGGCAAGAATCCAGGGAGTCACAATCCAAGAAAACAAACAACCTCAGCTTTTGATTCTCATAATCTGGATTCTGAGAATCACAATCCAAAAGTTGGATTCTTAGAATCAGAATCGCAAACAAAGGAGGCCTAAGATTGTCAGCCATTATGTCAATCCGTTTTGTACCTTTTTAATAAGGAAATTCCTCTTCTACTTTGGCGCTCTAGAGTTGCGAAGAATCAGGACGAAAGAAAAAAAAGAGGCAAATGACAGCCTGAAACTGCTCAGAAACGACGGGGAAAGAAAAAAAAAAGGTTGGCTAGTTTGCATGTGAGTCTTTTCATGGACTCTGCTTCTACCGCATACACGCATGCATAGTCCATGAATTACGACCAGAGAGTTTATTAGAATTGGAATACGCTCGATAATGGAGCAACAACCATGTCTTTAGTTAGGTACGAATTGATTGTTGACAAAGGTAATTTCTATTTCCCCCCTTCAGGTAATTCCATAAATGATACTAGCTAGTACGTACTACCGTGCTTCATTGCTGTGGTTTTCGATCTTCATGTTGGAGATCGGCGACGAAAAAGCAAAGACCTGACCATTGGAGCATGATTACACAAATAGTCAGCCGGTTTTTAATACCGGCAGACGTCCCATCCAACATTTATCTGAGTCTGATCATCATCGTAATAAATCCGACGTCCCAATCGAATGTGGCTGCTATACCAGCCGACTGCCTCAGCATTCATCAATGTGGCTGTTGGGCTAATAATGATTCATTTCTTTTCGATTGAATTATTTGTAGGTAAACAACGACAGTTCTGGAGAAGCAAGGCTAACTAATCTGCACGCAGCGTCGTCATAATAACAATAATAATAATGAGTAAATAATTTTTAATATATTCTTCATTTGTTAATAAATGAGATATCTTATAAACCAAATCGTATGTTCTGTAATGTCATTCAACCGTTTGGCCTACATGGGCATCATGATAATTTATTTATCATCTAAATCCCAAGATAAAATTTAACAGCCAAATAATCTTATTAATCACATTTCACACTGCAGTAGCAACTGAAAATTAGATTTATTTTCTGTCATCTCCGAAGCAAACAGTGCCTATTTTCAGTTGACATCTAACTAAACAGTGTTTAAGTCTCCTATAAAGTCAGTGCTATGTGTTTTTACAATTTAGGGGTTACATACTTAGAGTTCATTGTTTTCCTTGATCCCAGATGTGAAGAATCCAATTTTCATTGTGTTTAAAATGCTTCTAGTCAAACTTGCTCTGAACTTTTAATACGTTCTTTGCCTTATCTAAATACCTGTGCATGGTGATCAAATTGTAAAATTCCAAATTAAATCTGAGAAATCCTAAGTTGACAAGCTTCTTTGAATAAAAAGATCCAGTCTACAAACCAAAGTTGCCAATCGTTTCTTATCGGGACAGTTTTCTACATGTTTTGGGGGAAACATGTAATTCTATATTTACCAATGGTGTGACACGCGAACAATGGCAAAACACGGTAATATGCAATATGTGTAATATCCGTTTTATTAGTTCACAGACCCAACTTTGCTGGCTTTTGTGATGTGCTTTATTTTCCAACGTTGTAATATGTAATATCCATTTTATCAGTTGAAAAGCCAATCAACTTTTACAACTTTTCAGAAAGCCAGCTTTCACTATTAGGTCCAAAAGGCAGCTTTTGAATAGTTTTAGCACAAACAAGTTCTCCTCAATATATATAGCTTTGAAAGCATCAGCCTAAGGAAACATGCCCCATAGGTAGTGAGTGAGGTCATGGATTTAATAAAGAATTTCCGAGGTCCTAAAACTATGACCAAATACCAGTGAACAAAACAATAATAATCACATCATGTAAATGTATTAGACTTCAGACCTATAAGAAAGAAGCGTAAGCCATCCTGCAGATAGGGACGATGCTGTTGTAACATGCTAGTAATTAAAATATAGGAAAATTGCAAAAACCCACCTACATGTGAGGGGGGTTTTCATATACCCACCTACAAAATTTTTTATGCCGGTCTCCCTCTTGCAAGTGTTCATTTATTTTCATAGTCCCTCCTATAGCTTTGACCGGATGGCATGGCTGTTATGTGGCCTCTACGATTGCTTCTTAGGCTCTACTATAGCTCTACTACAGCATAGTTATCATCTAATCATGTGTTGCACTATAAAAAAGTATCATAATATCATAAATGGCGTTCAAACTAAACCGCAATAATATGAACAAAATAGATAAAATTAAACCTGTAGGTTTCGATATCTATGTCATTTATACAACATCAAAGAGTATAGAGGTATGATAGACCATTCGGAGTCGCAACGAAGAACGTACAAGAGCTATGTCGTCCGATCAAAGTTAGGGGGGGGGGGGGGGAATATGAAAACCCATGGACACTTGTAGAGGGGGACTGACACAATTTTTTTTGTAAGTGGGTATATGAAAACCTCCCTGAGTTGCAAGTGAGGTTTTACAATTTTCCCTTAAAATATTAATCCTTCCGTTCTTCTTGTTGACATTTTGTAACCCCCTAGCTAGTGCAGTAATTTTGTTTTAAAGAAAACATGCGGTCTCTATCGCAGGGAAAAGTGTAAGCCTTGCGCTCGTATAGTAGTAGTACTAGTAAATAATAACATGAGGACTCGTAATGCTGCCGTACCAGAGAGGCTGATGAGAGTCAACAGCGTCGCCGAATGAGGTCGCAACTCCTCTCGAGCTGACGAAGTAAATTTACCGTGCTAGTGCCAGATCATATCCAGCCGGCACGATAGTGATAGTCGTAGACTCGTAGTACTCGTATCTCAGATACCATTAGAATTTGGAAACCAACATAATTTGAACGCCCGTGGTATTGCTTCCAATGATATACATGTGTACGTTGTCTAGATAGTATAATTCGTTGAAACGATAGTTGTACAAAATTAAGTTGATAACGATGAACAGGGAAAATCGAAAGCACGAATAAATATGTAACACCTAGCTCGTCGTTCATGTGGTAAGCGTTCTATTTTTCAAGGGAACGAGCGAGACCTGGTACGGTGTGGTGAATGAAACGAATAAATATGTTTGATTGGTGTACAGCCTTTTCGTCCGTGGCCACAGACTTTGACGACGCAGTCACGCAGTATTGTATGTAACTATCGGTCCAGTACACTGGTAGAATACTCGAGAGGCAGAAGCGTTTGTACGTAGTGACTGGACCAAAAGCGCTCGTGTGTATTGTTCTACCATGCATCACTGTTAACCGCGTTTATTCCGGCTGTTGATCTCTTCAACTGCTGTACGTAGTAACACAACCGCCCAACGACCCCAACCAATCGTCCTTGTCGTGCAGTACGGATATTTATTCTGAGACTTCCATGCCCGTGCTGACCTCGCTCGGCCCCAGCATCAAGTTGGGGGGAAACCGCTGGAGCCAGAGAAAAACGGGTTTTTCCATGGGGAGGGAAGGAGTTGGTCGCGTACAAAACGGGCTGTCACGCCCAACCGCGTCTACGCGGAGGTTTCGTCGGCGACCGAGGGGAGAGACGCCCTGCCTGCCCACACCCCCCCGCGTGCGGCAACGACCGGTCTCGGTCTCCCGCCTCCTTCCGCGCGCCATGTAACGCAACTTGGACTTGTGCTCCTCCTCCTCTCTGCTTCGTCAGCGTGAGGTCCAGACCTGCGCCGTGTCTTCTCGCTCGTGCGCCAGCAGCTGCGTTTGGTGTGTGTATATATTTGCGCCTCCGCCCTGAGACTGCCGCCAACCAAGCACGGACACCAGTGGTCTGTCTCAACAAACACAAAAGCACTCTCTGCTCCTGAATAATCCTCATCCCTTCGGCTGCGCCTTCTTCTTCGCTGCGAGCAATCGGTATGCAAGCTGACTCGCTTCCCAGTTCTGCGCGCGATTATAGATTTTGGTTAATTTTTTGGCTCCTCTAGTCTAGACCCATGCATGATTCTCCATGGACCGTTGAGTTTCTTCCTGGTTCTGATTTGGCACCACCTCATCTGTTAGAACAGTACAGTACTAGCAAGTTTTTTTTTTATGATGATAAGGCCAAGCTTTCGCTTTGTCCTTATTCTCCTGCCGTGGATAAGCTCATGTTTTTCATATGGCCAACCATTTCCCATGCATGTTGACTTAACTCCTTCCTTCCAATGAATTGAAAAATTTAATAAAAGTTTGCACTTTTCTTGCTTTATTTTATTGTTACATAATAATAATATGATGACACTGTTCTTTGCTGGTGAACTTCGTCTGTCCTTAAATAATCCGAGCACCCGATTTTCGCGATGTACCGGTAGCAAGTACTAACAAGCTAGTAATTATCTCTGCAGAAAAGAGAAAAATCGGCTCTCCGGCGCAACAATCTCTGCAGGTCGGCAGCCGTGAGATGACTCTGAGTCCGCTCAACACAGAGCGCAACCACCTCCTCCTCTCCCCGAAGCAGCAGCAGAGCCCCCGCGATGGCCTGAGGTCGCCGCGCGTCTCCTGCAAGACCACCACCATCCCCTCGCCAAGGTCCCGGACCACCACAAAGATGGCGCGCGGCGGCGGCGGCGGCCTCCTCGAACGCTCTCTCAGCTTCAAGAACTGGGAGGCCGCCGTGGAGGAGGCGGCGGCGCCGCCCCGGTCGACGTCGAGCGGCATCAACGGCGCGCGCCCGGGCACCCTGGCGGTGCACCAGCCGAGCCCCCGGAGCACCGCCGCCGCCGCCCCCGCGGCGGCGGTGTCGCCGGCGCAGCAGGCCGTCCTCGAGTACTTCTCCCCGCGTCCGCTCGCCGAGCTCGACGAGGCGGCCACCCGGCTGCAGAAGGTGTTCAAGGGCCACCGCACGCGGCGGAGCCTCGCCGACTGCGCCATCGTCATCGAGGAGCTCTGGTGGAAGGCCTACGACTCGGCGTCGCTCAACATCAAGTCCATCTCCTTCTTCGACGTCGACAAGCAGGAGACGGCGGCGTCGCGGTGGTCCAGGGCGGGGAAGAGGATCGCCAAGGTCGGAAAGGGCCTCTCCAAGGACGACAAGGCGCAGAAGCTCGCCCTCCAGCACTGGCTCGAAGCGGTAATAATTATAAGCACTGAGAACAACTCTGCTTCTGTCAAATGTTCTTCAGAATCGCCGCCTTCACCAGATGAGATGATAATCATACTGATGTGCTTGTTCAATTCTTCTTCAGATTGACCCGCGCCACCGCTACGGCCACAACCTGCACCTGTACTACGACATCTGGTCGGCCAGCTCTAGCACTGAACCCTTCTTCTACTGGTAAGTTCATTTTTGTTCACATAATTTAACAGTTGCTCTGTACTCACTCCTACATGTTAACAGGAAGGAATTAGATTTTGGTTTCGTTGTTCCTGACGATTGAATCCTACTACTATGTTTTCAGGCTGGATATCGGTGCCGGTAGAGAGGTGCATCACGCCAAGTGCCCACGAAGCAAGCTCTACTCACAGTTGATCATGTACCTCGGACCGGTGAGTGCCGCAACATCCTTCTGATACATTCCACAATTCACTGTAAAGAAAGCTTCTAGTTACTTATCTGCTGTTCTTTATTCAATCGCAGGTCGAGAGAGCGGCATATGAAGTTGTTGTGGAGGAAGGGAGGCTGGTGTACAAGGAAAGTGGAGTCTTTGTGCACACAAACGAGGAGTCCAAGTGGATATTTGTGCTGAGCACCAGTAGATCACTGTACATCGGGCAGGTACTTAACTAAAAAGAGTTACACTGAAATTTGTTTCCTTGTTTCGACAGTTCTGCCGATACGCAGTGTGATGTTTTGGTTCTAACTTTTGTTTAATCTCTTGTGAGCAGAAGAAGAAGGGTAAATTCCAGCACTCGAGCTTCCTGTCTGGGGCAGCTACAACCGCTGCTGGGAGACTGGTTGCCAAAGAAGGTGTTCTCAAGGCAATCTGGCCTTACAGCGGCCACTACCTGCCAACAGAGGAGAACTTCAGAGAGTTCATCAGCTTCCTGGAGGAGAACAATGTTGATCTCGCCAATGTCAAGGTAATTTCCTTCATCATCAAACCACACTGTTTTTATCTCTGTCGCCAACAAATCCAATCGAAGTGTTTTCAGTAGGACGTTGTCTGACAAACACTTGTAACGCATTTTCAGCGATGCTCGGTGGACGACGACGAGTTCCCGTCTTTCAAGAAGAAAACGGAAGAAGACGAGGTGCCGGCTGAAGCTGCACAAGAAAATGAGGCCGCGAACGACGCAGATGTCGAGCTGCCTGCGGTGGACATCGTCAAGGTGGAGGAGGTGGCCGATGCCGCCGGCGCCATCGACGACAAGGCCGCCGCAGAGCCGGAGAAGATGATGATGATGGCGAGCCGGCCGTCGTTCAAGTGGATGACGCCGACGGGCGCGCGCATCGGGTGCCTGCGCGACTACCCGGCCGACCTGCAGAGCATGGCGCTGGAGCAGGTGAACCTGTCGCCGAGGGTGGTGCCGTCGCCAAGCGGCAACAGGCTGCCCATCCCGTCGCCGCGGCCCAGCCCAAGGATCCGCCTCTCGCCCAGGCTGCACTACATGGGCCTGCCCACACCCACCGGCGTCAGGCTCCCCATCCCGAGCCCCGCGCCGGCGGCCAGGCGGTCGCCGGGGCAGCAGCCGCAGCAGCAGTTCGCCGGGTTCCACACGCCGCCCGTGGAGCTCACGCTGCCCAAGCACAAGAGCAAGTGATCAGTTAGTGATCTCTTCTTGTGCAAGGCATTATTGTGAACTTCGTGCCATGGCTCTGGCCTCTCTTTGCCGTGGCAGCATTGCAAAAGTTTTTAGTTAGTTAGATCAGGAGGAAGATATTTTTTGTAAGGTGTTTTGTTGTTTGATCCTGTACCATTCTTTTGTAAGTTCGTTCTTGTTCTTAGTTGACTTGAGGTGCAAAATTGCACACACTGTAAATGCACGAGCTACATGTCATGTTCTGTATAGTCTGAACTTGCAGTGTTCAGAATTTTGTAACAGCTGATTCTACAGAATAAACGAACGCGTTTATGATCATTCGTTTCAGAGAAAAGAAAGTGTGCTCTGTGAAGGAACTGTGTCGATGATCAATGACTTGTGTTGATGATCAAGTTGTGTGAAGGAACCTTTTTTGTGAACCTGTTACAACCTCAAGGTACCTGCAGAACAAACTATCAGCTTCCATGCAACTTTTGCTGAAAATGAGTAATTGTACCTTGTCCGTTCAAATGAAAACTGCAGATTCCTAAGAGTACGAAAAGTTACAACTTGGAAGAGAAAATGAGACGTGTTCGTTTCACCGTTTAGACCCCTCTAAAATTTAACTCTAAAGAGAATCTTATTATTTAGGAGTATTAAATAAAGTCTAATGACAAAATCTTTTTACAGATGGGTACATCTTTACGAGACGAATCTAATGAGCCTAATTAATCTATGTTTTGCTACAGTGATGCTACAGTAAATATCGTCTAATCACGGCTTAACTACCCTCGTTAAATTCGTCTCGCGATTTAGAGGGGGGGTTCTGCAGTTAGTTTTGTAATTAAACTTTATTTAAGACAAGATTCTTTGTGTTTAAACCCCTCTAAATTTTAGACTCTAAAACGCCGAACACACCCCTTGTCCTCCAAAAGTTAAAGGCAAAAAGCAAATCCCTGATGGTCAATTCAGTTTCTGTCACCTGTGCTGGGCTGGAATATTGGAAATCCACGGCGAAAAGGACGTGAAGGAGAAGAAACGGGCGCCCAGTTCCGTGCCTCTGACGTTTCGGTTGGCATTTTGTTTCTTGGATGGACTTCTGAATTTTTTTCTCCAGAGCAAGCTGGCTTTTGAGCATTGACTTGTGAATTGCATGGGGAAAAGCTGAAGGAGGTAGTAGCCTGAATATCTCGAGTCTTCTCTAATGCGTGTGAACTTGTTCCTGTTGCATTTAATATTTGGAGCATGACATTTCTGAAAGGAAACCGGGGTCCTATCTGGTCCCAAGGACAATGTCTCCTTGTGTGATGTCAAGTTGGACTTGTTTTTGTCAATAATTTTGGAGACTCCCAAACAAACAATTTTTTTTTCAGACTCCCACTGATTAAAATGACAAAGAACTTATTAAGTAATTGTTTTCGTCTGATTAAACCTTGGGTACCGTAGGTTAACGATGTTCCCTTACCGGGCACCTGCTACTCCCCGTTTTTGTCACGAAGACTTGAATCTTCCAAGTCTTGTAGAAGTTTCATGCTTTAGTCCTTTTTTTTCCCGTTGAAAGCTTCAAAAGTACATTTCACCACAAGGTCAATACGAGCACCTAACCGCTTGGCACGAGTGGCTCCCGTTGCAGGAAAACTTGAGATAATCAGTCAAAAGTCATTTTTTTAGAGTAAGAGTCATTGTTTCTTCACTGTTAAAACCCGGATTATCTGTCGTGTCATCCGATTTCAACGTGTCTGCGTCCGAGAGATTGGCGAATGCACACGCTCCAAATGCTAATCCAGAAACACGTGATGAAGAACGTGGTCGCATTTTAATACTAAAAAGTAAACTTCTACTGCAAAAATGGACACTGAATGTAACACGTGAAATGAAATCTTTCAGGAAACATTGAATAACCGTTCACGACAACTGGACCACGGATGAACTCAGCTAAGAACTGATTCATTACCAGTTATTATTATACCGATTCATTGCTTGCTAAATACTCAGCTGCATTGCAATGGCATCCCTTGCTCCGGATGACCTCCACCGTTTCGCCGGCCTTCCCTCCTCGAGACTAGCCGATCTGACATGTTGTGTTCTCACAGGGGAAATGGAGGATTTGCTCGATTTCGAGAGTCTGCTCTGGCTTTTACTCATCGATCGAACTGATATCAGTGTTTATAGCTCAAACTGCCCTTTTGGTTGCTCATCGCCTGAGCCAGTTCGCCAGCTACTGTTCAATTGTGTTCAAGCAAACAATATTTGCAGCCAGCTACCCATTTAGATTCTGCTTTGATACGTCGGCCTGTGACTATTCTCAGAACAAAATCTGGACAACTATTTTTATTGCACTGGCTTGGAATATTTGGCTAGCAAGGAATAGGAAAGTTTTTGACGGAGCTACAATCCCAAATAATCAAGTAATACCAGAGAATGGCATTCGAACTCTCAATCTCTGTTCCTTCAGAACTTCCAGAAACAGCTAAATGGGTAGCTGGCTGCAAAGGCCATCTTTAGGTTCAGACAAATGCAGTAGCAAAGGTAATAAATAATGGATAATGGGTATAACAGCTAACTTTCAGAAACAAGTAATCATCGCTACCATTCTAAGATACCTTTCCTGGCGAAATAATAACGACATGAGTGAAAGTCTGTTCCCATAGAGCCAAAATAACATCCCTAAAGAAGACAAAATAGAACATCAGGTTGCTGAAATAATAAAATCCTTCGTTGATGCATATAAAATAAGGATATGAAACACCAAAAAAAGGTCACGGAATTGGTTAGCTCTTTCTTTTTCTTTCAGGAAAAAGCCGAATCAGTAAAAAAGAATCAATTTGAATATTATTTTTTCAGCTCACAGATTGCCCATTCATAAGAGCATGTTCATACTAAAAAAGAAATGCTCCCATACAGAACGTTCATACCATAATAAAAGAAATTCTGATAATTGGCTAGCACTGTTATTTCACTAGAACAAATATCAGATATGCGGGTACAGATAAGGCGCACAGTTTTGTGCCACGGGAATACAAAGTAAAATCTCCAGAACAGGGGGATGGTTGCCATAAAAATGAGCCTTATTCTGTTGTTGCTGACTTCATGTTAACACAGTACAACTACATACCCTTAACCCCAATTTTCGCTTAGAAAATCCAATACAACCCGAATCCATAGTTTTTTGTTCATACAAGATAGACAATAGATAAAGAAAAGAGACGCATTCAAGAGGCTGTTTGTGCTGCTGCTTGCAGGTTTGTTGGTGCATCAACAGTCTTGAAGTAATCTTGCAAGGCAAGAATCTCAATCGACTTGTTCTTCATGCTCTTGATGGCGTCCATGGTAGCTCGTGCCCCATCCACAGTTGTAATTATTGGGACCTTGTAGGCGAGGGCTAGCCTGCGGAGTTGAAGGCCATCTTTTGAGTCAAGAGCATCACCAGAGCTTGTTATCACCATAACCTGTATCTGACCATTCTTAAGCATGTCTCTGGCATTTGGTCGCCCCTCATGTATTTTCAGCACAGGCTCCACTGGAATACCCTCAAGCTGGAGCACCTTGGCTGTCCCGGATGTGGCAATAATGTTGAAGCCAAGTTCGCGGAATCCACGTCCAATTTCAGCAAGGTGTCGTTTTGTCAAGTCATTCAGGCTGAGGAACACAGTACCGCCTATAGGGAGTTTCTGTCCTGCAGCAATCTGTGCCTTTGCAAAAGCACCAGAAAACTCGTAGTCGATGCCCATGACTTCTCCAGTGCTGCGCATCTCTGGTCCAAGAAGAATGTCACAACCTTGGAACTTCTCGAAAGGAAGAACAGCCTCCTTAACAGATACATGCTTAGGAATCACTTCTTTAGTAAATCCAAGCTCTGGCAAAGTCACACCAGACATAACCAGTGATGCATATTTAGCCAATGGATGGCCAATTGCTTTTGAGACAAATGGGACTGTGCGTGAAGCCCGAGGGTTTGCCTCAAGCAGGAACACCTCACCAGCAGTAGAGATAGCATACTGACAGTTCATCAGTCCACAGACATTGAGACACTTTGCTAGCTTTGTGGTCCATGAACGGATAATGTCCAAGCATTGGGTTGAGACTGTTCTAGTTGGAAGGGAGCATGCTGAATCACCAGAGTGGATACCTGCCTGCTCAATATGCTCCATAATTCCACCAATCACTACATTCCCAGCTGAGTCTGCCAATGCATCAACATCAATTTCAACAGCATCAATTAGATATTTGTCCACCAAAACAGGTCGCTCTGGGTCTACTTGCACTGCAGTTGCAAGGTACTTGATCAGTTTTTCATCATTGTATACAATCTCCATTGCTCGTCCGCCAAGAACATATGAGGGCCGAACCACAACAGGATATCCTATTTCTGAGGCAATCGCCAATGCATCAGACTCGCTTCTTGCAATCCCTCCTTTAGGTTGTTCAATCCCAAGCTCTTCAAGAATTGCATTAAATCTTTTTCTGTCCTCAGCAGCATCAATGGAATCTGGTGATGTTCCCCATATCTTTACTAAACCTGTCCCAGAAGCAGACACCATCTTCCTCTCCTCTAGATAGCGTTGTATAGTAAGGGCAAGCTTTAGAGGAGTTTGCCCTCCAAATTGCACAATTATACCATCTGGGCGCTCCAAATCAAGGACATTTGACACATCCTCGACAGTCAATGGCTCGAAATACAAACGGTCGCTAGTATCATAGTCAGTTGAAACTGTCTCAGGATTGGAGTTCATCATAATAGTCTCATAACCAGCCTGAAAACAAATGAAAAAGAATGAAATGTCAGTCTCGTATTTGTAACACGAAATGTTGCGAATAATACTGATTCTGGAGAAAGAGCACAGAACCTACAACAACTTTCCAAATTTAAAATATCATGAACCTCAACCACATCTGAAGTCTTTGTTTTTCCACTCTGTTCACAGGTTAAACCCTACCATTCATCTGTTGTGATGGTCAGATTTAATCATCTAAATGAATTACTTCAACATAGCAACCTATGGATTTAGATTGAATATCACAGAGATTGGTAATAGTCAATATATAGATATATGCACATAACACTGAAAGTTATTGATTGAGATGTTTTTGGTCCCTTATTTGACAAATATATGAACAAGACTGTGTTACTGTTACTCTGGTATGTTGGCAATAAAGCAACACTGAGTACAGCCAACAAAAAGCTGATGTCTTTTGAATAGAGAACTAAAATCTCATTGTATCAATAAGAGGTAGAGGTGCCAGGTTATATACTGTAATTCCTTAACAATCGAAGAAATTCAACACAGATAATAAATATAGCATGATAAACAAATGGACTTCTGTATTAAATCAATCGTGACCAGTTAAGACATGGTAACAAGGAGTTAGCAAAGGGGGTACAAAAAAAAAAGTCCACTACTGCAGTCAATATGCAATACAGATGCGAATTGAAGCCAACATTAACTTGAAGGATAAGAAGCTGAAAGAAAAAATAAACAGTTCGCAGTATATTTGGTTAATTACTATAAGTGTGGGTGATGAGTTTGTATAGAATCTGTAATGAGCTAAAACTGTAGGAAAATGTACCAATATGTAATAGAAACACCGTTGACCACTCAAGAAGAATATTAAAGAACACAAGGAAACTGTAGGTACTCTAGAAAACCTTTACTCTCCAAATAACAGGACAACTGCAAGAGACAACCAAGAAAATTTGCAATACAACCCCTAGAAGAATACACTCATTTCTACAGATATACGATCATCGAGGGAAAAAATATTAGTGAAACGAGTTTGAAACAGTGAAGCACAAACAAACCTCTCGAAGTGCAAACGAAGCATGGCAACAGCAGTAATCAAACTCGATGCCCTGACCTATCCGATTAGGCCCACCACCCAAGATCAACACCTTCTTCTTATTAGTTGGAGCTGACTCGCATTCATACTCATAGGAAGAGTACATGTAAGGAGTATTGGCTTCAAACTCAGCTGCACAAGTATCAACACGCTTGTATGTTGGAGCAACACCTAATGCCAAACGCCTCGATCTCACATCACTTTCTGATGAAGAAGTTGCAAATGCAATCTGATTGTCACTGAAACCCTTCCTCTTCACTTGATAGAAATCATCTTTTGACAACTGATCTAGGGTCCTTGAAATAAGGAACTGTTCAACATCAACTAGCTCCTTAAGCTCTGTAAGGAACCATTTGTCAATGAAACTAATTTCATGGACATCTTCAACCTTCATGCCTTTCTTGAAAGCTGCATAAACAGCATGGATACGCTCTGGATTAGGTACCCGTAAGCTATATTTTATCTTTTCCCAATCCCAATCAAGTTCCTTGATAGGTCCACAACCCCATCCTGCAAACCCAGTCTCCAAAGAACGGACAGCTTTCTGGAACGACTCCTGGAATGTACGTCCGAGTGCCATTGCCTCACCCACGGACTTCATCTGTGTGGTTAATATTGGTTCTGATCCAGGGAATTTCTCAAATGCAAAGCGTGGTATCTGCAGAGTAAATACAAGTTGAAACAGAAAATCAGATTGATGAGGTTGCATTTGCAGTAGAAGTTTGAATTTAAGGCCTAAAAAACATGAAGAACATGTATTAGGAAAAAAAAACTCAGGTTGATATCACAACCACAAAATATAATACAACAAGGGAAATGTTTGGACGCAGTCAGAATAGAAGATATCGTCATCTAAAGCAATCTATGGATAAAGACAAAGGTCATTAGCCCCATATTATGCTCTACAGATTGAATATCACGTGGAGGTAGCAAATAGTCAATGTAGAGGTCCAAGATATGCACATGACAAAGCATAGAACAAAATCAATTGTGATGTTTAAGGTCCCAGCAAACAAGAGATCTACTGTTGCTTGGATAAGATGACAACTAAGAAGCCGAGAGCGCACAAATTAAAATAAACAACAAATTGATAAGCATATACCAACAAAAAAGTTGTGACCTTGATGCATGACTGAACGGTAGATGCCAGTGCATATACCATAATTCCTTCAACTAACCAACCAACATCTCAATGCAGCCAACACATGATGCAAAGCATAAGCAATTGGACTTCTGTATTATACTACCGAAACAATCGTTAGCAGCTAATAAATGGTAACAGGGAGTTAGCAAATGGGATCCAGGAAAGTCCACTATTGCATTCAAATATATAGATGTATATTGCAGCTAAGAGCCTAATATTAATTAGCAGGATAAGCAGCTGAGAGCAAACAAGACAGTATATGCCAACAAACAAAACTACAACCTTGTAAACAAAAATAAACAAACACCCTGATGTATTACTGAACGGTAGATGCCAGTGCATATATTGTAATTCCATTATCCAATCAACATATTCAACACGGCCAACACATGATGCACAAGATATGCAATTGGATTTCTTCTGTATTATACTATTGAAATGAATCATTACCAGTTAATAGGTGACCACGTGGACTTAGCAAAGGGCTACAGAAGAGTTCTGTATGGTACTATTGAAATGAACCATTACTAGTTCAGGTGAAGGTGATAACAAGGACTTAGCAAAGGGGGATACAGAAAAGTTCACTATTGGAGTCAAATATGCAACACAGATGCTTATTGCAGTGAAGATTAATTTGGATGGAGCGAAAAAAGCTGAGAAACAGAGAAACAAAATTATACCTTTGTGACCACATAATCAATGGAAGGCTCAAAGCTAGCCGGGGTCTTCTTTGTGATATCATTGGGAATCTGGTCCAAAGTATAACCAACAGAGAGCTTTGCCGCCATCTTGGCTATTGGAAACCCTGTGGCTTTTGAGGCAAGAGCAGACGACCTGGACACCCTGGGATTCATCTCAATGACCATCACCTCTCCATCCGCAGGGTTCACCGCGAACTGCACATTGGAGCCACCACACTCCACGCCAATCTCCCGGATGATGGCCACGGAGGCGTCCCTGAGCCTCTGATACTCCTTGTCGGTGAGAGTCTGCGCAGGTGCCACCGTGATGGAATCCCCCGTGTGGACACCCATAGGGTCGATGTTCTCAATGGAACAGATGATGACCACATTGTCAGCCATGTCGCGCATGACCTCCAGCTCGTACTCCTTCCACCCGAGCAGAGACTTCTCCACGAGCACCTGTTGCGTGTGCGACGCGGCGAGCCCGGCCCTGCAGATGTCCTCAAACTCGGCCCTGTTGTAGGCGATGCCTCCGCCGGTGCCGCCGAGCGTGAAGGCCGGTCGGACTATGAGCGGGAACTCCCCAATGTCCTCAGCAATGGCGAGGCACTCCTCGAGCGTGGTGCCGATGCCGGACGGTGGCGTCTTGAGGCCGATGCGGTCCATGGCCTGCTTGAAGAGCTGGCGGTCCTCGGCGGCGCGGATGGCAGGGAGGGACGCCCCGATGAGGCGCACCCCGAGGCGGTCGAGCGCGCCCGAGTCAGCGAGCGAGACGGCGAGGTTGAGCGCGGTCTGCCCTCCCATGGTGGGGAGCAGCGCGTCGGGGCGCTCGGCGGCGATGATGCGCTCGACGAGCGGCGGCGTCATGGGCCCGATGTAGGTGCGGTGGGCGAGGTCCGGGTCGGTCATGATGGTGGCCGGATTGGAGTTGATGAGGACCACCTCATAGCCCTCCTCGGCGAGCGCCTTGCACGCCTGCGTGCCGGAGTAGTCGAACTCGCACGCCTGCCCGATCACAATGGGCCCCGCGCCGAGGATCATAATCTTCTTGACGCCCGACAGCCGCCCGCCCTTGCTCGGCGCCGCCGGGAAGCGGCGCACCGTGACGGCGTCGTCCTGCGCGGCGGCGGCGCCATCCGGGGCGGCGGCGCGCACGGCGAGCCCGCGGCGCGGGATGGCGCGCCTGACGGAGAGGCTCGGCTGGGAGACGAGCGGGCGGCGGTGGCGCGCCTGGGACGGGGAGGGGCGGAGCTGGTGTGGGGCGGAGAGGGAGGTGGCCATGGCGGCGCGGGGAGGGAGGGGGGAGGGAGGCGGCGGCGGCGCTGGGTTTGGGTGGGGGATGGGAAAGGGGTGGGAGAGGTAGGGTTTTTTGTACCGTAGAGCGGTCGGATTAGGTGGTAAGCAAGGGTTTAGGGGCAGCCCGCCAATTTTCTATCCTTTGCTCACTCTCCTCCGAGCATAGCACCACAGTCGCATACTCCCTCCGTTTTTAAATTATTGTCGTCATTAATTTTTTTATTTACGTTTGACTGTTTGTCTTATTCAAAATAGTTGTTCGAATATACAAAATTATAAGTTAAATTCAAACTTACTTTAAAGATAAAACAAATCATCACAAAATATATGATATTTTTTAAAAAATTTTGAATAAGACGAATGGTTAAAAATAACAAAAAAAAGTCAATAACGACAACAATTTAAAAACAGATGGAGTATGCTCCAAAACCTTGTGAACTCAAAACAATATACAAACATGTACTACGTGGAACCTAAATTCCGCGTAGGAGTAATATTCGGACAAATCATCGCTTGTTCGTTCATCCGAGTTGGTAACGTGCAAGAATTTCTAGTAATGACCGTTTCAAGTTTATTTTCATCGGACATTTTTATTTTGCTTGTGGGCAAGTCAAGTGCTGCGTGTATCAGCTTCCGGACAAAAACTCCATGCTGGAATGTCGGATGGATGGAGCGTAAGTTGCACAAAAGTTAAAAAGAAAGTTGCGGCAAACAAATTTGCAGAAAGGCGTGCAACAAAAAGGTGCTAGACAAGACAAAGCCTGTGTACTCCTTTTACGTGATGACAAGCTTTAGAATACTTTACAGCTAGTTTAGTGTGGAGTATTGTTTATCTCAATGACTGATGAGCTAAATTGGCATGCCGGTCCTGTGAGGTTGAATACCTGTCACACTAATTTTCCACTCGTGTCCTTGTCAAACCTTTTTCCTTGTAACAATCTAGGAACATCACTCGAAAGTGAAGTAAATTTATTTCAGCGCATTTTCAAGGAACATGGCTCCCAAAAATAATTAGCTAATACAAATGTTGTAAAGTTAAATACATTAACAATCACATAGAGTGATATGGTAACTTAAAGAAACAAGTGTATGCCACTTGCCACATAGGTGGATCAATAGAAGGCTTGGAATTCAAGAGGTGCATCCGGCAAGTTTAGAGGCATCAAAATACAGTTTTTAATTAAAAAATCATGAAATTGCATTTTAGGATTGAGAGGCCTAGGTACACCTTTAATGTAATTGAGGCATTTCTGGCCGTGTTTTACCTGTATTTCTAATTGTGAATGACCCGTGAATTGAATACAATTCTCTTTGTGAATGATCCATGAGTCTTCTTCGAATATGAGTTTCTCATTTTTGCCCTCTAAATCATTATAGATCAAAATCACGCCCACGTCATCTCAGGCCAATCAAATGTCCAGAAAATTTTATCTTTACCTGTAACAAATTCAGAAATAATCTTAAAACTGCACTCAAAAGTTGACCAGATTGATGACGCGTCACCATTTGTGGACCCTTTTTTCTAGCACAGCAGGGAATATGTGAACAGGGGAGGGGCAACAGCGCACGGTGGACCCTGTGAGAGTGTCGGATAAAATAAACGGGCCATAAAGCATAATATTGTGAGTGAGGTAATACGATGTGATGGTCCCTCTAATGGATAAGCCAAACAGGACAGGGGTGCAGTGTCAAACATGACTTCCAACTCTGACCATTTATCGTTATGTTTTCTCTTTTTTTTTTGCGAGGGAATTTATCGTTATGTTTTCAGAAGAGAAATGGCCTTGATTGAGTGATCTCTTGCAAAAAAAAATTAATTCCAAAAACAATTTCACCTACATATGCTTATCTGTAATGAGAAATCGAAAGGCTGGGATAACCAATCTTGATCAAAGGTGTATTAAAAGAAAATTTTATAGATTAATCAGGCAATTTACTAATAGTGACTTCTGTAATGATCATGCCCTGACTCCTGGTTTTCAGGAAAAAGGACCTCGCCTGAGTTGCTTGCTTGCTTGACTGCTTATTGGATCCATGTGTCATTTTGTCACAAACCAGCGGCCGGCATGGGCTGAGGAAACAAAGCTAGAGAGCGAGCGTGAATGTTAATTCTCTTTCGTTTTTTTAAAAAAGTTTATCTACTAATTATATCGGCCTATATCATAGTGTAATAAGGCTGTTCGGCGACGGGTTATCCGAACCGGCGGGCAAACCGTTCGGCGGGTGTAGTACTGAGGTTACTGTTCATCATACCGGTTCTTGTTCATAAAAAGTAACGGTTTCTTGACCGGTTTCTTCCAAACCGGCTTGAACAACCCTAAGTGTAATATTTATAGTATTGTCTTAAAAACCTTGAAAAATTGAAGCAGTGGTCCAAATAAAAATCTTGTGGACTCAATAATTCATCAATCTCGGTATCCCAAGTCTGGAATTCATTTACACTATTGAACACATCCTACACTCGTTGTTCCCGTCACCAACTCACCATCACAGTTGGTGGTAATGCATTCAGTCAAACATGCGATCAGCGTGGAGCAATACTTTTATGTGAAGTGTAGTAGAGCCGTAACAAAGAGAGACGACAAATCGCAAACTAACGAAACACTGAGAGAACAACTGTGCGTTTGCGTATTTTTCAATTTATTTCTTTGCTGGAATTGGAAACAACCCGGCATGACACTTGCTCGAGTTTCTACAAACATATCCACTTTGTTGACGTTGCATTTCTAATTCGTATAAGATGACAGCATCACCCCTGCTACCAAGGCCAGATGACGAGCTCTGATTTGCTACTCCGCATAGAGGCGCATACTAACGTACACTGAGGCATGTCTGTTTATTTATCTTTGGGAAGCATATCTTTCTTTCTTTCTTTCTCTTTCTTTTTTGTTTTTGTGGCAAGGGATTGGGAAGCATATCTGATAGTAAGATACGAGTAGAAGACAGTAACCAACGATGGACATTTGCATTGAACTTGGACTTGGCTAAGCGACATAGATGCTTCGTCGAAGCATATAAGAAACAGAACATCATCTTACATCAACAATAAAGTCATCAAACTAATTTCCAATAACTAATTTTGAATTTAACAATAGAATAAATCTGAAATTGCCAATGAGGCTTAAAGGAAAAAGTGACGTTCGTTCATCATAGGTAAATTGAACCTCACCTTTTTCGTTTTTCCATGCATCTAAAACATGCCAAGGCATGGATGACCTAGGTGACAAGGGAAAAAAAATGACTCGACCCACAACAAAATTGCTATTATAGATCATGTTGCGGTCAATTTATAGGACATCACTGCTGGCGTTGTGAGTATGACGAAAGATGTGCTCCTAAGGAGGCTGAATGCACGTAATGTCGCATGAAAGTGAGATGAGCGATGCGATGAACTCTGAAAACGCTGTAATAAGTAGGAACTTTGGCTCCGATAGGCAAACAATGCTATAACAGACATGTCGTTCCATTCATTTGAATGAAACGAGGGGAAACCTAATATTCTAAGAAGGTTGAATACACGTAAGTCACAATCTGCAAATGGCAATGCATTAAATTTGTCAAACAATGTAGTGATAATGATAATTATTGTAACATGATGATGAGCAATGATAGAAATGAAAGGCACGCTAAAAATGCTGGGGTATATGATGATGAGAATGAATCCAAAACTTCAGTGTCCAGTATTACTCAATCTAGGATCCTTGAGTTTGTATCATTTTTATCACGTTAAAGCATTTGCAAAAGAGAAATACTCCCTCCGGTTTTAAATATATGAAATCATTGGTTTTTTTTTGGTTACTTTGACCATTCATTTTATCTATAAATGTTTTGTAAATAGCTAAATGTATAAGTTAACCTTAATGTGTTTTGATGATAGATTCAATGATATTCATTTCACGTTAAGTAACTAATTATTTAAACATATATTGTTGGTTAAGTTCAATGAAAAAAAATCAACTTTGTCATGTATATTACAAACCGGGGGGCCGGAGTACTACCATGTTCCGATCCGTGTCCCACTCTGACATAGCTGCTGAAAATCAAACCTTGTTAGGGTCCACATGGACGTACTCTCTCGGTCCCAAAATAGATGTCGCAGTTGATTTTTTTGACCGTTCGTCTTATTCAAATTTTTTTACACAAATCTTATTTATTTTTTACAATTTATTTTATTTTTGAATATATTTTAATCATGACATATTTATTTTTATATTTAAATAATTTTTTTAAATAAGACGAAGGGTCAAACATGATGTCCGGCGACACTTATTTTGAGACGGAGGGAGTATGAAGCCTAGCTAGGAACATGACAGAATAAGCGTACGTGTAGCAATGCTCTTTACAAGAATGCTATACTATATGCGTACCTGTAGGTCTGTTTTCTTGACAATTTATTTTCCAGGAATTTCTAAAAAGCAAATGCACGTCTGAAACCACGAGAAAATGGGCCACCTGGAAATTTGATCTGTCTTTAGCAAGAAATAAAACACTACAAACCATTTGTCACAAAAAATTAGCAGGAATTAGTGACTACAAACTCAGGAAAGATTGTATAGATCCATGGTAGCCCTGTCTGTCATTAATTCCATTTACTGAGTATGGTTGTAACTTTTGTTTTCCCCTATATAGGTACCCGTGCGTATGGATGAAGCACACATTGCATTCAGTTAGAAAACAAATTATCCCGGCCAAGAGCTTCCTACATGGAGAAATACACCAAGCACATGGTTGCAACAGTGCTGCTTTCCCTGCTTCTTCTCGGATGCTTTGCAAATCAATCACAATGTAAGTGAAAACAGCCAAAGTATTTGTTTCCTGAGTTTCGTTCCAATACTGTAACAGTATTTTCTATGTTCTGCTCGATTAAGGTCTTGTAGCAATCATCATTTGTACCTGTGAAATCAATATATATAGACATCAGCTTTACAATATATTGATGGCATTTTCATGTTTGACACACAGGCCGAGGTACGAATGACCTAGGTAGGGAGATAAAAGGATTGGATCCAGGAAAATGCTATCATTCACCTATAGGTTGCAATAAATTGTTCGGGTATCGCTGCTGGTGTTGTGCGGATGACCAGAAATGTGCTCGCACAGAGGATGAGTGCATGCAAGTCACGGCCTGCAAATGACAGTGAATTGCATTAGTCCGAAAAATGCAATAATAATAACGACTGTAACGTGCAAAAAAAAAAAAGGAAAGGAATGCACAATACTGCGCTTCATTGTCCACCGTTCCTCAAAGGAGACCCACTCACGTCTCGAATTGGCGGCCCATTTTATGCTCCCATATCGGCCCATCTACCAGGCCCCTCCTCGTTGGTCTCCGCCCAAATCCGTCTCGTGTCCTCTCCAAAATTCAATCCCCCTTGCTCAAATTTTTTTTTAACTTGTTCAAAAAATTCAATCCCCATTTGCATCGCTAATCACAAGCGACAATGCAAGCTAATGTCACCGGGGTCCTGCATTCCCGCCGTCGAGCGGTGCTAATCGCGCGCGGCCACCTGCCTGCACCTCCCCCTCCCCCTCAACACGACCTGAGCGCTATTGGTGCACATGCATGCCCAAAGGACGAAGCGCGTGGTGAGTGGTGACGTGCATGAGATTAAATGCCATCACTTCGCCGGACGAGTTCATGGCGGAGAGAGTGCCAAGGCGAGTTGCCGATGCGCTGGTCGACGTGTGTTGTCTCCAGAATAAGTTCGGGGATGAGAAGGGTTTTCTGAAGAATCACGGGAGGAGCACGCTATGTAATTAAGCAGGCGGCGGAAGTCCCTCAAAGAGAGAGAGAGAGAGAGAGAGAGAGAGAGAGAGAGGCGGAAGTTCCGGCTGGATCGGAGCACGCACACATGCTGGCTGAGATGGGCCTGGCTCCCAACCTCAGCCAGGCTCAGGGCAGTGCAGCCTACTAAACACGCCTTATACCATGAGTTTCAGCCTCAAGAATAATGGAATCTTGGACTCTCATATCAAGGCGCATCTGCAGATTTGGCCCAGCCCAACACAAAACCTAATAGGAAAGGAACCAAAACAAGGATAAGAAAAACGAAAACGATCGCCGCCGCTAAAACTGCTCAGGTTTTTCCACGAATTCGACTTCTCCCGACAACTGGCGACGCAGCTCCCGCCTCCCAAGTCCCGATCCGGCAATCCCCACGCGAGAGAAGACTCCGGCCAGTCGCTCGGCGCTGCCGCGCTGACCGTGTTACCGCCCAAGCACTGATCAATTTTAATCTCGCGTTCTGGCGACGCAGCTCCCGCCTCCCAAGTCCCGATCCGGCAATCCCCACGCGAGAGAAGACTCCGGCCAGTCGCTCGGCGCTGCCGCACTGACCGTGGTACATCACTTCACAATTAGATCAATTGTTATACGTGGGTCTATTACATTGTTAATTGCCAATTGACTAGTCTTTCCGTGATCAAAGCAAAATTTCAATTGATTCTTTCTCTTTTTTGCCATGAAAAGCAGAGTTGATTACAGATTAAGAAGAGGAGCCACATTGCGGAGCTTTTTTTCATTATAATTAAAGATGTCTGCACTCTAGTTGAGTGACTCCATGCACTTGGTTCTTGCTGATTTTTAGGGATGCAATTAAGTGGGCTTGTAGGTTACCCACAAATTTTGAATTAGACGTGGACTCGCGGTCCTGACCACTTGCATCCTTAAATTTGATTCTTTTTTATGAGAACAATCATACTAAACTGAGGCCGTGCTAGCACTCGAGCTTGCCGTAATGTCAACAACGTCGATGAACAATGGTTTAAATGCAATTTTTCGAAAAACGCCGGCTACAGCTGACACAAATGGTTGCATATCTGCTTCGCTACTCAAGGTTGTCGCATGTAAAATCACTCGCCTGATGTAACAATGCTAGCGGTTGCTTCGAGGAATAGGTTTCAGTTTCAAGAGGAGATGCTACAAAAGTCGTCAACGTTGGCCTTGAAAAATCTGAAGGAGGAAGAGAGAAAATTGGGGGGGGGGGGGGCATGCCCCCTCTACCCAGCAGCTGCGCGGGGCGCGAGCTTATGCCGGCAAGCAGGCACGCTCGCCCGGTCTGCACGAGAGGGGAGGCGAGGATGTCATTGTTGTGAAAGAGCACGGGGCTCGATGCAACCAACACCGTGATGGCAGCTGTTATGCACGATCCTGCAGTTCACAATGGGGAAATGCGGTTGCTCGTGGTATGGCCTACACAGTGGTGAGCATGTGCCGTTGAGCCGGCGGCCCACGGCCAGCTCGCCCGCCGTGGAGGTGAAGACAACTTTGGCTCCGTTGATCGGAGCATTGTCGACGAGTACCAAGCTCAAGAAAAACTTACAAAAGGTCCTCATCCATCAATAAAAATTGTGGAAGAAGGAAGTAGAGCAAATTGGTATGCATGAATGCAGAAATTAATCAGAGGAAGCATCAGTTAGGGGGGCTCAAGCCCCCTCCACCCAGCCCATGTAAAAAATAAAATCCTCCACTAGATTTTTCTAAAGAATGATGTGAGGAGTACGCTGTGGAAGGAGGCGTCGAAAGGGACCGAGGTCCTGGCTAGCACGACACGTGATCAAGAATTATATCTCAATCTATCATTCGCATACATGACTGTTCACCTGCCTCAAGAATATTGAGATATCCTTGAGTGAGTCCCGTTGATTATTAGTGCTGAATATGTATAGGTTCTATTGTAAAATGTAAATTCCGAATTAAGTGTCTCGCTGATTCTGATTTTTTTTTCCTGTACAAACACACTGCCATGGGCTAGTGATATTTTTGAGACCCACATATAGGGGACTTTGTCGGGTTGATTACCTAGGGCGGATTCTAGACCCTCTGATGTAACCATCGCTTGTGGCCGCCCAATGTCGATTGGTCTGTACGGTTAAAATTTCTTACCCATGTAAAAAGAAAGAACTTGCAAACAATTCTCATTTATCAACGAACAATCTTGGATAATGGAGATATGGAAACATTTGTACACTTAAGCTACACTAGCGAAAATGTATATAACGTAATGGTTATAAGATCCTCTGTGGCATTTTAGATCCTGTGTTTGGCTCTTCGTGGAAGCTAATTTTCTACGATTTAACGACATTATGCTTTTAGTGTTAGATGAAGCTCCCGTCGACAGCGAGGCGTCAGTGGTGACTTTGTCAATCACGAGGATTTGCTGGCTCAGTTTTCGAAAATAGTCATGGGACAGGGCTTGCGTATGTGTGTTCATAGGAATAAGTGTGCATTGTGTAATCGGAAATAAATAAATGTACACTAAACATGTTTCGCACACGCCTTGAACTCCCCCCCCCCCCCCAACATAATACTGTATGTAGCCGCAGGGATCCTCTGCCAAATGGCAGCCTGCCTTGAGAGGTCACTGCCTGGTGAGGCTAGATTGTGAGTGGCCCATGCGTCAATGAGCCCACGGTAGGGGGCAGTACGGCAGCAGAACCGGTTCTCCCTAGCATGGACCCACTGTTCCCTTTGCCAGTGGCGGGCGGGTTACCGTGCTCGGCTCTTCCGTTCTGAAACAACGAGCAGCTGAATAGGCCAACACGCACGCACCCCACTCGCCACCCTTCCCGGATCAACCGCCTCCCTCCACGACACATGCACGTACCGCGCCACCTCCCCATTACTCCCTCTCTCGGCCATGCAAGGCCGCACCAAAACCACCACCACCTGATCGAAGACGAACCAAGCAACTGCCTCATCCGCGTACGCCATATATACATATAATCGTGCAGACTTAACAGCGGTAGGCATTAATCAGAGAGTAGTAGACATTACTCAGAGAGCACCACCTGATCGATCACATTCCACCTTCTTCAATGGCAAGAGCACATCCCACCTCCACGCCGGAGTCGAGCAACGGCGTGTCGTCGATGGCCTCCTCCCCGGCGCTCCTCCACGCCGCGTGGATCACCGCCGCCGTCGCCGTCTGCCTCGCGCTCTGCACCATCCACTCCCGCAAGCTTTCCTCGCTCTCGTTGCGCCGCCGCGGCTCGTCGTCGTCCTCACGTTCCTGCGCGTCCAGCAGGGAGAGCAACGCCGGCGGCACGGTCGGCGCCGGGGGCGCCACGGCCTCGGCCACTCCGGCGGCGAAGGTGTCCCCGACGCCGAGCGAGACCCCCAAGGCCAACGGAGGGGCTGGGACGCCGCGCGCGGCCGCGGCGGCGGCGGCGGAGGCGCGCCAAACGGACGGCGGCGCCAACAGCAGCGGCGGCCCGATCACGGTGATCGACGTCGGCACGCACGGGCCCATCGCGCCGGTGTTCCCGGCGCCGGACCCGATCCCGCCGCGGCGGAGCCTGTCGCTGTCGGCGAAGCACATCCGGTTCGCGGAGCGGCTCGGGAGGATCCGGTCCATGCGCCGCGGATCGGGTGAGGCCGCCGCGGCGGAGGACGATGTGGGGGCGCGCGCGGCGGACGACGACGACGACGACGACCGCACGCTGTGGACCAAGACCATCATCCTCGGGGAGCGGTGCCGCGTCCCGGCGGGAGACGTGATGGTGCCGTGGAAGAGCTACCGGCCCAGGCAGCCGAGGTCGGTGCCGGTCACGCGGAGCAACTCCTTCGCCGGCGTCGGCGCGTGCAGACGGGCCGATGCACGCTACTAGCTCCTCCATCGAGACGTACGCTTTCTACATACAGGACACGATGTGCAGCCTGCTGATTTTGGTTTCATGATGCGCGTGCTGCCACACGTACACACTGTGCCCCATTTCTTTCTTATTAGTATTATTATGTTAGGGATTAGGAACTTTTTATTTCTTGTTGGATAGGATCTTGCAAAAACACTTGTTGGGAGCATGCTCTTCGATGGGCTATGGTAGGATATGGTAAACTTTAGCAACATGTATCGCTTTGTTACACTCTCTGGCTATGGTAGGATCTCTCACTGGAATCAATTCAATTTGGAGTTATGCACAAATCTTGCTCAACATAGCCGTCATACTTGTCCGGTTCTGCTTACTTTGTCAGCAAAATGTGTATCACTTAGTGGGTACGAAAATGTGAAGCATGACAAACTTTGGCACAAGTAAATTGTGTCCATCCATCCAGGTAACCCATGTTACAAAGATCATTGCAGCGGCATAAGGAAAATTGCCGGGCCTTAGGCTGACGAGTCATCGAAGCACTCAAACATTCAGTAGAAATAGGACGGTGCATCCTTTTGCTCCATGATTTATCAGGTGCCCACGTAGCACAACTTATTTGCAAGCAACTCAGAAACATTTTAGTAACAAATCACGTCAGTTATTTACAGTTTTGAGACTCAGATATGCCATTCAGAATACACACCGCATGACACGTTGAGGCATGAATATAACATGGAAAATATTAAAGCACACTACTATCGCAAACCATAATAACAGACTAGAAACTGTACAAAGGCTAAACATAGCCATGACACCCACTCATGGTCACAGCTGCTCGTGAACACTACAACCACTTATTTTGATAGCCAACTTCCCCCGTGCAAAGGGTCAGCAGCCCAGATCCAAAAGATACTAGTAGTGGATCCGGTCATTGGCGTCGACATTTAGGCCTTGGATGCCCCTCAAAGTAGATTCATAGTTCTTGGTGTTAGACGTGTGCCTGCCAGATGACGTATGCCTAGGGTAGTAGTCAACCATCTGTGAGGTCCTATGCAGGGGAGCATTTCTTTGGAATGCCCCTGAGCTTGCATCTGGTGTACGACTGCGTGATGGTTCAACTTCACTAGTTTTCAGTTCTCGGCCATTAGAAATGGCAGGACGCCTCAAGGATCCGCTTGACCTACCCAAAGCAGTTGAACTGGAGAACTACAAGTCATTTGTGGGGTCAGAACATACACCACAAAACTTCAGGCGTAAGAAGCAGTTGCCACATTAGCAATGGTAAGCACTAAACAACCAAACAAAGAATAAAAACTCACCAAAGCATCTTTCGATGTAGATAGCTCTTGTCTAGCCGGGGATTTCTGGTTTGACAAACTACCTGCATTTATTCCTGCCGGTGGAACCTGACGTCGTAAAGGATCATCTGACCATCCACTTTTCCTTCCCTCTTCAGTGGCTAAATTAATTCAGGAGACAGTTAGCCACAACCTAAAAGGATCTAGTCAACTCACAAATTAGACTGGTAAACAAATACTAAATTGTCAAAGAATACAAGTTTGGAATTAATTCAAGAGACAGTAAGCCACAACCTAAGAGGACCTAGTCAACTCACGAGAAGAATGGCATATTTAATATATATTTTTTTGCCAAGTATTGTATAGCAAAAATGAAGGGGAGCCCTGGCGCAGCGGTAAAGCTGTTGCCTTGTGACCATGAGGTCAATGGGTTCAAGTCCTGGAAACAGCCTCTTGCAGAAATGCAGGGAAAGGCTGCGTACAAAAGACCCAAAGTGGTTGGATCCTTCCCCGGACCCTGCGCAAGCGGGAGCTACATGCACCTAGCTGTCCCCTATTGTATAGAAAAAATGTGGTTGTGCTTCTATTAAAGATCCAAGAACCAGAAAAGGACTTCGCTTGCAATCAATTTGGAAACATATCCTATTATGTTTTGTTACAATTTTTATTGCCGCTCATTTGGCATCAATTGTCCAATTTTAAGAGTGTCTTCTGAATTATAAGTATGCATATAGTTGTTGATTAAAGGAGTGGCAGGATAAGCAGACATTATTACATCAATCACAACATGGACGCACCTGACAGTCTATTATTACTTGTCATCGGAGCCATCCTGGAGCTTTGACCTGCTGCTGTAGCCTAACAGTACATGAAGTTCGTAAGATATTCACATATGAAGACATTGAGAAGGGCAAAAAGAAAGCACTATGGATACTGACCATAGCACGTGGTGGAACACTGGACATTTGTGAATTCTGGTACTTAAGAATGGTCCAGTCAAAAACATAATCAAACTGAAATCCTAAAGACAAAAGTGTCCTGTTAGAAGGATCTCCAGTAGAGCATGTTCTGAAATAATGCACTGGAAAACAGTATATATTAACTCCATTTATAAATAGGAACTGACCCTCTCGAATAAAAAGGTCTCTAAACAATCTCTTCAGGAATTGGTAGTCAGGCGCATCTTCAAAACGTAGCGAACGGCAGTAATGGAAGTAAGATAAAAATTCAGTAGGGTACCCACGACAGAGAGCCTGCAATCAATAAAAAATACTAGTAAGCACCAATTGGTCAATTGAGAGGGTTGCATTTTTTTTTCCTTTCAGAGGACAATATCACCTCAGGTGAAGTAGAAATCTTCCTTTCACTAATTTTCTCATACTTCTGTTTTTTTGTCCCTGCTTTTAGACCCTGCCATGGAAGACTGGTAACCAGAAGTACAAATGTTAGTGCACAGCAGACAAAACGAGACAGAAATAATGGAACAAGACAAAAAGAAGCTCCCCATAACCAACCTTCCTTTTAAGAAGTACATAAGTACATATCCAAGAGATTCCAAGTCATCCCTCCTGCTTTGTTCTAATGGAAAAGCAGAAAAGTTGGAGTTCAGTATTTTGTGAACAAAAGCATATAACAGAATAATAAACAAAAGTGATCCAATACTGAACTTGAAATGTGGACTTACCAATTCCAAGATGGGTGTTTACACTCGCATATCGTGCTGTTCCAGTCAAATTTTTGTTCTCCCTGCACTCCAATAGATAAATGTCATACATCTTAGGCGGGGCAATTGATAAATGTTTCACATATATTCATCTTTTGAAAAAACTATTTATATACAACCACAAAAGGACTACAATGTCAAGTAAAGCAATGTGAAATAAGGCAGTATAACTCCAATATTATGATGCTGCAAAAAAATTGGAAAATTTTAAATATCATCTTCAGTAATACTACCTGTAAGGAATGTGCTGGCGTGTGGAAGTGTCCTTGTATCTCTTAGCCAGTCCAAAATCAATCATGTATACCTAATAAAGGAGAACAGAGACTACATCTTTAAGGGCAATCCCTTTAACATATGAGTATATACATAAATGAATTACCAAGAACTAAAATGACTTGCCTGATTTGCTCTCTTTCCAAGGCCCATGAGAAAATTGTCTGGCTTAATATCTCGATGCAAGAAAGACTTATTGTGAACATATTCAACTCGATTGATCTAAGAAAATATTGAAGTTAAAAAATGACATAACTTAAGGATATGGCATTGTACTGCATAGCAATGGAAGTAATATTGGCAGTTAATTGTATAACATACCATTTGATCAGCAAGCATCAAAACAGTCTTTAGAGACAGCTTTCTGCTGCAAAAACCGAAAAGGTCTTCAAGGCTTGGCCCCAAGAGGTCCATAACAAGAATATTGTAGTCACCCTCAACACCGAACCACTTAACATTTGGAATTCCGGCTGCAGGGCCAAAGACATTGTATATTATAACCTTAGAAACTCAAACACAGAAAAATTCGACTAGAATGGAACATGTATTACTTCCGCCCTGCAGTATCCCATATATCTTCGACTCATACACCAACTGGGGATGTTTTGTCTTCACACTTTCCTAGGCAAAATACAAAGAGAAAGGTCTTATCAGTCAGCACATGCCAAACCCTGTGGATTCTCAAGAGATAGTCAAGAGAAATGAACTGAGGGGGACATCACAACAGTTCCTACACGAACAATCATTTTGCAAAGTACACTATGATGAGCGAGGTTCATTTAGAACAGAAGCAACAAGATTATCATGTTTCCACATGAGCACACCCTGCTGCTTCTGACTAAAAAAAAAAGGTAACAGGCTACATTCGTGCTCATCAGAATGGAAAGTATAAGAACGATTCAGCTGAGGGCCTTTGTTCACAAGAAATCCAGCTATAAATATTTACTCAAAGGAACTAAAATGATTATCACAATTCATAAGGTACAGGACGAGGAGAGCTGGAACAGCTCTATCTGAACCAAAAAGTTCAGCTGAAAGCATAGTCAGCAAAGAACAAATTTTTAGTACTGCTTCAGTTTATGACAACACGAAGTGAGTATAGGCAGTGTGAGATTGAAGCCTATATATTCGCATATCATACATCTGAAGAATCACGAATAGAATTTCGCCATTAATAAGCTACTACTTGAATACAATAAGGTTTATATTCAGCAGGCTTTTATTCCTTGAGACAAAATACAATGCACTAGTAAGGTACCTCGAAAGAATGCACAATAAAACCACTATCTAAAAAAAACCGTATATATAAAGGATCAGAACGAACAAGAAAGATTCCAATGCGCGAACTAACCAGCTTAATCGCGACCTCCTCGTTGGTCTGCCCGTGAGTACCTGAAACAAGCCACCGAAAACAGAAAACCCAATCAGAACCACCGGAAAGGCGATAGCTTTTGCATCAAAACGAAACTTTTAAGCGCCGCCGCTGCAGTACGAACCGAGGTAGATCTCCCCGAAGGAGCCGCTCCCGAGCTTGCGCCCGAGGCGGTACTTGTTGCCGACGCGCGGCTCCATCGGCGCCGCGCGCGCTCCAACGAACTGCCGTTTCCTAGGCGGCGCGGTAGGGACGCATCCGGCGAAGGAAGCGAGGCTGGCGACTTGGGGGAATCGCCGGATTGGGAGCTAGGGTTCCGTGGAGATCAGAGTGCGGCGGAATTGGGGGATTTTGTGCGGCGAGGCGGTGGCGCTTTGTTTTCGCGAGCGGTGCGCGCTTTGCAGGCCGGCGCCCACCTGATCGGCTCGGAAAAGTATTTGATGGAAAGTATAGGGTGCGAAAAGAGAAAGGGCCTGTCTACCTAAACGTCTCTGTCTCGCAGACGGAAAAGATGGAGATCGTCGGAGCTCAAAGTGTCGCGGCTGTTGCTCCGCGGTTTAATTCTACTTCTGTGAGGTCGCCTTTCTACTTCTTGACGTAAATCAACCAAACCTGGGTTACTTCTGTGATGTTTCTTATTCCCTAGGACATCCCAACAATGACAAATGTAGAGGGTGGTCTTTCATTCGACATTCAAGTTGAAATATGATTTCAATATGAATTCCGAAACTTCAATTTCAATTATGCTTATTATTTGCATTAGCTGCATCAATTATAAAACATATATGGGGATAAGGACCGTCATATTCCAGAACCAATAAGAATTACATAAAATCGATCTACTTCACCAACTTATTTATGCCAACAATGTCTTTCATTTTCCATCATAAGAAGCATGAGATCACAATGTAGCTTAATTGTCTTAAGGACAAAAAAAAGCTTAGTATAGCTATATTTTTTCTATGCTCCAAAATGTTACGTTTAACCTCTGAACAGAATTGATACACATTTATTTTCTATCACATGCCCTCCACTGTTGGACTCACTTTTGACTAGAGGGGCTACCTCCACTGACGGGTTTGGGATAAGGAAATAAAATGGGATGTGATGGAGGTAGCATAAATACTTGATTTTGTATATAGTTGTCTTTTTTATGCTTGACATCAAGTGAAATGAAAATAAGAATTGTCCATTGCTCTCTCCAATATGCCTGAATCCTGATATACAGAAAATAAGTAAGCACCAACACATACACGGCCATTTATGTATATGATGTATTCGTGCTGAAGTTGATCTATCTTGAGCGGCCAGAATTCTCTTAGATTACTCACAAAATCACTGATAATGCTGAGAAGAAGACACAATCATGCAAGTCTTCAGTTCATTGATAATGCATGAGAGCCACAATTGTTCAATTCACTTGCACCACAATAAGAAGAATAACGTACAATACATGGTGATCATCGAGAGAAACACAACAATTGTATTAGAAGCAATGTGGCTTAGGGTGCGTTTGGTACAACTCCAGATTCACCAAGAATTAGAAATGTTTCAGTTTCAACTCAGAAACGTTTCACAACCTGAACATAAACACTTCAAAAACCATTTGGCTAGTAATCTAGTTTTATTTTCGATAAAGAGACGTGGAGGATCAAAATGACTCATTTACTCATGGTTGATACAAATATTCATGTCAAATTCTATATATAATACAATTAAACTTTTGGTCTGGAGGTACTATGACTATCAATCTAACACTAACTCCAGTAAACAAGCGTGTTTGAATGTACACACACCTTGCAATCTCTACAACTACCAGCTCTAGCAATACAAGCATCGGGTTTAAACAAATCTTGCAATCCAGTGGAGGAAAAGAAGAGAAGAGCAAAAGACAAACCTTGCAATCGGGTTTAAACAAAGCTTGCAGTGGCGAGGAGGCGGAGCTCCCTGGAGGCGTCGAGGAGCTCCTTGCTACTGCTACATGGAGCTGCATTCGGGAAACTACGACGGCAAGCTGCGACAGGGTGGCAGCATAGGGAGCGACGACCAGGCGGTGGTGGCTGGAGCGAGGCTACGACAACCCATGCGCGACAGGACGACAGAGAAAAGACACCTGATTGCAATTGATGTAAATAATTCCTACTTCGAGGTGAGATTCATTGTGTCAGGATCTGGGTGTGGAACACCCCGCAGTTCATTTTTACACCTGCGGGTTGATCTAGCGTAGGTTAGAACATAGTTTCGCATCATCATGTTGCCTCAAGTGTTCAAAGTCAGTTGTTTTGATTCCTTCCGGATCTAGGAGCAAGCTTGCAATCCGGTAAACTGGCTGCATTGCAAAAATGGACGAAATTAGATCCTGAACTTAACAACCCGGGTGTAGGGAGTAAAATTTAGTTTTAAAATCATAGTACCTCTACTATTGTGGTATGTTTGCATTTTTTGAAGCTGTGCGGATGGCCAACCTTTTTCTTTTTACCGTGTATAGTGCATAAATAGCTAAGACATCCAAAATCACTTCATGGATAAGTTGTAAACTTAAAATAATGCTGCAGCGCATGAATGACAACTGATTCACAACTTCACTGCCAGTAAGTCTGACACTTGGAAATTTCATTCCCAATGCAACTTATGGATAGAGATTTCGACATTTACATTTTTTATATTAACTTGTCATCTAATACACATCAACCAGGTTGACAAAGATAAGACAATGGTAAAATTAATTAAATCCTCCAATCACTAACACAGACACAAAGGTATAGAAAGAGAATTTTGATACTATCAGATTTTGTCTGCATAATATATGAAGAATCCCAACGCTTACGAAGTTGCACGGCAACTTTTGTTATGTTTTCACTCTTATGACAAAACACTGAAAACGACAAGATTTTCACTCCCGTAAGAAACTAAAAAAAAACCACGGGATTCAAATGCTTCATCTACTGGATAATAAATGGATATGTTGAAGTCCATTTTCATTCAAAATTCAAGGTTTCATAATTCTAGAACACAAACTCCAATGACAAGTTTTGAATGTACTCTTTTTGTGTTATTAATATATTGTCGTACAAATACGGACTACAGATGACGATATATGCCATTTACAATATAGTAGCACATCATGTGTGTGCTGGCAATCATTGACCTCAAAATTCACTGGAGGAGCTCCGTTAGCAGCTAGTATTGCAGAGAGATTAGATATTTGAGGTGAGGTCAATGTGAAATCCAAGCAACCCATAGAATGCATGCAGAGACTGAAAAAAAATGATAGTTGGATCATGAGAGGGGCAAGTGAAAGGCAATGTCATGCATGCAATCAATACCTTCAAGCATATCTGGAAACCTTCTCGATGCATTTCTTTCCATAAGGCTTATTGCAAGTATTGCTCGCCAATAATCTCAACCACAACTTCAGAAATCTTTTAAAGCTCAAGATGATGACGCTCTGCACACAATGTTAAGTCAATAAGAGAATCAACAATGGTGGAAATGAAGTTTCACTGACAGGTCTTTGGTAACAAGGGACAGGTTTCTGCTACAAAAACTGAACAGGTCTTCAAGGCTTGGCCCCAATAGCAGTCCACAAGAAGAACATTATTGTAGTCACCCTCAACACCAAACCACTTAACATTTGGAATTCCGGCTGCAGGGCCAAAGACATTATTGTAAATATATATGCACATATATTAGCTATGATTTCGTTATATGTATAGAAGTTAATAGAACGACAGTTCACAAGCATGCCATGCAGAAGCATTGATCCTATGAAAGTGTACATACCACAAATAATTGGTTAGGTTTTCCTCATTTTCTTTTCGAACTTGAGAGACGTGACAAAGGCAGGCGTTAACCAGTCGACGCCGGTCAAACTGCATAAACTGCTGGATGCGAATTGGCCGATGTAACAATGTTTTAGACTGATAGAACAAGAATTAGTACATGAAGCGGACTTTGCTTCGGACTTCAAGGTGCATGTTCCATTGCTTTGAATAATAACAATTACATGTTGCGTCATCTTGTGGGTGGAAGAATTCCAAGTCTTACGTTAAGCAAAGTTCCAGAGTAATGCCTTGTGCTTAAATTAATACTGCTAGGGATAGCATTGTTCCTTGAGGGAGTGATGATAGCGCAAACTACAAGCTATTGTGCGTCGTAAAAGTCCTCGAACTATCAACAATACTTCCAGAAGAAAACAACATGTTCTTTGTTCTTGCATATACATTATACCATGGTCAATCGGTATGACTATCCCAAAACTTTTGAAAAACTAGAAATAGCCGAACATACTATCAATTAGTTCACTCGCCGGCTTAGTACCAACTCTCTAGTGTCTTGGTGTGATCTTCTGATTGGCAATGTAACTTAGGTACGCGTGCTGCTCCCTCTCCTCCCCCAGCTGTTGATTGGCAGTGAAAGCTCCTATATAGGCCTTGTTTCATCATCAATGAAAATCAGGATTTCTGTTAAGACTCAAGCAGACATAGCATTGCCCGGCAATCTCCCTCACCGTTGACTCGTTGGTAAAAATTTACTACTAGTCCACTTGTTGCCCGTCTATATGTCAATACTATTGGCTTGGTTTTCTGATTCGAGCTGCAGTATCTAAGGCCAGTCTCAATGGGGTCTTTCATTTACATTAAATTCTATGTCATGTGTGAATCTTTTACTGATTTAGCAAGTGAGTTATGATAAGAGAGATGAGAAACTTTCATATTTTGTGAGAGGTCTTTCATCCAAATGAAAGGAAGCTGGCTCCCTTTCCTAAAACTAGTCTTGGAAAGAGTGCAATGAAAGCCCCATTGAGACTGGCCTAATAAATTGGCGAAACCGCATTCGACGATCACACGTCTATAGAAGCTCGTGTCTGCACCATGTGAGTATGTGACACAGGAAAAGAAAGCTAGAACCAGAGCCATATAGGAGTAGGAGCTAACTAGCTAGTTAGTTGAAACTCAATCCCTTCATCACCACGATGCGGTTGCGGCCGCTCCTTCTGGTCACCACGGTCCTTCTCCTTTCATCGACGGCGGAAGCAGTAGCATGCGACAGCCGCGAGAACATGACGACGAGGGTGAACCCTCTCTACTACGAGTGCTGCGCGCAAAATCGCCAGTACAAGGTCGGAGACATCTACAACGACAACCTCAAGAGTCTCGTCGCCGAGCTCTTGGCAAACATCAGCACAACTCCGGACGCCTACTTCGCCTCCGGCAAAGTCGGCTCCGTCTCCGGCTTCGTGCTCTGCCGCGGCGACTTCACCGGCGGCGCCTGCGCCCAAAACCTCAACCAGACGATCCAGGACGCCGTCGTCCACGGCTTCATCTGCCCGCTCTACAAGGACGTGGCCATCTACTACGACCAGCACATGCTCAGCTTCTCCGGCGACGACTTCCTCTACGCCGACCGCACCAACCGGCCGGCGTGGATCGCGTCGAACATGAACTACGTTAACAGCACCGGCGGCGCCGCCAAGCGCTACGGCGACCGCCTGCTGGAGCTGATGGACGCGATCGCCGACTACTGCCGCGTGGAACTCGTCCAACCTGTACGCGACGGGCATGTCGGGGTTCGGCGAAGAGGACGTCGACGTCTTGCACGGATTGGTGCAGTGCAGGTCTGACCTTGAGCGGGATCTTTGCCGCAAGTGCCTCGCCAACCTCACCCAGGAGATACCGGGGAGGTTCACCAACTCCGGCGGTGATCACCGCGTCGGCGGGAGGATTCTCGGCGCGTGGTGCAACGTGCGGTTCGAGAAAGACCTCTTCTTCCAGGAAACCAAGGAGACGCTCAAGCTCCATATGCCTAAAAGTGCGTACGTACTTTTATTTAAGATCATCATAATATCCGGCGTTCAAATTTGCAGTAGTTGAACTTATTTTGGTTCTACAGTTATTATATACTAGCCAGTCAACCCGTGCACATGCACGGGCTAGAGAAATCCCTAAAATTAGAGAGCACAATTAATATTAAATTTATTCTAATATGTTTTCTAGGGATGAAAACGGATCGGAGCGGAGCGGATATTGCTCTTCCCAAATCCTTATCCATGTTTTCTTAGCGGATTCGGAGCGGAGCGGATAGTACACGGATGTGGATATGGATACGGATTTTTTCGGATGTCGGAAATGGTGCGGAGTCGGAGTGGATGCGGTTCGGAAGCGGACTTATATAGGCGGATAATATATATTTAGATATAGCACTATATATACACTAAAAAATACTATACAAGGTAGTATATAGAAAATAAGAATAACTAACTGTAGTTCTACATAATTTCATCGTAAAATTATATGTTTTTGTCAACGACATACAAAAAATACTTCGATTAATATGTCAAATATTAAATATATAGAGTGAATTTTGTTGGGAAAATCGGATAATCCTATTTTAGACATCGGATTATCCATCTTAATTTATCGGATAATCCATATCCGTCAGATTTTGCCAACCCCATATCCTATCCTAAATCCTCGTTCAATCGGATTCGGATTATCCATATCCGCTAGGATATCTAAAACACTTTCCCAAATCCTCCAAAATCGGATTCGGGTCGGATCGGAGTCGGAAATTATCCACACCACTTTCACCCCTAATGTTTTCAAATTAAAACATGATTTTAAAATATAATATTGAAGTTTTACTTCATTGACAATTCTCTCTCTCCATCCATTTTCTTCCAGTTAACCCCTCTCTCTCTCTCCATCCATTTTCTTCCAGTTAACCCCTCTCTCTCTCTCTTGTCACCTATTTTGTTTCAATTAACCTTTCAAAGTTTTCTATATAGTTGGTCATCTGATGTGATAATAACCACCATTTACTCTATGTGTCTTCCTCATGTTTCCACGTGAACACCTTTAGTTGATATCCTATAAACAATATATATTCTTCGGAGGTTTTTTGTACAATGTTGGTCATTACATTGATTGTTGAAGTTGTACTACCTAAAAAGTTATAATTAATAATGCAAGTGTGAATTTACATATTTATCTGTATAGTGACATTGTTCATTTCAATGCCTTAAATCTTGGACGTACAACTAATTAGAAATATCTGATCCACTCTGAATCTAAACCTCATTTTATCCACAATTTATAATATGTCTCTTCCCCCATGTTTAAACCATGCTCTCTACTTATTTTTGTATCGAAATGCTTAATTGAAACTGTAGCCTGGCATGTAAATTCAAGTCTTGGAACAAAAACCCTTCAATTTAGATCTCTAATATTCAGAGTTTCTTTCTCAAATTCAAACCATAGCTTGGTTTGTATATTAAGGTCTTGCAATACACCCTTTTGTATAGCTGGTTCAATTAGAATTGTTTTTACTGTATGTAAACACTTAAACTTAACATTGTTTCCTTGTTCAGGGAAAATAATTCCCAAGCATATAACAATATAAAAATCTCATTATAACATCTCGATCAGTAATAGAAGCCATGCACATATCAAACCTTGGTGTGATTAATTAGACATATTTGTATTGCACTGAATATTATTTTTGCATTGAGTAACCATACATGACCTGGATGACGCCTTGGAACTTTATTCGCGTCGCATGCCACCATCCAGTCAAGTGTGCGTAGAGGTGTAGACGTCCACTCGCAAGTCTCGCAACTTCGCTTGATCTAGCAAGATAGTATGAAGAACCTGAACAACATCTGATCGTTTACCGCGGACGGAACCCCTTTTTAGCACACTCCAAACATAGCACACCGCACTTTCCACACACTTTGCTTCCATTGCCTCCATGTCCTGCTCTAAGCTTTTTGCCGACGGCCATATATGTTAGTTTGCTTATTATATCTCCATTGCTTGATCTCCTATGGTGCCCATACGTAGGTCAACAGACATCAATTAATTAACAAACGCGCAACTAACGCCTTGAGATGTCCTGATTTCGTACTATATGTATCATTATCTTAATAGGAGTCTGGATTAATAAGATATTGTTAATGATTCATTCGTGTATGCTGGCTGGACATAGTTCGAATATCATGCCCACCGGATGTATGTGTCATTGGGGAACACGTGAACATGTATTAGAGGTATATTAAGATATTATTTTTATAATAAATGGTAGAGGTGGGTAATTTAGACTATTTTAGATCTAAAGGCTATTGTTAATCTTACTTCGATTTGTACGGCCAGATGTTATGCATTTTTGTGAGAATTTTTAGGATTTTCATCCGATTAACGTGGAGGCCTTAGAAAGAGCCTCCAATTAGTAAATATATAAGATCCTACGTTTTTTTTGCGAAGGATTATATATCCTACCTTTTGAAAGCATGCAAATTCAATTGTTACTACAGTTATATCAAACAATATACTCTACCTGCATCGATTGTAGAATATTAAGACCATGTACATGGTCCTGTTCCCCCTAGCAGACGTCATATTTAGAGAGGGATTTTACTATGTGCCCTAAGCTTCAGAGGTTTCATAGACGGTTACCTAATATTGCTAAAATTTGCAAATATTTATACAAACATTTTCAAGACTACCAGATATAGAAGTGGTGGTGTTTATTAAGTGTATTTACTGCTTATTAAGTCCTTCGTCGTTTGTTTGAAATCGGATATTCTGCAATCCATCACTATATCCTTATACTATCCAAAACATCCAATTTCCATCTATATACTATATAACCTCGAGTGTCCTACTGTGTAGATTTAACATATATACCAGACTCTCTAATTAATTCTCCCAGCACAAATGGATTCAAAGATCTGACTCAGTGCCAAGGGAACACCGTCAGTAGGGAATCAGCTATGGACACATCTGTATATTAATCAGCCACGAACAGGTCAGTCAAACTGGCTGTAGAAAGTAAATTAAAATCAGTCTGTACCTCGAGAGTCTAATTTGTGGCCTCGGCTCGACGACAATGTGGAGGAGTCTGTTCACGGTGGAGCACCCTGTGATCATAATTTGTGGCCGCGTTTGATTTGTAGATTATGATTTAGGGTTGTTGCTAAAAGAATTCCACTAGGGAAATAAAAACTCTTCAAGATCTAGTACGTATCCCATAGAGTGTTGTCGAAGACGTCTGCCGAGTGAACTTCTTTAAAGGTTGTCAGCCGCTTCAATTATGGTCTATCAAATCCATTTTGACATTTCTTTCATTTGTAGTCCCACCATTACTATATAAAGAGTTGAATTGTTATCTGTTCTAAAAAAATGGTGAAGCATCATAATATATCAAGAAAAAAAGGCTTATTTAAATTATGGAGAATTCAAATGGTCAAATTTACATTTAGTGTAAGTTTCGTAAAGAACCATAAGAATGGTCTCACGAGTCTATATCTTGTTGAAGTTAATTTTTGATTCTTGATGTTAATATGCATTTACACATATCTAGAAATATAGATTCCAAATATAATGCAACCTAACTTTTATCCTCCAAATCACGTGTAGAAGGACCAAACAAAGCAGTCATCGCTACATCTTCCATCGCAGGAGGCCTCCTTGCCATAATTATTATTTCTGGCTCAGTTCTACTTATAAAACGAAAAAAAGGTAAATACAATACTTTGTCGATAAAGGAACATATTATTATTATTATTATTATTATTATTATTATTATTATTATTATTATTATTATTATTATTATTATACAGAGTAAATTATACTTGGTCGACAAATTTTGTGCAAGTAAATAAAATATGCCTTAGCATATGGAGACATGCATTACATCCAATTAAAATTTAAGATAACGATATGTATCCTGACATCGATTCCTGTGCGTGGTCTGATTTCCTAAGGATTGTTTTAAAGTATGTTTGTATTTACAGGAAAAACATGTGATAGAGAAAAGTATTATTTGAAGTACTGTTGTTTATGCGAAATTTTGCACCTTCGCAGTTGAAAATACAGAATCTACTAAACATATTGCAAATTCATAAGTTTTTCTGAAGTGAGAAAACGTTGTCTAATATCTTTTCACCATTAACAACACATTGCAAAATATCTTGCTGCAAAATAGACATGCGAATTCAGAATGAGCTGGAGGAATGGACAAAGATACTCACCGCAGAAATCGGCTCCACGTTTTCACTCTTTACTCTAACTGAGATAAGAAATGCGACTGATAATTTCTCAGAAGCAAAGAGGCTCGGTGAAGGAGCTTTTGGACCTGTTTACCGGGTAAGTCAACTATAAAATTGTACTAATCACATAAAATATTATAAAATTATTACAAATTTTAGTCTGCTGAAAATGCAGAACTGTTAATTCTTAGTCATTCAGCAATTTACTTGAAGGAAGAAAAACATATATTCGGAACAAGTTTTTATGAGAAAAGTGATCAAATGGCATTATATTTGTATTGTTGTTGCATTAAACCACTCATATTTGATAATCATTAGACGAGATCCCGGATTTGGGTTTTGGATCTGGTACTTGGTTTCCCTTACGAGAACATGATTGGTATAACAAACTTTAAACTAAATAAAATTTTAAAAAGTCAAAGTATCCATCGCCTTGTTCGGCAGGCTGTTTTGCAGCTGTTTTACTGTAGCGGATGCTGAAGAAATAACTGCGAATACTATAGCTGTTGCTGAAGAAATAACTGGAACACCTGCAAAGAAGCGAGGCGAAAAATGCAAGACATTATTTTCTAAAACTGGATTATAATATAATCAAATTATCAACTTTCTTAAAAAAATGCAAGACATTATTTTCTTGTATATGGTCTTTGAATGAGACATTAGTATAACGAAAGTACTACTGAGTATTGCACATATTTGTATAGCACAACTCATCTCATTTTCATTTGTCCCTATTTTGATATTACCTAACTATTATCCAGTCAGCTCGTATTTAAGACAAAACTTCCCATGCACACATTCTTATCACTAATATGGGACATATTCGTTGTCAGTAGTTTTTCATTGTATATTGCAACTTTATCAGCTGTTCCTATGACGGTGGAAACAGTAATATTGCTGTTCTAAAAAGATAGAGAAAGAAACAGTAATATTGCAACCATCACTAAGATACAACTGAGCATGAGTGCCTTTCTGTCCAGGGTCAACTACGTTGTGGAGTTGCGGCAATTAAAAGATTATCAGTGCATTCAAGGCAAGGTTTGACAGAGTTCCGAAATGAAATTAGACTCATAGCAAATCTTCGACATTTAAATCTTGTCAAGCTGATCGGTTGCTGCATTCAACATAATGAAAATATACTTGTCTATGAGTTCATGCCCAACAGAAGTTTGGACGATGTTTTCTCTGGTATGTCCACTAAAAGGCAACTCTTTCGCATCACTTTCAGATTACAGGCTAATATTTCTTCGTTGACTAACTGCAATTAAGCTGAATTTGTAGATATTGCAAAGTGGGCATCACTGACATGGTCAAAACGTCAAAATGTAATCAATGGGATAGCTCAAGGACTTCTTTACATCCATAATTATTCACAGTCGGAAAAATGCATTGTCCACAGAGACCTAAAAGCAAGTAATATTCTGTTGGATAGTGAAATGAATCCAAAGATTTCAGATTTTGGAATAGCTAGGATGTTTAACTCAAGTGTGACAGAACTCTGCACAACTAGACTGGTGGGAACACGGTATGAGTTGGAATAGCATATATACTCTACACTACGCATTTTTTCCTTAGCTAGTTTGAAAGTAGATAATTATTTTTTTTATTTTACCAATAATTTTATAAACCATAAAAATCTAGTGTTGATTTGTTTTTTTTCCCAGTGGTTACATGGCACCTGAGTACTTTTTTGGGAATACCTTCTCAGTGAAGTCTGACGTTTTTAGCTTTGGTGTCTTGATTCTGGAGATAATTAGTGGAAGAAAAGTTGCAACTAGTTTCTGCCGATACAAAAGGTCAAACAATCTGATGGCATATGTGAGTAATCTCTTCTACCTAAGAAAATGATAACTCTCTTGAATGCCTAACTTTAGAATTGAGTCCCTTTTCTTTTCTTATATGCTACTTATGTAATCTCTAATATATTGCCCACATGGGTGTATGATTCAATACAATATTTAATAACAATATTTATTTTCTCTACTCGAAAAAGGCATGGAGGCTGTGGGAAGATGGAAACTGCAAGCAGCTTATCGACAATTCTCTAAGTGTTGGGGAACATGACCATGAGGTAGAAATAATCAGGTGCAGCCAGATTGCTCTCCTATGCGTTCAGGCCAATCCAGAGGATCGGCCGGACATGAAGGAGGTAGTGAGGATGCTAAGTAACAAAGACACCCAGCTAAAGAATCCTAAGCAACCTTCTTATTTCAATGAACCGATCATGAACATAGTGGCAGCGACAAATAACAACAATGCTCGCACTGAATACGTTACTGCTGCACATGTCCATCCTGCTTAATCAGTACTACTGTCATGTTTCTGGGTTTATCTATCAGGCTTGCTAGCTACGTATATATCGTACAGCTGGTTGTGATACATTGCAATGGTAGTTTCTGTACATATACCGTACGGTGACATTTTCTTATTTGGTTTTATTTGTTTCTGTACTCACAAATGTGCATGCAATGTATTGAAACACTTGTTCTGTTCTTGATGTCACCGATCCCTCTAAATAAAGTTAAGGCATTTACAAGGCTGCAATTTAGGATGCACTTTTGCAAGGTGGATCTCTAATCTGAGCATATAACACCCTCGAATTCCAGGTCTAAGTAAAGAAACTTGATTATGCTACCATAAACAAGGGAGTAAAATTCAATGACATCCACAAAACTGTCCTAGCCCCAAGTGTTTAATTATACACTCGTGTTACAATATATGTGGTCTCCTACACTAGCACAGATAGACAAATCCAGTGGCGGAGCCAGGACGGCGAGCAAGGAGGGGCTGATCACCCTTCTTCTTCCTCCAAAAATCGGGCTGTGGTGTGGATAGAAGACAAACAGCGAGAGCTTCTTCGGAACACAGACGACCCTGGCTAGGGACCCAAAAGTTGGGGGCGGTGTCGATCTTCAGCTACTAGCCACGATCGCCATGGCCGGCGACCGGCAGGTGTCAAGACCGGGAGGATGATCACTTTATTTGCCGAGTGCCAAAAGGCACTCGGCAAAATGTTTGCCGAGTGCTCGACAAAAAGCACTCGGCAAATATCGCTTTGCCTCTAAAAGGATGCCATGACCTCTTTGCCGAGTGCAAACTGGCCTTTGCCGAGTGGCTTTGGCACTCGGCAAATGAGCTGTTTCCCGTGGTGAGATCTTCTTGTGATGGGGTATCATGCATTAATACATAACGGTGGGTGCTTTTAGCTTATAAGTAACGCTAATCCAGCGAGGATTGATTCCTTTTGCCTGATGTTGGACTGCTTCAGCACATCAGCATTCAGTTCTACCAAGTCGTCCCTGATGACTGAACTCACAGAAATTGCTGGACCACATGAGTAATTTTACAGATCAAGTAGGAAAATCGCAGGCGCGTATGTCATATCCAGTGGAAGAATAGAGATTGAAAATGCAGTAAGATACCGTTGACCCAAAAGAGATGTCTAGGTGCTAGCTCCTTATAAAACATATGATTTTATAAGTGAGAAGTTTCCTTGAACACCTCAGATGGATCTTATCCCAGTATCCTCTATATTTACAATGATTTATAGGAAGCAAGGTTGGTGTATTCTAAAATATTTATGCTGTAGAACAAGAGTCGGAAACACACCATATCTGCTTCGATTCTCGCTATCAATAATTGTTCATTTTTTGGATGATGGGCGCATGTACACTTGCACTATTTAAAATGTTGCGATTCTAGAAGGGAACAAACTTATATTCAGAAAAATCTTGTTGTATTATTCTTCTAACATATGTTAGCTGATTAACGAACAGACAACCACCCTAAGTTTGATCCATTTACAGGTATTCTGGTTCTTTTTGAGCAACTTATGAATGTCCATGTCTTGTTGATATGTTCACTTCTGCATCTCAATGAATATTTTCCTGCACGTTCGTTGAATATGAATCGCAAGCCTACACTTCAAATTGTTTGTTGAGTTTGATAACTCCCCCATAATCGTGTAGAGTTTCCTACATGTCACTTTTAGAGCTTGCGTAGCAAACTAAAGAAAGTCAAGCTTACATAGTATATCTTTGGCTTCTTACTCTCTCAGTCCGTTAGGAATCCCTAAATAATAACCATGCGTGTAGTTCGATTACTGTTTGTTGTTCAAAACTCTTGAATTTTATCTTTTATTCCAGAGACAATGTTCTTCATTTGGCACAAAACAATAACCATGTCCATAAGCTGACCTCAGAATTAAAAATGACATGATAAAGTGTCATGTCTCCTGTGTATAGCACTATACATATAGAGGAAGAAAACTCTCCAAACGGAAAGCCTATTTTAAGCATAAATACGACCTTGTATAGCTAGCTATCGCCTTTCATCACTACAATGCTGCTTATGCGTTCCCTCTACCCCGCTCTCCTTATGGCAGGGCTCCTCTCGCCAGCGGCAACATCCGACAACGACAGCGAGGTGATGACGGAGGTGAATGGCGGATGGTGAGCCCTCTGTACTACAGGTGCAGCGAGGATGGAGGCCGACCGGTACACGCCTAGCAGCATGTATTTGTCCCCGTCGATCACGAGGCGTCTATGGCGACTTTGTAAATCTAAGATCAGCCGACCCTCTCACATAGGCGATCATAGAGATAGCCGATTATATATATAAGCGTGTGTTTCTGTACCGTGTTTCATAAAAAAAAGGAAGAAATATGACTTAAGTTAATTTGCATTGATTTTTTTTTTCGTTTATACATGTACATAGTGACTTGGATATGAAGTAATTTTTGTGTTAAGATGGAAACAATACCGGATGACATGATCCGTCGACAAGGGTGGCGTACATGAATGCATGCCTGGATCTGGCGTGGAAGATCGTGGTGGCGGAGAACGAAGATAGCTAAGGAGATGTTCATGAAGGGCCTCATGGCCTCCGTTCCAAGGCCTCCACTGTTGAGGACCCAGCGCCAGCAAGAGAGACGTGGAGGGAGCAGGCAGAGTTGGAGCGCCCCCTGGACCAGGACCTCAGCCGCTTCTGTACCTGGTTCGCTGTAATTCAGTTTTCTCTTTGATGAATCCCCGTTATCTTGCCATAATTTTTAGAGATTCTTGTGGTGTACCACAGGTGGGTTCCTACGGTCCAAAGGGTTACAATACGACTCCTATGTTTTTCTATTGAAATTCCTGTATTAGAAAAGGCCTAAAACCATAAAAAACAACCCAAGGCTGAAAACTGAGAATGTTCGAGTGTATAGGTCGGCAAGAAGTCGCAACCCAGCTCTTTCGTGCAGTTCCAATTCCGATTAGAAACTCAAATGTAGCTAGATAGTGACAAAACATTAACTAGTGAATTGTAGTGGAGATCGCCCCCGTGTTAGCTGGCAATATGTACTCCCTTGTGTTCTAGACTGAGTCAACAACTTGTATTTATTACGTATGTAATGACGTATATGTGCGTGATGAACCCAAGAATCAAAAGTAAGAATGATATTGATTTCGGAATATTGGGATTTGCATGGAGTGGGAGCAACTCCAACAGTCTAGGTATATTGTTAGCCAAATTAGAGTTTTACCTCCTTTGTATATTATAGAAAATCTCCAAAACCGATGGGGCACCCAACAGACTCTCCAATTCTAACTGTGCATATTCGAATCATTCTCCACGTCAACTGTTGCGATGTTTTTTTTTTTGTTGAGAAGAGGTCGCCCTAGCGGCTGCGTGATACACACGGAGGACCTGCTCGTGGACGCGTTAATTCTCACTTACATCTTCATCAAAGTTCATCAGTTCTAAAGAATCAAGATATTCTCACTTCGTCGAGTCCAAGCGTCGTCGTTATCACGTTCGTCCACTGGTCCAACGCATGGCCTGTGCGGCTGTGCCTGTGCTGTCGAGTCCGAGGCACCGTGTTCGGCGTTCGTCCAGTTCACGACGCCTCTGTCAACGCGCCGCCCACGAGATCGCCGCCGTCAATGCGCTCGCGCCTGCTCGCGCGTATGCCACAGCCAGATAGCATGTATGCCGCTTGCCTGTGCGCATGCTGCCGCCGCCTTGTAAAGCAAGGCTGGAAGAGGAGGGCCGGAGCAGCTGCCTTTGCCGGTGCAATCAACAAGTTTTTCAAGACATTCAGGCAGTACGGTCCATTAAACTGCAGAAATCATCGGCTTTCTATGATCACAGTTTCAGCAGTAAACATTAAGATGATGCATGTCAAGAAGACGAATGTCATCACAAAGAATTGAACATGCTTAAAATATTCAGTATTCTGAATCGTTGTAGGTGCTTAGGGAGATGCAACCAGCGAGGCGCACTCTGCCGCAAGCCGATGCGCGTTGTCGAGGAGGCTGTCCATGCCGGGGAGGCGCGCGCTCGAAATCTAGCAGCTGGTAGGCCATCCATAGGGGGGACGTCTGGCCTGCGGTCAACCGCTACCAGTGATTTCTGCGGTCGACCAAACTCTCTTAGAGCAACTTCGCAGCAGCTGTGGGCCCAGCGAGCCCAAACAAGTTTCATCGCTTAAAAAAAACATAGATTCCAAACCAAATTTCTGAATTACGAACCGATTGCACCGTTATGTTCGTTGCGACGAAACCTTCGAAATTAAACCCCTCTTGACTATATTTTGAAAATTTTTAGAAAAAAATAAAAAATGATGAATCAAAAAAATAGAGCAACAAATATAAAAGTTGACCAACAAATGAAAATGTTGGAGCAACGAACCAAAAAAGTTGAAACCAAATAAAAAAGTTGGACAAACAAATAAAAAAGTTGGACAACTAAATAGAAAAGTTGAAGGAACAAATGAAAAGGTTGTACGAACAAACGGAAAAGTTGAAGGAACAAATGAAAAAGTTGGCCAACCAATCAGAAAAGTTGCAGCAACTTTTTTAGTGTTGATTTTTTTTATTTTCAAAATATAAGCAAGTGGGGTCTAGTTTTGAAGATCTCGTCACGAGAAACACATTGGTGAAATCGATTTTTCATTTGGATGCACGGTTTGTAGTCTACGGATTTTTCATTTGGATGCGTGGACCTCACTCCCAAACCAACTCCACCACCCGCACGCGCGTGGTGCTTTCTTCCCCAACAACCTGTCCGGTTTCCCAAAATAGCAACAACCGTAACAAATCAAACTTATGGTGACCGCTAAATAGAGATTTCCTCCACAGGTGGCCGCGGCCCCTCACGGCAAGGCACGCGTCGTCGGCGCGGGTCCAGGCAGGGCGGAGTGCTACAAGCACGGCGGCCGCCATGAGGGACGCCGCGACGGGGAGGTTGTTGAACGCGTCCACGAGCATGTGCTCCGTGTGCCAGGTGGGGTCACAGGATGAGGGGCGCGAGGCGCGGCGCGGAGCTTCCTGCAAGGGAGGTGGAGCGGCGCCAAAACAAGGGCGCAGGAGGGAGACGGGTGTGCAGGAAGGCGATTTGTGGCGGGAAGGCGGGGAAATCGCGCGGGAGGGAGAGATGGCGAACGGGGAGCCATCGGCAAATATGCCTAGCGAGGAACGCGCGATGGCGATCCACATGGCCAGGGGAAGAAGGTACCGACTCTGTTGGGAACGTTTTTCTACGGAGATTTTTTTTTTAGCCAGTCCGGTCTCTTTAACAAGGCTGTTGGCTAGGAAAAGGCACGCGCTGCTGGCATAGATTTTGCATAGTACACAACGTTGCATTCCATAAGTTGATAGTAGAAATTCCTATGGTCCTACGTATAATTCAATTAGAGCATTAGCACGGCCTCCAACCCAATATGATATATCTACGGAAATGTAGGATACCAAATGACAAGAAGTGTATATTACAAAATACCATCTTATTATAAATCTAATAAGATGGATCTATGTTATGAATCTATATGATTTTTCAGTTATGGTCAAAGCTATATGCTTGACTTAGGAGAAAGCTTTTTTCGCGAGATGACTTAGGATAAAGCTAAATAGAATTGTATTAGTGTTCAGGTGCAATAGTTTTAATCATCTGATGATCTTCAGTGGGTCTTCGCAATAACTAGTCCTTTCATCTTCTTGTTTTTTTTTCTCCAAATCAGAATAACTAGCCAACGGATGCTGATGGTCATCGAGACTTCTTGATTGATTTTTCCGAGAAGTTTCCCTAGCTAGAGTCAAGTGTGCAAGTAAAGACAAGCAAGAAAAAAACTAATAAAGGAGCTGATTTGAAGACAAGCAAGAAAAAACTAATTATGATCTGATCTGGCATGGGGTTTCTCAATATATGTAGTTACTACAATTATTCCCCATTATTTTGGGTCAATGCGGGCTAGTGGTCTATTTTAAATTTCATTGTAATGTGGATCTGTAATCTGTACCAGTCCTATTTCTCATTTTGAGGAAGGATCCTTCTCTATATTTGCCTATAGCGTGGATGCTTCATTGAAGCTTTAGAACATTTTTTTTAACTTACTCCTATTTTTTTCATATGTTTGATAGTTTTTACATGATTCGTTTCACTACAAAATGGCTTTCTTTTTGAGGACTTCTTCTTAATTATCTAAACGAGTGGTGCTTAAATTAAAACAGAAAACTTTACATGTAAGAGGGAATATAGGATTAATTGTGTTGCCAATTCCGGATGCACCAAGTCCCGTGATAAGAAAATGGTAATTTTATTTGGACATCGACACATTCATTATGGACTCTTTGAATTTTTCCGATTAATTATTACTATGAATTTATGGAAAATATGGCTAGATTGTAATACTACTAGAATTATTCAAATAAAATCTAACAACACCATTCTTAAAGTTCAAATCGCTATATTAATGTCAAAATTTAGCTGTGCAGAGTGCACATACCGTCATTCTGCCTATCAGAATAAGTTGTCAAACTTCTAACCACAAGACAAAGATGCACTGAATCCTTGCTGCTTAGTCTAGCTACGGATAGAGATCTTCTTGTTTTTTTATTGTCTAGACTAGAGTAGATTAACTTCTTGTCATCATCTAGACATCAACCGTTGACAATCCTATGGAAAAAGGGTTGACATAGCAAGCAAAATAATAAGCAGTGTTACCTTGCCCTATGTCCTCGATTCTACTTCGAAAACAAAATGTCAAACGATTATCACTTTGGCAGCTAGATTATTCTTGTGACGCTAATCCAGCTAGGATTGATTCCTTCTCCCTGCTGTTGGACTGCATGCCTCAGAATATCAGCACAGCGTTCTTTCAAGTCATTCCTGATGATCGATGGTGATTGGTGACGACTGAATCCATAGAAAATATTGCTCGACCACAGTTAATTATACAGATTAAGTAGGAAAATCATGGGCGCTAATGTCATATCCGGTGGATGGAGGAAGCATTATTGTTTATGAGGCTTCCCCCATTTTTCTCCAGAAACAACGTTCTTCATTTCGTCCAGAGACACGGCCCACCACGATAACCAAGTTCATAAGCTGACCTCAAAATTTGAATTGAATTATCCATGCTCTATGTAGCACTATATATGTATAACATACACAAGAAGAAAACTCTGAGAAACACATTGAAGCCTACCCCATTTCATCGCCATGCTCCTCTTGCGTTCCCTCTACGTGGCCCTCCTTACGGCCGTGCTCCTCTCGTCGGCGGCAACATCCGAGAACGACGGCGAGGTGACGGCGGAGGTGAACCCGCTGTACTACAGGTGCCGCGAGGATGGCGGCCGGTACGCGCCCGGCAGCACGTACCTGTCCAACCTCAAGGCTCTGTACGGCGTCCTCGTCGCCAAGGCAAGCACGTCCAACTTCGCCTCCGGCGCCGTCGGCGAGGCGCCCGACGCGGTCTACGGCGTCGTGCTCTGCCGCGGCGACTACGGCGGCGCTCCCTGCGCCGAGAGCTTGCAGAAGGCGTTCGCGAACGCCGTCGACAAGGGCTTCGTGTGCCCGCTCTACAAGGACGTGACCATCTACTACGACCAGCACATGCTCCGCTTCTCCGGCGACGACTTCCGCCGCCGCAACGTGTCCGGCAACAGCAACCGGCCGGCGTGGGTGGCGTGGAACATGAACAACGTCACCGGCGCCGCCGGCCGGAGCTACGGCGAGAAGGTCCGGACGCTGGCCAGCGCGATCGTGGACGCCGCGGCGAGGTCGCCGGACAGGTACGCGACGGGGGAGGTGTGGTTTGGGAGGGAGGACGTCAGCAAGGTGTACGGGCTGATGCAGTGCTGGCCTGAGTTCACGGCGGAGGACTGCCGGAGCTGCCTCGCCGACCTCGTCTCGCTGATGCCGGAGTGGTTCAGCAACAGCAGCACGGTGATCACCGTGTCGGCGGAAGGATTCTTGGCGTCCGGTGTAATCTGAGGTACGAGAAGGAGCTCTTCTTCAAGGAAACTGACGGCACGCTCAAGCTTGATATGCCTAAAAGTGCGTAAGTGTATACCTCACATAGCAAGAATAACTGATGCTTTGTGTTTTTTTTTTTATTAGAGAACATAGATGTATACTATATATCGATGTCTCCAGAAACTAAATATAAATTGGCCACATGAAGAATGATTTATGAATCTATAACTTGAAAATGATTGGGTTTAGTTGCATTACTTGTAAACAAAAAGTCACATAACTCGGAGTACACAAAACTACAATATTTATGACTTACATTCCACAAAACTCCAACTACTTGTCCTCTTGGTAATACAAACTACAGTTTCTGCATCGTTCAGACTCGTGAGCCACACAACATCCCTTCCATTGATTTTGCTTAATTATATGGCTGACACTTGGGACATGCCAAAAAGCTGTAATTGGAACAAAGAGTTTCCATTTTGTAGTTCACTGTTATGAAGGTACAAATAGTTGTACGTTGGTGGGTTTTATTTTTCTGACATTTTATCGATATCTTAACTTTAAAGAAATAAGAAACCTCTTCTAGATATTAAACTTGTAGTAAAATTTCCACACCATGGAAGGCTCTTTGTAATATTTTCCACATCAGGACAATATGTATAAAGTTCAAAATCAAATAGGTTAGCTAGACACAAGAATAATGTCATGTTCATTTCAAAAAAAAATTCATCAAGTCATTTTTATTTGAATTAAAAAATATAAACACACACTTTTTTCTTATAAAGTTAAAATTTGAAACTGGAGCTGTGCGAAACTGAGTCAAAAAGCTGTGATTTATGCACACATGGCAAGATTTACGGTCTACTATGATAGAAAGCAGAATGCTCCACTGATTTTCCTTGCAAAAGCTGTTACAATCTTTAAGCATTTCCTTGCAAAAAAAATCTTTTACGTTTTATAAATTTCACGCAATACGGATAATTGAATAGTCCAAACTTGATCTAACCAACTTTTTTTTGCCATGTCTTAGATGGCCCAGACAAGGTGAAGATCATTTTAATCTCAGTTGCAGTTGTCCTCTGTTTCATAATTATCATATCCGGCTCCCTATGGATCATCAAACAAAGAAGAGGTATATGTTTGGACCTCATCCCTCCCCCCCCCCCCCCCCCCCCCCCCCCCCTTCAATTAAGCAGCATATTAATTCAGGAGAATTTTTGCATATATATTTCTCCTAAATAATTAAGGACTCCTGTTATTCCTCGGCAATAAAAGTTGAAATATTTGTAGTAAGATTGATCGTAGTGATCTATGAAGGGTGCCTTCTGAGGAATGTGTGATAGTCTATAGTTTTGGACTTGCTTTAGTATTCCACTTAGGTATTGATTATGAATCTTAATATACCAATGATAGTTTTATGCCTAATGATATTCGTTGTTAATCACATTCAGATGTAGTTGAATTGTAGCTTTACTGGAAAGAAAGTTTCACATCTAAAGAAGGATATATAAACCAATAAAATTTCACATGTAAAGGTTTTTCTCTACTACTCGATGATGGATGCCGCCTCTGATTTTATTTTCTTTTTTATCCTTATAACACCATCATAATTGGTTTCCTCATCATTTCTTCTACCTATGTAGTTTTGTTTGGATTTCAGATTTGTTTGAGCGCCATTTAATTTATAATGATTGCACATATATAACATCATTTAGAATTGTAACTAGTATACACCAATTCACGCCATAGCTTAAAGGGAAGCCAAGACCATGAATTTAGGGCCCAGATGGCCCAATTTATTCGTTATTAAAAATATCTACTGCGAAACAAAAATTATTAGTAGCAGTCTGTGCTCTTGAATTATTTTGTCACTGTGAAGATTTTAAAATTGAATGAAGTGATATGTCCAAGGCCATTGTTATCAACAAATAAGTTTTTATTTATGTCCACAAGTTTGCAATTTGCTGTAAAGGAGCAAAAATGTTTTCTCCGCCTGTTTATTTCTATGCCCCTAAACTAATGTCACTTACATGGCAATATTAGACTCACAAGCTCAAAATGAGCTCGAAGAATGGACAAAGCTACTTGCTGCAGAGATTGGCTCAATGTTCTCACTCTTTACTCTATCTGAAATAATAAATGCCACTGATAATTTCTCTGAAGCGAAGAGATTGGGGGAAGGAGCATTTGGCCCTGTTTACCGGGTAAGACGATAATAGTGTTGTATACCAATCGTCTAAAGGAATTGTCTTCTAATTGGAGAACAAATGAAAACAAGCAGTTTCTACTTCATTTTTGAATGTTTTAAATCAAGCCCACAATGTTTTGTCTAAAGATGCAACCCTCTTAACGTTAAGTATTAGACCTAGTCTATTTCTCACTCTGTTTTTTTGTCTTTTGGTGACAACAAAATAGAACAGATGGAGTAATCGACTTATTTTTACTCATAGCATGAAGTTGTATATATTATTATAAAAAGTCACGCCACGTAACACCTCCGCTAGGGTTTCTTTGGCGGCTAGGGTTCCGGGGGCGATTTTGATCGTCTACACAGATTCCGATCGTCTCCGACACAAACTCCGACTAGTTCTCAACTAGTTATCAACGAGTACTCCGCGATCTCCACTCTAGTTTCGTGCGACAGGGGTGACCAAGGGGAGGCACTATGTCCTTTTCCCACCCGAAGTCGCCGTTTCCGATTTGTGCGAGCTCGTGGAGTTGCGGTGCAGTTGGGTTCCTGATCAAGATGTCTAACGGCGACAACTCCTTGGGGAAGACAACGGCGGCTGATGGCGATCCGTCGAAGATTTTGGCGGCGCGGGATGGAGGTGATGGATCCGGAGAGGCGAGTGGTAACCCTATTCGTACCACTGGTAGCTTGACTTTGGAGCAGGAAGGAGGGGGCGGTTTTGGGAAGGAAGGACGAGATCACGATCTGCAACTGCAGTTAGCCTTGAACGCACATGGTGCTGGAGGTGAGGGGGATCAGGGTATGAGGGAGGATGGAGAAAAAGAGGAGACATATGGGGAGGAGGAGGAAGAGGAGATGCTCGACTTCAACCTGGACGAACGGGAAGAACAAGCCCCAAAACGGTGGCTGGCTTTGGCTCGTTTCTACTCAGTTCAGAGGTACAACATTAATGGGTTATTTGAGGAGATGAGGAAGGCGTGGTTACCTCGACACAAGGTGTTGAGGAAGGTGCTGCATGAGAATCTGTTCTTGCTTGAATTTTTGGGGGAGGGAGACTACAAGTTTGTGACTAGTGGAGGCCCGTGGATTCACAAAGGAGATGCACTGCTTGTTGTCCCATATGATGGCAGATCAAGGCCATCTGAAGTTAAACTGGACTCGATCCCTCTATGGGTCCAAATCCTTGATCTACCGGGGGCCTTGATGAATGAAGAAGTGGGGTTGAAGCTAGGGGGAAGAATTGGAAAGGCTCTGGAGGTGCACAAGGACGACGGTTCCCTAACTGTCAGCAAATACTTGAGAGTCAAGGTTGCTGTTCCGCTTGCTAAGCCACTGAAGCCATGGCTGGAATTTAAAATCAGTGGAGTGCCGAACAAATTTGATCTCAAGTATGAGAAGGTTCCTCATTTTTGCTTTAAATGTGGACGGATGGGACACGCTGAGAAGGAATGCCAGTTCAAGGGCCATGCCTTTGAGGGGTTTCGTTATGGGGAAGAACTGAGAGGCTCTCCGTATAAGAGGGTCGAGGCTAGAACTCGTACTATGGAGGCCATGGATAAACCGCAGGCAGCCAGGAATTTATTTTGTACTAATCCACTTCAGTTAAGAAAAGGTGCCAGGTTTATTCCAGAGGAGCAGGTGCATGGGGAGGAAGAGGTGGCGGATTCTGGTAATGTTGTTGGGGAGGCAAATGAGCTGGCAAGCAAGGTGAATGATCTGCAAGTTAAATCTCCACTTCCGTTAGCAGTGGCAAAGAACACACAGAAGAGGACCCAGACGGGCGTGCTCTCGGCCTCAAAGAGTCAAACGTCTACGGTCAAGTCTATCGCAAATAGTCTGAATGAAAAGAAGGGATCGCCATCACAATCGGGACTCAGTTTGTCTCAAGGCTCGGATCGTAACTGGAAACATCGCCCGAGTGCAGCGCTTGACGAGGTGACCTCCCCAGCAAAGGTGGATAATAAAGCAGTGGCGGTGCATCGTGCTTTTGATTCTCTGAAAAACTACCTTGCTGCAGCGGAGGGGAGTAAAAAGGAGGCTTGTCTAGCAAGTGAGCAGACGGATGTACACATGACTCCGGTGTCGCCGTTGGGGAAAAGGAACACTACTGAAGCTCCGCTGAACCCGAGCGGTCAGCAGGTGGTGGGACATGAGAAACAGGTGGGAGGTGCAGTTACTAAGAAAGGCCATGTTGATGCTAAAAACCTGACGGGAGCTCATGGCGAGCCCCGTCAGGAGCAATGAATACCCTATGTTGGAACTGCCGGGGGGCGGGGAACTCCCGGACAGTTAAAGAGCTGGCCGCTTTTGTGCGCGCCTACAACCCCACGCTCGTCTTCTTGTCAGAGACGATGCAAAGTGAGAAGAGAATGAGGAACTTGACGTGGAGATTAGGTCTAAAGGGCTGTCTTGCAGTGGATAGCAATGGTAAGAGTGGTGGTTTAGCTTTGTATTGGGATGAGTCCATTGATGTAAGCCTAATTACTATCTCAGAGAGATTTATTGATGTTCACGTGAAAGACCATCCTGATGCGGAGCCATGGCGTGCTACATTCATATATGGGGAGCCGCGACTGGAGGATAGGGCGGATATGTGGGAGAAATTACAGAGATTGAAGAGCAGATCGAATGCACCGTGGGTGGTGGTGGGCGACTTTAATGAAGCGATGTGGCAACACGAACACTTTTCAGCCACTGCACGGGGTGAGCGGCAGATGGAGAATTTCAGAGATGCATTAAGTATTTGTGGATTACATGATATTGGCTTTATCGGTCTCCCATGGACATATGACAATGGAAAGTCTGGACAACGCAACGTGAAGGTGCGGCTAGATCGGGCTGTAGCTACTCGGTCAGCTCGGTTTGGAGACGCTTCACTTACACATCTTGTCTCTGCCCGTTCAGATCACTGCCCGCTGCTGCTGGTGTGTGAAAAGGAGGACAATGATCACAAGAGGTCAGTCATTAGATATGAGATAATGTGGGAGAGGGAGTCATCATTAGCCCAAACCATCGAGAAAGAATGGAGGAAAGGGGGGCGTAAGAGGACATCACTTGGGGAGGTCTCTGGTGCGATTAAAGGGGTTATGATTGCACTGAAACAGTGGAGCCACCAACACTTTGGTTCAGTGAGGAAAGAGTTGGAATCACTTAGAGCTAAGCTAGCTAAGCTGAGGGAGGAGAATGGCGATGAGCAGGAGATCAAAGAAACTATTTTTAACATGAATGAAATGCTGTATAAGGAGGAGATGCTCTGGCTACAGAGGTCGCGAATTGCATGGCTCAAGGAGGGGGACCGTAATACAAAATATTTTCATGGCAAATCAGCATGGCGTGCAAAGAAAAACAAGATCAAAAGGCTAAAGAAGAATGATGGGCAGTGGTGTTCTAACAGAGAGGGTATGCAGAACATGGCCACTGAATTTTTTCAGGATTTATTTACTGATCCGGGTGGTACACTGCCGAGCGCAGCAACTGATTGTTTTTCAGCGCTTATCTCTGACGATATGAATGAAGCCCTGTTGAAGCCATTCAGCGAGGAGGAGATCGGGGATGCATTGTTCCAAATTGGCCCTTTGAAGGCTCCCGGCCCAGATGGTTGCCCGGCTAGATTTTATCAAAGAAGCTGGGGCATTCTAAAGGTCGATGTTATTAATGGGGTTAAGCACTTCTTTGAGACAGGGGATATGCCGGAGGGTGTGAATGATACTTGTATTGTACTGATACCGAAGACAAAGCACCCCCAAGATCTAAAAGATTTCCGCCCTATAAGCCTTTGTAATGTGCTTTACAAGGTTGTGTCGAAGTGCCTGGTAAATAGGCTTAGGCCTCTTCTGAATGACATTATTTCAGAAAGTCAAAGTGCTTTCATCCCTGGGAGGTTGATAACTGATAATGCGCTGGTTGCATTCAAATGCATACATGCCATTCAGCAACATGGCTCTACGGGCAGCAAGTTTTGTGCTTATAAATTGGATCTCTCTAAAGCGTATGACAGAGTGGACTGGAATTATTTAAATGAAGTTTTACTGAAGCTGGGCTTTCATCGAAAATAGGTACAGTGGATTATGACGTGTGTTACCACTGTACGGTACTCCGTTCGCTTCAATGGTGTTCAGCTGAACACCTTCCAGCCCTCTCGTGGTCTACGCCAAGGTGACCCACTTTCACCTTATTTATTCTTGTTTGTCGCTGTTGAAACTGCTCAACAGAGAAGCGGGTGCCGGGAATATTCAGGCTATAAAGGTGTGCCGCAATGCACCGGCAGTGTCACATTTGTTATTCGCCGATGACAGCTTGTTATTTTTCAAGGCAGATGAAGAGCAAGCGGGCAAAATCATGCAGATTTTGAATTTATAAAGCCGGGCAACTGGGCAGCTACTGAACCAGAGGAAGTGTTCTCTTCTTTTCAATGAGCAGTGTCCCCAGAATGTGATAAATGATGTTCGGCGAAGATTGGGTGTTGAAAATGTGGGCTTTGAAGCAAAGTACCTAGGTCTGCCAACACCGGAGGGTCGTATGAAGTCTGACCGTTTCCAATCAATCAAACAGAGATTACAGAAGAGGTGTGGGGACTGGGATGAAAAGCTCATGTCAGGTGCTGCGAAAGAAGTACTCATCAAGTCAGTTGCACAAGCGATCCCTACATACACAATGAGCGTGTTTCATCTTTCAGGCACTTTTTGTGAGGAGCTCACTAGATGCATTCGGAATTTTTGGTGGGGGGCGAGAAATGGTAAAAAGAAGGTCCATTGGCTAGCGTGGGAGAAGTTTATAAAGACAAAGGGCACAGGCGGCCTCGGCTTTAGAGATCTCCAGACTTTCAATCAAGCATTGTTAGCACGGCAGGCATGGAGACTATTATTATACCCTGATAGTCTTTGTGCTCGTTTATTGAAGGCAAAGTATTATCCGAATGGTGAGTTGTTGGACACTGCTTTTCCCACAAATCAATCGGTGACATGGAGTGCAGTGGTACATGGTTTGGAACTGCTGAAAAAGGGTGTGATCTGGAGAATATGCAATGGTGAGAAGGTTCGCATTTGGCGCAATCCTTGGTTGCCTAGGCCTGATGATTTCAGACCTGCTGGGAAGAAAAGATCGTGTAGACTGAGTGGGTCTCTCAGCTTATTGATCCAGAGAGAAGAGCATGGAAAGAAGATATCATTCATCGCTTTTTCCATGATTGTGATGCTGAAATTATTTTAAAGCTTAAACTATCATCGAGAGTGACAGAGGACGTTATAGCATGGCATTATGAGAAGTCAGGCTTGTTTACAGTCAGCAGTGCATACAAACTGGGACTCAAGTTGAAGCTTCCTGATCGGGGATCATCATCATCCAGCACAGATGGTGTTAGTCCACTATGGAAAAACCTATGGAAAATCCCTGTCCCAGAGAAGGTGCGTATTTTTGCATGGAGGCTGTGCCATGAAGGACTGGCGACGAAGAGCAACAGAAAGAAACGAACACTGGATGTGGTTGACACATGTGCGATATGTGGAATGGAGCAGGAGTCGGAGTTTCATGCAGTCATTAAGTGTGATCATGCTAAACACTTGAGGGAGGCCATGCGTCAAGTGTGGGAATTACCTGATGAGAGGTCGCTTCCGAATACTGGACCAACTTGGCTACTTCTACTGCTGCTGAACCTGCACCGAGACATCGCGGCAAAATTTCTTCTGCTGCTATGGAGATCCTTGTATGTGCGCAACCAATTTATACATGAAGGCAAGAGAGTCCCAATTGAAGCATCCAAACGCTTCCTTGTGAGCTACTGGGAGGAACTGCTTATGATCCGGCAAGGAAGAGATATGCGTGATGTAAAAGGAAAGACGCCACTGACAGGCGACGTGAAAGAAGCGAGGACACGAACAGTAGCGGAGCTGCAGCAAAAGTGGGTGCCGCCGGATCCTGGTTGGTTAAAAGTGAATGTAGATGGTGCCTTCGATGCATCGTCAGGTATGGCCGGAATTGGGGTCATGATCAGAGACAACAAAGGTTCAGTGGTGTTGTCCTCCTGGCGAGCTCTGTTCAGCGCCAACAATGCAGAAGAGGCAGAGATGCTTGCCTGTAGAGAAGGACTAGCTTTGGCTGCTGATTGGTGCCCAGAACGAGTTGTTCTGGAGTGCGACAACCTGACTGTGGTTAACTATCTGAAGAAGCCACAAGATCAGAGATCATCGCTAGTGCACCTGGTGGAGGAAACTCTCATGACGGCGCGACAGCTTGTTGATTTTGTCGTGGCCCATGTGAAGAGAGAGCGGAACCAAATAGCACATGAACTAGCACAGTTAGCGAGGCGTACGAAACACTCGGCGGTGTGGAGATTCCAAGCTCCTCTGTGTGTTCAACAATTATTTATTCAGGATTGTAACTCTATCACTGAATAATTAATAAAGCTCTCTTTTCATTCGCAAAAAAAAAAGTATATATTATTATAAAGTTCCTAATTGTGATCTTCTATTGTGAACTTCCAACAGGTTAATTCCTTATTATAAGAGATTAGATACTACGTACAAATAAACTCTCATATGTACACTACATATTTATACCTCAGAAGAAACTTAAAAATCCCATGTTATGGATCAATAAGACAATGCAGTAGTATAATAGAATACTAAATTGCTAAGCAACAAGCCCGTGACTTATATCCCTTTTCCCCTTACGATTCGAAATTAATGTTTCCTTCTGTCTTGAACCAAATATGCATGTGCAGTTGTCGCCTAACACATAACTGCCTTTCTCTCTCCAGGGTCAATTAAGTTGTGGAGTTGTGGCAATCAAAAGATTAGCATCATACTCACGACAAGGGGAATCAGAATTCAGAAATGAGATTAGGCTTATAGCAAACCTTCAGCATTCGAATCTTGTCAGGCTAATTGGTTGCTGCATGCAGCATAAAGAAAAAATACTTGTCTATGAATACATGCCCAACAGAAGCTTGGACGATGTTTTCTCTGGTATATATAATTGGAAAAGAACTTATTTGCCATTTCATATATTGAAATTAAGCAGTATGTTTTAGATAATTGGAAAACATCACAGCCTTTGCCTGCTAGAGGCTATATAGCTTGTTAGAGATGATAAATAATTCCTAATTAATTACTGCTTTATATACTTGCAGATGTTACAAGATGGGCATCATTGACATGGGCTATGCGTCAAAATATAGTTGCTGGAATAGCTCAAGGGCTTCTCTACCTTCACAACTATTCACAGCCAGAAAAATGCATTGTCCACAGAGACCTGAAAGCAAGCAACATACTCTTGGACAGTCAAATGAATCCAAAGATTTCTGATTTTGGGATAGCAAGGATGTTTAACTCAAGTGTGGCAGAAGCACACACTACTAGACTTATGGGAACACGGTAAGAAACAGCAACTTATAGCTAAGTATATATTATGAAATAACAAAAAAATACATCTTAATTATGCAAGGGCATTGACTATAAGTAACATGTATAAGGTTTTACGAGCATCTTGCATACACTGTACTATCTTGGACTTTACTGGCATTCATACGTAGAAACCGAAATTATCGAGGTTTTTCTTCATCCCTGTTTTCAAATAATATTTGTACAGTAACAAACGAGTAACTTGCTCTTTTAGAGGTTGAACCACATGCACAAACTAACTTGTGCGGGGCGTGGTAGGCTGCTAGCATAGTATAATTATATTGTTTATTAGCTCCGTGTTAAATTTTGAAAGTTGATTTTAATTTCCCAATTGTTGCTCTAATTCTTTGAATGAAGTACTGATTCTCATTTCTTCCTGAAAGTTGATTTTAATTTCCCAATAGTTGATCTGATTAACGGAATGAAGTACTGATTCTCATTTCCTTTTCCAGTGGTTATATGGCGCCAGAGTACTTTTTTGAGAGTATCTTCTCAATAAAGTCTGATGTTTTTAGCTTTGGAGTTTTAGTTCTAGAAATAATAAGTGGAAGGAAAGTTGCAACTAGTTTCCGCCGGTACAGAGGATCAAACAATCTGATGGCATATGTGAGTAATCTCTTGTACCTTAGAAAATACTTAGAATAATTTTCTTGAGTGTCTTCATCGTGTACCTTCTTCGGGATCCTCATGCGAAGATGTTAATCTGTTTCGAACAGGCTTGGCGATTGTGGGAGGACAGAAATTGCGTGCAACTCATCGACAGCTCTCTAAGCGTTGAGGAACACAACCAAGAGGAAGAATTAATCAGGTGCATTCAGATTGCTCTCCTTTGCGTTCAGGCAAATCCAGAGGACCGGCCGGACATGAAGGAAGTTGCAAGGATGCTAAGCAACAAGGACACCCAACTGGAAAATCCTAATCAACCTTCATATTTTGACGAACCAATTGCGACCTTACAGGTAGCAGGATCGAGCAACCGGGCCCGTACTCAGTACCATACGGCCCTACATATCCATCCGGTTTAAGATATAATTCTTGTACAATGTATAGCTACGTACACCTTCCCCTTAAGGTATACATGTTGTACGGAGACATGCTTAAACAACCTACGTGTACACTGGATTCGTATGTAATGATCAGGACTTATTAGGAACGTGTCATTCCTTATTGAAGGACAAGACAAAGTGGCGGAGCCAGGATTCAAAGCTAGGGAGGGCCGAGCAATTTTTTTTTTGGGTGACAAATTGGAAGTGGTACTTCCTCAAAAAAAAAAAGTGCTAAGAAACGCAGGAGTCCTCAAATTCCCACACAATACATGTTTTTCATGTCATATACCCTAAATTAATGTCTGACTAAAGCACCGTACAAATAGGAATTCTCCAGCATAAAATCAGAGAAGGAAGAGACAGAAGTGTCGATTTGTCTGTAGATAGGACTTGCCAGCTAGCTTGTTCCTATAAATTTCGAATCAGAAGAACCAAGCACTGTAAACCTTGCCATGCTTCCAGAGATATTTTAATCTCAATGAAACAAAGCACTGACCTTGAGGAAGAACCATGCTAGCGATGCCAAGTTTCTCCTTCAGGCTTCAGAGTAGCCCAAGATATCCTGAGTTCTTTCATAAACGTGAGGCCCTCATTCAGGAAATTCATCAAACAAGATGCACGGCACGCAGGGGAGCATGCGATCAGCATCACGGTGGGACGCCATGATGAACCGGGTGGTTTGTCTGCTGTCAAGGAGTAGCAGGGCTGGTGGAGGCGTTGCCGTTGATTGCGGGGTGGGGGTTTGCGGCAGCGCGGCAGTGGATGCAAGATGGAAGAGAGGAGCACGAACGCTTGCTTCCTGGGCTGGATCAGCTTGGCTTGTTGGGCAAAGGGTGGGAGTGGGTTGCCGACCCAAATCTCAGCCCACCCTGTCCACCCTTTGGCTCCGCCAATGCAAGTCATGAACATTATCTTTGCAAGGCCGATTTTCTTCTCTTCACAAAGCCACTGTTTAGGTAGTTCACAAAAAAGGAAAAAAAAAGGCATTGTTTACGGCAATGTTCTATATGGAATGATCCATAACTTCTGCTCTTATTTCCCTTACACGACCAGGAATTCCTTGGGTGAACCGGTTCTCGACCGATCCCTCATCCTCGTCGTTCTTTGTGGACACAACGAAAAGTTCGCCTACATGGGGACCATCCTCAAGCGGCAGAGGCCTTTCCCCTTTCTTCATTGAAGTTCGCAATGACCTTCGCAATGAGGAGATCTCCATGTCGAAGCCGCTGGGGCCCTCAATTGCTCTTGTCGCAACTGGTTCGCATCCTGCGGGAGCTGCTGGCGCCTGGCGTTGGTGCTCCGTCCAGCCGGTCCTCATCCTGGGGGCTCCTATCCACAGGGTGACCTACAGAATTCAACTTATAGGTCAGCCCAATAGCCTATCAAATCTGGCTTATTTGACCTAACTCCTCGTAACTGACGGTCAACATTTTTGAATAACTTTTTCAATATTATTTTAAACCTATGTCAACATTTTTAAGAAAACAACCAACATTTTCGCAAAAAATGTTGACATGGTACATAAAAAATGTTGACATAGTGCAAACAATATGTTAACATGGTACATTCAAAATGTTGACGAAAAATCTGAATTTCAAAAATTTTCAAAAAATATTCATATTGGATCTCATTTTATAGTATTAATTCTAAACAACATAATGGTTCAAACGGATTCGAAAACGGACTTCCGGTTTGGGAGAAAAATGCGTTTGAAAATTGAAAATCAATTTGTTTTCTCTCTCCTCCTACCCGCTCCAGCCAGAAGCAGACACGTGGCAACCTCCTAGCCTTTCCCTTCTCTACCCGCGCAAATCTGAGCCGTTCCACGAATCTCAAACACTGTTCTCTAAACATAGCCCGCCCTAGTCCCTACGTATAGGATTGGTCCCTCATCCTCGTCTAGCGGCCCAGCATCGGCTTTCCCTCGCTCGCCCGCCAGGCCCGTCGAGGCAGCCCAGGAGTTTGACCGTTATGGCCCATCGTGGTGGCGGCCAACAGGTCTGGCCCTTTCTGTACAACACGTGGTCGGGGTCCATCCACATGTGGCATGGTCAGTCCGTACCACGGGCCAACACTCTTGGTCAATGGCCAATCTCCGCACATCATTGGAGTGCCTATAATGCCAGGTAGTGATGGCCAAACAGGCGACACGGCACAGCACGGCCCGAGCCCGAAATGGCACGGCTTATTTAATTTTCAGACCGGCACGGCATGCATTTCATTTCAGGCCATGCCGTGCCTACCCCTCGGCCAGTAGCCCGGCACAAAATGGCTTTTTCGTTGCCTAACAGTGCCGTGCCGGCCTACTAGGCCTGCGAGCACGGCGACCCATTTATACCATTTCAGCCCAATAGTGTTGAAAACTTGAAAAACAGAACAAAAATATGACAAAGTGAAGACTTGAACCCCCAACCTATAGCTTATGAGGCAAGAAACTTACCACTACACTACTTTATGCTTGTTGTTTTGTATGAAACATAAATTATATTTAATATCGTGCCGGTGCCGCCCGTCGGGCTGCACCCTCGGCCGCACGGCCCGACCCTCGTGTCGTGCTAGCCTGAGCCCGAGATTCATCGGGCCGTGCCGTGCTTGGGCCGGGCCAAAAATTGTGTGCTTCGTGCCCGCCCGTTTAGCCCGGCCCATTTGACCATCACTAATGCCAGGAACGCCTCCTCCGCTTATATACATGCAATACAATACGATGTCAATGCAGTAGTACATGCCGACTCCAGTTTTGCAGGCGTCGTCCCCACAAATGGCGCCACAACAAATGCCACCGACACCCGTCGGCCATGATTTGGGACCAGAACAGCCTTGCCAACTTCTTCAACACGATGTCTCTCACGCTGCCGTCGTCAAACACGGAGTTCTATATGCATTATGAGGCCTCCTGCCCATGACGTCAAACTCTGATATATTGTCTTCTCTCTCCCACCTATCCCATTTCACTCCTAGCATCATATTTGCCATTTGGAGAGGTCTTTAATTCCTGTTACATACACCGGTTCCATGTCTTTCCTACCCAGGGTACCTTTTATTTATATGACGTCCTCATCTCTCCAGTCTCCACACATCATTAAAAATATTATTTCTGTCTGTTCCTTTATCACTGATAATTCTTATTCTGTTGAGTTTGACTCTTATGACCTTTCTGTGAAGGACTTCTAAACAAAAAAACATGATCGTTAGATGCAATAGATCCGGGCAGCTCTACCCCCTTTTCCCGACCTAAACGCCTCACTACCCTCATGCCCTCCTCGCTGATGCTCGGTCCACCACCACTTGGCACCGTCGTCTTGGTCATCTCGGTCATGAGGCTTTTCTCTAAGCTAGCATCCAGTGCAGCCATCACTTGTAATAAAACTGATCATGAACCTTTGTGCCATGCTTCTAGTTCAAGTGCTACTCAGAACTTTGATTTAATACATTGTGATTTGTGGACATATCCTGTCGCTAGTGTTTCTGGCTACAAAATATTATCTTGTTGTTCTTGACGATTGCTCACATTTTTTATGGATGTTTCCACTTTGCCTCAAGCCAGAGACGTTCTCCACCCTTTCTAATTTTTTTTTGCTTTTGTTTCCATTCATTTTAGCCGCACCATTAAGAGTGTCTAGTGCGACAATGATCACGAGTTTGACAACTCCACCGCCCGCACATTTGTTCTGTCCCATGGTGTCGCTCTTCGCATGTCATGCTCCTACACCTCTCACCAGAATGGTGAAGCCGAGCATGTTATCTGCACTACTAACAACATCATGCACTCTCTCTTGATTTAGGCTAAGCCTCCTGCCATCATATTGGGTAGAAGCACTTCACACGACCACTCATCTTCTTAATCGCCACCCTACTAAGACACTTAACGTTTCCACCCCGTACGCCGTTCTCCATGGCTCCCCACCCTCACTTTTGTGTCTTCGGGTGTAAGGGCTATCCCAACACCAACGCCACAACGCCCCATAAACTTGCGCCATGTTCTACCCTTTGTGTCTTCCTCAGTTATTCGAATCATCACATGGTTATCATTGCCTTGACTTACCCTTGAATTGTCTAATTATTTTGCGTCATGTTACTTTTGACGACTCGTCTTGTCCTTTTAGTGAGAACCCCCCCTCCTCCATTGTCTAACTTTGATTTCTTATCAGAGTTTGATTGTGCACCGGCTCCTATTTGGTCTTTGTACTGTTGGAAGTGTTGTAGGTACTCGTGCAGGCACCCACCACCTGACCAGCCCCGCTGCCCTTGCTGGCATTCTGCCATAGGTTGATGCCAACATAGTGGTTTTTGGTGCTCCGACATACGGTTCCAGCCTATGTCCCGCTGCCCCTAGGTCTTCCCAGACTGCTGCCAACAGGGCCTCGCTCTCTCGGGCTGTGCCTCAGCAGGTCCCAGCCCACGGCACACTGGGCCCTCTTCCTTGACGGACTGAGGCCGCCTCGCCCCGGCGCCCACAGCCCACGCGGCTACCCCGGCACCTCTGGCCCATGAGGCTTCGCCTCTGTTTGCAGGCTGCAGCCCACAGTTGCGCCCGACATCGCTGCTGCTCCTGTAGCGCATTCGGCACAGGCGCAGGACATTGTTGCTGCTGGAAGACCACTCCCTAAGAGGCTGCTGTCCTACCCCGGTAATTAATCCTCACACTATGGTTACCCGGGATAAGTGTGGGTTCCGTCAACCGAAGGAGCGCATGAATCTCCATGCTTCAACTCTCTCACCATTGCCGAAGACACATCGTGGTGCTCTTGTCAATCCCAATTGGCGCGAGGCCATGATAGAAGAATTATCGGCTCTCCAGGCAAATGACACATGCATGGGATCTTGTTACTCGTCCTTTAGGCGCGAATATTGTTACGGGGAAGTGGGTATATCATCACAAGTTTCTTCCTTCTAGAGCTCTTGATCATTATAAGGCTCGCTAGGTATGTACTCCGAGGATTCACACAATGCCTAGGCATTGATTATGATGAGACATTCAGCCCAGTTATGAAGCCTGCTACTATTCGGATGGTTCTGACAGTTAATATCTCTCGTTGTTGGCATGTTCATCAGATGGTTGTGAGAAATACTTTCCTTCATGGGACTTTGTCTAAGACACTATATTGTGTTCAACCCTTTGGTTTTGTTGATCCTGCGCAGCCTTACTATGTGTGTCACCTCAATAAGTCTCTATGTACAACCTCTTTGCTTCTTATATCACTTCTCTTGGTTTTGTTGGGGCTCGAATGGACACCGCCTCTCTTTTTGTCTATCGCCAGGGTTACCTGCTTCTATATGTTGATGACATTGTCATTACTGCATCTCTGCACTACTTCGGCAAGTGATTGCAGCCTTGCAACATGAGTTCTCTGTGAAGGATCTTGGTATAGCTTGCATCGTTTTTCTGGGGATTTATGTGCCTTGTTATGGTGGAGGATTCTTCTTATCTCAAAAGCAGTATATGCTGGACATCTTTGAGCGTGCTGGTATGTCTGACTGCGAACCATGGGCTACACCGGTTGACACTTGTACCAAGTTATGTTCGGTCAGGGTGCCAATTTCTGATGCTTCACACTATCAAGGTTTGGCAGGCGCATTACAACATCTCACTTTCGCTCGCCCGGATATTTGCTTATGTTGTGTAAAAGATGTGCCTCTACATGCATGACCCTCGTGAACCCCGTTATGCTTTGGTCAAGCGCATTCTGAGATACCTTCAGGGTACTATCTACTATAGTCTTCAGCTTCATATCTCGCTTGGACGACTGAGCTTGTTGCTTATTCTGATGCTGACTGGGCTGGTTGTTCGGACACTTCGCCGCCCCACATCTGGCTATGCTATGTTCCACAACGACAATGTTGTCTCTTGGTCCTCCAAGCGTCACATTCTCTCGTTCTAGTGTGCTGAGGCAAAATACCGGACTATTACTAATGCTGTTGCTGAGACATGTTAGTTGCGACAGCTTCTTCAGGAACTTCGTCAGCCTGTTCAGAAGGCTACTCTGGCTGTGATAATATAAGTGCGGTGTACCTCTCTTCTAATCCGATGCAGCATCATTGCACTAAGCATATTGAAATAAACCTGCAATTTGTTAAAGACAAGGTTGCTGCCGGTGCTGTTCGGGTTCTTCATGTGCAATGACATCTCGACATCTTCACCAAAGGACCACCGTCCTCAGTGTTTGTTGTGCGTATCCTTTGCTTGCCTAATCTCTCGTATATTGTTGCTATAAACCGGTTGTTAAGATATGGAGGGAGGCTGCCTATCTGTATTCTGTACCTGCTCGGTAATCAATCTAAACTATCGCGTGCTTATTCTTGGCTTCACATAGGAGGCTTTATAGCCCCGGGCCAACCTACGCGGAGCACGTCCTCCACACGTGATCAGAGCTATCTCCACATGATACGCATAGACCGTCGCGTCGCCATGCGTGAGCCGCGAAAGCTCCACCGTTCGATGCGATCGCCCTCTCTGTGCAGAACTGTCACGCACTCAACTTCCTCCGACTCACACGAGCCTACAACGACTTGGCCTTGCGCTCCTATGCACCGACTGATGAAAGCAGAACCACAACACGAACACATCATGTTGCAACGCACGCCGCAACTATTCTGCACACACACACGAACTCGACACAAACGACTTAGGGCATGATTGGTGGAGCTTCTTCCACCGGCTTATTCTGCACACACAAGAACTTCAAAAGTTTGTAAGAGATCATGATCCGGATTTTTCAGCCTCAAATTTCGGACTTCAGACCTCTACCTTTTGAATTCATGTCGAATTCACGTCAAGTTAGAATGTCCGAGTTCTACTCGGTTTCCTCTTATAAGAGTCTCCCTAATTTATTTTCATGATCTGATGTGTGCTCCAGTGGTTAAGGTGTCGGATCACCTTCTTGGCGAGCTGGGTTTGATTCCCAGTGATAGCGAGGCAATTGTATGATAGAATACGTGATGTGTGTGGATGTATTGCATTGAGGCTCTCGGCCGGTATATATGAGAGTACAAGACTTGGAGGGCAAGGAACCTCTCCGGATACAGATTAGAGTCCTAGATACATAATATCTAAACTACCAAATATACTCTAACATCCCCCCCAGTCACAGCGGGAGCACCACAGACGTGATACTGGAGAAGAAGCCGAAAGTAAACCGACGGACTAATATCCCCCCGCAGTTGTAGCGTCGTCGTGGTGCGGATGCTGCGACTGGAGAGAAAACCGACGAGTTCCTCATGCGGATGATAGCCCTTTGTTGCCGAAGTAGCCGAGGTCGAGGTGAACGTGGTCGCAGTCGTGGAGGAGGGCGCTAGTCCAAAGCATCAACATAGGCACACCTGTTCACATAATCAACAGCGCCCAACCGAAGATCTCATTGGACGATGCGGCGCGATGGCGAAGGCGCGGGCACTCGGACGTATCAACGAGCGCACTTACATCAACCTGTCAGCAACATTTGCAGCGACGGTGTCCTGGAGGTGAAGGTGGACGGTGTGACTTGGACCGTGAGCTAGCGCGATGAGAAGGACCGGCAGCATGGATAGCACCACCGCCTAGATAGATGACGATTCCGATGAAGATGGCTCGACCACGAGTGTCGTTATTGCAGTTCGAAGCATGCAACAACAACCTCGTCCTTAGGAAGAGTCGACGTTCGAGCGTCGATGGAACGGCACGGCGACGCAAACCCGATTGATAATCGGGTAAAAAAAAACACTGCAGCTATAGTTGAATTGAATTTCCATGTAGAATACCGTGTGCCCGTAGCAGCCTCACGTTGCATATAGCAGCCTCACGTTGCATCCTTTACTCTGTCCAGCGCGTGATGCGTGGAGATCGGAGAGGCAGGCAGGCAGCAGTAGCACCGGCCTCAGGTCAGATCAACGCGACTCGGGCGCAACCAGACGACGGAATGACGGAAAACAGGAGATCCAATCGGACTGCTGCATGATGACGCAACGAAGGCGACTGAATCAAATACGATTCAGCGGCGAAATTGGTGCGCCGCCCCCAGCGGATCGACCTCGCCGGGGGCAGCACGCGATGAACAGCGGAAGACTAGGGTTCAGGAATCTAAACCTAAACTCGTGATGCCATGATAGCGAGGCAATTGTACGATAGAATACGTGATGTGTGTGGATGTATTGCATTGAGGCTCTCGGCCGGTATGTATGAGAGTACAAGACTTGGAAGGCAAGGAATCTCTCCGGATACAGATTGGAGTCCTAGATACATAATATCTAAACTACCAAATATACTCTAACACCCAGGCCCAGCACTGCGCCTTCGCCGCCTGCTTGTTTCGCTCCCTGCCGAGGAATTTTTGGTCAACTGCAAATCCACGTTTCTGATTTGTTTCCTAATTTGGAAGGATCTAACTATACAAGAGATTGATCCATCGTTGGTGGTGGATTGATATTAATAGAGGTCGATCAATTGATTGGTTGGGGAGGCCAAATCAGATTAAATTTGCTACCTGGCGAGGCAAGAGTAAGATCGGGAGCAAGGAAGAAGAAAAGCTTTTGCCAGAACGTCGGGTCAGACGTGTTCTTCTTCGTCGTCGTTTCGTTTCGTTCCCGAGCACCAATCTACCGAATGTATGTGGAGCGGCTGTGAAGGGCGAAAGCAAGGTCGCAGCGGCTGCGTCCGGCTGGGGCCTGCCTGGCTGTGCTGTGCCACGTTGCCTTGGCTGTGCTGTGGCGCGTGCTCTGGCATGCGCATCTGCTCTGCGCGGGGGCAGAGGCGATGCGCGGCGCTGCGGCGGGTTGACAGGCGTTCTCAGGAGAGGGCTCCTTTTTTTTTTTTGCGAGTAAAAAGAGAACTTTATTGATTACTTAGGAGTGAGAGTACATTCTTGAGCAATCATTTGCTCGATACAACTAGGGGTCTGCCCTCGCCATACAGCGGTATGGGTAGTGCGTTTCGCAAGTTGCGCGAGCTCATGAGCAATGGAGTTTTGTTCTCTTTTTACGGCCAGAAACTTCACGTCCGGCAATGTCTTCCCGATCTTCTTCGCCTCCTCAATGATAAAGCACAGGCTAGAGCGATCTTCATTCACCTTCTTCAGCGCTTCGGCCATCATGGAGCAATCAATTTCGACGATGGCTTTCTGCCTTACCCATTCTGCTACCAGGTGTAGGCCCTCCTTGCACGCTTCGGCTTCAGCTTCTTCAGGCGAGGCACAATGGAATAGTACACGCCATGCAGATAACAATGCTTTCCCCCGGCTATTTCTAATGATCACACCTATGCCCGCTCTGCCTGACTCTGCCGAGAAAGCACCATCGACATTTACTTTCACCCAGCCATCATCCGGAGGCTTCCACTTCAGCTTTGACCTTTGTTCAGCCAACCCCAGGTCAACATATTTCTTCCGCCCTCCCATCGGCGCCTTCCCCTTAATGTCCGGCTCAACTGATTTTTGCCGGATCTGAAACAGCGTCTCCTGATAGCTCGTCAGAAAGTGCACTGAAGCAGTTGTAGTGACTGAGGGCTTCATATGGATAATCTCATTGCGTACAAACCAGCAGCTCCATAATAATAACAGTAGCTTTGCCGCCTCATTCTCTTGGAGTCTATCAATCAGAATTAGTAGCCAGTCCGGGCCAGTATGGTCAAGCTCGTCCTCCCTCGGCAGATGCCATACAACGCGCATAGCAGACCTCAGGTACATAGCATGGGGGCACCTGATTACTGCATGGTGTGCTGTCTCCGGCGCGAGTCCACATATAGTACACGTCGGCTCGAACTCCAGCTTCCTCTTGCACTTATTTGCTTTAGTGGGAAGCCCATCCGTGATCACTCTCCTGGCAAAAGATTTTATCTTTGGGGGAACGGGGACCTTCCATAATTTTTTCCACATCGGCCGAGCTCCCAACGGTGAGGAGCTAGACCCTGTGATCATCATGTCTTCATCTTTAATTTGTATGGCTAAACGATAAGCGCTTCTGACAGAAAAAATCCCGGATTTTTCATAGAACCAGGCTAAGCAATCCTATTGCTTCTGTGATGGCAATTTCAACTTCTGAATTTCTGCAATATCCGGCCCCATAAAAAACCTCCTAACTAGTGTCATGTCCCAGCTAGTACCTGAACTATCCATGAGCTGAGATACCCAATTTAATCTGCATGTCCTTGCCTTACCCAGCACTTTCAGAGATGGAGGTCGTGGCAGCCAGTTCGCACGCCATATCCGCACCTTCTCGCCAGTGCCAATTCTCCAAATGATGCCAGCCTTCAAGAGATCAAGACCATGTACAATAGACTTCATGTAGGCGATGTATTTGTTGGGAAGGCCGTATCTTCAAGAGACCCATTCGGGTAATATTTTGCTTTAAGCACTCTTGCACAGAAACTGTCAGGAACAGTTAACAATCTCCAAGTTTGCCGAGCCAGCATGGCTTGGTTGAAGCGTCTCAAGTCTTTGAATCTCATTCCCCTTCTTAGAGCCCCACCAGAAATTTCTCATTTGCCGTTCCATCTCATCACATACCCCATCCGGTATTTTAAAAACACTCATCGTATACGTGGGGATCGCCGTGGCCACCGATTTGATGAGCGTTTCTTTGGCTGCCATTGACATATCACGCTCGTCCCAGCCGTTGCATCGATTGCCAATTCGTTCACAAAGAGACTGGAACCTTTCAGATTTCATCCTGCCCTCCGGAGTGGGTAAACCCAAATATTTTGCATCAAAAGCAACAGTGTCAGTTTCTAGCATAGCTCTCACACCCTGAATGTGTTCCTGAGGGCAGTGATCAGCAAACAATAGAGAGCACTTTGACTGGTTAATAAGCTGTCCCGTCGCCTGACAGAAGGTGCCCAACATCCTTTTCACATGCACAGCTTGCTCACTAGTTGCTTTGAAAAATAATAAGCTATCATCAGCAAATAAAAGATGTGACACACCCGGCGCCCTTCTAGTGACTTTGAATGGTTCAATACATCCTTTGTCAATTCCGTCCTTCAACAGAGTAGAGAGGCCATCAGCAACAAACAAGAACAAGTAAGGCGAAAGTGGATCACCTTGGCGAAGACCACGTGACGGCTAGAAAGAATCCAGCAGGACCCCATTGAAGTTAACACAATAGCGAACAGTGGTAACACAACACATAATCCACTGAACCCATTTTGGATGAAAGCCCAACTTCAATAAAACTCCTTTCAAATAGTCCCAATCAACGCGATCATAAGCTTTAGATAAATCCAGCTTATAGCCACAGAACTGTCTATCGTCCCTTCTATTCTGCTGAATTGAATGGATACATTCAAATGCAATGAGGGCATTATCAGTGATTAAGCGCCCTGGCACAAAGGCACTTTGACTTGGCGAAATTATGTCTTGCAGAATTGGCCTCAATCTATTCACCAAGCACTTCGACACTACTTTATAGATCACATTGCTTAAACTGATGGGTCTGAAATCTTTTAGCTCCTCCGGTTTATCATTTTTCGGGATTAACACGATTGAAGTGTTATTTATTCCATCTGGCATTACCCCATTGTCAAAGAAATTCTTCACGCCCCGGATCACATGCTCTTTCATAACTCCCCAATTCCGTTGGAAGAAACGACCCGGGAAGCCATCCGGCCCAGGCGCCTTCAAAGGCCCTATTTGAAATAGTGCGTCAGATATTTCCTCGTCAGAAAAGTCCTTGCACAGCAGCTCATTCGTATCTTTTGAGATACAAGCAGATAATAGTTGCAGTATAGGCTCCGGATTGACATTATCGTCTTTAGTGAATAGCTGCTTGAAATATTCCGTGGACACAGTGCCTCTAGTTCCTTCCGGACAGAACCAAACTTAACATGGCTCCATGCTCTTAAGCTTTTCATCACATGCTTTAGTGTATCAGCAATATCACCCAGACCGGCTTTTGTTGTGCACGATTGCCATGCACACCTGATTTCCTCGCCCAAGCTTTCTTCTCTTTCCCACATTACTTCGTATCGGTGACAGCGACCGCCCTCCGGGATATCACTAGCATCCTGTAGCCTGAGTAGCAGTGGGCAATGATCTGACCGCGGAGTCACGAGATGTTGCACCGCTGCGTTAGGGAAAATCGCAGACCATTGATCACACGCCACCACTTTGTCAAGACGCACCTTAACATTGCGATTAGCCTGCTTCTTGTTATCATAGGTCCATGGCAGTCCACTAAAGCCAAGATCATGCACTTCGCATTCCTCCAAGACCTCCCGAAATGCCTCCATCTGCCTTTCCCCTCTGCGAGTAGCCGAAAAATGCTCAAATTGCCACATAGCTTCATTAAAATCTCCCATGATCACCCAAGGTTCCCTCACAAGTGCTTTAATGGCGTGGAGCTTATCCCACATCATATATCTATTTTCGACCCTTGGTTCGCCATAGACAAAAGTAGCACGCCAAGGCAGGGCCCCCGGTTCAAAACGAACAATAACATCAATATGTCGTTGAGAGTAGGATTCGAGGTCCACCTGAGTAGAGTCATCCCAATAGAGCACAATACCACCTCCTCTGTTATTAGATTCAACAGCCATACAATTTCTGAAACCCAGCCTCCATCTCAGATTTTTCATTCTAGCTTCACATTGCCATGTTTCCGAGAGGAAGACCATCATGGGGTTGTATGCACTTATCATTGTGCATAAGTCACGAACTGTCTGGGGATTCCCCACCCCCCGGCAGTTCTAGCACAAAAGACTCATTGCTCCTGACGGGGCTCGCCATGAGCTCCCATCAGGTTACCCGTACAAGCTGGGTCAGCTAGATCAGTTCGCCCCTTTTTTGCCAAACTTCCTGTATCTGCTCGGGTATCCTCGGCCTCGTCCGCATCACCCGTCTCCCTCTGCAGGTCAGCCCCACGCTTCCCAAGGGGAGAAAGCGGGGTCATATGCACGTCCTCTTGGTTGCGGGCCTTGCAGCCATGCACCCCATCTAGTGTCCCACCCAACATCTTCACAGCATCAGTCACAAGTACACTGGTGAGGTCCCTCTTGATCGGCGACGTACAATCATCGTTTGTCATGTTCTGTTTGTGTTTCCAATTCCTATCCGAGTTCCTGTTCTGTGATGAGGAGTTAGAAGCGGGCACTCCATAGGACGCTGGATGGACACTTCCAAGCTCTTGGTCATTTCGAGACCCATCAACTCTGTTACCCATCTTATCTTCAATGCTTTTTGTCAAATGCTTGACAGAGGACCTGGATCTACTTGGTACTTGCGTTGCATCCGCGTTCGCCATCACCTTTCCCTTAAGGATTGCCGGCTGCTGTGGTATATCCACCTGCATTTTGTCAAGAGACTTTGCCAGTAATTCACTTTCGGCCTTCTCCTGCGGCACCAAACTGTCCGCTGTATCATCCCGTGATCCTTCACGCTCCTTAGCTGCATGTGCTTCGTTTTTGCACCCGCTATCCTCCCGTGCCACGTACGATTGTGTTGTGGACGTCATAGAGGGTTATCATATTGCAGCCCACGGACAACCGCCGGATTCTCCATCGCCTCCATCGTCCTTCTCCTATGTTGAACCTTCTTATACGGGGAAGCACGGATACTATCACTGTACATGTACCCCTTGAAGCGATGATGCCTATTCTGGCACTCTCTCGCTTCATGCCCCATGCAGCCACAATTAAAACAGAGATGGGGAACAAGCTCGTACAGCACATCGAACGTTTCCACCTTGCCATCAATACGGAGTTTCAGCCATGGCTTAACTGCCTCATTAACACAAGTTTAACTCTGATCCTCATGAACCGGTCCATAGCCACATTATCACCTTCTTTGTAGACCTCTATAAAAGTCCCAAGCAGATTCCCCAGTCTCTCTCCGACCTCAGCATTCATCATGGCCCCTGGAAGGTCGTAGACTTGTGCCCAAACAGATACTGCATTGAGTTGAACTTCAGAAGGTCGCATTCTGCCATCATACGCCTCTACAATGAAGGCATCTCCTTTATGTCTCCACGGGCCTCCTCTCATAACAAAATTATAGTCGCCTTCTCCATGGAACTCCAGTAAGAAGAGGTTTTCTTGCAGCGGTTTCCTATCAATCTTATGGCGTGGAAGCCAGGCTTTCCTCATCTCCTCAAATAGAGCATTGACACTGAAGCGCTTCACCGTAAAGAACCTTCCCAGCGCTAGCCATTTTGGCTGAGCGTCCTGCTGTGACATGTTCAAGTCAAAATCCATGATCTCTTTCTCCTCATCATCTAGTTCATCTTCGTCTTCTTCCACCGACTCCACCCCACCATCTTCTGGGTATGGATGGGGATTTTGATATAGCACCATCCTCTTGCCCGTTCCTGTTGAGGTTTCACTGGATCTCGGGTTCTGAGCATTGCTTGATTCTGCTGGAGCACCACCTGCTTGACCACCGCCACCAGGCACCTTAGTCATGATTCCACCACCACCATGCACCGCAGCCGATATGCCGCCATCGCTACCATGCGCCACCCCATCAAAATCATCACCGCCACCATGCGCCGCCGCTACATAGCCATCACCGCCACCATGCGCCACCTCTCCAGAGAAATCACCGCCACCATGCGCTGCCAATGTCAACCCACCGCCACCATGCGCCGCCACCGACGATCCACCGCCGCCACCACCACCAATGGATTTGTCGCCTTTCTTGCGGTTTTATCCGGCGGACTACGAGGAGTCATTGCAACTCGCCGATCAGATCAAGTCGAGCAGCTGCAGCCAGGAGACGTAGCAACCACGGGAAGGCCGAGATCTCGCCGCCTCCCCTAAATCCCCGGCCAAACTGATCCGAGGACAGGATGGCACGGACAGTAGTACGATCACAATCAGGAAGGAAAGTCGTAGACTAGTCGGAGACGATAGGAGACAAGCGGAGACTCACAATCGCCCCCGCAACCCTAGCCGCCAGGGAACCCTAGCAGCTAGCGTGACGTGACGTGACGTGCTCTGAACCTGCTGCAATCACCAACTCGAACACAAGTTCACTATCACGGCAACAATACAACATGGACACATGACATGAGCGTTCTCGGCCGTTTCAAAATTGCCACAGGATATGATATCAGTGTCGCTCGCGAACCGATGACAAGTTTGACAAAGTTTATAAAATGCCGCAATAATGCCGGGGCTTACGAGAGGGGCGAAGCAATTGGGAGACAAGGGCTTGCGGACAAGTTGCAGCAGGAGAGGGCTCCTGTTCGGCAAGCAAGAATCACCAAACCAGTCAAGCACCCAGCTCAGGTGACATTCGATTTCGATCTCTCTTGCTCAATTCCCTGCATAGGATTTTAGGCATAGCAAATCTGTAACATTCTCTATCGAATTAAATTTTTGTATTGCAGATTAGTGAAATATGAAGAGAGATGGAGATATTGCATCTCCTTTTCAGAAAATTTCAGCAAATAAAAGTTATGCCGATGCACAAGGTTATTTTTCAGTCTGCTTCAATCTTGTTTGCTTGGGCTTGTCCGATCAGTTTTACATTGCTGTATTGGATGGATCAGTTGATTGTAACGGATGTCTTTTGTGTAGTTTTGCAGGTGAATTTTGATGCGAAGACTGAGTATGACACGATCCACTGATCCAGAACTACAAGATTCTTCAGGATGTGTTCAACAAGCTACGCATAGGCAAGGTACTGGCTCTCTACTTTTTGATTCTGTACTTCATACTCTTTCAGCCGTTAGATTTGTCTGTAGTATACAGAGATGTGTTTGTCATTGCTGAAAGAATGTCTATAAGTCTATTTACTACACATAACAGCTTGGGTTTAAATTTGGAAGAGGTGTTTCTAAGTTCCGTGGGACAAACACAGTGGTATACTAAATTTTTTTTTTGAGGCGAATGGTATACTAAATTTGGAAGAGGTATTTTTTTTGGTTCATGTTGGAGGCATGTTTTTGGGCTTATAACCTCAAAATATTGATTCGGGAGAAGTTAGTTAGGTGTTTATTGGAGATGCTCTAAGAACACACATGACACATTTGTATTCTCGCCAACAGTCAACTACGTGAAAGCAAGCAGTGTCGTCAAGATAGGATAAGATCAAATCATGAGCTCATTAATTAAAATTAATGGGTCCGCCTGCTGTGCGTTCACTAATTAAAAAGTAAGAGTAATTTTTTTTTTTTTGAACGGAAGCGGCACGAGATTGTGCCGTTTTCATTAATTAAAGAAGGAGTACATGGGCCCCAGTGGGGTCAAGAACGACTCACTCTGATTTACACTAGCAAAATAAAAACATCTCTGAGAGACTCAAAACCAACATATCAGCTATGCAGACAACATTTGTGATAAGTGTTTTGCACCCGCCAGGCACCAAATCCTTGCTTCCTCTTTGATCTTTGCTAGCAGTGATACCACTGGGAGTTCCTTATGTTCAAAAATACGGGTGTTCCGTTCATTCCAAATCTCCCAGTTCACCAAAAGGATTAGCGACTGCAGGCCCTTCCGTGGCACATTTGGTGAAGCAGCCATTGTCGTCCACCACTGGTTTACTGTATCCGTTTGTGGCCAATTAGCAGGGTCAATCTCGATCGCGTTCACCCAACGTGAGACCCCTTCCCATATTCGTCTTGTGTATCGACAGGCTGAGAGTGTGTGGTGTGCCGTCTCCAACGTGTGCCTGCATAAGGGGCAATATTTATTGTTCTGCCAACCTCGCGTTTCCAATCTGTCCGCTGTCCATACGCGATTCTGCACTACTAGCCAGGCAAAGGTTTTGCATTTCGGAGGTGCCCATGCCTGCCATATCACCTTATCATAAGCCGCTCGCGTGCACCCAATGAATTGCGCTCTGTACGCCGAGGAGGCTTTGTATTGTCCTGTATTTGTTAGCTTCCATGTGATGCCATCTTCAGCGTTCTCATCTAGCTGGATGTCTTGCACTAGGTTCCACAAATTAACCAGCTGTTGGATGTGTTGGACAGTTATATTTGTGTGAAGGTTGAGGTCCCTGATCCAGGTGTCTTGGTGTAATGCATCTGTGACTTTTCTTTGTTTCTTTTTGGAGATGGCGTAGATCTTTGGTGCAATGTCTTTTGGCCTGCATCCACCAATCCAGGCAGATGACCAGAAGTCTGCCTTGGTTCCGTCTCCTAGGGTTATAGATGTGGCGGCCGCAAATAGCAGTCTATCAGTATCGTCACAGGGGTTTCCGAGGCCGACCCAAGGTTTGTCCTCAGATTTCCACTCATGCCATAACCATCGTAAGCGAAGCGCTCGCGCAAATTTTTCCATGTTTAGGATCCCTAGACCTCCTAGGTCCTTTGGCATGCAAGTTCGTGTCCAGTTAACTTTACATTTCCCACCAGTTAGATTATCTCCATTGGCCCACATGAATTTCTTTCGTTGATGGTCAAACTCTTCCAAGAACTCTTTTGGTACCTTCATTGCTGTCCGATACGTGCAAATAGGTCACCGATCTTCCAAATTGGACTATCAAGTCACTGAAGTTTTCATGTGGATCACCTCAGGTCACCGATGCTCTAACTCACCTAACCATGCTGCACTTCATGAATGTAGTGAATTGTACCCCATGCATGCTATTTGAAACTAACATATATATTCACCGTTATTTGAAACACTAAACCCTTACCATGCGCACACTCATCTGTGGAACTGCTGCCAGGTCGCATCGAAACGCTGCTGTCAAGCCATGTTGTGTGGCCACCTTTGCTTCTTGGTCTGGTCATCGTCTCTCTGTCGCATGACTTATGTAGTGCCGAACCCAGTTACATGTTCGACTTCATTAAATTTTGTATGTATTGTAAATTATTCTTAATCAACCAATGTACATGCATCGGCATCTAACCACACACTAGTGAGTCTAGGATGAAGCCAGCCCCAAATGCCATCGAGGTCACAACCCTTGGGAACTTGTAGCTTCGACATTAATTGAACGTTGAACAACTGTGTGTGCATGAGTAGATTAGTCTTTTAATTAGGGTGAATAGATAAATTAGTTCAAACCTGAGCAGCATACAGGGGGTAAAATGCACAAACACTCATGTAGTGGCCACGTCAGCATGATAATTAGGTGAGTTGGGGTATCAGTGACCTGGTATGATCCACTTGAAAACTTCAATGATGTGCTAGTCCAATTTCAAAGATCAGTGGCCTATTTGCACATACCAGATAAGTTTGATGACCTTCAGTGCAAATTTACTCTAAAAAAGTAATTAGTGAGCTCATGACCATGACGCGGTGTGGCTGACATGCATGATTTTCATGCATATCATATTTCTTAGTCGAACATAATTTTCCGCCAAATTGCCGAAAGTGATCTTTAGCCAATAGTTTTGGTGGCTTCATATTCTTGCCGATTGATAGAACCATCCCTAGTCTTCAAGATCAGGAATAATGCTGATAGCAATTGACGTTGACACTATTGACCACCTCAGGCATCAATTCCTTTCGTGATCTTTTACCGGAAATTTCCATCTTTGAAGTCAACAAAGCAAGCAAAGATTAATTAAGCAAGAATAATCTGATTCAGTTGCTGTTATATTCTTTGCTACTTCATCGAATCTAGAAGGAATATTAGTTTAGCAATCCACAACTTATTGAAACTATAAATTGTTTGAGGGCGTAGAAGGTAAAACTCGTCTCCAACGAAGCCCTCATCCATTTCCTAAGGATAAGAGGGAATCTTATATTGCCTCCTTCCTCCCTCAACTGTAGGAGTCTCCTTCCACCACCTCATCCTGCAATAGTTGCCTCTCAAATGGATGACATGTGGGACCATTAAGAGTAGGGGACAGATTTGAGATGATTGTTGGAGATGGTAGTGAAGTAAGGGTTGAAATATGGATGAGAGAGCTCTCAAAAATGAATGAATAGGGCGCAAAAATGAGATCTCCATTAGAGATACTCTTACTATTTGGTCCTTATATTTTGCACAATTGTACATTTCCAAGTACTTCACATGACCTTAGAACGCTTCACTATCAAATCATCTTAGATATAGCATTTCCTATCGTATTTTAGTGATCAGTCACAGGGGCATGAAGTGTAATTGTTGCTTCAATGTTCTTATTGTAGAATTAGGGACAAGTTGTTACTTTGTAAATGCTACAACTAATGCTTGATGGACATATGCGCACTCACCCCTATGAACACACATAGACAAACTCTATTCTATGAGCACCTTCAAAAACTGAGCTGGCAAATCTTCAAGATTGATGAAGTCATCACTGATGCCTCGCTGTTGACGGCCACGTCGTCTACCGCTGAAAGCACAACGCCGTTAAATCTTAAAAAAATTATTCCCATAGGGAGTCGAATTTAGGCCTGAAGTGCTAAGGATTTTCTAACCATTAGCCTACAGGCCATTTCACCACCGTGACATCTAATTCCCTTAGGCCTTAGATGTGGTCATTGGAGTAAGAATTAATCAATTATCTAATTGCATTCATCATGACCCCTCCAGACCGTTGCCGGAAATGATACAATATCGAGCTATGATACCTTTAGCTCCCAAGGCATTCTGTAGTAGTGTTTGCGTGTGGCTCCTCCTGCTGCCCCTTAGAAGTTAAACGACTCCGCATTATGGCATTAATCTAATCGAAGCGGTTCTTCGATTCGTCCGTTAAAGTCAGTGGCACAAATACTCTAAAGCCACCAAGGATTTGCCTCTATTCCTTGTGTTTGACAACAGATCATGAAAAAAACTGCAAAATATTTGCAGGACCGCATGATAAATTATTTCTGTAAAATGGTAAAATTGTTGGACGTATGAACATAATTTGCTCCGTATTTACAACAGATGATGGCACCAAAAATGATTTTAGGTGATCCACTATCTACGTGAATTATGATTATACCTCTCAAGTGTAATGAGTAGATAACACGTGGAGGCATGGACAGAATTTCTATATTAGTACAATGCATGCAGAGTATCGATCCTATACAAATTCAAGCCTCAAGAAATGCCCACTTACATCCCACAAGTTGTCTTAATTCTAGAAGTGGCCCAAGAAGTATTTACTTTCTTAAGAAAGGTATGCATGGTCGTTACAAGTAAGGATTCTCATTCCTGCAGTCTTTGTTTGGTATGAAAGGCAAATACACTAACCGAGATGAGAATAACCTTGACAACTGCCCTTTTTTAAATTTATGGGAAAAGTGACTTTTCTTAGTCTTTGATGTGCAGCCTTAACTAGGGAAGGAAAAACCATTGAAAACTGACCGGTAACCGCATTTTTCGGCAAAACCACTCGATATTGTAGCGAAACCAAACCTGTGTATTAGTGTTGGTGTTTCGTACCAGTAATGTAGTCTGTGCCACACCCCGTAGGTGTTCGATGGTGGCATAGAAACACGAGTTATACTGGTTCGGGTGAAGCCTTACGTCCGGTGTGTTCTCAGGAGGAAGAAGGAAGAAGAAGAAGAAGAAGAAGAAGAAGAAGAAGAAGAAGAAGAAGAAGAAGAAGAAGAAGAAGAAGAAGAAGAAGCTCTACGTCCAGTGTGAGCAGCGAGTTCGTGTTTCTTGTGAAATCTGCGCGCAGCTTACAAGGTGGTCGATGCATGCCGGAGCTCCGGAGAGCGTGTGTGTGGGTTTCTTACAAACGCGAACGCTGAAAAGTGTGTGTGTGTGAGAGAGAGAGAGCGAGAAAGAGATCCCCCAATTCTTTATATATATAGTCATATGAGCATGGTTACAATGAAGAAAAAAGGGTCCCGTCGTTGCTAGCTCGAGGCTCTGGTCGGAGAGGTTAGGTGCCATATGTATGTCGAGGTCGAAGAGGGCAAGCCCACCATGGGACGGTTCTCCCAACAGTTGGGTCCCTGCATGTCTGTTGTTCCGTCGGTTTCCATCATTCTGTCGGTCACCCTCGGTAGCAACGTCCCATTGCACTATGCAGCACATGCGGCTCGAGACGCAGCCGAGTCAAGGCTCCCGACCACCCAGGTTGGTGGTCAGGGCTGGGAGTCAGCGCTGAGGCCTGGTAGTGGATGTGAAATCCAGGCCCAAAGATGCAGCTGATCATATAGTGGTAGTGTGCATGGGTTTAGTCACATATTAGAAGTTGAGAGGGAGCATGATCAACTTAAATAGCTAGGGGCCAGAATGTAGTAACAATCGGGTTAACCCTCTTACGCAGAGCAAGGACGAAAGCGTATGTAAGAGTTGTTGTTGTGATATGGGACCCGCACGACGTGCGAGCGGGTCTTGAACCGTATTTCGAGTCTGGGATGTTCCAGGTGGTATCAGAGCCAGGCTCTCGAGGGTTTCACGGGCGCAGTGACGTAGGTGCATGCTCATAGTGCGTGGGCCCGACGTGAAGGACACGACATGGCACGTACGCTGCTTAACTGGACGTACGACACGTATGCCTATACTGGATGTACGGACATGACCAAAAGATGCGATCTTGTACATCTGTTCCCTCGAGGTAAAATTGTTTGTTACTCGACGAGGACATCAAGTTCTAAGGGGGGAGGATGCGAAATCCCGACCCAAAGATCTTCGGCCCATGCAATGTTGGAGTGCAAAACGCTGGAGTGCAAGGTAGCTTAGTTGAACTTAACCAACTCATGGAAAATACACCGCAAGAAAAAAGGGAGCGGGCGACCAAGAAGCGATTAGCCTGTCACTCGTGCCGACGGCTCCGAAGGCACCTCTCCTCCCTACCGACGACCTTCAGGCGTCACCAGGTGAGGGGGAGGCTGCCTCACGGGCTGAGTGTGGGCAGCTGGGTGGTGCTCGCAAAGCTTGGGAATTAGTTTCCTAGTAGTTAGGGTTAGGTTTGGGTGCATCCATGGCGGGTTCGGAGAAGGAGACGACGATGGCTACGCCGGTGACGACGTCCACGACGGCAACTTTTCTGAAATGAAATTGGAGGGCTTGGTGTTCAGGTAGTGATGGCAAGGTGAAGATATCATCGCTGTCAATGAATAAAGCACTTTGGCTGCTCCTTTTCTATTCATGGTTCTTACTAATAAAGGATTATGGGCTAGTGCGAGTTTAATTTCCGATGACATCAATCTAGATGTTGATCGGATTTGTGTTCTCACACGATGAATCTGGTCAATCTAAATGTTGGTCATATTTGTGTGTGGAATATGAGCAGTCTACCCTTTGCGAAAAAGATGGGTTTGAATCTTCCCCGGCGATGAGGATGACGTTGTTCGAGATGATTGTGTTTGTTTAGATCAGAGTTCTCGTTTGTGGTATTTCCGTTTGGGATGGTGATCCTAGACGGTAGAACTTGCGTCTCTTTTAAGGTTTTTTTGTCTCTCGTCAATGGAGTTGGAGTTGTTTGGATTGATTTTGTAATCATGGATATAATATGCTTTAATATCAATAAAATTCCCTTTTCCCAGAAAAATAATACTCCAGCCGTCCCAAAATACTTGGCATTCTTGCCTTCTCAAGTTTTTCTAAAATACTTGGCATTCTCACTTCCCGAGACATCTTTCTCTCTTTCCACAACACCTCTATCTCTATCTCTTCCCTCCTCGTTTCCTATGCACCTACTTTTTTCATCCTCTTTTTAATTTCCGTGCCGAAGGCTAGGAAGCCAACTAAAGTGGGACAGAGGGATAAATTTGACCAACAAGCCTAGGGAACAATGAGGATGTTCGGCTGGGAAAATATTTTGAATTTAAAGAGTTACATGTCATGGTAACTGGATTCACGATTTATGTAACATATTTTTTTATTTTTTTGCTATCAGTCTATATATAAAACTTTTACTATTTATATTAAAATCTCTGACTAACCAAATCTCGAAAGCTTTATATTTGTGGATGGAAGGACTAAGGATAACTATTTAGGAAGATCCAAACCACCATCATAAAAATACGCCAATGGAATTTTCAGGATTTAATCCAACACAACTGTGAATGTTGGAATTCTATGAAGGGGCAAAGTTATCTTAAGAAAGCCCTGCTAAGCTGTTCTTGTTGCATTAGTTCATGGATATATACAAACAATAATGCATATTAATGTCCATGTTGTGTTGTATATATAGTGAACCCGATATGCAATTTCGTGATGAGCAACTATCCATAACTGGCCTGTCAAAAGGTGTTTGTTGAGATGCTGCGTACTTTTCCATCTAGAATTTTAATTCCTGCATTCACATTGGAACTGGGATGATAAAAAAAAAACAGGAAATTGTGCTGTGTTTGGGAATTAACCAGCCTCCTTCCTCATTGTGGCAGCAAAGAAACTTTTTATAAGGTTCAAATCCATCAAAAGTATATTTGACTGCAATAATACTTTTTGTTCATGATGCAAACACACTTGGTGAAATTGCATATAAATTTTGCCAAAAAAAAAGATTGCTGATATGTCTTGTCCCTCGAAATAGCACAAATACTTGTATGGGGTGTTTGCCACAGAAATTAATGAGATTGGTGAGAATCAGATTCTAAGCTGCTTTTGAGGCTACCTAATGCGTGTGGTACCCCCCAAATTTACCATGGGCATTAGAGAACTTTGAAATGAACGATTGCTATATATATCTGTGTGTAACGAGCGCTACGTGTCGTACGCATATCAGAAGAAAGCTTTTTACTGCAAACATGTGCATGCGATCGCTCCTCCTCCGGCTCCTCCTTACTGCCGTGCTACTCTCGTCGACGGCGAATGTGAACGTTGACGTCGAGGTGACGGCGGAGGTGAGCCCACTATATTACAGGTGTCGCGAGGATGGTGGCCGGTACACGTCCAACAGCACGTACTTGTCCAACCTCAGGACTATGTACGATGATCTCATCGCCAAGGCAAACTTCTTCCCCGGCACCTTCGGCCAGGCGCCCGACGCGGTGTACGGCGTCGTGCTCTGCCGCGGCGACTACACGGGGGCCTCCTGCACCGACAGCCTCCTCAAGGCGTTCCGGAGCGCCGTCGACAAGGGCTTCCTGTGCCCGCTCTACAAGGACGTCACCATCTACTACGACCAGCACATGCTCCGCTTCTCCGGCGACGATTTCCGCCAGAGCCGCGGCACCAACACCATGGCGTGGGTCGCGTGGAACATGAACCACGTCACCGGCGACGAAGGCAGGAGATACGGCGAGAAAGTCCGGAAGCTGGCCAACGTGATCATTGGCATCGCGGCGAGGTCGCCCGACCGGTACGCGACCGGGGAGGCGTTCTTCCAAGGCAAGGATGCGAGCACCGTGTACGGGCTGGTGCAGTGCAGGCCTGACCTCACGGCAGATGACTGTCGGAGCTGCCTCACCGATCTCGTCGCGCTGATGCCGGCGTGGTTCGGTAATGACAGTACAGGTGATCATCGTGTCGGCGGGAGGATCGTCGATGTTCGCTGTAACCTGAGGTACGAGAAAGAGCTCTTCTTCAAGGAGACTGACGCCACGCTCAAGCTTGATATGCCCAAAGGTACGTACGTACGTACGTATAGGGTCTACTCTCTCCGTTTTTAAATATATAACATTGTTCAATTTTTTTGTTATTTTGACCAATCATCTTATCTATAAATATTTTTGTAAATAACTAAATTTATAATTTAACTTTATAGTACTTTTGATGATAGATACAATGATATTCATTTTACACTAAATAATTATTTAGCTATATATTGTTGGTCAAAGTTCAAGACAAAAGTCAACGGCGTCATATAAATAAACATGGAGGAAGTACTTCTCTAACTTGGCAAGAATAACTGCTATGTTTTGTGGTTTATTTATTTCTTTAGTTTTATTACGTAGGACGAGGCATGTTCCGATGTCAGTGTGTAAACCATAATATTTACAGCGCTTACACTTACAGTATAGTTTGTAAAGATATAGCTACTGCCTCAAAAGTAATTAAAACCCTGAAATATTACCTTCTATTTCATATCAGTGACTAAACGATCAAACCTGAGATGTGTTCCTTTGATTTTCTTCAGAATAGCATTCTGAGTTATTGAAAAATATTTTATCAAAGAAACTACAACTGCTGATCATATGTTAAGACTACACTTTTTGACATCTCATTTGATTTTTGTTGACATATCTTGGATTTGAAAAAAACTTCCAAGCCATAGCTAGCAACCCAAAGATATACAATACTTGGCATGTTGCACCATTAGTGCACGTGCAGAAAAAAAAAGTTTGGGTTGTTCCTGGCAGTAAATTGAGATACAATCTTCTTTAGGTTAATTGTACAAAACAGATTGTCCAGGGGTACTAAAATTAAAGTTTTTACTGCTACACTCCATTTTGTATAATAGATAATTATAACTAGCTTAACATGTTTTTAGATGGCCCAGACAAGACAAAGATCGTTTTAATCGCAGTTGCAGCTACACTTCTTGTCATAATTATAACAGCCGGCTCACTGTGGATCAGAAAACAAAGAAGAGGTATGCACTTCTTGACTTCACTAACTTGCTTACTATTCATGGTCCGAGACAAATATTATGAATCTTAAAACGACCTATAAAACAATAAATACATGTAGAAAACACATTTTGTGTAATTAGTGTGTATTGTTTTATCTTAAAAACAATTGTAGGACACTTGTTCTCTTTTTGTGCCACATTTTTTTTCTGCAGGCTAAATTGAAATAAATGTCCTATAGACAAATATCCGGGCTTTGTTATTACCCAAATCCTAACCGAAATGTGGTGCAGTTAAAATGGGAGTTCTTTTTGAGGAAATTAAATGGAAGTTCTTTTTTTTTTCCTTGGGAAATTAAAATGTATTGTTCCTTGTCCTACCATAATCTATTCTTCATAATGACCACTCACTAATGCTCCAAGGCATACAGTAGCTAGCTCCGTTGTATCCATCTTTCGCCATGCCACGATAATGGGTGCCAACTTCTACCGGGTTTTCGGTTGATTGGGAAAGACTAGTATTTATGTAACTTTTAATTGCAACCATTTTCAATAATGGGTCCAAATGAATTATATGTTTTCTCTTAAAGTTTCTAGCATGGGGGCTCTATTTCTTGGCTAAATTATATTGTAATATAATGGATTTGTAGCTAGGTTGTCCTTGAGGCGCAAACAATATTTCATCCTCTTGTTCATTTGACTCCCCTGAACTAACGTCACTTACCCTGCAAAAATAGACACACGAGCCCAAAATGAGCTGGAGGAATGGACAAAGCTACTTGCTTCGGAAATTGGCTCGTCATTTACACTATTTACTCTATCTGAGATAAGAAAGGCCACTGACAATTTCTCTGAAGCGAAGAGACTAGGAGAAGGTGCTTTTGGTCCAGTTTACCGGGTAAGTTAATTACAAATGTGCAGCAATCATGTGAGTCATGCATTATCGTTACTTTTATGGAATTTATTGCGAGTTGACTACATCATGTGAGTCACGCATGCTAAATAAAGAGAAATGGGTACTGATTCTGTGGAATAACTCCACTGGATGGTGTTGCTCTATCAACGGCCATTACTTAATTTATTACTCCCACAATCTTGATATTGTCTTTTCAAATGCGATTTCAATTCTTGATATGGTCTCCTCCCACTTTTCCACATCCTTGATTCCACTTTCTTGTATTCATCTGCTCTTGAGGGACGTCAATGATATCGGTGCAGATGGACCTAATCTTCAATGTGCACTGAAGTTAAAGTCATTTATTTTGACACTGTCGACAAAGTTATGAGTACTCGGACTCCTCACAACAAGATGATCCCTGAATATATGTTGTTGAAAAACAGAATTACCACAAACAAAGAATAATTGAATTTCAGCTGTAATTTATCGAATATTTGTTGCATTGCATATATAATTAATGTGCACAACCAAGTCTTTCAAAAGTCTAAGTTAAAGTGAAAAAAAGGCAATTCCCTAATATGCGTCAACATTACCCTCCCACGTAAAGGCTCATTCCCTCAAGTCTCAAAAGTAAAAATAATAGTAGTCGGCCATGCTAGGATCTGAACTGTACACCTCATATATATGTGACCATGTTCTCTTACTAGCGTGCTAGCTCGTGTGCTCCACTAGAGAGGCTTTCTAGATCCCCTGCTGTAGTAGAGTGAATTTGTTTCTTTCAATCTGTTGCAATTGCTGTAGCATGTATTAGTGAACTAAAATAATCATATAACATTTTATAATATTGGTTTAAAATATGAAGAGCTATAATTAAAATGCCTGCTTCTCCATATAAGTAACATGTCATCGTAATGTCTTGCCCGAAGGAGCCTAGACGACATCTGATCTAAGAGGATCGAAGACATCTAAAATCGACAACTTAGCATCTGTTGTTATATACCAATCTGAACTAGCAATATCATACACTATGTACCATACACTCATATTTTTTATTCATGAATTGGTTGTATTAACTTTTAGCTGCTTGATGAACAGGTGCACAAATATTTTTGTTAGCGTAAGTTGACTTATTGGAATTTATTTAATTTTCATATTTATACATATTACACGTGAATAGATAGAACAACCAACAATTTCCAGTGTCGTTAAATAAACGGGAGACCTACATATATATGGTGCCTTGCCGCTATATGATATATATGACTTAAAACTAAGGCATATCCTTTGTCTTTTTAAAAAAGAATACTCAGTCGGATCACAAAAGCTAAGTCATGTTGCTAGCATTAAGCATCTAACAACCGACTACACAACAACATACTTCTCTAATAGAGGAGGCAACACTTTTCCTGAAGGAAAGAGGAGGCAACACTTCTATGCCCTCCAGCCTTGATGTATTGTTCCTCTGCATTCGCACATGCCATTCCCTGGGATCGGTTTACGCCTGACATGGCGTTCGCGTTCAGCAAGGGTGTTGCCACTGTCATGGCCAACACCACATTCGGCAGCACGACCGTGTGGGCCAGCTCCTTCTTCTGGACAAATTGTGGTTCACAGGGAGCTCCATTGGCAGACCAATGAATGGGAAACGCACTCTCCCCACGGAATATACTCAACTTTTCTTAGCAATCACGGATGTAACGTTTATGATTTCGTAATCAGTATACTATACAAGAACTATCTGAAATATGTTTGTTTTGGGCATTTATTTATCTGCTAACACATGAGTTCCTTTATCTCTAGCAGGGTCAGCTAAGTTCTGAAGCTGTGGCAATCAAAAGGTTAGCCCCAGACTCGCCACAAGGGTTGCCGGAGTTCAGAAATGAAATCAGTCTTATAGCAAACCTTCAGCACATAAACCTAGTAAAACTGATCGGTTGTTGCATGCAACACGATGAAAATATACTTGTTTATGAGTACATGCCCAACAGGAGCCTAGATGATGTTTTCTCTGGTATGTGCACAAAAAAGTCAACCTCAACAACCCTCCCCCCCACCAAACAAAATTTTCCTTAATAAGGTTGCACTGAATTATTCTTGCAGATGTTGGAAAGTGGGCATCACTGACCTGGCTCATACGCCAAAATATAATTGACGGGATAGCTCAAGGACTTCTTTACATCCACAGCTATTTACAATCAGATAGATGTATCGTTCATAGAGATTTGAAAGCAAGTAATGTGCTATTGGATAGTCAAATGAAACCAAAGATTTCTGATTTCGGGACAGCTAGGATGTTTAGCTCAAGTCTGACAGAATTATGCACTAGTCGACTGATGGGAACACGGTAAGAGCTGGCATCTCCCCCGGCATGTGTATTAAGTTTGGGAGTGGAGAGTTTAGTTTTTGTGTTTATTTGTGTACTGTGCTCATTTTCCATACAAATGAAAATTTCGTTTATTTTTATTTTCAGTGGTTACATGGCACCTGAGTATTTTTTTGGGAATACCTTCTCTGTGAAGTCTGATGTTTTTAGCTTTGGAGTCTTGGTTTTGGAGATAGTAAGCGGAAGGAAAGTTGCCACTAGTTTCCGTCGATACAAAAGATCAGATAACCTGATGGCATATGTGAGTAATCTCCCATAGCTACGTTGTTCTGCCTTAAATTCTGCCTGCATTTTTCTTATATGTCGTTAGACAGCTTTTTTAGTTCAAACTGAATTAAAATGGAACTAAGAAAATTTGTCCTAAAGTTACAATTGGAAAACTGGAGGGAGTCATATATATTTACCAGCTGCCATATTTCTCTCCTTCTAACAGGCTTGGCGACTATGGGAAGACAAAAATAGCAGAGAACTTATTGACAACTCTTTAAGCATTGAGGAACATGACCAAGAGGAAGAAATAATCAGATGTATTCAAATCGCGCTCCTATGTGTTCAGGCTAATCCAGAAGACCGTCCCGACATGAAGGAGGTTGTCAGGATGCTAAGCAACAAAGATATTCATCTGGACAATCCTAAGCAGCCTTCTTATTTCAATGAACCAATTATGAGCATAGCACTGGCGGCATCAAACAACCAAACCCCCACTGAGTACCGTACAGCCATGGATTCCCATCAACTAGCTTAAAAAGTATAGTTTGGACATTATGTGTAGTCACTATTTTGCAAGTTTCATATGTTTTCTTCAATTGTTAAGTGCGTATTTGTCATATTGAAACACCAGGTGCGTTTTATTGTTAAACACCTTTGATTGATAATGACCAGAAATTTCTTATAGTGAGTTTCCCTTCTAAAATGAGTATAGATGCCAGAGTGCCACAAAGTTATGACAGGTGCGTTTTTTCAATGAAGAAAGAATGCAAACTGTTGGAAATAATTGCACTTTAAGTTTAGTTTGTTCTGGAAGTAAATTATGAACACAACTATGAAGAAACGAGAGAAATTTCCTTGAACGTAGTCTCAAAAGAATCTATTCATGTATACCCGCTATATTTACCATAATTTACAGAAGCGAAGTTAGTGTATTCATCAATACTAATTAATGTTTGTGGTGTAGAACAAGAAAGAAAAAATCTAATTAACAATATTAAATTTTCACTTGACCTATTATATCATCATCCAATCTGAAATATATATTTTAGAAACACCAGATCTTGACTCTCGATTGGTATCTATAAGGTAAAACATTGTAAAGGGTGTATTGTATATTTGTAACATTTTGATGCTGAGACTCCAGAAGAGGCAGACTATCTTAAGAAAAAGCTTGCTTTAGTATTCTTATTATAAGATTGTTATAGATGATGAATAATATACTTATTTAAGATTGATCTACGGCAGGTAGTCTGGTTTCTTTGAGCAATTTATGTATTCCCTTCATTTTGAAATTAATGACACCGTTGATTTTTTTAGTTACGTTTGACCGTTCATCTTATTCAAAAAAATTTAAAAATTATCATATATTTTGTTATGATTTGTTTTATTAGTAAAGAAATTTGAAACATAACTTATAATTTTGCATATTTGAGATAATATTTTGAATAAGAAGAAAGGTCAAACGTAACTCAAAAATTCAACGGCGACATCAAACGGAGGGAGTATGCTCTTTGTTTATATGGTTAGTTTTTACCTCAGTGAATTTTTTTCTACATACATTGAAATGCGAAGAGCTAAACAACGCTTCAATTTTTTTTCTGAAGAATTTGATAGCTCCTTAATCGTGTAATTTCCTATAGGTGAATCCAGAGCTTATTATGTGACAAACAAAAGGATGGCGAGCTCACATTTCATCATAGACTATGGCACTACCTCCACCTGTTAATGCTAGACATATCTATCCTTTTCTTTAATCTCGTAGAAGCACCGCTTCCTTCTCCCTCGTAGACAGTTCCCGCACTCTTCAAAGGCGTCCCATACTCTACCTCGCGTGAGTGCCGTGACTGACGTCCGATTACAGGCTTACAGCTCGTCGAGAGATCGTGCAGGTTCGCCCCCCGCCGCCAGCCCTGCCGGCAATCCGCGACGTCCCTCCTACTGCCTCCCTGGAACTCTCCTCATAGCGCTTCGCAACCCGGGCTGCTCCCCGCCGCCGCCGCTCTCTGCATCCCACGGCGGATCAAATCATGCCGTCGTACGGCTCGCCCACCGTCGGTCGTACCCTTGCAACTCCACTCCTCGCGCTGATGCCGCAGCCCAGCGCTTTGTGAATGTACACCCCCGCTGAAGCTGCCGATCCTGTAACTCCCTGGATCCTTGGCTCTCTTTTAATCTGGACACACATGTATCTGATTTGGTGTTGCTGACCCCTGGATTGTTCGTTCCTGCTCTTAGATTCTTGCGAACGGCAGCCAGGTCGCTCCTCAAGGCTTTGCTGAGAGGTACAACCGTGCATTCCAGGTTCCAAGTATTGAGGTACTAAAATCATTCCCTTGCTACTTTCTCTACCTTGCATACTAATTTTTTCATTTTTCCATCTTCATGTTCGTGCAGTTATGGGATTCTCTTTTCTGAACAGAGGAATTGTTCTTTACTACCATCAGATTTGAAGATAGGATTCTCGCAAAGAGTTCAAAATCTTGGCATCTAATCCATACTTCAATTTCCCTGGATTGGTTTGCACCAATGGTATTAAAATCCACCCTATTGAATTTCCCTGGATTAATCTGCTTCCTAAGTAATTCTTAGCCTAAATCGAATTTTGAGATGCTATTGTGCATTCCCCATATTGGACTATGATTTGTATTATTTTTCTTTAGGTGAAGTGATAATCAGAACAATTGTTTTTTTTTCCTTGATGAAGGACTTAGTTTACCCTCCCATTTTATAGCAACTGATCATGCAAACTAATTGTTATCTCATATACATCATTATTTAGGCCCTATCATGGAGCTGCAGGCTTCACATCACATATTACTAAATGCGTCTGGTCTCTCTATTGTTCTGAGCTCTACATGTCATACGGTTTTGCTCTAAATTCATATGATGTCATACCCCAATTCCTGGAGCATGTTGTGCATCAAGTATCAGTCCCTGGATCAGTAGCTGATACGCACAAGAACACAGATATGGTAATCATAAGCATACTTCGTATAGGTAATTAGATATAATACCAGAGATAACACCTTTAGTGGCGGTTCGATAAGGATACTGAGCTATCCAAGTCCGTCCGACAGACTAATGGTGAAGCAGACAGCGGAAAGCCAAGGCCCAAAGCCACAAGCAAACTTGAGATGCAGGAACGAAAATCAGACGTCGTCGCTTCCTACGAGGACTTCTCTGACTAAAACCACAAATGCAAAAGCGTGAGTACATAAGGTACTCCGCAAGCCCTACACTACACAAGGGTAAATATACATGCATATTTGGTCTTAGCAAGGAGAAGGCTGTATGGTTCCTTTGCAGAAAAATCCATTTTTTTATGCAGAGTTCGCTAAAGCAGTCAAGGATTTATAGATAAAAATAGGAGATTTCATTATCAATATTTTAGTTGGTTGGCCCTGGGGGAGTATATACATTCCCGCCAGTTCCCAAGTTTTAATTGGGCCTTCTGACCTCAAGGATCATACCGACCCTGGCATCCATGCCAACACTTCCAAAACACGGGTTGACTACAACCCACTCACACGTCAAGGATAGAGAGAGGTAGCTAATCTCAAAAGCGCATAACCATAATGTGCCATATGCCGTGGCAACGTCCATCCGGATGAATTGTTATCCTCTGCAGAGGTTGTACACTTTACCCACGGGCTACGCACCCTTAGCTAGAGGGTACGTAACGCTCGATCCATCTTCTCCGAGTATCCCCACATTTCCACCGCGGGAAGCGCCCAGTGGCATAATAGACAACAGGTAACTGCTCCCCCGAGTATGCTGCGGTTAACTTTACTCACCCGAGCATAACAACGGGTAAGTCGCTCCCCTGTGCCCAGCCAGACTGCGAGAACGAAGTCTCGAGCCATCTCCTGGTCCCCCGTTATCCTACTCCTCCTGATGGGTTATGTGGGAGACACCAAGAAGGTAGGATAAGTCATGCCTATTCAGGTTCCGTGGTTGTACGGGAATCATTAGGTTTACGGTCAAGAGAACCGGTCCTTATGTTGCCGGGCAAGCACCATACCCCACACTGGTGGGCTATCACACAAACCACTTCTCATCCACAGTGGCCTTGCCCGCAGTCCAACCCATCTCATCACCAGCTCCATCATCATCCCTAACACTGTTGTGCTACTCCCAAACCGAAGTATCACTCACACCACCAAACTCATTTAACACATTTTGCAAAACAAGTATGTGAGAGGTGTGGCAATGTAGAAACATTGCGAGGGGTCATAAGCATTTCTATTAGCAAGGTGGTTGTACCATCATAGAAATGATGGAACTGTCCTAGGGTTATCAAGGAGATGGGTAAACAAGGGTACTCAAGGATTCTGGTGTTTATGCCTATATAGTGGCATCATTACCAGCAAGCAAGTAGGTCATAGCTACACAAGCAGTAAAATAACAAGTAATGCATATTACTAGAACAGGCCATATGGGTGCGATGCGAAAACAATAGGTTCAATCATGATCAAGGAGATGTAGAGCTTGCCTGATGAACGGTTTCCTAATCTTCGAGTTCCTAATCTTTAGATTCTTCTGTCGAGGTCGATGTCTTCAAATTCTTCCTCGAAGCTTGTATCTTCTGACTCGGATTCTTCTGGATCTTTCTTGAAGCTTGAAACGCTTTGACTCTTCCTCGAATCTCGCGTAGGCTAGCGCATAAAAACACTACGTATAAATAAACTACCGCGAAGGAAACTAAAGATCGAAAAGAACCAATAAGATCCAATGAAACTCCAAGAAAAACCAATAGAACACCATTAAAGGATAAAAGACATAAAACATGTATGATGCATCCAGTTTTACCTTAGCAAGATTTTATTATCTTTGAAAGGCTTGTTAGGACAGTGCATCGAAACTAGGGCTTTTGGTGTAAATGAGGGATGCTAACCACGATGAGAAGAGCATGAGTGTAAGTGAATGTGAGTACAACATGTGTACGTGTATTTTGTACACTTGCGCCAGTAAGGCTTTGTATAGGTTGCAACCTATACAAAGGTTATTGCAACAAGTGTGCAAGTGCAAGGTGTGTCACTTTAATTACTCACCTATAGATTAAGGGATTACCTTATGGTGATTGCTATTGATTACTTATTGGATTGATTACTAGGGCTAATCTACTAATTATTTGTCATGAGCTAAGCACATGACGGTGGTACGTGCTCGTGATCATGCATGACATGAATGCACGACTGCAGATAAAACACGGGGATCACAAGATTAAGAACAACTGGCAATTAAGATAACAACAAACAATAACTCCAATAAAATCAATTAAAAGATCACTTATAAAAGAAGATGATTGAGCGATAAGACTTGATAAGGAATCGGTGGTAACATTGGAATAGGTGTTGGTGGCAGGGTTAGGTTCAAGCTTGATTGAGCGAGGATTGACCAAGGCTAGGTTCGGAGTCGAACTCAAAATATAGAAGGTTACGACGTTTAGAAGCGATACCGCATGAACGATTTATCGTTAGCGAATAAATAAATGAATATACGGTATAGGAATGGAGCGGGATGCGTGTTGTCATGAGGAAGGTACTAGACGACTAGCACCACAGAATTGGTTAGGTTTGGGTGAACAACAATTGTGACATGCGAGTTTAACATCGCACGATTGTCGGTAAAATGGATATAATAGGTTAGAGGGGTTTTAGGATGATGTCTGGGGATGATGTGGGGTTCCAATAGTAGTAACATGATGTACTACGCGTTTCTACGAATCCGTGAGCGCAAGAATCGCTCAAAACGGGGTTATGGTTGAAAAGATATGGCCATTTAAAGATCTGGTGAATTATTTGTAATTACAAAGGACTCACTTGTAATTACAGAAAGGTTTTAAGGACTTATTTGTAAGGTCAGAAAGTTCTAGAGACCAATATGTAATTATGGAAAAGTTTGGGGCCTAAGTGTAAAAAGATGAGGACCAAAACATAATTACAGAAAAGTTAAGGGACTTTTCTGTAAAAAGATAGGGCTTCAACATAATTACAGAAAAGCTTAAGGGCTTATCTGTAAAATGTACAGGGCCCGGGGATTTATTTGGATTTCTGATTTATTTTTCAATTGTAAAACACGTGGACCGGGTGCATGGTCTCGTGGACCGGGTCCACGGTTTCGGTGTATGTGGACCCGAGGGTGGCGCGCGGCGGCAGTTGGCCGGAGAGCTCGCCGCCGGCGTCCGCGATGCGTTCCAGGCGGCGGGATCTCGTCGCGGAGAGGGAGGGAGCGACGGGGAAGCGTTTGGAGATGCGTGTCGACGACGGGAAGCAATGGTGCGTCGGGAATGGCTCGCCGGAGTTGGGAGAAGCGGCGGCGTTCGATGTGAACTCGCGTGCGAGCCGAGAGGGAGGGAGAGAAGTTGCGCGTGAGAGAGAGAGAGAGAGTGGTTCGGGGAGCCTCACCGTGTGCTCAACGGCGACGTAGGAGGACGGGAGGCGGCTGGTCGACGGAGAAAAAGGCGGCGGGGCTAGGTCGTCGTCGATCTCTTTCCCTAGGCCAGGGCGACGCGAACCGAGGGTTCTCGAGTGAGGAGCACAGTTTGACAGAGCTCGGCGAGGGAGGAAAGAGCGGGGGAGGGGCTTCTGTGGCGGCGAGGGACGGCGTCGGAGGGATTGCCGGAGGGGAGGAGAGAGAAGAGAGGAAAAGGGGTGGGGAGAGCTCGCGTGACGGAGGAGAGGAGCGGGGCGGCGTCGTTTTACGGTGGAGCTTCCGTGGCGGCCAAGGCGGCGCGCTCCGGCAGGGCAGCGGGAGCGGTTGAGGCGGGTCGGAGGCCGGGGCCCCCGGGCGCGGCGGCGGCCACGCGGAGGAAGACGACCGACAGGGCGGGCCCACCTGTCGGCGATGCTGAGAGAGGAGGGGAGGCGGGCGAGCTGGGCTGAGACGCTGGGCCGGGGAAGAAAGCGGCCCACGCGCGGGAGAAAAGAAATGAAGAGATGAGCGGGCTGGGCTGGGATTTGAATTTGAATTTGAAGAGATTTCAAATTCAAGCAAATACAAAAACCAGTCAAGCACTCAAAATAAAGCCAATAAAATCCAGAAATGCACATGGTGAAGTTTTTGCAAGATTTTCAAAATTAAAACTTTTTAAATTCAAAGTGTGTTTGCCAAACTTGAGATAAATTTATTTAATTTGTTGTAAATTTAAAAGGGCTCAAATTTTAGTGAACTTTAAATGAATGCAAACACTTGAGCACATATTTTATATTTCAAAAAGTTCAAATTCAACTAAGTTTAATTTATTTGGTGAATTTTTCATTTCGAAAATTGTGTCGGGGTAAGAGTTTAGAAAAGGTTCAAATTTGGAGTGATTTTTATTCCATTTTAGTTTTACTTATTTATTTATTTCATTTTTTATTTTTTTATTTTTATTTTTGGGCTCCGAGAAGAGGGGTGTTACATATGATACCTAAACGTAAGCAGACTTTGTCAGTATGCTCAGGTAACACTACCGGAAATCGGTTTTTTCCCGAGTGCCAAAACAATTCCCGAGTGCAATTTATCGGGCACTCGGGAAATCCGACTTTTCCCGAGTGCCATACAAATTACACTCGGGAAAACAGCGACACTCGGGAAAAAAAACATTTCCCGAGTGCCCCGGGGAAGAGACACTCGGGAAAAGGTAGACACTCGAGGAAAAAACGTTTTCCCGAGTGTTTTTCTTGTTGACACTCGGGAAAAGATGGAGCTGGGCCCCACAGCAACTAGCGGTCATTAGAGTTGACGACGGGGGGGGGCCTTTCCCGAGTGCCGGCGTCATGCACTCGGGAAAACTTTTTTTTTTCACATTTTTGCTACCAAACTTTTTTCATGTCACTTATACACTTCAATATACTTCATGTTGAAATTTTGTAAATTTCACGAACCGTTTACTAAATTTAGTAATTTGTTTTTTTTTAATTGTATTTTTTTATGATAAGTCAAAATTGAACTGCAAGTCGCTCGAATAATGGAATCGAGGTAATCAAAAAATGATATTCATGTTACTGAGTTCATCGTAAGGCCATATGCAGAAAATGAAATGAAATTTCAAGTATTTTTTTCATGAAATATGACAATGAGTGTGCGACCTATTTGATTTAAAATTCTATAAAATTCAAATAATGTCAAAAAATTGTGAAATTTGTCAAGATGTCACGATATCATATGTAGTTGTTGTGATAAATAGTATACGAGGTTTCGCGCAATGTGTCACGTAGGTTGTTTACAAAACGGACTATCACGGAAGAAGTGGCATAGGTTTTAGGATTAGACATTAAGATTAGGAGTCAAGTGGCTTTCAAAAATTTAATTTGACTTCGAACATATTATTTATAGACAATAGACCAGATAAAGAGTACAGCCTAAAAATTTGAAGAATTTTCGACTTTGTTTGTTATTTTAAAATTTTTTTTAAGCTGCTGACAAATAATATTTCCCGAGTGCCTAAGTGTTTTACACTCGGGAAACATTGAAAACACTCGGGAAATTGTTAGAGCAGGAAAGGAAAAATTTGACTGAGTCCGAGCCCCCCCTTTCCCGAGTGTTTTGAATCCAGACACTCGGGAAAGGCGGGGTCCTTTCCCGAGTGTCTAGATGCAAAACACTCGGGAAGGGGGGGGGGGGGGGGGGGGGCTTAGCCAAAATCCGCTCGATCCGGCCGTTGCCCCCTTCTTCCAAATCGAACCAGCTCCTCCACGCGCCGCCGCTCCCTCCACGCGCCCCCGCCGCTCGCGCCACCGCCCCTCGCGCCGCCGACTCCTCGCGCCACCGCCTCTCGCACCGCCGCCCCTCGCGCCACCCTCGCCCTGTCCGAGCCCGGCCCCGGCGTGCCGCCGCGCCCCAGGCTTGGCTCGCCACTGCAGCCCCTCCCCCGCCTCCGCCTCCCCGGCCCGGCCACTCGTCGCCGCCGCGGCCCACCTCCGCACTCGGCGCCGCCGTGGCCGCGGCCCTCTCCGGCGCCCCGGCATCGCCTCCCCGACGTCGACACCACCGCCCGTGCCGCCTCCCTCCCCGTCCCCGCCCAGCGCCTCCTTTCCCGCCTCCGTCCCCGACACCGGCGACCCCGGGCTCCACGCCGGCGAGGACCAAGACGCCGCCGCCACCTGCCGCCAGCTTCCCCGGCAGCGCCTCCCCGACGTCGACCCCCGCCCATGCCGCCTCCCTCCCCGTCCCAGCCCGACGCCTCCTTTCCCTCCTCCCTCCCCGACACCGGCGACCCCGGGCACAACGCCGGCCACCACGGGCTCCACGCCGGCGAGGACCAGGACGCCGCCGCCACCACACCGCCACTAGCTGCCGCCAGCTTCCCCGACGCAGCACGTCTCCTCACAGTCCAGGTAGCTGGTTCAGCGAGCTTTTTTTTCTTTTCTTTTTTATTTTCTGTTTTTCGACATGAATTTTCTTGTTTATTTGTGAATACTGGTAATTATGAATTGATAATTGATTTAGAAGATGCAACATGGTACTTGCACGATCTGTTTGCACCGCTGCTGCGTCGTTCGTCCCGGGGCTCGCCTGCCTATCTGCTTGCCGCCGGCGCTGATCGTGCAAGTATGCATTTGCTTGTTTGCGCTGCTCCGCTGCTGCCGCATTACTACTCGTCCTGTATGCAGCGGGATGCCTACTTGCTTGTTACAGTTTCACAATGTAAAAGTTCCATATGAATTGTATTCTGTTTGCCTATTTGCATATCCATCAGCTTGACAAGTGCATTGTCATTGCTCACCGCCAGCTGAAAGTGCAATATCTGAACTGAAAGTAAGCAACTCGATCCACCACGTCTGAACTGAGTGCAACATCTGAACTGAACTATAGGATGTGGTTTGCAATTGCTTGTCTGAACTTGCACTAGTGTTCACTTTCGATTAAGCATGGCAAACAAGACAGCGACGCTGCTGTACTGCAAGCCTTTGTCTGGCTGGCCTCTCGCATTTGGATTTAGTTGGAGATTGATGGTGGGTCGGCCTTACCAGGGACTGATTTTTTTTCTGAATGGAACCATTGATGTGTTTGCATTGGGGGGTTCCTCTTGGATCTCTTCCCCACGTGGCACATGCATGAGAGTTCTCTATGTTTCAGTTTCGCATTCCTGTTCCTATTCTGACTTCTTAGTCCAATTTTAGATGTCATGTTTCTCATGTTTCAATAAGCATTCATACCTAAACTTGAGAAACAAGAAACTGATACCTATGCTTCTTACCTTTGCATTCAATTTGTGATCTTCGTGCACTGACTGTCTTGTTCAAATCTTCCTTTCTTTTGGAATGTTAGTTACAAAATAGTAATATTTGGCTTACCTGCTGCTCCACAATTTAGAATTGACATTGTTATGCTTTTTTTGGTCAGGTAGAGGCTGTTGCACCATCTTCCACTCATCCTCGAGTCGTCACTTTGCAGGATAGCAAGGTGAGACATAAAAGACCCTCATTTTCCATTCATGTTTGTAGGTCACGCGAAACCTAGTTAGGCGTCTCCCGTTCGAAAGAGATACGGATGGAAATATGCAGTACTTTGCATATCTATAGCCGTATCTGTTTCGAATTGTCCATGTTTTTTGGACAGCCCGAGGATGTGTAGATGGGTTAGTTTTCGTGCTCTACTCCTATCCGAGATAGAGTTTCGGCACCATCTCCCCGTTGTTCTCCGGATACACAATCTCCTTGTTAGGACGTGTATTTGGAGAACAGCGGCGAGGTGCTGCCGAAATTCTGTCTCGGATAAGGAGTAGAGCATGAAAACTAACATCATCTGCACATCCTCGGGTGGGATTAGGACCTATCTTCACCTATTAGACTGTATTAGTGATCGGTAGATGCAATTGATTTATCTATTACTTGGTGATATGTTAGAGGATGGATGACCGTGAGTGGATGTACACGGGCCGCCAAAGTCAGAGTTCATTGACTAAGGAATGGATTAAAAAGACTCAAGGTTTCATGAAGAAAGCATTTGCCAATGTTAAAGGAAAGCCTCCTCGGACTTTCTGTCCATGTACTGAATGTGAAAACCGTAATAAGCAAACAAAGGTGGAAATGGGTAAACATCTCATAAAGCATGGATTCATGGAGAACTATAAATGGTGGACCAGCCATGGTGAGGCCGATCGTGTGCGACACGAGGTCGTCAGACCACGCATCGACGAGGCTTTTGACGAGGATGCCAGGGTAGCAGACATGTTGAATGACTATGTAGAGGCACACAACTTCGAGGAAGGCTGCAGGGAGGAGGAGCCAGAGCCAAGTGCAAAGGCGTATTATGCTATGTTGGATGCGGCACAACGGCCCCTTCACGGGCATACCAATGTTTCTCAACTGGATGCCATTGCGCGCCTGATGGCCGTAAAGTCCCAGTTTAGCATGAGTCACCGCAATTTCGATGTCATGTTGACAGTTATTGCCAGCATGCTTCCGGAAGGTCACAATCTGCCAAAGAACATGTATGAGTCACAGAAACTACTTTGTGCACTTAAGATGCCATATGAGAAGATACATGCTTGTCCGAAAGGATGCGTGTTGTTCCGTAAAGAACACGCAGAAGCCTTGTACTGTCCAAAGTGTTCATCCTCACGGTACCTGGAGGTAGAATCAGGTGATGGTGAAAAGCGGCAGACGTCGGTCGCTGCGAAAATCTTACGGTACCTCCCGTTCATACCGAGGATCCAGCGTCTTTACATGACCGAAGAGACTGCGAAACAGATGACATGGCACAAAAAAGGAGTGCGATACCATCCCGAGAATCTTGTACATCCGGCCGATGGTGAATCCTGGACACATTTTGATCGAATCCATCATAAGAAAGCAGATGAGGCTCGTAATGTACGTGTGGCACTGGCAACAGATGGGTTCAATCCTTATGGAATGGGGGCTGCCCCATACACTTGTTGGCCCGTGTTTGTTATACCCCTCAATCTCCCCCCCGGCGTTCTCTTTCAACGACAGTACATATTCTTGTCCTTGATAATTCCTGAACATCCGGGGACTAATATGAATGTGTTCATGGAGCCTCTGATCGATGATTTGGAACATGCTTGGAAGGAAGGGGTATTGACATACGACAAAGCAACAAAGACAAACTTCAAAATGCATGTTTGGTACCAGTATTCTCTGCATGACCTCTTGGCATATGGAACATTCTGCGGGTGGTGTGTTCACGGCAAGTTCCCATGCCCAGTATGCAAGTCAAAGCTGATGTTTAATTACTTGAAGAAGGGTGGCAAGTATTCTTCGTTCGACAAACACCGACAATTCCTCCCTCTTGACCATCCATTCATAAGAGACATAAAGAACTTTACGAAAGGTGTCGAAGTTAACGACCCTGCACCACAGATCATGACATGTGCCGATGTTCGTGCCGAGTTAGATGCTCTCAAGGTCAATGAAAGTGGAGAAGGTTTTGAGGGATATGGTGAGCTACATGCATGGGTTCATATCTCGGGTTTGTATAGGCTTTCATATATGGACGACATTCTTCTTCCACATAACATTGACCCAATGCACACAGAAAAAAATATTGGGGAGGCGTCTTTCTGTACGATCATGGCCTATGCTGATAAGTCAAGAGACAATGTTAAGGCAAGAGTGGATCAAGCAACCTTATGCGACAGACCTAAGCTTGACATGGCGCCTCCTAAACCCGGCAACAAGAGATGGATAAAGCCTAAGGCTGATTTCGTCTTGACGAGGGCCCAAAGGAGGGAAGTACTTGAATGGTTTAAAACTTTAATGTTCCCTGATGGGTTTGCGTCGAACCTGAGGAGGGGAGTGAACTTAGAAACTATGCGAATCAGTGGGGTCAAGAGTCATGACTACCACGTGTGGCTTGAGCTGCTTCTTCCCTCGATGGTTCGAGGCTATGTCCCTGACCAAGTATGGCAAGCGCTGGCAGAGTTAAGCTATTTCTTCCGACAACTTTGTGCTAAGGAGATACCAAAAAAGGTGATTGCTGACATGGAAAAAATGGCTCCTGTGTTGCTCTGTAAGTTGGAGAAAATCTTTCCACCCGGTTTCTTCACTTCGATGCAGCATATGATTTTGCACCTCCCGTATGAGGCACGAATGGGTGGGCCTGTGCAGAACCGTTGGTGCTATTCCATTGAGAGATGTCTAAAGGTTCTCCGAACTAAATAAATGCAAAATTGAAGCTTCCATGGCAGAGGCATGCCTTCTTGAGGAGGTGTCAAACTTCACTACAAAGTACTATGCTGACAACCTTCCTAGCGTGCATAATCCACCCCCTCGTTACAATGTTGCCGAAAATGAGTCGAGCCTTAGCCTTTTCCAAGGGCAACTCGGAAGTGCAAGTGGTGCCACCAGCAAGTTCTTGTCATACAACGAGTGGCGCACGATCATGCTATATGTGTTGACCAACCTTAAGGAAATCAAGTCGTACATAGAGTAAGTTCTCAACAAACCTACTTTTGATTAGTCACTCTTCTGCATCAAACCCTCTAATTTTGTTCCTCGCTGGCATAGAGAATTTGTTCATCAATTCTGGCGACAATCAAGGAATCCTACTTCGAACGAAATTGACTCCCTACTTAAACAGGGTGCGGGAAGTGGAAAACCCGATTTCATTTCTTGGTTCAAAAAGAAGGTACTGTCAAACCGATGAGTCCATGAATGCATTACGTTGCTCTTAATTGATGATCTATCATGCTCTATCTTGCAGGGCCAAACCGATGAGTCCATGAATGCCGAGTTGAGACAAGTTTCCAACGGCTGTGACTATAGGGTCAGGTCATTTAACGGTTATGACGTCAACGGATATCGCTTTCACACAACAAGCTACGAGGAGAGTCGTCCCAATCGACGAACCACAAATAGGAGGTCTATGGGCAAGACTACGATCCGAGGTCACATGACCTCGATGGAGAAGTCGTGATGAGGGTGGGAAAAGGCAAGAAGCATGGGCGGTACTATCTTGGTGACAGCGTCATCGACACGGCAAGTACTCCCACGCTCTCCCAGATTCGAGCACGGACCGTCAGCGGTGGCCCGAGCATACGCGAACGACCGACCGCTACACAGGCCCTCCAGGTTATTATTGTCATGGACTCCTTATTCATTTATTATTTTTCATTTGATTCAATATTGCACTCGAGTTTAACATTTGATTCAATATTGCAGGCCTAGCTTGAGGAAGAGAGGCCAGACGGGAGCAGCTCGAGGTGACTTTGGAGCAGCGGGTGCAGGAGCAGGTGCAGGCGCAGGTGCAAGCGCAGGCGCAGGTGCAGGACCTGTTCTCCTACTTTCAAGCTCAATTCGAGGCGATAGGTCACCCCCTGCCGCCACATCCGACATGGGCTCCTCGTCCTCCTATTTTTTCTCCGGTGAGTCTCTTGGCAACCTTACACATTTTAGAGACTTAGAAAACATAGACAAACTTAGAAAACATAGAAACTTCAAACATAGAGACTTAAAAAACTTAGTTGTGCTATATATGTTGTATCACAAATGTTATGTCTTCCTTTGTGCAGCCGATGCCTGGGTCAGCGGGTTCGAATGCTGGGGCTGGGGCTGCGCCTGTGCAAGACATGGATTTATCGGCGGCAGTTCGGAATCTTTTCCCATCAGCACCCCCACCCTTTGATCCATGATTTCTGTTTTGTGGACTAAATGTATCGCTTGTGAGTGTTTGTGAACTATTTGTGGACTTGTGAGCGTTTGTGGACAATTTGTGCACTCGTAAGCATTTGTGGACTATTTGTGTACGTTTGAACACTTTGTGGACTATGTGTGTATTAGTTATTGAATTGTGGACTATTTGAGTATTTGGATGTGGATGTGGTTGTGAAATGGATGCATATTGTCATATATATATAATGCCTGCGTGTTTGTCAATTGGATTTGTCGAAAAAACAAATAAAAACGGTTCTGGAAAAAACCTTTCCTGAGTGTAAACGCACAGACACTCGGGAAAGGTTGGGACATTTCCCGAGTGTCTGTGCACAGACACTCGGGAAAGGGGGGGGGGGGGGGGCTTTCCCGAGTGTAATTCAGCCGACACTCGGGAAAAGGGGGGCCTTTCCCGAGTGTAATTCAGATGACGCTCGGGAAAGGGCGGGGGGGGGGGGGGGGGGGGGGGGGCTTTCCCGAGTGTAATTCAAACTACACTCGGGAAAGGGGGGGGGGGGGGGCTTTCCCGAGTGTAATTCAAACTACACTCGGGAAAGGGGGGGCCTTTCCCGAGTGTAATTTGAATTACACTCGGGAAAGGTGGGTCGCCGTCCGTCAGTTCTTTTGATCTCCGAGTGGCGGTTTTACACTCGGGAAAGCCTTTCCCGAGTGCCCGATAAAAGACACTTGGGAAAAGTGAGCTTCCCCGAGTACAGAAACGCCGAGTGGGCTTTCCCGAGTGCTACACTCGGGAAAGCTTTTCCCGAGTTTGTTCCGGCTTTTCCCGAGTGTCCCAGGCACTCGGGAAAAGTGGGGATCCTGGTAGTGTAAGTCCAGCAATCTGCTGTTTTTGTTGTCTGGGATTGTTCATTTTGATACAATAGTGAAATGTACCTTGGACATATATCTTTCTGTTTACCCGTAAATTGAAGACCCAGCTCCTGCAAGTTTCGGCACAGGCTTCAGGTTTGATTCTACCCATCATGTGCGCCGCTGTCTATCTGCTTTGATGGTGCATGCTGCTGTCATGGTGGTTGATCTTCTTCTTTCTTTTTTTTTTGCTTAATAGAAATTTGTATCTTTGATACTACATTTGCTTTGTCATTAGGACTCATCGACTAATTGCCGTGGTGACCATAGGCTCTGCCAGTTTTCTCAAGTATTGCTTAATCCTTTGGGCAAAGTGTCATTGTCACCCTTACATTATTTCTTTTTGTTTGATAGAGCCTGCCGTGTTGAAGATTAACTTTTCTATTTCCCATAACTTGCAGAGCCTGCCCTGCAGATGACGGTGTGCTAGATGGAGTGTTGCCCAGCTGTGGCGATGATTTCCGCAGATTTCAAATTCAGTTCTACCCGCTATGTGTACCGGAGATTGTTTACTCACTTTAATGGTTTGTACCTCCGTCGTAGCACTGGGGATAGAAGGTATGGGTATGTAGGTGTCGGGGCTGAAATTGAAGTAGGTCTCCCCTAAATGAAATGAAGAAATAATATGGTTGTATATAATGCAATAAAATGGGTGACCTAGCATTGGAAAGACATATGTTTCTTGGTGCAATCATGGAAATCTATCTGGCTTGGCCAATTTTGTGGTGCATTCTATTCAGGTTCGCTCATTCAGTCGTTTTATTTTCATTTGTGCCTTTTTCGTTTGTTAATGACTCTTTTGCATGGATGAATAATTGAGTATGCCATGTACTTTCACCAATGTAAATATAATTCCTATATGGCTTCCGTCTACTATGCAATTTTCAATTTAGTTTCCTGTATGATTTTGTTGATTGCATGAATAACCAACAATTCAATCAAGGTATGCTTTGTCTGTGTAAATAATGGGAAAACAACCTACTGACAATAGATAGTACTGTTCCATTGACTAATCAAACTAAAACATGAATCAACAGTTCTGGATAAAAGAGGTGCTGATAAAAACATGATAGACTTATTTGTGCAGTAGATTCTACTAGAATCCACATTCTACATTGGTTAGATCTGTTAATTTTTAAGGTCTGGACAATAAGCCTGATATTTTCAGATCAAACAAGGTATAGGCAAGATTTAGTATGAAGTGTGGAGTATCGTTTCTGTCCCGATTCAATACTGAATAATTACCTCCTGATCATAATTTGTGGCTTTCAAGACAGTTTTTTGTTGTTGTTTCTTATGCATTCTTTTATACTATTCATTTCATGCATCCTTACTCCCTCTGTGCCTAAATTTATATGCTTCTATTCAGTAATGTGAAGTGGATAGCTGATTGAGTGGCCACCGCGGCAACGCTCGGGGTTTCAACTAGTTTTATTTTATATATAAGGTGTGTCTACAATACAGAAATCAGTGGCGGACCCAGGTCATGAAGCTTGGTGCACATAAACTAGAGACGGGAGGAAATTCACTTCAATCCATTTTTTTAAAACCCGAGCAGGCGGGGCCCAGATGACCACACGTCAGTCCATTTTTTTTTCTTTCACAACTGCCTGTTTTTGCTTCATATCCTCTTGCTTCTTAGCCTCTATCAGGGCCAGTCTCGTGGAATTGTTAAAAAAGAAATAGATCAAAGTTCTCCAATCTCCGTGACTCAATAATGTATCTGCTCTGTTAGAAATGTTCAAGCGGCTCTGTCTTTTATTTATTTTACTATTGCAGCCGCAGCACACCACCACCACCACCGTTGCTTAAAATTCGTATTCAGAAACTCAGAATAGATAAGAGCTCCAAAACGACTAACCTCGAGAGGCCGGATTCAGGGGCAGACCACCCAATGGCTGGGAGATGCTAGGTCACGAGGGAGCTGCTGGGGCTTAAGCTGAAACAGACATTGAAAAGAACAATTTTTGCAAGATCTCTAACATTTTTTGAATGTCGGCAACGTAACTACTCAACAGTTTTTGCTGTCCCTTTAATAATTTGTCCAGCAAGTGGCAAAATCTATTTGATCCTAATTTTGAATGTTTCTTTCTTAAGGTTGAAAGCAAAATTCCCTCGAAAAAAAAAAAGGTTGAAAGCAAATTACCCACAGTGAATCACCGACCAACATTTTTCTGTAACACTTGTTATTTAAAGTCACTGTAGAAGCAACGGACCCTCTCCTCCAAAGATAGTTTTGTTGGAAATCCTCGTCTTCCTCTCAAAACGCACGCACAACGCACGCACACAGACAGCCTCAGCGGAAGGTGACCCTGAGCGCTTCGAGCTCGCCGCTCGACGCGGCCGCTCTATCTTTCTGCAGAACCGTCACGCACTCAACTTCCTCAAACTGACGCGAGCCTGCCAACGACTTGGCCTTGCGCTACTAGGCACCAGCTGGCGAAAGCCGAACCACAACGCCAACACATCGCGTTCCAACGACGCCCAGCTATTCTGCACGCAGACGAACTCGACGTAGACGACCTACACATGTTTGCGACACACGTGACGCGACCGGGAACGCACCGTGGTAGAGTTCTGCGTCCGACAACCTGAAGGAAGACATAACTTGACAGAGGTTTAATGTCCAAAAATGTGTAATACAACAACAGTGGCAAAATAAGTATACAGATAACCTATCTGCCCCCGGGCCAAAATGACTCTTGACAGGCAAGAGGAAACCATAGTTATTAGCTGAATTATGTGTTGTAAAGAAACATGAACCAATGACAGTTGCCATCAAATAAGCGCATATAGCTAACAACAGCTGATTATTCCAACTTCTGTCGTGGCTATTGTCAATAACGTTTATGTCAATATTTATTACTAATTGAACTACTATCGCCACACAATGTTATGCGTTTTCCATGTGAAATTATTTGCTGTAGAAAGGAACTTAGTGATATCCTATGCCCTTGGCGCAAGTAGAGAGGAGGCAATTATAGTGGCAACAGGATGGGAAGGCTCACCAAGTCAGATATAAATCCTCCATCTCCATGAATGTTATAATCATCGTTATGTTGAATGTTTATTGTATTAATTCGCAAAAAAAATGAAGAAGAAGAATGTTTATTGGATAAACTTTGTGAATTCTCAGATCAAGTTATGTTCGAACAGGAGAATTGATCCAAATACCTAGGATTTAAAAATGAGTTCGAACTGAATCTGAAGAGTTTATGCACTGAATCCCAGTTACATGCAGGGTTCAGAATAGATACTCTGAAACCACAATAAATGTACCTTTTAACACAAAGAATAGATATTAGATAATGTCATTCATCCTAACATACATGAGCTTCCATATCAGATTCATTCCAAGATGGAGACCATGAATAATAGGACCATGAAGCAGTCTATAGGTTCATACAAACATGTACAGGAACCAGCAACTCAGGACTCAGGAAACTGAATATATTCTTACAACACCACAAATGTATATATTATGATGAACACTACAAGATATGCGCCATTTCCCGACAGTGTCTAGTGCAATGGCCGGCAGTTTGTTGATGTTTATTACTATTTTTTAACCAAGTGGCCGACGGTTATCATGTGTAATTCCATGAGTGCCCGACAGTTTAGAGCAAATCAGCTACAAACCCATCCCCTACAACGTTAACACCTACAGTGATCAAAACTACTCAACCAAATATAGTGAAACTGTAGGCCATTTGATAGCAAACTGTCGGGGAACTAATCAAATCTTGTAGTGTAACATGCTTAGGGCCCAAGAAACTTCACAAGCGCAAAGGCCATTACATAAGGTTTTATAAGTAGAATTCCACATCATCTTACTGTCAGATCATAGACATGCACTTCAATCATCTTCCTCCGAGATAGCAGTCAGCTCAGAGGAGAACTGGTAAGAATCTGCCACAGCAATGTGCTCGTCGTCACAAAAGAAAGGCCTAGAGGGAACTTGTAGCCCACCGGCGCCACACTCCAGCATCTCTATCACCTCACTCATGGTCGGACGATCGTGAGGCTTCATTTGAATGCACCGTAGCCCAATGATGCACAGCTTCCTTTCCAACTCATGCATGTCAGAATCAGCAGTTATCTCGCCCACTTCTTGTTCGGCTAGTCGGTCATACACCCACGACGGGTAGTGTGCCTGACTTGAACTCCCTGCATTCTGGTCTGCATTCCTTCGCCCTCCTGCCATCTCCAGCAGCAACATACCAAAGCTGTAGACATCGGATTTGCTTGATATGACACCAAAGCTCCGAGATATCATTTCAGGAGCTATGTATCCAACAGTTCCACGTAACGCGCTTGCTGGCACAAAGCTCGTGTCTCTTGGGTACAACTTGGCAAGCCCAAAGTCAGCGACTTTTGGGACAAAATTGATATCAAGAAGGATGTTGTGTGGCTTGATGTCAAAGTGAAGTATCTGCATATCACAACCCTGATGCAAGTAGTTGATGCGTCTTGCAATACCCAAAGCAATCTCAGTGAGCTTGTCCCAGGAAAAACTTCTTTCAGATGAGAATATGTACTTGTCGAGGGAACCATGGGGCATGTACTCGTACACGAGTGCCCTTCTCATTTCCTCTGCGCAGAAACCTACCAGACGAACTACATTGATGTAGTGGATCCTGCCGACGGTCGAGACCTCACTGATGAACTCATCTCCGTTGCAGTTGGAGCTGCCAAGCATCTTGATGGCAACATGGACATCGCCAGGGTGTAGCACACCCTTGTACACAGAGCCGTATCCTCCTTGACCAAGCTTGTCTCGGAAATGGCTTGTCATTGCGATAATGTCAGTGTAGGCGTACCTTGTGGGACCAAGCATTTGTTGCATCCGGAGAAACGTTTCAACCGCATCCATAGATATCCTTGTTTTCCAGTATTTGTGGGCGAGAAATGTGAATACTGCTAGCGGGAATAACACAAACCTGCATAGTCCTTCCCAAACAAGTCAACCGACATATATGCAAGTTAGTACAAGATTGCAACCATGCTGAATACAGTTTAGAAAGTAAGTAATTCATTTTTTTCTCTCAATCAGAAGTCGGTAGTTCTCACGTACCAACATATAGCTTGGTGACACCAATAGCATATCCTATAACTTTTTTTTTTTGAAGGAAAACGCCCACCAGGGCAGAACAATTGCGCAAAGGCCCTTACAAGAGTAACTAATTTCACAAAGGCCTTTGAGCAAAGAAAAGAGGACTTCAAAGGAAAAGAAAATTACATTCAGGCCCTCTAAAACGAAATCTGTAGACGCCGGCACGAAGCAGACCGCCACCGCAGACTCAGCAGAGACGCCGAAGCTCCAGAAGTTGAGAGGAAGAAGGCACCTCCATCCATGCAAGGCCACGACAAAGAGCACGGCATGAAACCGGCGAAGCTTCGTTGCAAAGATGGGAACGAGGCCTCTTCAAACAGCTCGCTTGGCACGCCGGCGGCCTTCCCGACGGCCTCCACGGACGCTGCAACAGAGGGTAGAAGAGGTCGACGCCATAGATCTGGGAGGAGCAACACCGGGCTCGATTGAATGGGAAGATCTCCAGCCACACACGGGGATCAGCAACAGGGAGCGATCAACCCGAGTCAGAGATTTCCAGTGTCTTCCAACCCCCAACCTCACAGAGAAACAGCCACCACCACCCAGCAAAAACACCGAATCTGGAGAAAAGGAGAGAAAGAAGGGAGGGAGTACACCCGTCGGGAAGGAAACCGGCGAGGAAGAGGCCATCACGGCAACACCAAAAGGAAGACAAAGAGCACTAACACCGGAGCCGGAGCAGACAAGTCGAACACTGAGAAACAGTGACGACGGCAAACCGGAGAAGAGCTCCAACACTACCAACTAAACTGACGAAAAGCAAAAGGAAACTAAAGAACCTATGTACAGGGAGGGTCCCTCACCCTAATCCACGCCGCCGGCGAGCCGGAGACGGAAGGGGAGGGGCCGATCTGAGCTTCAAAGGAGAGCCGCTTTTGGGGAAGATGAACAGTAGAGAGCTTTCGAGAAAGGGTATCCTATAACTTCAAATAGCCAATGTAAATTGGCATAGCCATAATAGGAATTATGCACGCATTGTGCGAAATGTATCTCACTCCAGAAAAAAGCAATACTCCAATTGAGGGGGCTTGTGCCAGATACGAGCTCGTGGAAGAATCTGTTGCATGAAAAGGGATTAAAGAAAGAATGCACACGGTTTTCAGATAATTATATGAGAAACTAAATTCCATACGGAAATCAAATCGCAAGGTAAAAAAGGCCAATCTCGAGTCCAGAGCACTGACTCACCTGTTAGTATCGTTTATGCATGTTTTGAGCGTCCAACTCAGGCTTGTATCGGAACCATCAAAAGGAAAATTTACAGAGAACCCCTCCTTAACCATTTCTATGATATCTTCATAACTTGCATTAGCTGGCTGTGAGTTCCAAAAACAATGGGAGTCGCCAAGGGGAATAGCGGCCATGTATCCACAGGAAGGTTCAAGAGCATATACTTGACAGTAACCAGAATATATAGATGATATCGAGACGTAAAGAAACGAACTGTTAGTACTCAGGCAAGTAACGGGCTTGTACAAGCTATTATTCGTGACTGCTTGTGAACAGTTAACGAAGCAAGCCCAAAAATAGGAAGCAGTGGCCAATTCATAACGGTAAAATGGGTAAGGAAGCTGATCCGAACGAGGAAGAGGGCAATGCATATCCAAATTAGCATCCACAACCCAGAAGGTCTTATCGGTGTAGTTGACGTTGGTCACAAAGTATGTACCCGTGTTGATGCGAATTGTAGCTTTGGTGCTGCTACAGAGAAGCTCATATGCTTTCACACCGCACTCAGGCGGGTCACCTGGCCTACGGAAAGGTGAGGATATGTTGTGAAGGCCACCGCAGGAGAAAAGAGGGCACTGATCTTGTCCTCCAGCAGCTGCCACATGACCCGGAACGACGGAAATAATGGTTACTAAAGCTAACCAGGAAGGAGATCGAAGAAATGCACAAGAGATCGCCATGAGAGATTTTCAGATGCAGGAAGCTAGCAAGGAGTGTTGTTGATGGCCTAATTATGGAGAAGCCACAAGTTCACTTCGTTACCCGAGGCTAGCCATGCGTGACTGGGACGCTGCTTGACTTGGACCAATCCTTTCCAAGTCAACCAACCTCCCTTTCCACACGGAAAGGGCTCCTCTGTCCACCGTTGATCAGAAAAGTCTTGGCCACGCTGACTCTGTTTACTAGAGCACAGCAGGAAGTTATATGGAAGCTGCAACAGAGAAGCTCGTATGCTTTTACCTGGCCTACGGAAAGGTGAGGATATGTTGTGAAGGCCATCGCAGGAGAAAGGAGGGCACTGATCTTGTCCTCCAGTAGCTGCCACTTGACCCGGAACGACGGAAATAATGGTTACTAAAGCTAGCCAGGAAGAAGATCGAAGAAATGTGCACAGGAATTTTCCATGAGAGAGTTTCAGATGCAGAAAGCTATAGCAAGGAATTTTGTTGATGGCCTAATTATGGAGAAGCCGCAAGTTCACTCATTAGTTACCCGAGGCTAGCCATGCGTGACTGTGCTGCTTGACTTGGACCGATCCTTTCCAAGTCAACCCATACCTTTTTCACAATAATTCACAGCTGATGAGATAGGACTGGGTTGTGTTTACTCAGCAATCGCGCTCAAACTTATAGACCACGGCAGGAAATTTTCAAAGGTTGAAATTCCACTAGAACACAATTACAACTAACAACACTATGCACAACTTGGCACGACCTTAGAAGCTTGTCCATAAGTACTCATAATTTTCAGAAACTCCTCGTTTCCACCACCTCTTTCTCTCTGGTTAGAACTGATACAGAAATATGAGTAGATTTCTTGTAATAGCCCTGGTGCTCTGTGTTCTGAATGATAGAACGTGCACGGCCATGGCCTGGGAAGATGAGGACTTCTTCAGCAACTGTCCGCCATCTCGGTGCAGCAAACATGGGCCAGAGATCAGGTTCCCTTTCCAGCTTGAATCCAGTAATGCGTCATCATTATGCGGAGCACCATGCATGAAGCTAGCATGCTCTGGCGAGGACACCATTCTGGTCCACTCACCTCTTGCCGCATACAAAGTGACCACCATAGATTACAGGCGTCACACCCTGACGGTCACTCCTCCAGATAACTTCTCTTCATGCCACTTGATTGACAAGCTCATCGCAGCAAGTGTACCACATCTACAGTTCCATTGTAACTGGGCACCAATCGACCCTTGCTATACATTCGATTATCAATTTGCGGCCATAGTAAGCTGTTCAAGGCAGTTCACACCAAGAGGCCCAGCTAGTATTGTTGGTCCAGTCTCTTGTCTTAGCAACACAACACATTTCTCGTATTTGGTGGGTGCTTGGGTAGACATGTCTGTTCTTCCGTTGGACTGTAAGCTCGCCTCAGATGGCATGATTCCAGTGCCAACTATCGTGCCAGATAAAAGCCACATGCATAACAGAGGAGAAGAATTCAAGGAAATAGCAGAAAAAATCATCAACGTTACTGAGATGACTGTCATTTGGTATACTTATGGAAGTAATATTGCCTACAACTGTACCCAGTGTGAACGTTACGGGAGATACTGTGCATTCAGCTCAAAGATGAACCAGACATTCTGCATGCATCAGGGTATGGTTTCTAACTGGCAAAAAACCATATGTAGCTGCACTATTCCGTCTGTTCTTACATCATACATGCATCCCGTGCATTCAAGATTCTTACAATTTCAGCTAGTAGTCTACATTAGAAACATCCATCTGATTCTTTGGAACTTCCAAGAATTTTCTGTCACATTCTCTAGGAAACCAGTACTGCAGATCACTTGGGCAACAATCTAAAATTAGAGACCAGAACAAGTTTAACATACAATAATTAACTGAACAATTGTGGGGAAAATAAAGATAGAACAATTCCTTCAACTGTAATATATTTAGTGCACCATCACCACGATCAGGTCCAAGGACTGCACATTTCAATGGTTGCAATTGGATATTAGTGTAACTAACGGGCTCCCTAAAATTTTGATTAGGTCAGATACGGAGTTAATATGAACTAGGGCTCACACCAAAATATATGCTAGCCGGATAGGTCGCTCTATGATGAATCAACAAGAAGAAATGCTTGAAATGTCACTATCGACATTATTTCTGAGATGATAACCCCAATATTTAATACAAGATCGTAGCACTAGTAGTAACTTGGATCAGAATATACCTTATAACAAACACTTTGGTCCATTTGAGTCCATCCAAATTGCACTCTCTTCTGGGCATGTTGAATTACTAGATTGAAAGCTGTAGCATTATTGAGGCATCCTGGCTTATGCTTGAGCTGCAGTAGTAGAGCCCGCTACCTGAAAAGGAGCATTGCTACAGCTACTTAAATTGTTTACACAATTTCTACGGAATGCACACGTGGCACGTTGTGGTAGGTCAGGTTTTACTTGAATCAAGGAGGAGGAATTGTGTAAACCAATGAAGTGTTGCCACATCAGCAGTTTGTAGGAATTTTGTAAATGGTTTAAGTAGATATAGCATTTCCCCCTGAAAAGAGCTACGTCAATACGGCAATGATATATTCTCCTAAATGTGGATATCAAATGAGAAGTATGCCTTCACAAGATTAAGGATGACGTAGGAAATGGTGTGCTCCATGGTTAGAACCACATTAAGAGATTCTCCAATCATCCTTCATTTATATATTCAAACTCTTAGCGAAGTCATTCCTCAGAAAAGAAAAACACTCTTATTACTGTTGGACCGCACCTTTTCTTCCTCAAAAGATTAATTTTCTTTTCCTATATTATACGACCAACAGAGTTTTTTTTTTCATTTGCAGGTTCACACATCAAAGTCATTGCAGGTACGTACTGATGCTAAACAAATGTTCCTTGTACTAAATAATAATAATAAATTACTCCTGTTTCAAAATATAAGCAGTTTTTGACTTTCAGGCATCGTGTTTGACCATTCGTCTTATTCAATTTTTTTGTAAAAATATAAAAATAATTAAGTCATGCATAAAGTATATCTATAATAATAAAAAAATTGTAACAAAATTAATAATATTTTTATAAAATTTTTGAATAAGACAAGCGGTCAAACGTGATGTCTGAAAGTCAAAAATTGCTTATATTTCAAAACAGAGGGAGTACATTCTACGCAAAAGTTGTTAGCTTTACCTTGAGTCCTTTCGATTGCAAGCGCTGGCTCAATAAGATATGCTGATTCCCTATTCTCTGCTTGTCAGGTACGTCATCGGCAGTCGCATTAGTTGTTCTTTTGCTGATGGTGGCCACTGGACTCTATTTTTCACTTAGGACAAGATACAATGAAGAGATACACTTGAAAGTCGAAATGTTTCTGAAGGCATACGGCACGTCAAAACCCACAAGGTACACCTTCTCGGAAGTAAAGACAATAGCAAAGAGATTTAAGGAAAATGTGGGCCAGGGTGGATTTGGAAGTGTATACAAAGGTGAGCTACCAAATGGAATGCCTGTTGCCATCAAAATGCTAGAGAATTCAACAGGAGAAGGAGAAGACTTCATCAATGAAGTTGGAACAATAGGACTGATCCACCATACAAATATTGTGCGCCTCCTGGGATTTTGCTATGAAGGAAAAAGACGTGCTCTTATTTATGAATTCATGCCCAATGAGTCACTGGAGAAATATATATTCTTGCCGGATTCTAACACTAATCAATCACTGCTGCAACCAAAAAAAATGGTGGACGTTGCATTGGGCATTGCTCGAGGAATGGAATACCTACATCAAGGATGCAATAAGCGCATCCTCCACTTTGACATCAAGCCTCATAACATTCTGCTAGACTACAACTTCAATCCAAAGATCTCAGACTTTGGTCTTGCAAAACTGTGTGCGAGGGACCAAAGCATTGTTACGTTGACTGCGGCAAGAGGCACTATGGGTTATATTGCACCAGAGCTGTACTCTCGAAACTTTGGCGGTGTATCCTACAAGTCAGACGTTTACAGCTTTGGCATGCTGGTGTTAGAAATGGTGAGTGGTAGGAGGATCTCTGACCAAAGTATTGAGAGCCAAAATGAGGTTTACCTCCCAGAGTGGATCTTTGGGAGACTAATCAGTGGGCAGGATGTGGTGCCAAATAGGGAAATGACTGCAGAAGAGAGAGAGAAGATGGGACAACTGGCCATTGTCGCACTATGGTGTATTCAATGGAACCCAAAAAACCGACCCTCTATGACAAAGGTGGTAAACATGTTAACAGGGAGGTTGGAAGGTCTGCAGATGGCCCCAAAGCCTTTTGTCTCGTCCGAAAGGCATCAGATGCCGTGAAACTTGGAGAACATATTATCCCGGTTCACTAAATATTGGAAGACGAGTCTAAAAAAGAAACTAAATATTGGAAGACTTAATTGCTCCTGTGTAGCATCGCAATGCATAGCACTAGCGTGCAATGTATTTGCACCTTATGTACGAACAGTTGGTGGTCACGAATGTAATGCTAGCTATTTGCATTTTATCTGATTCACAATGGACTTTGAGTTCTAATACTAGAATGGATTCACAGCTGGTAATCTTTGTTTTTTCCTTCTTTTCTCATTCCGTTTTTTTTAAACATTGCAACTCTTTTATATTAATGTATAATCAGAAGGGGAGTCCCCCTCCCGTTCTTTCACAAACAATGGACTTCAAGGTGTAATTTAATATTTTTACGACTACAATACAGTTTACCACCATATTATGTTATCACGATGATTTATCTCCACCTTTCTTTTAGTTTCCCTCCCCTTTCAGCAGTGCATTCTTCCTTGCCGAATACCTCAGGGAAAAGGAGTATGTTCCATTTCACGCTGTAAACAGATGGTTCAGTATGAGGTAGAACTCAGAGCCAGGAGCATCTTATAAGGTGATAAATTAAGCCAATTCTGTTCCCAGGTACTGCAGATTTTACAATGTGTATGTATTGGATGGGCGGGCATGGCTTGAGCACAATTCCTACTCGAGATTTTGCAAAGCAAAAACGAAAGTAATAAAGGAAGTCGAAGGGAATACCTTTGCTGGTACAAGGAGAATGCATCGAGCTTCCGCGGCACGGTACTAGGCAGGACCCCTCGCTGGAGCAGAGAGACCGGCGAGCAAAGGGCGTTTCGGTATAGCATAATAGGGGCGGAGGCTGGTAGCAGCGCTGCGGAAGACGTGACCACTTCCTATGCAGTGAATTCGAAGGGCGGTTGTCACAAATCGCCGCCGGGCGGCGGCCGTCGCTGCTGCCGCAGTACCAAGTACCAACGGTGGAAGTGGACGGTAGGAAGATAGATGCGTACAGCCGTACATGCCGGTTCTGTGAAATTGGGCTGACTTCTGTGCCACTCCACGGGAAAATAATCCAGCCCGCTAACTAACAAAGGAAAAAGGTTCGGTCCCTATTAAGCCTACAAAAGCTCACAAGTAGGCCCAGGTGGTTGCTGCTGGGGCAATCTGTCATGAATGAGCTATACTCCCAGCAGGGAGCAGTGGCAGAACTTGCGTTTTGTGATTTAAAGTAAGTAGGCCATCCTCAATACAAGATTTTATTGTACTATTATCAAGACTAACATTTTGGTAGATGAGTCAAACAGGTTTCATTGGGATGAAACTCCTCTCTATTTTTATGAAACTTCACTTTCTCTCTCCTCATAAAATTGCTAATGTGACATAATTTTTAATGCAAATAAAACTCACTATGAAATCCCATTGAGACTGGCCTAATCACCTCAACTGTTATTCCTTATACTAGAACAATCATGCACACATTCCAACGAAAACATGAATAGGGGACGAGAGATTTAGTGGCACTGATCACAATGAATTTTTCACTTCATTGCCATGTAGCTATAGATCAACCATCACCGGTAGAACGAAAGCATCCAAATGTCCTATGACTTGGTCATGAGTTGATTTCACCGGGTTCTCTTTGACTACTCGCATCCATACTCCAAAGTGGTCGATCATATTTAGTTCCAAAGCATAATATGAAGTCGTCACGAGGCAAGATGTAATTAATATGTCCCTGAAGTTTACCCTTTCTGCATATCATTTCATATTTTTCTGACTTCATCCTGGTTCCACCTCTTTCTTCTTCTTTTTTTGGGGTCTTTTCTCCGAAGATAACTCCCAACATTTTCCATGGCATATGTTCATTTGGTTGGACCGTAAGTCCAACGATCATGACAATGACAATCACGTTACAAAACCTTGTGGACCGCTAAGTCTTCAATGATAATGACCAATCAAGTAGTCAAACTTTGTAGACCGTTCAAGTCTTCAATAATAATGACAGTCACCTTACCCATGTGACTGTTCAGATCTTCAATGATAAAGACAAATTTTATCCAAGTTTTACTGTCTAAGCATACTTAAAATCTGTCAAATGAGGGGCAAAATCACAAAGTCATAAGATGAGTAGAGTTCAATAAAGTAGAGGTACAGTATTTGTACACGTAGATTGACACCGCTAAATTTGTTAATATCACTTAGCATACTTAAATTTGTACACGTTATTTGACACCGCTAAGTGATATTAATAAAGTAGAGGTACAGTATGATCCTATTTAAAAAAGGGTGATGGCAAAATCGCAAGGTTCAAAAGGTGAGGCCAAGAGCACAATTGAAACTTGGAGTTTGGGTAGCAATGCAACTACCACCAAATCAGAAACTTGGAACTTTTGCCCTGAATCCATCCTTATCAAGCATCCTATGACTTTACAGCGGACCATTAATGCCTGGCTCGTGATGCCTTTCCTCCTACAAGATGCCAGAAGATGCAGATATATTCAGAATCACCATCTCACTGAGCATCCAGTATTTGCTCCAACAATGTAGTCAATGCTTCCAGGAAGAAGATTGCATGTTGACACAAGTGGAGAGAATTTTTGAAGACACCTTAGCATAAATGGAGCACTTGCAATTCTCCTTCTAAAGCTATACAGTGTTCACATAAACCTTTACAGGGATCATACTAGGGAAACCTAATAGATTTTTACCATACAACAGAAAAATATAGTATCAGGATAACTCTGGACAGCATTAAATAAATTTCACAGAGGCTAGTACTTCAGCTTTCACAAGATAGTTCTACACTTTATAATATTAATAACACACCAGAGACATACATTAAATGCTCACTCATCTTCCTCCGAGATCGCAGTCAGCTCAGAAGACAAGTGGTAAGAATCTTTAGCGATATGCTCATCGTCACAGAAGAATGGCCTAGAAGGCATTTGTAGCCCACCAGCGCCACATTCGAGCATCTCGACCTCAGTCATGGTCGGACGATCATGAGGCTTCATTTGAACGCATCGTAGCCCAACGATGCACAGCTTCCTTTCCAACTCATGCATGTCTGCAGCTACAGATATCTCACCTGCTTCTTGTTCAGCTAGCCGGTCATACACCCACGATGGGTAGTATGCCTGACTTGAGCTCCCAGCATTCTGGTCTGCATTCCTTCGCCCTCCTGCCATCTCCAGCAGCAGCATCCCAAAGCTGTATACATCAGATTTGCTTGAAATTACACCAAAGCTCCGAGATATCATTTCAGGAGCTATGTATCCAATTGTTCCTCGTAAGGCACTCGCTGGCACAAAGCTATTGTCCCTTGGGTACAACTTAGCAAGCCCAAAGTCAGCAACTTTTGGGACAAAATTGCTATCAAGAAGTATGTTGTGTGGTTTGATGTCAAAGTGAAGTATCTGCATATCGCAACCCTGATGCAGGTAGTTGATACCTCTTGCAATGCCCAAAGCAATCTCATTGAGCTTGTCCCAAGAAAAACTTCTTTCTGATGAGAATATGTACTTGTCGAGGGAACCATGAGGCATGTACTCGTACACGAGCTATGTTTTTAAGGCGGTAAGGCGAGGCGTGGCGTGCTGCCCCCTCCAGACGCCTAGACTCCTAGGCGCTCTTAAGGCGAGGCGAGGCAACGCAATACCATCTAGGAAAACTGTAAAACAGAGGAAGGCTGAAGGGGGGGGGGGGGGGAGAGAAAGGAAAAAGAGAAAGAAAGAAGGAAAGGCACTTGGCCCAGCCCACTAGGAGCCCATGTCATTCACAGATAGGTTTTATGTCGATCGATCTCTTCCAATCCTCTGCTCCTGTCGTCCCGCAGCTGCCGCCGCCGCTTCTCTTCCGCCATTGCCGCACCTATTTCGACGCCCCTCCTCCAAATGCTCCTCTTCCAGCGCCGCTCCTCCAAATGCTCCTCTTCCGGTGCCGTTTTTTGGTTCCCCCTACCGTTTTTCCACTCTGCTGTCTCTCTACTCTGCCTTGGCCAGTAAGGTGACAAGGACGCCCAGAAAAAATTTGCGCCCTGACGCTGGCGACGCCTTAAAAACATAGTACACGAGTGCCCTCCTCATTTCCTCTGCACAGAAGCCCACCAGACGAACCACGTTGATGTGGTGGATCCTACCTATGGTGGAGACCTTACTGATAAACCCCATTGCAGTTGGAACTGCCAAGCATCTTGATGGCAACATGGACATCGCCAGGGTGTCGCACACCCTTGTACACAGAGCCGTATCTGTTAGTTTTGACCTTGTTCAACTATTATGGGCCTATATTTCCTAGGCCCATGTTTTGCTATGATCGGAAAGCAAAACCCTAAGCCCATACATGGGCTCGGCCCCACGGCTCCAGCGCTCATATAAGGGGGGGGGGGGGGGGTCACGCCCCCCAAGGTTGCCCTACGTAACCTAGCCGCCGCCACCACCGATCGCTAAGGAGCTGGTAGCCCTGGAAGCACGAGCTCCACGCCCTGTTGTTGGGCAATCCCGCTACCGGCCTGAGGGGAATAGCTTGAGAACGCTCAAGGAGAAGCTGCACTACATCCCTGAACGCCATCAAGCTCTCGCCATCATGGATGCCACCTCTGCTGGTAATCATCTAACCGAACCCTAATTCCGCATTAGATTAGTTTACTAGATGTGATCTGTTATCTAGACTAGATGATCCTGTTTTAGCCCTAAGCATTGTTTGATCTAAGATTCATTAGTACTAACAATTGGTATCAGTTAGCCTAATCTAGTCGATTAGATCCTCTAGTGTTTAAGTCAGTGGTTCGGTTCCTGTGCTAGATCTATTCATGTTTTAGTCAGTTAAGTTTCTAATTGTCGTGATCTAGCCCTAGACAGAGGTGATTAAGGTTAGATTAGTCATGTTTATGTGATGTTTATGCTCTGTTTAGTCCCTGCGCACTCAGTTTTAATTCATGATTAAGTTTTGGTTAGATTAATGTTTGCGCAGTAAGTAATTAGGCATGTTTTAGTTTAATTAATCTCAGTTTTACTCAAGTTTTAATTAGTACAGTAAGCAATTAGATTAATTTAGTTCATGTTTTAGTTGCACGCAGTTAGGGTTTCCTAAGTTTTTCAATTTATTCATGCCATGTCGCAAATTGATGAGAAATTAAGCATCTGGGCTCTAGGGTTTGCACTCACACACTAACCCTAACCCTAACCCTAAGTTAACCCTAACCCTAAGCTAAGATCAAGAGGACTCACCTCTCGGAGGCCGCCGTTCCGCGCCGTGCACTCAGATCCTGCACATGCGCACGGCGGCGCACTCCTCTCCTCGGTCGCCAACGAGGTCCCCACGGCCCGGCCGTGCGCGCACACCTCGCCGGCGTAAGGACCGACCCGCGCGGCATCAGCCTCGCCGCGCGGGAACCCCGCACGCGCTCGGTGTCTCGCCGTCGTCGTCGTTGCCGGGCCGCCGCCGAGTCATCGTCGTTGCCTCATCCGCACGACGGGCTCGCCATAGGGCACCATGGTAGAGGTGCTCGACGGGACCGCGCGCGATTTCTCTCACGCGCACTCCGGTGAGCATCTCCCATGGCGCCGCGGTGGCTGGCCGGCATCGTCGTCGCGCTCCGGCGTCGCCGCACTCGGCGCCGGCTGCGGGGGAGGAGAGTGAGCGAGAGAGTGAGAGAAAGTGAGGACGCGGCACTAGGGCTTCGGCCGGACTTTTATTCTGAGCTCCGTGAACCCTAGCCGTCCGATCGTTCCCCTCTCGATCCAACGGCGCCGCGCGTCGTGATTAGTGGGCTGGGCCAAATGCGCTCCGCGCGCTCCGCGCGCGCGCGCCGGGCCGCTTCGGCGGCCTGCTCGGAGGTTTCGGGCCTCCAGCCCGACGGCCTGCACTGGCCCGCTCCGCCTCGCGTTTCCACGCGGGCTGCGCCAAAGTTCGCGCTGGGCCGCACGCGCACGATTTTCAGTCTGGGCCGCGAATTTGAAATTGCGGCCTGCGCGCGCGTTTTAATGTTTTATTCTTTTCTTTTAAGTTTTAAGCTTCCTATTTAAGTAATTTAGCTGTAAATTAATGTTTTAAGATAAGTTTTCAGTAAGTTAATTTTATATGTTGGTGTTTTATGTTAATTTAAGTTTAAATCCACCAATATACTTTGAGATGCCTCTATTTAAATGGATCCACTGTGAAATTTATTTAGAGTAAACTTGTGATTATTTCTGACCACCGTTGATTGATCATGAGTATTTTAAGTTAAATTTCGTTTGTTTTCCCATCGGTGATGCAAATTGAAATTTATTTGTGTGATTTTAATCAGACCACCGTAGGTTTATTATCATGCATTTAATTTTGCATTTCATTGTATATCTTTACTAAGCTAAGTTTTCTCTTATTTTCAGTGACGAACGTCAATGCTGCTGCCTCCGTCCTTAGCAACATCGAGAACCTCAACGGGGCAAACTTTCCAGACTGGAAGAGCAAGGTCACGACATGCTTGGCATGGAATGATCTGGATATGGCTCTAAGGGAGGAGAAGCCCGCTGCTCCTCAGGCTGGACAAGCTGCTACGCCTGCTTTTGAGAAATGGGAGAAGTCCAACCGTATGGCTCTCATGGTCATGACTGGCACCATCAGCCCTGGCATCAAGGGTGCACTCCCCACTAAGAATTCAGAGGGACATGACTACACTGCCAAGGAGTTTCTCGATAAGGTTGAGGAAAATTTTAAGAGCTCCTCTAAGACTTATGCTAGCACTCTCATCATGAAGCTAGTCACCTCTCAGTACACTGGCACGTCTGGCATAAGGGAGCACATCTTGAGTATGTGTGACATGGCTCACAGGCTTAAGGAGATGAAGATGGAGATCTCTGACGGTTTCCTTGTTCATTTCATCATGACATCCTTGCCATCTACCTTCAACGCCTTCAAGATCAACTACAACACCAACAAGTCCGTCTGGACCATCAGTGAATTAATCAGCTATTGTGTTGAAGAAGAAGAGCGTATTAAGACTGAGAAGATGAAGGATGTTGTGAACATGGTTGGCAACCTTAACCTCAACTCCACTCCCAAGAACCAGCATGAGGCTAGCAGCAGCAAGCAAGGCCAGAAGGGGGGAGCAAAGCATAAGAACAAAAGCAACAAGAACTTTGCTCCTAAGAACAACAACACCAAGTTCAAGAACCACTCTAAGGGTGGTAAGATGTTGTTCTCCTTCTGTGAATCCCCTAAGCACCTTCAGAAAGCCTGTTCAGGCTTTAAGGAATGGTTGAAGCAACAAGGTAATTTTAAGTTTGATGTTGTTTCTTTCATTGATGAGTTATTCTTGGCAGACTTTTCCCCTAATACTTGGTGGATTGATTCAGATGCCACCGTGCACATTTCTAATTCATTACAGGTATTCCGTTCGATCCGAACTATAAGAAGGGGGGAGCGAAACCTAAGAGTGGCTAATGGGACGGCCGTTGAAGTTGAAGGCGTTGGAAGCTTCGACTTAGAGTTGCCAGGAGGCTTCCAACTTCATTTAGATGATGTCCTTTATGTTCCTAGTTTAAAGAGAAATTTAATTTCTGTATCAGCATTAGATGATTCGGGACTTGTGTGTGAGTTTGGCAACAAACAATGTGTGATTAAGTTTAATGAGATTAGTATCGGTCTTGCTAGTCGGCAAGGCATGCTTTATATGCTCTCTCTTAATGATTCCGTGATGAATGTTACTAATGGTTCACATAAGCGCAAACGTGATAATGAGACCTCTTCGCAATTGTGGCATTGTCGCCTTGGCCACATTTCGAGAGGGAGAATTGAGCGTCTCATTAAAGACGAAATAATAGAGAAATTAGACTTCTCCAATTTAGAGCAGTGTATCGACTGCATTAAGGGAAAATATGCTAAGACAATTAAGAAAGGAGCTACTAGGAGTACGGGCGTGTTAGAAATAATTCACACAGATATCTGTGGCCCTCTCTCGGTGACTTCGGTAGATGGCTATGATTCTTTTATCACCTTTACCGATGCTTATTCCCGCTATGGACATATCTACCCCATAAGAAAGCGTTCAGATGCGCTAGAAATATTTAAGATATATAGACAGAAAGTTGAGAAACAGCACAATACCTCCATTAAGATTGTGCGATCAGACAGGGGTGGAGAATACTACGGGAGACATGCTGAATACGGTCAAATTAAGGGACTGTTCGCTAAGTATTTAGAAGAAAATGGTATTAAGGCACAATACTCCATGCCTGGAGAACCACAACAAAATGGAGTGGCTGACGTAACCGCACATTAATGGACATGGTAAGGAGCATGCTCAGTCATTCTAGTTTACCTGTCGAGCTGTGGTTGGAAGCATTAAAGACAGCTGCTCATATACTTAATCGGGTTCCATCTAAGTCAGTTCCCAAGACACCTTTCGAGTTGTGGAATGGGAAGAAACCGTCACTTAATTATTTAAGAGTATGGGGCTGTCCCACTGAGGCTCTAAGACAGTGAGTTGTCACTTCATCGGATACACTGATAAGTCAAAGGGGTACCATTTCTACTGTCCTGGTCGATTCACTAAGTTTGTTGAAACCAGACAGGTCGTGTTTCTCGAAAACTCGGAAATTGGTAGTAATTTCCCGAAGAGGGATATAAGTATAGAAGAACTGCGGGTTAATCTTCCTGACACGGAGTACACAACACCTGCGTTTCAGTTCGTACCACCAGTCATTCCTCAGATAAGTAGCACAGTGGCACCCACTGTTACTCAGGCGCCAGTAGTTCAGGCGCAAGAAATGCCGGCGCCAGAAGTAGTGGTCCCAGCGCCAGACGTTGAGCACCAGGCGCCAGTAGCAGAGGTACAGGCACAAAAAGTGCCATTAGTAGAACCTCAACCGGTCCCTGAACCTGCCGTGATCGAACCATTAAGAAGATCTGTCAGGGAAAGGAGATCGGCTATTCCTGACATTTACGAGACATACTTAAGTGAGGATTTGTATGATGTCGGGAACATGAACGACCCTGCCAACTTTAAGGAGGCAATTCAGAGTGAGAATTCCGCTAAATGGATTGAAGCCATGGAAGAAGAGCTTAAGTCTATGAATTCTAATCAAGTATGGGACTTAGTAAAAATTTCTGATGGAGTCAAACCAGTGGGCTGTAAATGGGTCTACAAGACTAAACGTGACTCTAAAGGGAAAGTCGAAAGGTTCAAAGCAAGGCTCGTTGCTAAAGGGTTTACGCAGAAGGAGGGGATCGATTACGAGACATTCTCTCCTGTTTCTTCCAAAGACTCTCTTAGAATTATCATGGCAATTGTAACCCATTTTGATATGGAGCTACATCAGATGGATGTTAAGACTGCGTTCCTGAATGGAAATTTAGATGAGACAATTTATATGGTTCAGCCGGAAGGTTTTACCATTAAGGGTAAAGAGAATATGTGATGCAGATTAAGGAAATCCATTTATGGCCTTAAGCAGGCGGCCAGAATGTGGAACTTTAAGTTTGATGAAGTAATTAAGAGATTTAGATTTAAGAATAATGATGTGGATCCTTGTATCTATATCAAATCCAAGGGTGGAAAGTTAATGATCCTAGCGTTGTATGTTGATGACATACTGTTAGCCTGCAATGATAAGAATATGTTATATGAGACTAAGAACTTCTTGTCATCTCATTTTGACATGAAGGATCTAGGTGAAGCCTCGTATGTACTTGGCATTGAGATACACCGAGATAGAGTCAAATGAACACTAGGATTATCTCCGAAAGCATATATTGAGAAAATGCTTAAGAGTTATAAAATGGATAAGTGTAACACATCTCCTGTCCCATTTCAAAAGGGCGATAAGCTTCATAAAGGTCAGTGCCCTAAGAATGATTTAGAAAAGAAAAGAATGGAGAACGTTCCCTATGCATCAGCTGTTGGAAGCTTGATGTATGCGCAAGTCTGTACGCGTCTAGACTTGGCATTTGCAACCGGAGTTTTTGGTCGATATCAGTCTAACCCAGGATGAGCTCACTGGGTAGCTGTTAAGAAGGCATTAAGATATTGTCAAGGCACTAAGGATTACATGCTCACATACAAGAGGACAAACGACCTTCAGGTCGAATGTTACATGGATGCCGACTTCGCTGGTGATAAGGATGAATTGAAATCCACTTCTGGATATGTTTTTACGCTAGCGGGGGGAGCGATTTCATGGAGGAGTGTTAAGCAGTCAGTAACAGCTGCATCTACGATGCAAGCTGAATTCGTGTCATGTTACCATACCTCGGGACAGGCAATGTGGATTAAGAATTTTATTCCGGGATTAAAGATTGTTGATAGTATCTCGAGACCTATCACAATGTACTGCGACAATCAAGCTGCAGTTTTCTTTTGCGATAATGAAAAGATAAGTAGTGCTTCTAGGCACATCGACCTTAAGTATCTTATCGTGAAAGAAAGGAACCGGAACCGCATAATTAAGATTGAGCATATTGATACTGAGTTAAATATAGCGGATTCGCTTACCAAAGGTTTACCACCACACCTTTTTGAAAGACATGTCATTTATATGGGTCTGGTGGATAGCTTTGATAAGGTCCTGGTTTAAGGGCCGTTAATCTTTCCCAAATAAGAGTAAGAGTCCTGACAAAGTTTTCTAGTGGAGGCTATGGGTAATGTTGTCCCAGTGTGACGTGGTCCGCTGATGACACATTGGTCTGGTGCTCGCTGGTTTACTGAGGAGGGATTAAGTTTAAGTTAGAGTAATATAAGTTTAAGTTGTTGATCATTCGGTCGAGGGGGAGAATGTTAGTTTTGACCTCGTTCAACTATTATGGGTCTATATTTCCTAGGCCCATGTTTTGCTATGATCGGAAAGCAAAACCCTAAGCCCATACATGGGCTCGGCCCCACGGCTCCAGTGCTCATATAAGGGGGGGGGGGGGGGTTTACGCCCCCCAAGGTTGCCCTACGTAACCTAGCCGCCGCCACCACCGATCGCTAAGGCGCTGGTAGCCCTGGAATCACGAGCTCCACGCCCTGCTGTTGGGCAATCCCGCTACCGGCCTGAGGGGAATCGCTTGAGGACGCTCAAGGAGAAACTGCGCTACATCCCTGAACGCCGTCATGGACGCCACCTCTGCTGGTAATCATCTAACCGAACCCTAATTCCGCATTAGATTAGTTTACTAGATGTGATCTGTTATCTAGACTTAGATGATCCTATTTTAGCCCTAAGCATTGTTTGATCTAAGATTCATTAGTACTAACAGTATCCTCCCTGACCGAGCTTGTCTCTTAAATGGCTTGTGATTGCGATAATGTCTGTGTAGGCGTACCTTGTCGGACCAAGCATTTGTTGCATCCGGAGAAACTTCTCAACCGCATCGATTGATATCCTTGTCTTCCAGTACTTATGGGCTAGAAATGTGAATACTGCTAAAGGGAATAATACAAGCCTGCATAGTCCTTCCCAAAAAAAAATCAAATGACGTATATACAAGTTAGTACAAGATTGCAACCATGTTAATTAGAATTCAGAAGCAGGTAATTATTTTTTTCTGAAACAAAAGTCTGTAATATTCACATACCAACGTATAGCTTAGTGACACCAATAGCATATAATATAACTTCAACTACCCAATATAACTTGCCATTTCCTCCCACATAGGAGTTTGTACCATGCATGCATTGTGCGAAATATATCTCACTCCCAAAGAAAGCAATAGTCCAATTCAGGGGGCGTGCGCCAGATATGTGCTTGTGGAAGAAACTGTAAATCATCGTTGCGCCGAAAGGGAATTAGAGAAAGAATGCACAAGGTTTTCTAGAAAATATATGAGAAATTAAATACCAACAGAAATAGAATCATAAGGTAGTAAAAGCAATTCTCGAGAGTCCAGAGCACAGCCTCACATTTCATTAGTTTCCTTCAGGCATGATCTGAGATTCGAAATCAGGCTTGGCCTTGACACATAATTATATGTAGGTAGATAACCATCATCAGGAGTGAAAGGGGTCTTGGCCTAGTAGTTAAGGCACCCGAGTAGTACCTTTGAGGTCCTGGGTTCGACTCCCGGTGAGAGCGAATTTTCTAGGATTTAACGGCATTTGTGCTTTCAGCGGTAGGCGACGTGGCCGTCGACAGTGAGGTGCCAGTGGTGACTCCGGGAATCTGGAGAATTTGCCGGCTCAGTCTTCGAAGATGCTCATAGGGGTGAGTATGCGTGCGTTGTGAGTGTCTGAGTTGTACTGTGTAATCTAAAAAAAAAAACCAATCATCAGGAAACCTAATGAACCCCTTCTTTACCAATTTTATCATATCAGCGTAACTTTTTTTTTAAAGGAGGTCACTTCATAACTTGCATTTTCTAGCTGTGGGTCCAAGGAATGGAAGCGGCCAAGGGGAATCGTGGCCAAGTATCCACAGTAAAGTTCAAGAGAATCAACTTGACAGTAACCATAACTCATCGAGACATAAACAAACGAACTGTTTGTACTGAGGCAAGTAACGGGCTTGTACCAGCTATTATTCGTTACAGCTTGTGAACAGTTAACGAAGCAAGCCCAAGAATCGGGAGCAGGGACCAATTCAGAATGGTACCGTAAACCAAGATTCCAGTCAGATCCATATGGAAGCTGATCCGAGCGAGGAAGAGGGCAGTGCATATCCAAATTGGCATCCACAACCCAGAAGGACTTATCGGTGTAGTTGATGCCGGTCACGAAGTATGTCCCTGTGCTGATGCGAATTGTAGCCTTGCTGCTGCTACAGAGAAGCTCGTATGCTTTCACATCACACCGCACTGAGGCGGGTCGCCTGGCCTACGGAAAGGTGAGGATATGTTGTGAAGGCCACCACAGGAGAAAGGAGGGCATCCATCTTGTCCTTCAGCGTTAGCTACATGAAATGCAGCTACAGAAATAAAGATACAAACTAAAGCTTGCAAGGTAGCTGAGCGATGAAATGCTAAGGAGTTCGCCATGAGAGACTTTCAGATGCAGGAAGCTAGCAAGGAATGGTGTCGATGGCCTAATTATGGAGAAGCCACAGGTTCATTTGGGGCTAGTTATGCATGACTGGGGCGCTGCTTGACTTGAACCAATTCTTTCCAAGTGAACCCACACCCCTGTCCACATAAGTGTTTCTTTTTTTCCACAGTACAATGATGAGACATGACTGGGTCAGCAGGAAATTTCAAACGTTGGAATTTTCCTCTTGTTGGGGACTACACCGAAGCCCCTCTGACCCACGCGAAGGTCAACAGCCACCAGCGAAGGAAGAATGAAAGAAGTGGACGGCACAGGAGTCTGAAGTTTACCAAGCTAAGAACCATGCTAAAGTAGCCAATGGCACACTTGTAAATATAATCATCTCACCCCCTATAAATATGGAGGGAGATGATCCTGTAATGACATCTAGTTTTCGGGCCACGAGCCAAAGGAGGAATCATTTGCACCGCACTCAGACCTCTCTAATCATTCAACCCCTTCGCCCAGCATCGCGGGTGAAGGAGAGCTTCGCGCAACAAACTGCAGGGAACCTGAGTAAGAACACCTTCGTCCGGCACCGCGGACCAGGAAGGAGGGCTTCGCTCCAACCAGAAGGCGGCGACGACGAACAAGGAGGGCTTCGCGAGGTGATCCGAATGCATCATCTACCTTCGAGGGCTTCGCCAGAACCAGGACGCTTCAATCAACCGTTGGAGGGTTTCAATACGTCACACGGAGACCTTCGATCCCCCAACATTTGACGCCGTCCCGCGGGGTGAACCCACGACCACGATCAACATGGCCCAAGCAAAGCCGAGAACAAACGTCAGCGACACACAACGCGCAAAAATCGAAGCCGAAAATGAAAGGCTAGCGAAGGAAGCAGAAGTCAGAACAGCAAGAGAACAAGAAGAGCGGGACAAAGCCGCACGAGCAGAAGAGATAGCAAGAGCCGAAGAGGTGGCAAGAAAAGAAGAAGCTTTAAGAGCTATGCAAGTAAACAACGCTGAAACATCTCAAGCAGGAAGCTTCCAGCAAGAGGACGACGAAACACGTAACATAACTGAAAGGCTTCGCATCATAGAGCAAGAGAGAATCGAAAGAGAGAAGAAGTTGTCCATCATCGAATAGACAGCGAAGCTGAAAAAAGACATGCTCAAAAAAATAGCGCAAGCCCAACAAGAGATCAACGTAATGGACAGCAAGTTAAACAAATACAATGAGGAAATGGAGAACCTGAGGAAGCAAGAACAAGACATGCACCACAAGACTCGCAAACAAACCGAGCACAAAATGGTGTACGAAGTAAGCAGCTCTGGCAAGGACAACCAGCCATGCATCATCTACAACGAGAACTCGCCTTTGAGCGAAGAGCTACAGAGTGAACCTTGGCCGGTCAATTTCAAAATGCCGAAGATAAAGGCATACCAAGGAAAAACATGTCCGAGAGAGTTCCTCATGTCTTTCGAAGCCGCAGTAGGATCGGGCGGAGGATCAAACTCAACATACGCGAAAGTTTTGGTGATGGCAATCGAAGGAGTAGCAAAGACATGGTTTTCCACTCTTGAACCAGGATCAATTAATTCTTGGTCCGAATTAAGAAGAGAGTTCATAAACAATTTCCAAGGCTTCCAAGCATCAGAAATTCATCAGGCAAGACTATTTTCTTGCAAGCAGAAACCAGACGAAGGCTTAAGGGAATACATGCAGAGATTCATAGAAATAAAGTCAAGAGCAAAGGACGTAGGAGCTTCGACAGTTATTGATGCACTAACGGAAGGCTTGAGGGCTGGCCCTTTCCATTCGGCACTAACAAGGAAAAGACCCAAAACTATCTTCGCACTATTGGACACCTTCGAGAAGTACGCGAGATCGGATGACGAGTTCCGAAGGAAAAAAGAAGACGAAAAGAAACAATCCCAGCTAATCAAAGATGAAAAGAAGTATAAAGAAGAAAAAGAAGCGAGTCGAAGCAGGAGGCACGACGATAACAGAGACAGTTCGAGAGATCATAACAGTCGAAGGGTACACAACCTCGAAAACAGAGAAGAAAGGGGTGATGAAAAGAGAACCAAAGACGACGAAAGAGGGAAAGAGCGAAGCAATCATGATAGAGATGGCGAAGACAAAAACAGAGAAAATAGTCAGAGAAGCAGTTCTCGCACTCCATACTGTGAGTTGCATGGCGAAGGAAAAGGCCATACAACAAAGCAGTGCCGAAATCTGCAACAATTCAAACAAGAATGGACTGCAGAAAGAGAGGCGAAGAAGGCCATCAGACACACAAGTAACTATCGTGAAAACTGGTCTCAAGGGAACCCAATGTCAATATACCCTTCGCACTCTGTCAATCATGTTGTCAACTACCCAAAAGAAGCTTCGCATCAGGCACAGCAGTATGCCTACTCCCAACCTCAAAGCCTGGCAGCGCTGCCACCGCCTTCAGAAATGAATCAGCAAAACAATGGAAGAAACACAGAAACAAGCTACACGTCTCAAAGACAAACTATTAACGCTATCTCCGGAGGATCGACCCAGCAACTGGACTCAAGAAGGGCAAGAAAAGAATACATACGAAGGGTACATAACGTGACGTCAAGGGATCCGTTTGTGAAAACCAAGTGGTCCCACGTCCACAAAACCTTCGGAAAAGAAGACGCAAGGGACCTTGACCAACCTCACTCAGACCCAGTGGTCATCAAGACAAATATAAAAGGGTTCGATGTACTCAGAATACTTGTCGATGGAGGAAGTTCAGCTGACATCCTCTTCGCCTCTACATATAGAAAGATGAGGCTGGAAAACGAAACACTGCAACCTGCAGGAATACCATTAATCGGCTTCACTGGAAAAGTTATCCAAGCATTGGAAAAGTTAACCTACCAGTAACCTTCGGCGAAGGAGACAACGTAAGAACTGAAGATGTGACATTCGATGTGGTTGACATTGTTTATCCTTACAATGCAATCTTCGGAAGGGGGTCCATTAACAAGTTCGAAGCAGCCATACATCAGGGCTATCTATGCATGAAGATTCCTGGTCCCATCTCTGTGATCAGCGTCCTCGGAGACTAACTACAAGCAAGAAGTATTAAAGATGGCGAAACCCCTGGAAGAAAGAATGTCCACTTAATCCGAAGAAAGCAAAAGGCCCCATTGCCCAAGACCTTCGGACTAAAAAACTTGGCCATGATATATCAGAGATACATGAGCCGTGTCTACCAAGAACATTTCTTCGGTAGCGCGCGCGATGGCCATATGTAAAAGCATAAAACTCGCGGGGGGTGCACTCTTTTTCCTCACGAGGGTAGCCCTGCGAAGGGTGTGAGGTTTTTTAACGAGGCACCCTCCAAGACTGTAACACAGTTTTATAATTGCATTTTTACCCTCAAAAAATTCCAGAGCAATTTCCTGGGGGGCGCAGAAGAGCCAAGGCTCAAGAAACGAAGCTTCGAGCTCAAAAAACGATATCAGGCAAAATCCTAGAGAATCCGAAGGTTACACCAATTAAGTATTTGGTGTAATCTTAGTTTGGATCGATGTATCACGAGGGATGACACAAAGACTCCAAACAAGAGCCGAAGGGAAAGATAAGCAAAGAAAGCCTAATCTACCCAAGTATCGGCAAACAGAAACCTTCGCAAAAGGAAAAAAACACGATCCTTCGCATGAAAATGTTCAAATATCAAAGAACGAAAACACGAAAACTTACGTTCCTTAAAGGAAACACAAGGTCATCGTGCAAAAAGCATTAAAAGCTTCGAATGATATTGAAGAAATCTTCTCTCTGGCAAAGACCTTCGAAAGATTGCTCCAAAAGAAAAGCTTTATTAAGCAAAATCATTGTTTAAGGGGAACCATCGTCAGGTTCCTGCTTTACAATAAGCCCTAGTTCTAACAGCATCTCATAAATAATGCTATACTCATCAAAATCAAACCCACTCGAAGGCGAGTAAGGCCTCTGAAAAATAGGGTCGACCACTCCAGACGAAGACATCCGCGCAACATGCGAAGCTGCATCGAATCCATAAGATGAACTCTCGCGGCCAGCCGAGTGACCTCGACGACCGCGGCCTCTGCCCCTTTTCCTAGAAATCCCTCCGCTAGGAGAAGAAGCATTACGAGACGCACGACCCCCAGAAACCTCAGAAACAGGAAGACCAAGTCTGATGACACCAACAAGACTACCAGGAGGGAAAACATAACCTTCGACCCCTTCGACAGGGGATAGAGGATCGAAGTCAGTAGACAAAACAAATTCCGAAGAAGACGAGCTCAAAATCTCGATAGCATCTTCAACACGAGCCTTCCGAGGAGAAGAAGGCCCAGCAGAAGCAAATTCGCTCAACGCAACCTTCGACGAAGGCTCCGGAGTAGCAAACTCGCTCAAAGAAATATCAGACGAAGCCTAAAGTCCAAAAGTCAAGCAAAAATTAATCAAAACAACATAAAGTTTACAACGATTACAACAAATCTCAACAAGATACAAGTTCGAAGGAATGATGTAACCCCTCTCTCGAAGCAAAAATAAATTGTTTATACCTCACTCTGAGGTAGACGACCGACAGACTGCACCCGGTTCCAGAAGGATTCATCAAAATGGCTGGCGACCTTCAGGAGAGCTTCAACCACAGGACGGGGAGTAGAATCAACGGCAGAAAATTTGAAGTCGTCAGAAGCAACCTTCGCCAAAGCATTACTCCCTTCGACATCAAGAGAATGGAGGAGATCCCGAACTGCCAGATGAACGGCATTGGTGCAAAAGGCCTTACAAGCTTTCACCACGTAAGGAATATTGACAGAAAGCCAAGACTGACGCTGCTCAATCGAAGCGTTCTCAGGGATCTGATCAGGAGTCGTTCCAACTGAGATAAGAGCATCCTGAATGTGGCTGCAAAGAGAAGACAGGCGAAGCTCTTCAGCCTCAGCAAAAGAAGCCGCCTCCTGATCCGCGGTTTCAACTTTTCCGCGAAGGACCCTGTTGGCCTCCAAAACCTCCGCAAGGGACGAATCAAGATCCTCCAGCTGTTTCTCTAGAGAAGCCACCTTCGCCTTAAAATCTTCAGTGGACTTGACGAGGGTCTCCTTCTCAACAGAGAGATCAACCACACGTTTTTCATTAAGAGCAAGTGCATCTTCTTTCTCCTTGATCTTAGCTTCAAGAGTTGAAAGATCCTTGCGAAGCCGGTCTCGATCAGCCCTCACCAGAGTCAGCTCAATAAACTGGCGAAGGGAGGCTTGGATAATAGCAAGCGACTGACGAAAACGAGAGCGAAGTTAGAAAGACAAGCAACTGAGAAAAAACAAAAATAATAAACCACTTACCTTCATTTGCGAAGATAGTAAAGACTTGTACAGAGTATCACCACCCTGAAGTACGAGTTCATTCTCCACTTGGGGAAAACGAACCCTCTCTGCAGCAGCAACAAAAGGCGCAGCGGCCCTAGCACTCATAAGGAAGGTGTTCGAAGGCACCTCGTCACAAAGAGCTAAAGAACCCCAGTAGCTTCGACTGAATCAAAAGTCATGTCAAAAGGGAGAAACTCTCCAAGCATTGCTTCAACGACTGAGTGTAGGAAAAGATCACCACCTGCTGAGGGGCTAAGGGGCTCACGAAGCCCAACACCCGGTTCCGAAGGAAGTTGAACCTGGAAGCGATCTGTAAGAGGTCTCAAGTTATCAGCAATTTGACGAAGCTCAGCCATACTAAGAGATGAGAGACATCCTTGAGCAGAGGCTTCGGCTACTCCATTATCATGAACAGGGGCAACAGGAGGAATATCAGGACCCTCAACACAGATCTTGTCCTGGATCTTAGCCTTCGATCCGGACTTAGCAAGAACAGAATCAGCACCCTTTGAAGCCTTGTCCTGAATCTTGGCCTTCTCAGCGGCACTGGCATCATGAACATCAACTGTAGAAGCAGAAATATCCTTTGCAACAAAAGAAGAGCCCTTCGAAATGACTTTCTTAGGGACAGACTGAGCTTTAGACCCAGAAGAATTACTACCCCCATCCTCCGGAATGGAGAACAAATCCAATGCAGAGCGAATCACCGGAGGCTTGAAAGCAAAAGATGATTTCGCTGAATGTGAAGTCTTCGGCTGATTCGCCGAAGGAACAGCAGCACCCAAAGCCGTCACATTAGCTTCGCTGACAGCCTTATCGGAGCTGTCCTTCGACGAGATCTTGTGAGTTTTCAGCTTCTTCTTGGCTTGCTCTTCGCTAGAACTTCGGCTACCAGACATCTTGAAAAAGAACGAAGGAAAAGGATCTCCTACTGCGAAAGGGATTGGAATAACCAAAGGGAAGAAGACGCGCAAAACATGCGATTGAAGGAACAGCGCGCCCACGATGAAGATATATAGAAGGGAAGCGACTATCGGGAACGGAAAAGAAGTACGGAATGAAAACGACAAGACACGTGTATGGGTCAGAAAGGCGCACGGTGCAATCATAAATTGATAAATAAAATTGCTTCTGGTTTTAGTTACACTAATAACACATCACCAATTGATGGCTAATGTTGGGGACTACACCGAACCCCCTCTGACCCACGCGAAGGTCAACAGCCATCAGCGAAGGAAGAATGAAAGAAGTGGACGGCACAGGAGTCTGAAGTTTACCAAGCTAAGAACCATGCTAAAGTAGCCAATGGCACACTTGTAAATATAATCATCTCACCCCCAATAAATATGGAGGGAGATGATCCTGTAATGACATCTGGTTTTCGGGCCACGAGCCAAAGGAGGAATCATTTGCACCGCACTCAGACCTCTCTAATCATTCAACCCCTTCGCCCAGCATCGCGGGTGAAGGAGAGCTTCGCGCAACAAACTGCAGGGAACCTGAGTAAGAACACCTTCGTCCGGCACCGCGGACCAGGAAGGAGGGCTTCGCTCCAACCAGAAGGCGGCGACGACGAATAAGGAGGGCTTCGCGAGGTGATCCGAAGACATCATCTATCTTCGAGGGCTTCGCCAGAACCAGGACGCTTCAATCAACCGTTGGAAGGCTTCGATACGTCACACGGAGACCTTCGATCCCCCAACACCTCGTTGGAAATTTCAAAGGTTGGAACAGTGCAACGACCTTAGAAGGTCGTCCATATGTGCTGGTTGGAGTTTTCAAAGTTCCTACTCGTTTCCACCAGCCCTTTCTTAGCATAGCCCTGGTGCTCTGTGACTGTGTTCTCAATTATAGAGCGCACACGGCCATGGCATGGGAAGATGAAGACTTCTTCAGCAACTGTCCGCCATCTCGTTGCAGCAAATATGGGCCAGAGATCAGGTTCCCTTTCCAGCTTGAATCCAGTAGTAAGGGGGTGTTTGGCATGGCTCCAGCTCCAGAAAAGTTCGTGAAGTTCTTGGAGCTGCTCATAGCTAGCTCCCGAAATTCTTGGAGTTGGGGCTGTAAATAAATTAAGGATCTTTTGTTGAGTTATTTTCTTTTTGTTTGAAATTAAAACTAATAAAGTAAAATATTTTAATCTATTTTACAAACTCCAGCTCCTGTATAGATCTCAGAGCTGGAGCCATGCCAAACACGCGCTAAGTCATCTGGTGAGGACACCATTCTGGTCCACTCAGTTCTTGCCCCATTCAAACTGACCGCGATAGATTACAGGCGTGGAACTCTGACGGCCACTCGAGTGAACTCAGCGTGTGTACCATATGGTTTCAAGTACCGCAGATCAAGCCACCGTTGCTATCCATACTTTTATAATGAAGAAGCTGCCATAGTAAGCTGTTCAAGGAAGTTCAAACCAAGTAGCTTTGCCGATGTTCTCGATAATATGTTTGGTCCAGTCCCTTGTATTAGTAACGCAACACAATTCTCGTATTTGGTTCGTGCTAATGCACATGTCTGTTCTTCCGTTGGACTGTAAGCTCGCCTCGGATGGCATGATTCCAATTCCGTTGGACCCTAGAACAACAGATTTCATAGAAGAATTCAAGGAAGTAGTAGATAGAATCATCGACGCTACTGACATGACTGTCTATTTACTGGATCGTCAAAACTGTACACAGTGTGAAAGTCAGGGGAGACGCTGTGCATTCAGCTCGAAGATGAACCAGACATTCTGCATGCATCATGGTATGAAGTCGCACCATCCTATCTTTTCTTACATGGGTCCATGCACTCAAGGTTCCTACAGTTTCATCTAGTATTCTACTAAGAAAACTCCATCTAATTCTTGAAACTTTCATGGAAGCTGTCACATTATCTAGGAAACCAGTACTGAAGATCAATTCGGTACAACCCGAACTTAGGCTAGCCTATTCTGATTGGAAAAACACAAAAAGAAAAGGTACATAAAAAGGTTGCATGTTACTAGATCCAGCAATAGTCAGCCACCATTAATACAAAGTTTACAGCCTAACACTTAACCCGTATTAAAAGGTTCCACATTACTACAAAACAAAACATGCCCAATATTTGACACAAGATTATAGCACTAGTCATAACTCAGACCATCGTAACTCGGATCAGAATATATGTTATAATTTAAATACTTACGTTCATTTGTGTCTATCCACATTGCATTCTCTTCTGGGCTTGTCGAATATTCAGACTGATTGGGGCATCCTGGCTTATGCTTGAGCTGCAGTAACGAAGCCCGCTAGCTAAGAAGAATGACATCAGTATGGCAATGATAAATGCTCCTAAAAGGGGAAATCTGAATGATTCATAAGATAAATAGAGTATCACTTCAGAAGTGTGCTGCATGATTAGGACCACCTTAAGAGGAACTATATGATTGACATCGGCTGACTAATACGAAAGGAACAACTCTCCAATTATCCTTCGCTTTTATATATATATTCAAACAACCTCAGTGTAGCCAAACAACCTCAGTGTAGCCACACCTCAGAAAAAAAAACTGTTATTACAGTGTTGGATCTTACATTTTCTTTCTCAAAAGATTGATTCTCTTCCAATCTTAAACCACCATTAGAGTCTTATTATTTTGTTTGGTACTGGCAGGTCGACATGTTGAAGTCATTGCAGGTACTGCTACTAAACAAATGTTCCTTGTATTAAAAATAATAATGAATTCACATGTATGCAAAATTTCTTATTTTGCGTTACTATGACTAAAGTTCTTTCCTTTACAATCACTAAGCGGTGGCTCAACCAGATAAAATTTGCTGATTCCCTATTCTCTGCTTGTCAGGGACATCAGCAGCAGCCGCGTTAGTTGTGATTTTGCTGATGGTGACCATTGCACTCTATTTTTCACTTAATACAAAATATAATGAAGAGATACACTTGAAATTCGAAATATTTCTCAAGGCATATGGCATGTCAAAACCCACAAGGTATACTTTCTCCGAAGTAAAGAAAATAGCAAAGCGATTTAAGGAAAAAGTGGGCAAGGGTGGATTTGGAAGTGTATACAAAGGTGAGCTGCCAAATGGAGTGCCTGTGGCAGTCAAAATGCTACAGAACTCGACAGGAGAAGGAGAATACTTCATCAATGAAGTTGCACAAAGGACAGATCCACCATGCAAATATTGTGCGCCTCCAGGATTTTGCTCCGAAGGAACAAGACGTGCTCTGATTTATGAATTCATGCCCAATGAGTCATTGGAGAAATATATATTCCTGACAGATTCTAATACTAATCAAGAATTCCTATTACCACAGAAAACGGTGGACGTCGCTTTGGGTATTGCCCGAGGAATGGAATATCTACATCAAGGATGCAATAAGCGCATCCTCCACTTTGACATCAAGCCTCCCAACATCCTGCTAGACTATAACTTCAATCCGAAGATCTCAGACTTTGGCCTTGCCAAACTGTGTGCGAGGGACCAAAGCATTGTTACCTTGACTGCAGCAAGAGGTACAATGGGTTATATTGCACCGGAGCTGTATTCTCGAAACTTTGGCGGGGTATCCTACAAGTCAGATGTTTTTAGCTTTGGCATGCTAGTGCTAGAAATGGTGAGTGGAAGGAGGATCTCAGACCCAAATATTGAGAGCCAAAATGAGGTTTACCTTCCTGAGTGGATCTTTGAGAGACTAATCAGGGGGCATGCTGTGGTGCCAGATAGGGAAATGACTGGAGAAGAGAAAGAAAAAATGAGACAACGGACCATTGTTGCATTATGGTGCATTCAATGGAACCCAAAGAACCGACCCTCAATGAGAAAGGTGGTAAACATGTTAACAGGGGAGCAGTTTTACAGTCCAAAATAATGGCTATTAGTTTTCCAAAACTAATGACCATTAGTTTGAGGGCAGATTAGTAATTTACTATTAATTTCTTGATTTATTTATTGTTTTATAACCATGAACTAAATAATTCAACCCTAACTGGTTAACCATAGGAACTATAATAATGAACTAGATTGATGGATAACACGAATTGATCAAATTACAAATTTGATTTTCTTTATAAAAATAAAATTACTATTACAAGGCCATCATATTTTATATTTTCTGATATTACCCTTACTAATGGCCATTAGTAGTGGATTTTTGAAATTAAATCTAGACCGTTGAATCAAACTAATAGTTATTAGTTTTGAAAAACTAATAGCTATTATTTTGAATAGTAAAACTGCTCTAACAGGGCGGTTGGAGGGTCTACAGATGCCCCCAAAGCCTTTTGTGTCGTCTGAAAGTCGTCCTATGCCGTGAAACATGGAGAACATGCTATCATGATTTATATAGTACGAGACTTAATTCGTCTTGTGTGGCCCCATAATGCATAGCACTAACATGTGATGTATTTGCACCAGATATAATGAACAGTTGGTGGCCAAATGTAATACTAGTTATTAGCATTATAGCTGATTCACATTGGACTTGAAATTCGTCTGACTTCTGTTCTGTCCTCTGTGCCATTCCACGGGAAAATGATCCAGCCCACTAAATGAAACGAAAAAGGTTCGGTCCATATGAAACCTGCAAAAGCCCACAAGTAGGCCCAGGTGTTTGCTGCTGGGGCAATCCAACGGGTCATGAGAGCTACCCAGTAGGACTTACGAAGATTTTCTTGAAACAAGTCTTGGCTTCGCGCCATCCAGAATTTGACAAGCATTATTAGATGGAAGAGAGGTGTTGCAACGGGGTTAAATCTGGAGAATTGGCACAGGCGAGTCGATAGATATATGGACGATGAATATGGTACAGAGAGATGGCATTCTCAAACCGGTTGTTGTGAAGATATCCCGTGGTCCCTAGCTAACTCACAGAGAGAGTGTTGGGGATCCAGCAACAAGTACTCGACAAGCGAAGGGACAATAACAACAGGCGAAGATTCCCTGAATCAAGCGAAGGGCAAACACTACCGGGCAAAGGGACCACAAGATGAAGCGAAGGCTACTGAATAAGAGCGAGCCTGAAGCCTAACACTTGAGAGACGTAACCGAGTCGTCTAATGGCACAACTGTAATAACGATCTTTCCTCCTCCTATAAATATGGAAGGAGGGGTCCTGTAATGACATCTGTTTTTTGGACCGCGAGCCAAAGACACTTCATTTACTCCGTCCACACCCTTCTGTCATCTCTAACCCCTTCGCCCAGCATCGCGAGCGATTGAGGGCTTCGGAGTTACATATACGAAAGACCCTAAGGACAAACTTGAGCAGGAGAACTACATCTCGATGACTCTCACGCCTTAGGAGGGCTTCGCCAGAGAACCTGAAAGGCGACGAGGCGTCAAGAGGGCTTCGCGAGGAGACCTTCAGACCCCAAGACGCCGGAAGGCCTTCGCTAAGACTGAACAACTTGACACAATCCGTTGGAGGGCTTCGCTGAGTCCCACCAGGACCTTCGATCGCCCAACATTTGGCGCCGTCCATGGGTCGAACCCATGACAAAAAGAACACAAGACTTCAACCACGATGCAAAGAGAAGCCTTCTCCAAGTGATGAGAAGCCTTCTCTACAATGACAAAACTATGTCGATGAAGCCTTCTTTATCAGAGAGAAGGACCTTCTCTAAAATGACGAATCCTTCTCTACATATGCTATATCTTATTTGATATATTTTATTTTTTGCATAAGTTGCATATTAATCTTCGTTCCTTTTTTGGATTCTATCAGAGAAAAGTCTTCTCTATGTCGACGAAACCTTCTCCGCATAAGAGAAGGGTCTTCACTAAGATGTCGAAGCCTTCTCTATACGAAGAGAAGCCTTCTCTACAACAAATAAACCTTCTCTATCAAGAGAAGGGCCTTCTCTAAGATAGCGAAGCCTTCTCCATATAAAGCGAAGCCTTCTACAAGATGACGAAGCCTTCTCCATATGAAGCGAAGCCTTCTCTACAATAAATAAGCCTTCTCCATCAGGAAGAAGCCTTCTACAAGATGATGAAGCCTTCTCCATGTGAAGAGAAGCATGCTTTACAACAAATAAACCTTCTCTATCAAGAGAAGGGCCTTCTCTAAGATGGCGAAGCCTTCTCCATATGAAGCGAAGCCTTCTCTACAATAAATAAGTCTTCTCCATCAGGAAGAAGCCTTCTCTAAGATGGCGAAGCCTTCTCCATATGAAGCAAAGCCTTCTCTACAATAAATAAGCCTTCTCCACCAGGAAGAAGCCTTCTACAAGATGACGAAGCCTTCTCTATATGAACAGAAGTCTTCTCTACAACAAATAAGTCTTCTCCATCAGGAAGAAGCCTTCTCCAAGACAACGAAGCCTTCTCCATATGAAGCGAAGCCTTCTCTACAATAAATAAGTCTTCTTCATTAGGAAGAAGCCTTCTACAAGATGACGAAGCCTTCTCCATATGAAGAAAAGCCTTCTCTACAACAATTAAGTCTTCTCCATCAGGAAGAAGCCTTCTCCAAGACAACGAAACCTTCTCCATATGAAGCGAAGCCTTCTCTATAACAAATAAGCCTTCTCCATCAGGAAGAAGCCTTCTCCAAGACAACGAAGCCTTCTCCATATGAAGCGATGCCTTCTCTACAACAAATAAGCCTTCTCCATCAGGAAGAAGCCTTCTCCAAGACAACGAAACCTTCTCCATATGAAGCGAAGCCTTCTGTACAACAAATAAGCCTTCTCCATAAGGAAGAAGCCTTCTACAACATGACGAAACCTTCTTCACATGAAGAAAAGTCTTCTCTACAACAAATAAGTCTTCTCCATTAGGAAGAAGCCTTCTCCAAGATGACGAAGCCTTCTCCATGTAAAGAGAAGCCTCCTCAAGAACGAAGCCTTCTCCAAGTAATGACGAAGCCTTCTCTATTATAACGAAGCCTTCTCTATAACAACAAAGCATTCTCTATGATGATGAAGCCTTCTCCAAGTAATGACGAAGCCTTCTTTATGATAACGAAACTTTCGCTAAGTGATACGAAGCCTTCTTTACAATGATAAAGCCTTCTTTATAACAATGAAGCCTTCTCTACTAGATAAGAAGCCTTCTATACAATGACGAAGCCTTCTCTATGACGACGAAGCCTTCTTTATAATGAAGATGCCTTCTCCACGATGAGGAAGCCTTCTCTATGAAGACTAAGCCTTCTCTATGACTACTAAGCCTTCTCTATCTGAGAGAAGGGCCTTCTCTACAATGACTAAGCCTTCTCTACCTAAGAGATGGGCCTTCTACATGATGACGAAGCTTTCTCCATAACGATGAAACCTTCTCTATGATGAAGAAAAGGCCACGCCTTCTTCATACTAAGAGGATAAAAAAGGACCTTCGCCTCGCCGAACCATGACTCATCAAATAAGAAAATACATGAGCTAAAAAGGGCTACTCACCTCAAGAGAAGGTGATGCACCTTGAAGTGAAGTAAGGCCACTCAAGGCTTCGAAGAACCATGATTATCGAACTCAAAGTTCATGAACGAAGGCTCCCACACTTAAGTCAAAGGAGTTATCCTTCAAAAAGATTGTCGAACTAAAAGTTCATGAACGAAGGCTCTTACACCTAAGTCAAAGTGGTCATCCTTCAAATGACTAGCGAACTAAAAGTTCATGAACGAAGGTTCTCACACCTAAGTCAAAGGTGTCATCCTTCAAGCGATTATCGAACAAGAAGTTCATGAACGAAGGTTCTCACACCTAAGTCAAAGATATCATCCTTCAAACGATTATCGAACAAGAAGTTCAGGATCGAAGGTTCTCACACCTAAGTCAAATGTGTCATCCTTCAAACAATTATCGAACAAAAAGTTCATGAACGAAGGCTCTCACACCTAATTCAAAAGGTGTCATCTTCCACAAGTTTCGAACTCAAAGTTCAAGAAAAAAGTCTAACACATTTAAATCGAAGGTGTCATCCTTCAAACGATTATTATCAAACAAAGAGTTCAATATGACTCATCTGTATCGAAGCATAATATTATTTGCCGAAGCGTCTACTCATATAGTGAAGAACTTAATTAAAGTACGATCATATGACAAAGCATTCCAAGTTGTATAGCTTTTTCATTCGACTATCGAAGTATCAAACCTATGGCAAATATTTATCCTCTAGACAAACATTTGTCAAGTGATAATATCCCTCGATTATATATCTTTAAAAGTGTTCTTACAGGAACAAAAAGTCAAAAAATCATCGACCTCAGAACAAGGCAGCTCATCTATTGACTCAGATCTAAGGGCTAAAACCTCTTATGGTACATTAAGCCTATCTTGCAGGAATCAAATCTCTCGATCGACTACATAACTCAAATGAGTTATCCTTCTCTACTTCACCCTTGGCATTCACAAATATACCTTCGGCCTTCCAAGATGCGAAGCATGTACACTTGACTTCGACAACTTTGACATGCGCCTGAGGGGCTCACGTTGTCTTCACCTTCGGCCTTCGAAGACGTGAAGCCAGTACACTCAACATCAACAACTTCGACGTGCGCTTGAGGGGCTCACATCGTTGACGCCTTCGGCCAACCAAGCCACGAAGCTCGTACACTCAACATCAACTACTTCGACGTACGCTTGAGGGGCTCATGTCGTCTACACATTCGGCCTTCCAAGACACGAAGCCCGTATACCCAACTCGACTACTTCAACGTATGCCTAAGGGGCTCATGTTGACTTCACCATTCGGCCTCCCAAGACACGAAAGTCTTCACCATCAAGCGCCTACAAATAGAGCTCAAATCATGCTCAAACTCGAACATTCAAGAATACAACACCAAAAAAGAAGACTAGGAGGAGGAGGAGGAGGAGGAGGAGGAGGAGGAGTTTGCTAGGGACCTACAAGAGTTTGCATCTGCTCCACCTAATGTTCCATAAGACGGTCACAGATGAGGGGCTAATGTTGGGAAGATATCCCATGGTCCCTAGCTAACTCATAGAGAGAGTGTTGGGGATCCAGCAACAAGTACTCGACAAGCGAAGGGGCAATAACAACGGGCGAAGGCTCCCTGAATCAAGCGAAGGGCAAACACTACCGGGCGAAGGGACCACAAGATGAAGCGAAGGCTACTGAACAAGAGCGAGCCTGAAGCCTAACACTTGAGAGACGTAACCGAGTCGTCCAATGGCACAACTGTAATAACGATCTTTCCTCTCCCTATAAATATGGAGGGAGGGGGTCCTGTAACCACATCTGTTTTTCGGGCCGCGAGCCAAAGACACTTCATTTACTCCGTCCACACCCTTCTGTCATCTCTAACCCCTTCGCCCAGCATCGCGAGCGATTGAGGGCTTCGGAGTTACATATACGAAAGACCCTAAGGAGAACTTGAGCAGGAGAACTACATCCCGATGACTCTCACGCCTTAGGAGGGCTTCGCCAGGGAACCTGAAGGCGACGAGGCGTCAAGAGGGCTTCGCGAGGAGACCTTCGGACCCCAAGGCGCCAGAAGGCCTTCGCTAAGACTGAACAACTTGACACAATCCGTTGGAGGGCTTCGCTGAGTCCCACCAGGACCTTCGATCCCCCAACACCGGTTACTTGCATTGGTGCTAATTATTGATTCGTCAATAGCATCCTGGGATGTGCAGAAATTGGAAGAGTTCTTTATTCCAATGTATAGAGAAGTGATTCACAACATAACTCCGTGCACGAGAAGACAGGAGAATTTCTGGGCATGGCACTATGAGAGCGGTTTTAACAATGGTGGAATTGGTTCGCGAAGAACGAGCAACAAATGGCGATGCACATCGGCTCCCCGAGGATCAGTTTATGAAGAAGTTGATAGACATATGTGGTTGATCTATCCGCCTGAGGGCGTTTGTAATTCCTATTCCCATACTGAGTAACTAATAAAGTTTTGTCTCTAAAAAAAAAAGTAGGACTTAGGAGCAATAGCAGAACTTGCATTTGAATTAAAATAAGTATAATCACCTCAACTGTTATTGCTTATACTAGAACAATCATGCACATATTCCAGCGAAACCATGAATGGGGAACGCACTGATCGCAACGAATTTTTCTCTTCCTTGCAATGTAGCAATAGTTGATCAACCATCACCGGTAGAACGAAAGCATCCAAAAGTCCTATGACTTGGCATGAGTTGATTTCATCGTGCTATCTTTGACTGCTCGCATCTAGACTCCAAAGTGGTCGATCATATTTAGGTACAAAGCATAATATGAAGCGTTCATGACGCAAGCTATAATTGATACTGTAACATCCTGCCAAGGGCTTAATAGGATTGATAGAATACTCATGTCAACAAGTTCCACTTTCTTTTCTGAAATCTCATCTCGAAAGAACTCTGAGGTTAAGCGTACTTGACCTGCAGCAATTTCTGGATGGGTGACCGACCGGGGCGTCGTTCCCGGGTGCGCATGAGTGAGGACAAAGTGCGCAGAAAAGACTTGTGTTGGTCTGTGAGGAAAAAAGTCTTGATTCCTAGAGAGCTATCAGATATGCGGGCCCGGCCTCGAGGAGGCAGGACGCTACAGTGGTATCAGAGCTGACTCTCGTGATTTCACGGGCGCGTGTGGGCGCAGTTGCGTAGGCATGATGTGCATGGCTGGTGTGGGCCCAGAGTGGTCACACAGGATGGCACATGCGTTGGCACTGGACGCACGGACGTGGCCAAGAGGGGGACATTCCTAGACTGGGGTTGACTGACGAGGACACCGGTCTTCTAAGGGAGTGAGTATGTAACATCCTGGCCCAGGGTTTAATAGGATTGATAGAATACTCATGTTAATAAGTTGCAACTTCTTTTCCGGAACCTCATCTCGAAAGAACTCCGATGTCGTACCCTATTTCTGGAGCACTAGTCCTTACCGTATCAGTCCCTGGATCAGTAGCTGATACGACACTTTCACAGAATGCTTCACAGCTGCATACTCTTTATTATAGTACCAAGTATCATACAATCCTTTATCTTCCATAAAGGTCTTACACAATGGCCAGAGGCCTGACTACAAGAACAGACAATACACTGACTAGCTGCTACAGCAACAGCTCTAGACTCTACTCCAGCGGAAGACGGAAGCGACACCACTCCAACAGGCAGACTTGCGTGCAGGCTGAACTCTTCATCTCCATCGGCTTGGAAATCAAACTCTGGCTCATCTTCTGAATGATTGAAGCAAGAGTGAGTACATAAGGTACTCAGCAAACCCTAACACGAGGGGTAAAATTATGCAAGGGATTTTTCAAGGATAGGCTGAGTTTTATCGACAAGGCGAGAAAGCCAAGTTTATGCACAGTTGTTTTGAAAACAAAGCTTTTCGCAATTCTAATCAAATATCTGTAGAGATTAGAGGGGTTGGGCGGCCCTGGGGGAGATGCATTCATCCCGCCAGTGCCTCAAGCTTCATCGCTGGCCGACAACCAGCACACGGCTCCAAACCGGTGTTTTCCAAAAACACGCCAAGGATTACTCACACAGGAAAGACTAATCATAGTGTGGCCAATGCTTTCACATTGTCCAATACCGTGGAACACGGCTATCCGGATAGATTCATAACCTCGGCCGAGGGTGCACAACTTTACCCACAAGGTGGTCCAGCCCGCTCTATCGTCATAGTTTGGACTGTCCCACTAAAGGTTCCGTACCTACTTGGTACCACCACGGCATCCCCCACGGGCATCACCAGGGGCTTCATAATTCAATAATATGGCCAGATTCACAAGTGCCGGATCTCGAACACCCACCAACGAACGAGTCTTCTCCTGGGATTCCGTTGCAATCTCCTGCCTCCGGGGGGTACCGGGTGAGTACTAGTAGGGTGTGGTTCCAATCCCATGCACATTCACGGCTTGTGGATGCGCGTAAGGTGCTAGGTAAAGGCGGCACAAGAACCAGTCCTTATACGATCGAACCAGGCATCTTCAATAGCCAATCCTCACAAGGAAAGGCGTCCCAGAGATAGCCTCCCCACTGAGGACTACCTCGCCTAGTCCCGTCAAAACATTCCCCCACTAGGGTTGCACTTTTCGTTAAACCACCCAATTTTCACATTTACACACACCACCAAGACACACGCATTTTACTCAAAAATTATGTGAGCAGTATTAATTAAACACATGGTGAAAGTCCTAAGCGGCAAAGCAATCTAACATATCATTGAGTAGTTTAATGATGTTGGTTCCTAGGGCTAACAAGGAATCAGGATATTCAAGATCAAGGTATGGCAATCAAATAATACTTAGGACATTCTAGCATTTAAATCACCTTTAAATAGCATGCATGTTTATTTAAAAACAAGCTCTAGATAGGATTATTTTGCAATCATGGAATCAACATGATCAAAGGGGGTTAGGACTTGCCTTCATCAAAATCTTCTTCTTCTATGTCCTCGTAATCCGGATCCTCGAGCTCTTCTTCGAAAGCTTGATTGTCTAACATTAAAAGAAAATAAAACTACCGCTTAACAAACAACTAAACAAGCAATAAATCAAATAAAATTCCAAATAAAACCAGAGGGGAGTTGATTTTGGTGTAACTGGGTAGAATAGGATTTTAGATGAATTTTGGCGTAAGATTCACCAAAATTGGAGTTAAAATGAGAAAGATATGAATTTTTGAAGTTTGAATGAATTGATTTAAAAGATTTTAGCTTGATTATTTTGTATGAGAGCAATTAATCAGTGGCTAACAAGGGTTGAAAATGATTAGAAAGGGATATAGGATTTTTGGGAATTTTTTTGGGATTTTTCTGATATTGGAAATGTGCTCGAAATAGGTTTCTGTGTACAAAACTGGGTGCACTTAGCAATTTCAGAGGCTGTGTTAGGCTGACATGTGGGCCACTGGGGCCGGGATGCTGTGCGGCACTGTTTTGTAGACTCGGTCCACGAGTGTGATGCACCGGGCGACCATGTGTCTGTGGTCCACCTTGCACCGAGCGCGTGGACCTGGTGCTGAATGTGCAGGGGCGACCGGGTCGTGTGGGGTCACGGCGCTGATGTGGCGCACCACATCGGACGGCGGCGCGGCTGGTCAACGCGGCTGAGGAAAGGCTGCGCGAGGTGGCGGCTCGCCGGGAAGCTCGTCGACGGCAGATACAGAGCGCGGAGCGCGACGAGGTGTTCACCTAGAGGTTCTACGCGGCGCGGCGAACCTAGTGGCGCTACATGTCGACGAGGGCAGAGGCTAGGTCGGCGGCGCAAGCTTGCCGGAGCTCAGCGGTGCGCCGGTGCGTGAGGGGAAGACGAGGTGCGCGCGCGCGAGTGCGTGTTTGAGCGAGGGCTGGTGTGCGAGCGTGTGAGGCGAGGCCGTGGGTGGCCTCGGCGTGACCGGGCTCGGCCGGGAGCGTGGCCGGCATCGGAGAAGACGGCGGCGGAGTGGCTGCGCGCGGTGCGCGAGGGCCTCAGGGGCGTGCGGAGGGAGACGAGGGGGTGTAGGAGAGGGAGAGGGGAGCGGAGGTGCTCACCGTGAGCTCAAACGGAGCGGGGATGGCCGGGAGCCCGACGCGGCGGCGAGATGGAGTCGCCGGAACCCTAGCTCAAAAGAGGGGAGAAGAGATTGGAACTCAGGAGGGTGAGAGGGAAGGAGGAGCTCGTGTGCGGCTTGGGAAGAAGGAGGGGGAGCTCGACTCCTTTTATAGCCCATCGATGGCGGTGGTCTCGCTGGAGTCTTGGCGGGCGCGCCAAGAAAGAGGAAGGCGGTCCGATCGACTTGACGGGGCGGGCAAGAAAAGAGAAGGCGGTGCGCTGCGCGTTCTTCACGTGGTTCTCCTGGAGCTCGGAAGCGATGTGACGGCGGAGAGGAGACCGGGAGGGATGGGCGCGGCCGGGAATTTCGCCGGTGGCGTCCGGAGGAGGACGACGACGGGGCAGGGCCCACTTGGCAGTGGCAGAGAGAGAAAGATGGGCCGGGGTGAGGGAGGTTGGGTCGTGATAGGCCGGGTGCGAGAGAAAAAGAAAAAGAAGAGGAAAAAGGGAGCTGCGCCGGCTGAGAATTTGGCCCGAAATGGTTTTGGAGCTGGAAAAGATTTCAAAATTTTCTAGAATTTGAATTTGAAGGCAATTCAAATTCGGACAAAAACAAAAAGCAAACAAACACTTAAAATAAAGCCAATAAAACCGAGAAACGCATATGATGAGTTTTGTGCATGTTTTCAAAATAAAAAATTTTAAAATTGAGGAGGTTTGGCTAACTTTAAACATACACTTTATTTTAATTTGTTTCAAATTCAAAAAATTTCAAAGTTTTAGTGAATTTCAAATGAGGGCAAAATTCGGGGTGTGACATCCGAGGGTTAAGCGTGCTTGGCCTGAAGCAATTTCTGGATGGGTGACTGATCGGGACGTCGTTCCCGGGTGCACATGAGTGAGGACAAAATGCACAAAACAGACTTGTGTTGGTGTATGAGGGAAGTCTTGATTCCTAGAGAGCTATCAGGTATGCAGGCCCGGCCTTGAGGAGGCGGGGCGTTACATATACACCCCTGAAGTTTACTCTTTCTGCACATCATTTCATATTTTTCTGACTTCATCCTGGCTCCACCTATTTTTTTTCTTTTCTTTTATTTTTGGGGGAGGGGAGGGGGGTTATTTCAGAGAGGGTCGACTTAGTTGGGAAGAAAAGGCAACATTATGCAGAAACCAAGTTCTCAGCCATGGTGTCCCTGGATTTTGCCCTTTCCGCTAGTGGGTAGATAAAGGGAAATATATGAAGAGACCTAAAATGCAGGCTGTTGAAAGAAAATGTGTTGATTTCAAGCATGTTTACTGCTTTTACCTATTCCATCTCAGCCTGATCTTGAGGAGAGCCTTCAGGGACAGTGGCGAGTCTAAGGGGTGGGCTGGGTGGGCCGCGGCCCACCCCCAGTTTCGGCCGCCCAGAGAGACTCCCGCCTTCGTTGACCCCGAAAAAAAATAGAAGCCTGCTGACGGCGTCGAACAGAGAGCAGCGGCGGCGAGCAGATCAGCAGAAGCTAGTGTTTCAAGCAGCAGCCGCGAGCGGAAGGCATGGGAGGACGGCGGTGACTCGTATTTCTTGCTCGGCTGCTGGCAAGGGCGGGCAAAGGCCCTTGGCCTTGAGCGCCAGGTGCCAGCGCAGCAGCCTTTTGCGACGATGAGGGCGCGACGAATTGGTCACGGCGGCCGCGCGCGACGAGTGCCCTGCTCCTGGTCTTGCTTGGCCTCCGCGGCCCCTGCTCGATCCTGCTTCTGCTCGGCCTAGAACGCTCGTGGTTCTCTTCTTCTCTCTCTCCCTCTCGAACAGCAAGCAAGCTTGCAAGCACCAGCCACCAGCGAGTGAGGCATTTGGTAAATTTCGTTGTACTGATTGCTCAATTGGTGTCCTAAAGTCCTAAAAACATCAAATTTATAATATTTCTCAATTGGATTGTTGTTCTGCAGATTAGTGATATATGAAGGTGATAGAGATATTGCATCCCTTTTTGGAAAATTGCAGCAAATAAAAGTAGTTCATCTTCGCAACGCAGCAGCTCATGGTTCAAGTGAAGAAAATGGGCCATCAATTTCCTTTACTATGCCTCAAGAATAAGTGAAGACATTGTGCCTTCGATCCACTTGACTAATGTCTTTTGAATTTTACTAGCCTTTTGATTTTATATTGTGATATGTCATGTTAAATTTGTCGTGCGGCGGGAATTTTTTTCCTGGCCCACCCTCAACTCCAACCCTAGACTCGCCACTGTTTAGGGAGGCTTACTATGTCTGAATGAAGATGGGGAGACCATTGTATATCTGCAGGAGAGGTGCAAATCAAATAGGTGGTGTCCAGGGCTATAGAAGACATGGACCTTGAAGGCTCAACAGAGACTATTTGCAGCAATGCCGCAACTATTTTAACGGAAACAAATGAGCACGGGAGAGACAACCGTTTGATTACTTTGAACAGTTTTTTATGCTAGCTGATAAATGCCATTATAGCAGGGTGAATAATGGGAATAGATACCATGCTATCTCAATAATCTGTTTCTTACGCACACAAATAAATGGACATTAAAATTTCACTTGGCTACCAATGGGAAAATGGATGGTACGAGTGTAATCAGACATGTGATCTGACGGACCAGATAATTGAGATGATGTGGCTCAATGTGGTTGCAGTTTTATAGCAATTAGTGATAGTTAGTGGGTTGCATTTATATATAAGATACTAGGTAATACCCCCGCGAGTTGCTGCGGAAAATTTAAAAGTTATTTTAGAGAGGAATTTGAAGGTACAACAACATGATTGTAAGACTTGGTCACATGAAGCAGAATTGCAGATATTCTCAAGAGTAAAGAGGGTCTAGAGAAAAAAAATACTTTCGAGGAGTGAATTGGGTAACTCTAGGGCATGTAACCTTTACATTCATAAGATAGGAAGCAACCAAGTAGCAAACGGGCCTAGGCATATAGGTGCAAGCTAGGGGGCATGTATAGTGACAAAAGAGCAATGAAAATTCATGGTCAAATAAAACATTGCGTATAAGAAATATTTTTTTTTCAAGCAATATAATGTGTGACAGAAAGATGGCTACCAAAAAATAATCATGGGAGATTGTCTCTAGAAAATAATCATGGAGCAACAACAAAAGTTTGATCTCTTCTGTACTTTCTCTTGCCGTCCTTTTTGGTGGCCTCAAAAGTGCCGCACTCTAATTTTCTATAGCTGATTGTGAGAACCTGATTGTCTAACAGTTGTGGCAAGCTTGATAATGTATTCACACTGAGAAATAGTCGTAGTCACACAAACTGCCAGTTTTGTAGCATCCTTCAGTTTTTTCAGCGCATAAGCTCTCGAAGCACCAATGAAGAATGGTGATCACACCCTTTGGAGAATTCATAGTCTGCATCCTGTAAATCAAGACCTGTATAAGACATAATATAATCAGAGGATCGGAAGCAAGAATGAGTACGATTGAGGACAACAGAGATTAGAAATAGGAGTACGCAACAATCTACTGCTTGCATGTAATTGGGCCAGGGGGCTGATTAGTAGAAAAATGAGGAGGTCACTATTTATAGAAATAGATTGCTGTGCGCCTGTGCTGAACCGAGAGGGAATGGCAAAGGTTGTTTTGATGAGCTATAATGCTGAATTGTATGGGGGAGGTTAAAACGGCACAGTAACAGTAGACTCAGACTTAATAGCAGTGCATGATATCATGGAGCACTTATAAGTAACCATTGTTAGAAAATAAACCATGCCGTGTTCGGCCATGGCGTGCGTAGGTGTTCCTGTGTGTAACGCGTGTGATGGCGTGCGTGTCTGTAATGTGTGCGTGCGCATGTTCTCGGTGGTGCGTGAGTACGTGCTCGCGTTGGCGTCCACCGTGCGGTCAAGTCAGGGTCAGGACTCCGGTGTGACCGCATTCCAGATTGTGTCAAGTCGGTTTGCAGTGGGCCTTCGATCGTGCGGCGATGGATCAAGCCTGGAGACCATCACAAATAACGAAATGCGGTTATGTATCTGAAGGGATACGGATAATCTGTTCGTCCTCCTGGTGAAGTCCTGACTCTTCAATTGTCAATTCACCTGCTCCAACAATAGAGATCGAGACAGCCCTTTCCTGAGAAGATCAGAAAACAAAAAACCGGATTGACAAACGCCATGGCCGCCGGTTTAATCTTCCGGCCCGTACTCAGATTGCTCTAACAACGGGGAACGGTGCAGTCACGCGAATCCAGGTTGTATGGGCAGCATCGAGCAATTCCAGCTTTCAATAGCGCGGCAGCACATCGCCGACACGGGAGTCAAAGCCGGAGGCGGCGGCGTCGGTTTGTTAGAGCAACTCCAGCAAAGACTCCATTTGAGCCCCTACTCTATTATTTAGAGCCCTGAGTGAAAAAATCAACTCCAGCAGGGACCCTATTTGAGCCCTTATTTTGCATGCCCCCTCAAACTCCATCTCCTGGCACCTATTCCCAGGGTCTTCCAATCTCCCCCCTCATCCGTGGGTCCCACCGGTTTTCTTTTCATTTTCCTTTTTCTTCCTCTTCTTTTTTATTATATCTCTCTTCTCCCTCCTCCTCCCGATCTCGTCGTCGACGCTACGGGCCGCCCGCGCCCAGAGCTGAGCAGCTGCCCCGCTTCCGCCTCCATGGCCACCGCGACCCGCCTTCCACTTCGTCGCCGACGGCGCACTCACTGCCGCCATGGACATCGCGTCGCAGGGAGAGAGAGGTGGCGTGGGGAAAGGTCGCCATGGCGCCGGAATTGGAGGTCGCCGCCCTGGCCTGCTGCTGCCGTCGCCTCGCAATGGCCCGCCTGCCGTGACATCCCGCCATCGCCTCACCATGCCCTGCTTGCCGCGACGACGTCACACCGCGCCTCACCATGCCCTGCTTGCCGGCTCGCCACGCCATGGCCTTGGCGACGCTGCCGAAGCCGACGGGGAGGGGAGGAGGCACCGCCGATGCGCCGCGCCCGGCCACTCGCCTCCTCGCCGGGCCATGGCTCGCCGCGCCATGGCCTTGGCGACGCCGCCCCGGGCCCGCAACGGTCGCGCGACGCCGAGGGGGAGGAGAGGAGAGGGCGTCGCGGAGGCGCAGGGAGAAGGCGGCGCGAGCGGAGGGAAGGGGCGGCGCGGGCGGAGAGAAGGGGCGCGGGTGCGGCTGTGGTGGAGAGAGAGGAGAGGAGGAAGAGGATAAGGTCCTACGTGTCAGGTTCAAAGGAGAGAGAGGTGCCGCTGTGGCTTGAGACATTGACAAATGGGCCCTACGTGTCAGGTTAAAATGAGGGCTTTAGATTTGAGAGTTGCTACTGGAGTTGATGTTAAAAACTGGGACCCTAAATTTACATGCCAGCCCTCAAACAGCATTTTAAGGGCTCATTTTTACATGCCCTGCTAGAGTTGCTCTTACACGGGGGGGGGGGGGGGGGGGGGGGGGGGGGGGGGCGGCGGGGCAGAGGAGGCGTAGTGGGGGCGGCCGGAGCAGGCGTGGGGGCGGAGGAGGCCGGCATCGATGCTCCGACGAGGGCGCGTCGATCCGGCGAGGCGCGAGGCGGGTCAGAGCAGCGGCGTCGGGGATGGCGGCGGCGGCTGAGGCGGAGCGTCGGGAACAGGCAGAGAAATGAGGGCAGGCGAGGGAAAACATGACCGCTTCTGCGAAACGCGGAGTTGAGGCCGCATCGGAGATAATCCAGTCTAACGTGTGAATCCCGCGTTTGAGGCAATCGGCTTGGCAGGGAAGCGAGAAATAAGCGCGCCGTTTGTGTGCGATTATTGCTTTTTTCCATTGGTAAGCGCTTATAAGCGGAAACAAACAGGCCCCAAGTATCTCGGAAGAGCAGTGGCTTGGAACGAGTGGAGTCCGGGTCGCCAGGGAGAAGCGTTCGTGCGCGGAAAGATCGCCGAGTGGTTGCGTAGGCGCTGCGTCGCGTGGGCTATTAAACTGATTGGAATCGTTGTGTATTGCGAGTTCAGCAAATAAACAAGCCAAGATATAGGCCGTGTGTGCGGCCGCGACGTTTGTCGCCAACAAACTCTTGTGTTCATGCGTGTGTGCGCCATTGCTGTAGTTGCTCGAGCTCCATCTCGCGTGCGTGCGTGAGTGGTCAATTCCTGGGTTCCAACAACCATTAGCACAGCCACTGTATTGCCGATCTTGATTGCTTGTTTTCGTTGCCAAAAATAAAGAAGGCATGGCTGGCCAAGGAAAGATCTAACGCTAAGAAGCACATGAATCTTAGTGATCAGACGGCTGAAAGTATTTTCCCCACTTATAAAGAAATAGTAGATATAGATAGATGACCATGACACTCACGTTACCCATGTGACCGTTCAGATCTTTAATGATGAAGAAAAATTTTATCCCAGTTTTGTTGTCTAAGCATATTTAAAATATGTCAAATGAGGGGAAAAATGACAAAGTTAAAAGATAAGTAGAGTTGAATCTATAAGGGTATTGTCTCTGTTGGATTAGGGAGAACACTGAAAATTGTATTCCTCCAAACCCTAGAAGGGTGGGATATATAGTCATATACATAGGCCACTAGATGGACTTCTATACATAGCCCTCTATACTCCAACCCCCTCCCCCCTGCAGTCTGAATGTACCGACGCAACGGAGTTCAAGACTGGACACAAGAATAAAGACAAGAACTCACACCCCCCTGCAGTCACAACTAGCCACTAGTTACGTTGAGACTGGAGCAAAACTCTGAGAAGGTCGAGGAGGGGAGACCTTTGGTGAAGATGTCCGCAAACTGGGAGGTAGTGGGGACATGGAGGACCCGAACGTGGCTAATGGCGACGCTGTCCCGAACAAAGTGTAGGTCGATCTCGACATGCTTCGTCTGCTGATGCTGAACCGGGTTGGTGGAGAGGTACATAGCACTGACATTGTCGCAGTAGACAAGAGTGCTCTTGGGGAGCGAGCTGTGAAGCTCCGCCAAGAGCTGTCGGAGCCAGGACACCTCAGCAACACCGTTAGCCACAACCCGGTACTCCGCTGTTACCGCCGAGGAAGACGGCGTAGCCTGAGGTGGAGCGACGAGTGTTCGGACAGCCAGCCCAGTCAGCATCCGTGTAGACAACGAGCTCAGCAGAAGGAGACCGATGAAGAGTCAGGTCGTAGTGATGAAGGACACCCAGATCCTTCATGGCCAACTCCTGCTGTAAGGAGTGGATGATGCGCTGGAGCAAGGTCTGACTGGACGCAGCGAGTATGATGTCGTCAACATAAAGCAGCAGATATGCAGTGTCAGTGCCACGACGGTAGATGAACAGGGAGGTATCCGACTTGCACTCAGTGAACCCCAAGGAGACTAGGAACGTGGCAAACCGAGAGTACCAAGCCCGAGGAGCCTGCTTCAGACCATAGAGGGACTTGTTGAGTCGGCAAACCATGTCAGGACGACTGGGATCCACAAACCCCGCTGGTTGGCTGCAGAATACTGTCTCTGACAGAGTACCATGTAGGAAAGCGTTCTTGACATCCAGCTGATGCACAGGCCATGAGCGAAAGAGAGCCAGCGAAAGAATCGAGCGGACTGTAGCAGGCTTGACCACTGGACTGAAAGTCTTATCTTATCATAATCCACTCCAGGCCGTTAGGTGAAGCCCCTGAGAACCCAGCGAGCCTTGTAGCGATCGAGTGAGCCATCAGTACGACGCTTATGGGTCCAGATCCACTTCCCGGTGACCACATTGCCACCAGGAGGACGAGGCATGATGTCCCACGTCTGGTTAGCAAGTAAGGCCGCATACTCCTCCTCCATCGCCCGACGCCAGTGAGGATCAGCCAGGGGGCCACGGACAGAGGAGGGAATCGGTGAGATCCCCGGCTTACCCGTAGCGGCAGAGAGGGCCGAAGGCCGGAGAACACCCGCCGCCCGCCGTGTCACCATGGGATGAGTGTGGCCAGGATTCTGATGGAGGACAGGCAGGTGGTACACCACCGGGTCGAGGCGGGTGAGAACCCGAGACTGGGTCGGAGGCGGCTGTGGGGCCAGCACCGACTGGCGCCGGCTGGGCGTAGCGCACGGGGCCATGCGTGGCGCGGCAGGGGTCTCCGGGGCCGTGCGTGGCGAGGGAGAAGGTGCCAGGAGTGGTGTCAGGGAGCTCCGAAGACCTGCAGGGAGAGGGTACACAGATACAGGTGACTAGGCTACCGGGTCAGTCGAAAACACGGACGCCAGCTCAGGATCAAGAGAGGGAGTAGTGGAGGTGCAGTATGGGAAATCAGACTCATGAAACACGATGTGCTGAGAAATGAGAATACGGCGAGAGGCAAGGTCAAAGCAGCGACGCCCCTTGTGGTCAGGGGAGTAGCCAAGGAACACACACCGAGTCGAACAGGGTGCCAGCTTGTGAGGAGTGGTGGCGGAGGTGTTTGGGTAGCAGGCGCACCCGAAGACACGAAGGTGGTCATACCGAGGAGGAGTGCCGAAAAGGGCATGGTGTGGAGTGGGAGCAGGGGAGGCAGTGGAAGGGAGGCAGTTAAGAAGGTAGGTAGCAGTGTGAAGACCCTCGGCCTAGAAGCGGGCAGGAAGGGAAGCCTGAAGAAGAAGGGTGCGAACGACATCGTTCGTAGTGCGGATTATACCCTCAGCCTTTCTATTCTGAGGAGAGGTATACGGGCAAGACATGAGCAAGTGAACACCGCGGGAGAGGAAGAAGGCCCGGGAGGTGTGGTTATCAAACTCACGACCGTTGTCACACTGGATGGCCTTGATGGTGAGGCCGAACTGAGTGGTAACCCAGGCAAAGAAGTGGAGTAGGGTGAGGAATATGTCAGACTTTGCACGCAATGGAAAAGTCCAAGAATAATGAGAGAAATCATCAACAATCACCAAATAGTATTTATAGCCAGAAATGTTGAGTACAGGAGAAGTCCACAGATCTCAGTGAATGAGATAAAAAACATGACTCGCATGCGACTGTGAAACAGAAAAAGGAAGTCTAACATGACGACCTAACTGGCACGCATGACAAAAGTGCTCATCAGATGTCCGAGTACAAGAGAGATCTGCACTACGACAGAGTCGAGCCAAAACGTCACGGCCGGGATGACCAAGCCGGTGATGCCAAGTTGTGGAAGAAGATGTAGTGGCAAAAGCTGCTGACGAAGAGAAACATGGCGATGAAGAAGTGAAAGCAGGAAGACAGATGGTGTAAAGGGGTCCCTAGCTGTCACATCAGAAGAGTGGACGCCGGGAAGCCAAATCCTTCACAGTAGCACCAGAAGAGTCAAACTCAACAGAACAAAATTTGTCAGCAGTAAATTTGTGAATGGAAAGAAGGTTGTGAACCATATGAGGAGCAACAAGAACATTGGGAACGTGTAAAGAACCAGGAACAGTGCCTACAGAGGTGACAGGAAGACAAGAGCCATTGCCCACCATAATGGCAGAAGGACAGGAAGGATGGGGAGGGTGGGCGGAAGAAAGAATACCAGCATCCGGGGTGGTGTGGTACGAGGCCCCCGAGTCAGCGATCCACTCCACCGGCGGTGTCAGCTGCATAGTGCCGAAGGACTGGGCCAGTGCCGTCTGGTCCCACCACCCGGCCAAGTCTGGGCTGGAGGAGTCCATGCCCCCGGCCAGGACGTAGGCTGAGTAGCCGGGGCGGGAGGAGTCCAGGGCACCTGGGAAGCAGGACCAGCGAACATGGCCACGGGCTGGTGTGGAGGACGAGCACCGCCTCCTGCAGGCTGGAACGGCCACATCGAGATACGCCCCGACCATGGGTTGGTGAAGGATGGCCAGGGGGTACCCCCAGGAGCGGAAGTCACTGCGGGAGTGCCGCGGCCGCCCCCATGGCCCCCACCGGACCCACCATCATGCCCACCACGACGACAACGACCGGTACGCCCCCCCCCCCCCCCCCCACCCCCGCTTGGCCCGGGGGGATAGGAGTGGCAAGGAGTGAGGTGGCAGGTGGGGCGATGGAAGGCGGTGGAGCAGCCATGAGGGCGGTGGAGGTGGATGACGAAGAGCCAGGTGCGAGGTCCCGGGTGATCTCGTCAAAGCGGAGGTCATCCTTCACCTGTTGGAAGGTGGGGAAGGGGCGCTATCGAGGAATCCAGGTCCGGAGGAGGTCATAGTTGCTATTTAGACCCCTCGGGATGTAGAGGACCAGGACCCTATCGCTCACCGGGCAGCCGAGGTCACGGAGTGCATCCGCCATGCCCTTCATCTTCCGGTAGTAGTCATCGACGGAGAGATCCCCCTGCTCGAAAGTGCGGAGCGACGTGTTGAGGCGAAGAGCCCGGGCCTCGGCGTTGTCGAGGAACTGGCCCTTGAGAGCCAGCCGGGCCTGGTGAGCGGTGTCGCTGGGTGTGCGGATGAGGTCCTGGAGGTCAGGCGAGACGGTCCCGAAGATCTAGGACACGACGATGCTTTCGAGGTGCAGCCAGAAGCCATCACGCGCCTGAACGGGGGTGTCGGTGAGGACGTGGTCATCGAGGGCGTAGCGGCGGAGGGCGAGGAGGACCTGGTCTCGCCAACGGCTGTAGGAGGTGGACGAGGGGACCAGGACGACGGAGACCAAGGCGCAAAGGTTCTGGACACCGACAGCCTGGAGGTGGAGCTGGGCAACCATCGGATCGCTCGCGTCGAGTCGAGGATGGGGACCATTGGGCAGAGCCGGGTGGGAAGACGAGGCGGCAGTGTCGGGGACATGAACGATGGGCTGCTGACCGGCGGAAAGGAGCATGTAATGCTCCGCCTCAGCCACCCGGCGTGAGAGGGCATCTGCCTCAGTGCGCTCGCGCTCCCAGGCGAAAGCGGCCGCGTGGACCCGCTCCTGGGCTGCCAAAGCCTGGTCTTCGCCGCGAGGAGGGCAGAAGCCAGGGCGGTGTCCGCCGTACCAGTCAGTAGAGCGGCGGGGACAAGCTCCGGTGGCATGCCGAGGCCAGTGTACGTAAAACCCGGCGGCACGCTCATCCGAGCGAAGGCGGAGGAGGGAGATGGGTCGACGACGATGGCCGGGGCGACGGCACACGCGGCGGTGGCCCCGGTGGCGGCGAATTGGATGATCGGGCCGAGGGCTGCCCCCTCTTCCCCTCGCTCCCGGCGACAGTGACGCGACGGCGGGGCCCGACGGTGGCACGGCGGTCCACGTGGGGCCCGCGATGCCTGCGGCGGCGCACAGTGGCGGCGGTGCGCGGCGGCCAGGGCGCCCGTGGCTCCCGCGGCGCACGCGACCCCGACGGCGGCGCGGCCCGACGATGGCGCGGCTAGCGGAGCAGCAGGGCCTGACGGCGGCGCGGCTGGCTGGCTGAGCGGGGCCCGACGGCGGCGCGGCTGGCGAAGCAGCAGCGACGGTGGCGTAGGAGGGAAGAGGAGGAAAGGAGGAGGGGGAAGGGAAGGGTGGCGGCTGCCGGTGGATGGCCATGGTGGTGGCGGCGGCGTGGCTGCTAGAGGATGGAGGGAGAAGAGAGAGAGGTGGCTGTGATACCGTGTTGGATTAGGAAGAAAACTGGAAATTGTATTCCTCCAAACCCTAGAAGGGTGGGATATATAGTCCTATACATGAGCCACTAGATGGGCCTCGATACTAAACAGTCTCTGTACACCTTAGTTGACACGGTTGTGTGATATTAATAGAGTAGGGTACAGTATGATCCTATTTAAAAAAGGGTGAGGGCATAATCACAAGGTTGAAAGTGAGGCCAAGAGCACAATTGAAACTTGGAGTTGGGGTAGGAATGCAACTGCCACCAAATCAGAAACTTGGAACTTTTGCACTGAATCCTTCCTTGTCAAGCATCGTATGACTTTAGAATGGGCAATTATTGCTTGGCTCGTGATTCCTTCCCCCTACAAGATGCCAGAAGATGCAGCTATATTCAGAATCACAAGATGCCCTCATTGAGCATTCGGTATTTGCTTCAACAATGTATTCTTTGCTTCCAGGAAAACGATTGCATGTTGACACAAGTACAGAGAATTTTTGAAGACACATTAGCATAAATTTAGCACTTGCAGTTCTCCTTCTAAAGCTATAGAGTGTTCACAAAAACCTTTACAGGGATCAGGCTCGGGAAACCTAATAGATTATTACCATACAACAGAAAAAATATAGTATCAAGATTACTCTGGACAGCACTAAAGAAAATTCACACAGGGGCTAGTACTTCAGCATTCACAAGCTAGTTATTGCATGAACGAGCTCCTTCGAGTGTTCAGAGAAGAGCACCATCTATGGTGTCTTGCTGGGGCTCGAGGTTTGCGAGCTTTGGGTCAAGAGCAAGAGGGCGCGCTTGTTTTGCCACATATCTAGTGGAGTAGGTCAGGTCTCAATCATTTGCGTGTTTTTTAGAAGCTAAAACCCTTGTCTATTGTAATTCAGCCTCTCATGGCTCGGCCCAGGGTGAGGTGGCACAACGTGTAAGGGGCTGACTCCTTCTCTCTTAATACAAAGATACGAAGCTCTCATTCGTATTCGAGAAAAAACAAGCTAGTTCTTCACCTCATAATATTAACAGACCAGAGACATACATTAAATGCTCACTCATCTTCCTCCGAGATCGCAGTCAGCTCAGAAGACAAGTGGTAAGAATCTGTCGTAGCGATATGCTCATCGTCACAGAAGAATGGCCTAGAAGGCATTTGTAGCCCACCAGCGCCACATTCGAGCATCTCTATGACCTCACTCATGGTTGGACGAGCATGAGGCTTCATCTGAATGCACCGTAGCCCAACGATGCACAGCTTCCTTTCCAACTCATGCATGTCCGCAGCTACAGATACCTCACCTGCATCCTGTTCAGCTAGCCGGTCATACACCCACGATGGGTAGTATGCCTGACTTGAGCTCCCTGCATTCTGGTCTGCATTCCTTCGCCCTCCTGCCATCTCCAGCAGCAGCATCCCAAAGCTGTATACATCAGATTTGCTTGAAATTACACCAAAGCTCCGAGATATCATTTCAGGAGCTATGTATCCAATTGTTCCCCGTAAGGCACTCGCTGGCACAAAGCTCTTGTCCCTTGGGTACAACTTAGCAAGCCCGAAGTCAGCAACTTTTGGGACAAAATTGCTATCAAGAAGGATGTTGTGCGGTTTGATGTCGAAGTGAAGTATCTGCATATCGCAACCTTGATGCAAGTAGTTGATGCCTCTTGCAATGCCCAAAGCAATCTTAGTGAGCTTGTCCCAGGAAAAACTTCTTTCAGATGAGAATATGTCCAGGGAACCATGGGGCATGTACTCATACACGAGTGCCCTTCTCATTTCCTCTGCACAGAAGCCCACCAGACGAACCACATTGATGTGGTGGATCCTACCGATGGTCGAGACCTCACTGATGAACTCATCCCCGTTGCAATTGGAGTTGCCAAGCATCTTGACGGCGACATAGACATTGCCTGGGTGTAGCACACCCTTGTACACGGAGCCATATCCTCCCTGACCCAGCTTGTCTCGAAAGTGGCTTGTGATTGCGGTAATATCGGTGTAGGCGTACCTTGTTGGACCAAGCATTTGTTGCATCCGGAGAAACTTCTCAACCGCGTCAATTGATATCCTTGTTTTCCAGTACTTGTGGGCGAGGAATGTGAATACTGCTAGCGGGAATAACACAAACCTGCATAGTCCTTCCCAAACAAGTTGACGGATAGATTGGTTAGATATATGGATAGATTGGTTAGATATATGCAAGCTAGAATGCTAGATACGAGATTGCAACAATGCTAATTAGAATTTATAAGTGGGCAATAATTCTTACATACCAATATATAGCTGGGTGACACTGATAGCATATAATATGACTTCGACTACCCAATATAACACAATTCGATTGAACGAAGAAGACAGGCATAGTGCGAAATGTATTTCACTCCCGAACAAAGCAGTAGTCCAATTCAAGGGGCTTGCGCTAGATATGTGTCCGTGGAAGAATCTGTAAATCACCGTTGCATAGAAAGGGAATTAAAGAAAAAGTGCACACAGTTTTTCAGTTAAGTATATAAAAAACTAAATTCCAAAGGAAACTGAATCACAAGGTAATAAAAGAAAATCTCGAGAGTCCAGAGCACAGACTCACCTCTTAGTATCATTTAGGCATGATTTGAGATTCGAATTTAGGTTTCTTCTATCCAAACTATCAGTAGGAAAACTTACAGAGAATCCCTTCTTTATTACCAATTCTATGATCTCTGCATAACTTGCATTCTCTGGGTACGAGTAATAAAAGCTGCCAAGAGGAATCTTTGACAAGTATCCACAGGAAGGTTCAAGAGAAGAGACTGTGCAATTAAGAAAACCAAACGAGACGTAAACAAATGAACTGTTCGTACTCAGGCAAGTAACGGGCTTGTACCATCTAACTTTCGTTACTGCTTGTGAACAGTTAACGAAGCATACCCAAGAATAAGTAGCAGTGGCCAATTCAGAATGGTATGGTGAACCATCATATTTCCAGTAAGAACTGTAAGGAAGCTGATCCCTGCGAGGAAGAGGGCAACTACTATGCACATCCAAGTTGGCATCCACAACCCAGAAGGACTTATCGGTGTAGTTGATGCTATTCACAAAGTATGTCCCAGTGTTGATGCGAATTGTAGCTTTTGTGCTGCTACAGACCAGCTCATAGGCTTGCACCCCACACTCAGGCGGGTCACCTGGCCTACGGAAAGGGTACGATATGTTGTGAAGTCCACCACAGGAGAAAGAAGGACACTGATCTTGTCCTCCGGCATCTGCTAGATGAACTGCAGACAGAGAAATAAAGACACTAACTAAAGCTAGACAGGCAGCTGAGCGATGAAACTCATACGAGTTCGCCATGAGATTTCCAAATGCAGGAAGCAGCTAGGAGTGTCGATGATGGCAGATGGCCTAATTATGGAGAAGCCAGGAAAGCACATCGTTACCCGAAATCGTGATGCCAGCATTATTGTGATGCTTTTTTGACTTGGACCAAAGTTCTTTCCAAGTCAACCAACATCCCTTTCCACACGGAAGGGCTCCTCTGTCCACCGTTGATTAGACAGGTCTTGACCAAGCTGACTGTTTACTAGAGCACAGCAGGAAGTTTCATGGAGGCTACAGAGAAGCTCGTATGCTTTCACACCGTTCCCAGATGGGTCACCTGTCATACGGAAAGGTGAGGATATGTTGTCCTCCAGCGCCTGGCATAGGATCACTAATTTTCAGATGCAGGAAGCTAGCAAGGACTGTTGGTTAGGATCACTAATTTTCAGATGCAGGAAGCTAGCAAGGACTGTTGGTTAGGATCACTAATTTACATACCCGAGGCTAGCCCTGCATGACTGGGGCACTGCTGGACTTGGACCAATCCTTTCCATGTCAAGTTACAAGCCACACACCCTTCCACAAGATTGGGTTGCCTTAAGTCAGCAATCGCATTCAAAACCACTAGTTGTGTGTTCGTTTCACCGTTTAGACCCCTCTAAAATTTAACTCTAAAGAGAATCTTATTATTTAGAAGTATTAAATAAAGTCTAATGACAAAACCTTTTTACAGATGGGTACATCTTTACGAGACGAATCTAATGAGCCTAATTAATCTATGTTTTGCTACAGTGATGCTACAGTAAATATCGTCTAATCACGGCTTAACTACCCTCGTTAAATTCGTCTCGCGATTTAGAGGGGGGGTTCTGCAGTTAGTTTTGTAATTAAACTTTATTTAAGACAAGATTCTTTGTGTTTAAACCCCTCTAAATTTTAGACTCTAAAACGCCGAACACGCCCAGAGCACGGCAGGATATTTTCAATTAGAGTGGGAATTCCTCCTCCGGCCCACAATCACCATTAACAACACTACAACTTGGCACAACCTTTAGTAGCTCGTCCATAAGTACTGATAGTTTTCAAAAACTCCTACTCGTTTCCACCTCCGCATCCTCTTTCTCTGGCTAACACAGAAAGATGGATAGGTTTCTTGGCATTGCCCTGGTTCTATGTGTTTTCAACCATAGAACACAAATGTCCATGGCCTGGGAAGATGAGGACTTCTTCAGCAACTGTCCACCATCTTGGTGCAGCAAACATGGGCCAGAGATCAGGTTCCCATTCCAGCTTGAATCCAGCAACAGGTCATCATTATGCGGAGCACCATGCATGAAGCTAGCATGCTCTGGCGAGGACACCATTCTGGTTCACTCAGCTTTTGCCCCATACAAAGTGACCGCAATAGATTACAGGCGTGGAACCCTGACGATCACTCCTCCCGTGAACTCTTCCTGCCATTTAATTGACAAGCTCAAGTCAGCAGTGGTATCACTTGACCCTTGCTATGAATTCTGGTTTCCATTTGCATCAATAGTAAGTTGTTCAAGAAAGCTCACACCAAGCAGCTTTGCTGTCAACGATATCGTTGGCCCAATCTCCTGTCGTAGCAACACAACACACTTCTCATATTTGGTGGATTCTTCGGCAGACATGTCTATTCTTCCGCTGGGCTGTAAGGTCGCCTCAGATGGCATGATTCCATTCGTAGGCACAAATTTCTACCAAGATTTCCCCATATATTACGAAAAAGAATTCAAGGAATCAGCACTAAGAATCATCAACGTTGCTGAGATGACTGTTTATTGGTACAACTATGGAACAGGTCCCTACAATTGTTCGCATTGTGAAAGTCACGGGAGACGCTGTGCATTCAGCTCCCACATGAATCAAACATTTTGCATGCATCACGGTATGGTTTCTCACCATCCTATCTTTTCTTACATCAGTCCCCTGCACTCAATTACCTACAATTTCAGGAAGTATTCTACTTAAAAACTGCCATCAGGTTCTTTGAAATTTCAACGAGTCTGGCAGCAAATAGGATAACGATACAACAAATTTCATGTCAGATTATCTTTGAAATTCCATTGAAATTCTTGTCAGATTAGTGTTCCTTCCGCAATTAGAGACCAAAACAAGTTTTACATGGAACAATCTACTGAACTATTGTTAAGAATTTTCATGATAATCATGGAAAACACAATTGTGATGACATAAAAACAAAGCGACTCCTTCACTGTGGGTCCATAACATATTTAGTCACACTCGTTTCATATCCAAGGATTTCACATTACCAAGGTAGGAAATGCATATGCATCCTTCAATTTTGTATAGGCCAGAAAAGGAGTTAATATAGGTTAGGGCTCACACCAAACCATGTGCCACAATCAACGTTTAAGGTCACTTTCTCACAAATCAACTAGAACAAATGCTGGAAATGTCACTGACGCCTTTATTTCTGAGATGATAAGCCCAGCGTTTGACATAAGATCGTAGCATTAGTAGTAGCTCAGGTCAGAATATGCTATGCTAACTTACTTAGGTCCATTTGAGTCTATCAGCACTGCACTACCTTCTGGGATTTATAATTTCCAGATTGAAAGCTGTAGTATAATCCAGGCTTATGCTTGAGCTACAGTAGTAGAGACTGATGTAAAACGAGCTGCATTAATATAGCAACGATATGTGCACCTAAATGGGGATTGAATGAGAAATATACTTTCACGAGTGTGACTTATCAAGTGGCATGCCAGCATGATTAGAACCACCATACGAGGAACGATATGATACGGTTCACATCTGCTGAATAATATGTAAGGAACAATGCTCCAATTCTCCTTCACACACACACACACACACACACACACACTGGAGGTATGTCGCCACATCATGCAGCTACTCTTATTATCATGTTAGACCTTACCTTTTCTTTCTTAAAAAAAAAAGAAAAGAAAATTGTCTCGTTCTATATTAAACCATCAACAGGGTCTTATTCTCTTGGTTGGTATTTGCAGGTTCACACGTCAAAGTCGTTGCAGGTACTGCTGCTAAACAAACGTTCCTTGTATTGCAAAACAGTTGTTAATTTACATGCTACGCAAAAGTCATTATATTGTTTTACTATGACTTGTGTTCTCTCCATTACAATCACCAAGCAGACCAGATAAAATATGTTGATTTTCAATGCTCTGCTTGTCAGGTACATCATCGGCAGCTGCATTAGTTGTTCTACTGTTGATGGTGGCCACTGCACTCTATTTTTCACTTAAGACAAGATATAATGAAGAGATACACTTGAAGGTCGAAATGTTTCTCAAGGCATATGGCACGTCAAAACCTACAAGGTACACTTTCTCTGAAGTAAAGAAAATAGCAAAGCGATTTAAGGAAAAAGTAGGCCAGGGTGGGTTTGGAAGTGTATACAAAGGTGAGCTACCAAATGGAGTGCCTGTGGCCGTCAAAATGCTAGAGAACTCAACAGGAGAAGGAGAAGACTTCATCAATGAAGTTGGAACGATAGGACTGATCCACCATGCAAATATTGTGCGCCTCCTGGGATTTTGCTACGAAGGAAAAAGACATGCTCTTATTTATGAATTCATGCCCAACGATTCATTGGAGAAATATATATTCTTGCCGGATTTTAATACTAATCAAGAACTCCTGCAACCAAAGAAAATGGTGGATGTTGCTTTGGGCATTGCCCGAGGAATGGAATATCTGCATCAAGGATGCAATAAGCGCATCCTCCACTTTGACATCAAGCCTCACAACATCTTGCTAGACTACAACTTCAATCCAAAGATCTCAGACTTTGGTCTTGCAAAACTGTGTGCAAGGGACCAAAGCATTGTTACATTGACTGCAGCAAGAGGCACTATGGACTATATTGCACCAGAGTTGTATTCTCGAAACTTTGGTGGGGTGTCCTACAAGTCAGATGTTTACAGCTTTGGAATGCTGGTGCTAGAAATGTTGAGTGGAAGGAGGAACTCAGACCCAAATATTGAGGGCCAAACTGAAGTTTACCTCCCAGAATGGATCTTTGGGAGACTAATCAGTGGGCAAGACGTGGTGCCAAATAGGGAAATGACTGGAGAGGAGAAAGAAAAAGTGAGACAGCTGGCCATCGTGGCACTATGGTGCATTCAATGGAACCCAAAACACCGACCCTCGATGACAAAAGTAGTAAACATGTTAACAGGGAGGTTGGAGGGTCTCCAGATGCCCCCAAAGCCTTTCGTTTCATCCGAAAGTGATCCGATTTTGTAAAACATGGAGAACATACTTTCATGATTTACTGAACATTTTAGACAGAAACTTGATTTCTCCTATGCTGCATTACTAATTTACTAATGCATAGCACTAGCATGCAATGTATTTCGGTCTTCCCACTATGTATTAGAACAAATTGCAAAACTATTTGTTTGCAATACATCGGAATCACATCGGACTAGAGTTGCACGCTTGGAATTTAACAGTTAAAACACAACAATTCCAGAAATTGGAACATTCTGCTAAAGCGATTATCTCCCTTCAACATTATTTTGCCCCCTCAGCTTTCAGTAGCACATTTCCTCACTGACTCTCGAGGAAACAAAAGGAATATGTTCTGCTTGCCCATATCATCATGAAACATCAAACAACAATTCCGTATGAGAAGGAGAGGTCCAACTCAGGAGCATCTTCTAAGGCGGAGGCGGTTAACCATGTTATTTCAATTCCTAGGTAGCACAGATTTTACAATGTGAAAATGGATGGGTGCGCCCGTTCCCCCCTCTGAGATTTTAAGCAGAAAATGGAAAGAAGGCAAGTAGAAATGGATTACCTTCGCCAGTGCCAAGGAGAATGCGGATCTCGAATGCGTGGAGCTGCCGCGGAACGGCACTACGACAGGCGCAGGGCCCCTCGCTGGAGTACAGAACAGAGGCCGGCGAACAACGGGTGTTTCGGTATAGCATCATATGGCACGGCGAGGGGGTGGCAGCGCTAGGAGCGAAGTTAATGGATGGTTGTCAAAGATTGCTGACCGGCGGCGGCGGTGGCCGCGGCCGGAGCAGGGAGCACTGGCGGTGGAAGTGGGGTGCAGTATCAGGCCTTTGGTTTGCCGTTGCTGTTGAAATTGGGCTGGGTTTCGTGTCTCTCTCCACAAGAAACTGATCCAGCCCACTAATAAAAACGAAAAGGCTCGGTCAATAAATATAGTGTAATACTCTCCAAAAAAAAATAGTGTAACAATCAAGTGTGTCTCTGTGCTCAAAAAAGAAAGAAAGAAACAAGTGTGTTCTTAAAAAAAATCAAGTGTCTTTCCTCTCATTTTTCCAACTTGGCACCTCTCTCGACTGCTCCCGATCGAATTTGCATCCACAAATCAACTCCTACCAGATCACCTATGGACTCGGGCCAGTCAGAGAATACGTCGAATGGTCACAGTGGATTGCGTGCCGTAGCGGGCGAGTGAATCAGCCTGTTCGCTTGGCTTATCAGCCGCGACTTATTGCCAGTCAGCAGTATTTTTTTTTCACAAAAATCAACTATGGCTTATCAACACCAGTTAATCAGCAGTATTTTTTTCTCATAAAAATCAACCGTGGCTTATCAGCCCAGCCCAGCCGAACAGGCTGACTGTGACTTTGCGTCAGTAGATTTTTCCACAAAAAATAAGCTGGGAGTGGGACTTTCCTGTCTAGCCTACTGAACAACACTACTTCCTTCCGGCATCGTCCGGTTACCTACACTCTTGGATGTTTACATTGTACATCGTCCGGTTTCTTGTTGATTTTTTTCGTTACGTTTAATCATTTGTCTTATTCAAAGTATTAGTTCATGCAAAGTTATAAAATATATTTCAACTTTCTTTAACGATAAAAGAGATCATAACAAAATGTATGATAATTTATTAAAAATTTTGAATAAGACAAATGGTCAAACGTAATGAAAAAAGTCAACGATGTCAACAATTTAAAACCGGATGGAGTATAACACAAGCTATTCCATTATCTAAAAGAATCTGACACACTACCAACAAAACAAACACTTTTCTGGTAGTGTTCCCTTTTCTTAAAAAAAAAAAAAAACTTCACCAGCAAAACAAGGCAGAATCGTAGTTGCTAGGATCCAAACACTTTTCTGGTCCAGATGAATTTCCAGACTCTTCATCAAACCTTGAGCTGAGCCATGACCTAAACCATTCAGTTCTAAACATTGCAATACAAGAAAAGCTAAGCAGTTTATCCTCTTCTCTACTGCAGATGAAAAACAGAACAGGGGTAGAAATGTATTATCCAGAATCTTCTACCGATGCATTTCTGAATTCCAGGAGAATAAAAAATACATGTTAGCATGAATATTAGAATATAGCAGCTGCAATTCCAAAATATGAAGCAGTTTATAGGTTCATACAAACATGTACAGGAACCAGCAACTCAGAACTCAGGAAACCGAACATATTCTTACAAGACCACAAATGTATATATTATGATGAACATGCTTAGGGCACAAGAATTAAACTTGACAAGTGCAAAGGCCATTCCTTTACATAAGATTTTTTAAGTAGAATTTCACATCATCTTAGGGCCTGTTTGGATTCACCAAGATTTTAAGAATCCAGATTTTAAAAGCTATAAGGGATCCAAACAGGGCAGATTATGCATCGGATTCTAGAATTTAGATTATGAGATTTTAAGAATCCCATAATCTACTCTAACCCAGCTTTTAAGTGATTTTATTTGCTAAAAGACCCACTACCCTTGAATATTTTTGGATAATTACAGTTTGTGCCACTGTTTTATCCTAATATAGAAAGAACAGATTGGTCATTAACTACCTCAAAAACTGGTTTCTAGATTTTAAGAATCCAGGATCCAAATACCTTCATCCAGATTTTTTTTAGAAACCAGATTATAGAAATTATACCTAGAATCTAGATTCTTAGAAGCTAATGGGGATCCAAACACCACCTTACTGGCAGGTCATAGACGTACACTTGAATTATCTTCCTCCGAGATCGCAGTGAGCTCAGAAGAGAAGTGGTAAGAATCTGCCACAGCGATATGCTCATCATCACAGAAGAATGGCCTAGAAGGCATTTGTAGCCCACCAATGCCACATTCGAGCATCTCTATGACCTCACTCATGGTCGGACGATTGTGAGGCTTCATCTGAATGCACCAAAGCCCAGCGATGCATAGCTTCCTTTCCAACTCATGCATGTATGCAGCTGCAGATATCTCACCCGCTTCATGTTCAGCTAGCCGGTCATAAACCCACGATGGGTAATTTGCCTGGCTTGACCTCCCTGCACTCTGGTCTGCATTTCTTCGCCCTCCTGCCATCTCCAGCAGCAGCATTCAAAGCTGTAGACATCGGATTTGCTTGATATCACACCAAAGCTCCGAGATATCATTCCAGGTGCTATGTATCCAATAGTTCCCTGTAAGGCACTCGCGGGAACAAAGCTCTTGTCCCTTGGGTACACCTTTGCGAGCCCGAAGTCAGCAACTTTTGGGACAAAATTGCTATCAAGAAGGATGGCGTGTGGTTTGATGTCAAAGTGAAGTATCTGCATGTCGCAACCCTGATGCAAGTAGTTGACGCCTCTTGCAATGCCCAAAGCAATCTCGGTGAGTTTGTCCCAGGAAAAAGCTCTTTCCGATGAGAATATGTACTTGTCGAGAGAACCATGGGGCATGTACTCGTACACAAGTGCCCTTCTCATTTCCTCTGCACAGAAGCCACCAGACGAACCACATTGATGTGGTTGATTCTACCTATGGTGGAGACCTCACTGATAAATTCATCCCCTTGCAGTTGGAGTTCCCCAGCATCTTGATGGCAACATGGACATCGCCTGGGAGGAGGACACCCTTGTAGACGGAGCCATATCCCTCTTGACCAAGCTTCTCTCTGAAATGGCCTGTGATTGCGGTGATGTCGGTGTAAGCAAACCTAACTAGACCAAGAATTTGTTGCATCCTGAGAAACTTTTCGACAGCATCAATTGATATCCTTGTCTTCAAGTACTTGTGGATGAGAAATGTGAATACTGCCAGTGCTGGAAGCACGAACCTCCACAGCACTGCCCAAACAAGTTGGTAAATATATAAAGTCAACCGTATATGTTGGGTATGCAAAACACTAGCCGATGGTTAAGAGGTGCACTTCACATACCAATAAGTAACTTGATGATACTGATAGCAGATACTGTGGCTATCACAACCCTCTGGAACACGACATCTGAGGTACAGTAGTAGTTCACACATTGTGCAAAAGTCACTTCACTCCAGATGAAAGCACGAGTCCATTTCAGGATGCTTGAGCCAGATAACTGATCATGAAAGTAGCTGCAAGCCGTTGTTGTAAAGAAAGGGGGTAAAAAGGAATGTGTGTAGGCATCAGATAGTTATAAGATAAAGCAATCTGGAAGGAAATGAACCAAAAGATAATCAGTGCCATACTTGAGAATTTGGACTCACCGGGTTGAATTATTTAGGCATGTACTGAATATCCAAGAAGCATTCAAGATCACTTAATCATGATAATCCATAGGAAATTGAACAGAAAATCCCTTCTTTATCTGTTCTATGGTAGCTGCATAACTTGCATTCTCTAGCTGTATGCCAAGAACTGTCTTTAAAACATTTAAGGAAGGAGCAGCAAGTATCCTCAATTTTTCTAAGACGACTGTTGAGTGGTATGGCTTTTCAAGTGGGGATTGCAACGCTGCGCCTTCAGCTCACGGAGGAATCAAACATTCTGCATGAATCATGGTATCATTTCTAACTGGCCGAAACTATATATGAACACACCACATTTCTTGTAATGTGGTTTCATACACGAAAATCCATTATGTTTTTCAATTGAGAGTACTCAGACAATCAGATTCTTTCAATATCTATGATATTTGCTGTCAGATTATCCTCCAGGGTAGTACTGCCATTTGGGTAGCAAGCAAATTTAGGCCAACCATGTGACCAATTCTGATAGAATTATACCAAAAAAAACGAAAAAAGAAATTAAATGTATTTAATCAAGCAGTAGCGAGACACCATTACTACATAAGTTTTAAAGACTAACACTCCACTATAGACATAAAGGTAACAGAATATTACCATAATACTTCGGAAAAATGAAAGAATAAAGGGTAATATATTAAAAGTAAGCCTGTGAAAACTGAAAAGTTAATAAAAAACTAATGTTTATGATGATTATGATAACAAAGCTTCAAATATAGACGCTACATAGCGAATCATGGCCTGGTTCCATTTGAACAGTAAGTTAACCAAGTAACAACAATTTAATTCGCTCTTGTTAAGCAGTACCTCTGTTTGACACTATATGATGTTAGGACAAGGTAGTTAGTCCAAAACCAAAGTAACCACATCATATTAACATATTGAGTTCAACATCCCCAAAGCAAAGTTCATGTTGTTGCTCTGCTGTTGCCTATTGGACATTTTACAAGATTTAGAGGCATGCTTTTGTTTTCTTTTTAGTTCTGTAAAATTGGTCTCCTTCAAATTTAACTTGGCCAATTATGAGAGACTGTAGGCTTAGAGTTCAGACCAAAACGTTTGTTAGTTGATAGAAACATTCAAGGTTATAACCTGAGGTATCAATAAGAACTAACACGGAAAATGTCACTATCGGCATTGTTGTGGGATGAAAAGCCCAAAGTTTGTAATGAAAAGTATTGCACAACTCATGGCGGAACTCTTAGTACTTGGGTCCGTTTGAGTCCAGCAGGCAGCACTGAATTCCCTTCTGGGTATTATTCAGTTATTGGATTTAACGTTGCACCATCAACTAAGCATCCTAATTTATGCTGAAGCTGCAGTAATGGGGTCTGCTGCCAAAAGATCAGCTGCATTAAAAACAATGATATGTGCTTTTGATAAAAAGGTAATAGATTTGATTGGATAATATGCCTGAAGAAATAAAATGGACAGAGTACCTTATGAAGTGGAAGCAGGCAATAAACTGATGCATAATGCTTGCAGAAGATGAATAGAAAGAGTGACTTTAAAACTAGCTACTCGCCTACTCTGCATGATAAGAACCACTCTTAAGGTAAGCAATGAAAGTAGTGAAAATCAGGAAGATACGAAAAGCATTACAAGCCTGCATCACAAAGTACTGAATAAAGGACTAATTTGCCACTCTGTCGGCAGTAGACAAATGGGTTCTGACTTGAAATTGTAGGGGAGATTAGCTGGGAGTCAGGTAAAGTGATTGCATGCAAGTAGGAAAATCATATGTTGCTTCTGAATTATGTTGTTTACTTTTTCCAGAAAGCCTCCTTGCTTGTGATTATATCTACTGAACAATATGAAAGGAACATTGGAGCTTTTTTTTGACATATACATTCACATAATATCAATTCTTTTAAAAAAACTTTATTATATAGCCTGGGATCTGGGGCCAAATAATGCCTTCCCCTACATTATTTGGTGTTACCATTTCCTTTCTGCACAAGCTAATATACTTCTGCACTTAACCATCACTGAGTCTTACTCTTTCCTTTGGTATGTGCAGGCTCACACGTCAAAGTTATTGCAGGTATGGTGCAACCAAACATTTCGTGTATTTAAAAATAAAAATGAAGTTAATCTTACACCGAATTTCTTCCTTTGCTACCCACTTATTACGTTCTATTCCATTACATTCACCAAACAGTGGCTCAACCTAATATTTTCCTTGAACACTCAACCTAATAAACTATGCTGATTCCTGTTCTCTGATTGTCAGCTACATCAGCAACAGCTGCATTAGTTGTTCTTTTTTTTTTTATGGTGGCCACTGCAGTCTATCTTTCACTTAAGACAAAATATAATGAAGAGATCCACTTCAAGGTCGAAATGTTTCTCAAAGCAAATGGCACATCAAAACCCAAAAGGTACACTTTCTCTGAAGTTAAGAAGATAGCAAGGCGGTTCAAACAAAAAGTGGGCCAGGGTGGATTTGGAAGTGTATACAGAGGTGAGTTGCCAAATGGAGTGCCTGTGGCAGTCAAAATGTTAGAGAATTCCACAGGAGAATGAGAAGACTTCATCAATGAAGTTGCAATGATAGGACTAATCCACCATGCAAATATTGTGCGCCTCCTGGGCTTTTGCTCTGAAGGAAGAAGACGTGCTCTTATTTACGAATCCATGCCCAATGAGTCATTGGGAAAATTATATTCTTCCCGGATTCTAATTCTAATACTTTTCAAGAGCTCCTAGTACCAAACAAAATGGTGGGTGTTGCTTTAGTCATTGCTCGGGGAATGGAATATCTACATATGGATGCAATAAGCGCATTCTCCACTTTGACATCAAGCCTCACAACATTCTGCTGGGCTTCAACATTGAACCAAAAATCTCAGACTTTGGCCTTGCAAAACTATGTGCAAGGGATCAAAGCATTGTTACCTTAACAGCTGCGAGAGGCACTATGGGCTATATTTCACCAGAGTTATATTCTCGGAATTTCGGAGGCATGTCCTACAAATCGGACGTTTACAGTTTTGGCATGCTGGTATTAGAAATGGTGAGTGGAAGGAGGAACTCAGACCCATGTGTTGAGAGTCAAAATGAGGTTTACCTCCCAGAGTGGATTTTTGATAGAGTCGTCACTGGGCAGGACTTGGTAATTGCTAGGGAAATGACAGGAGAAGAGAAAGAAAAGGTAAAACAACTGGCTATTGTCGCACTATGGTGCATTCAGTGGAACCCAAAGAACTGGCCCTCAATATCAAAGGTGGTAAACATGTTAACAGGCCAGTTGGAGAATCTACAGATTCCCCCAAAACCTTTTGTCTCATCAGAAATTCATACTATGTCGTGAAACATGGAGATAGTATTGCCATGATTTGGCGCATATTTGAGAGATAAACTTAATTCCTACCGTGTCGTGTAGCGATGCATAGTAGTAGAATATAATGTCTTTCTGGCTTTCCATTATATCAGCGACTGGTATACAAATTGTCGGAGGCACAAATGTAATACTAATTATTTGCAGTGTATCAGATTCACATTGGATTTAGCTGTACGTCTCTAATAGTTCAAAGGCATTATTTTTCTTAATCTCCGTGTTTTGTTTTTTCTCCGGAAAGTAATCTCCATATTCTGTCATTGCGATGTCTTTACCTCCACCTTTCTCCCACACTGTCCCCCTTCTGTAGTACACTCTTCCTCACAGAACTGCTCATGAAAAAGGAATTCGTTGCGTTCAGCGTAAAGCAGAAAACACAACATAAGTCCGCCAATCATGTCGGTGTTATTATTGCAGATTTACAATGTGAATGAATTGACCGTAAAAAATAAAATGTGAATGGATGGGCAGACAAGAGTTCAAGCACGATTTACTTCTACGAGATTATACAAAGCAAAAATGTGAATAGAAGGGAGTAGTTACCTTTGGCATTGCCGAGGAGCAAGTCGGATCTCGAATGCTTCGAGCCGACGCGGCCACGGCACGCCCTCGCCGGAGCAGAGGAGAAGCCAGTGCGCAGGGGCGTTTTCGGTGTAGCGTGTTGGGCGCAGCGGAGTCGCTAGGTAAGGCGTGCAGCTTCCTACTCCTAGCCGGTGGTTGGATGCGGTATCGGGAGCTTGGTGGAATCGACCAGCGGCGAGCTGCGCGGTCGCGGCAGCGGCGGTGGCCGGAGCCCTAGTTTTTTTTTTTTTTTTTTTTTTTTTTTTTTTTTTTTTTTTTGAGGTAACGGAGCACTCGTTTGGTGGGAGTGAACGGTGAGAAGTTTTTTTATTTTTAATCGATTTTTTTATTATATTTTTATTAATAACCGCATGTTTTCGAAAATTGCAAAACTAGTCGCCCAGTCACCCGAAGGATGGGCGATTCCGGCCAGTCGCCCCACGCGCGGGCGACAAGGGTTCAAATTTCCCGTTGAAATGGTGACAAGACCGGGGCGCGGTCTGGTGGGGCCCGGTCGCCCCACGCGCGGGCGACAAGGGTTCAAATTTCCCGTTGAAAGGGCGACAAGGCCGGGGCGCGGTCTGGTGGGGCCCAGTCGCCCCACGCGCGGGCGACAGGTTCTCAAATGTCCCGTTGAAGGAGCGACAAGGCGCGAAGGTGGGGCCCAGTCGCCCAATGGTCGGGCGACTAGCTCCGAGGCTTATAAACGGCCGAATTTCGGCCTAAATTGCACATAAATTCGAAAAAAAAACAAAAGAGAGAGGGAGAGGGGAGGAGAAGAGAAGGGAGGAGAAGAGAGGGGAGGAGAAGAGAAGGGAGGAGAGCGTGCTGCCCGACGAGTCGCAACATCGGTAAGTTTTTCAATTCGTATAGAAAAGAGTAGTTACAAATGTAGCTTTAGATGTAGAAATAGTGTATTTTCAGTAGAAGCAATATCCTGTACGGTAGATCTAGATTTACTAGTATTTAAATAAATAGTTTAGCATAATATAGTTGTATTCATATTTTACGACTGTTGTAGCTATAGATTATGGAAATAAATATTTAGATATAATAGAAGCAGCATTTTTATATAGCTGTAAATTGTGTAGTATTTAAATAAATAGTTTAGATATAATAAAAAATAGTAGTTACTAGAAAAATAGTAGTTAATAGATCTGGATGTATTATAAGGCAGTATGTAATTTGAGTTAAAGATCTAGTAGTTAATAGATCTAGATGTATAATAGATCTTAATATAGTTAATTTGAATCTCGGTGGTTGACAGGTATGTCAGATAAGATAATGTTTTAAATTTTTTATGGAGAAGGGGATATTGTTCATGGGGTAGAGGGGGTTGATCTGTCTAGGTTTTCATCAGTTTATAGAGGAATCACAAGGCCAAATGAGAGGACAATTACTGGTGTGCACAATTGGTTGATGCGGCTGTTTCAGCTTGACACAGACCAACACGGACTGAACCTGATGGGTATGGTCAGTCGTGCACGGGAGGGATTTTACTGGGAGTTAGTGCCTTTGAATGCAACATCGACATGGAGGAAATATGTGGACAAGGTTGTAGAACGTGGGTGGCCTCTTGTCCTCCTTGCTCAGGCATATCTGAAGGAGGTGGTTGAGGTAGATGTTGTCGATGAGGTTGGTGGTGCAGACATGGTGGATGAAGAGGAAGGCAAGACACAAATTGAGACGGGTGAGCAAAATCCGTCATCTGTGGAACCGACCGGTGAAGCAGACGAAGGAGAACGGATAGAATACATAGTTGAGGAAATGAGGAGGGAGGACCAGGAGTATGAGAATCTTCCTGCAGTTGGCTCTTCAGACGACGAGAATGAGATTCCTATCCCAGCTGAGTGAAACAATCAAAATTTTGCAAATTTGGCTATCAATGAAGGGTACTCTATCCCATAGGAGTACCACGAGAATAAGGTGACAGAGGGAGCTCTGTACAAAGACAAAGATGATGTGATGACTGCTCTGAAGTACTGGTCTCTATCGGTGAAGAGGTCCTTTGTGGTTGTCAAATCAAGCAGAAAACTGTATGACGTTAAGTGTGTGTTCACACAGTGTCCGTTCAGGGTGCATGCTTACGAGCAAAAGTGGAGTCTGCTCTGGAAATGCTCTATAGTGAAGGATCATACATGTCAGTTGGAAGAATTAGAAAAGTGCAATTCAGCTCTGACCTCCAAATTCATTGCTGATTACATGTATCCTAGAATTGTGGATAACTTAAGGTATGAGCCAAAATCTATAATCAACACTATAAAGGAGGATTTTAAGTACACCATAAGCTACTCAAAGGCTTGAAAAACGAAGCAGAATGTGATAGAGAAGAGATTTGGTTCATATGAAGCTTCTTATGAGAACCTGCCACAGTTGTTAGAAACCATCAGGCAGAGGAATGTTGGTACGTATTACGATATCATGGATTTACCAAATCAAAAAGAGCCTGGGAAATTGATCCTTCACCGTGCATTCTTTGCATTGGGTCAATGCATCATGGCATTTCGTCATTGCAGGCCAATTCTCTGCATAGACGGTACCTTCCTCACAGGAAAGTATAAAGGGCAGATTTTGACTGCCATTGGAGTCGATGGGAACAATCAAGTTGTACCATTGGCATTTGCCTTTGTGGAGAGTGAGAACACAAATAGCTGGTATTGGTTTTTGGAGCGTGTAAAGCTGGCAGTGGTTCAAGGAAGACCTAATGTTTCTGTCATACACGACCGACATCCAGGTTTGCTGAAGGCGATAATGGATATGCAACATGGTTCCGTTGAGCGTGGTGTTCCAGCTCGTTGGCCTGACATACAATCCAGGTGGTGCATGAGGCACTTGGGTGCGAACTTTTTTAGACATTTCAAAAATAAGCATCTGATGAACATGTTTAAAAGGTTATGCAACCAGAATCAATAGAGAAAGTTTAATGCAATGTGGCAGCGCCTTGATGAGTTGACAACAAAACAAACTGAAGAGCTGTCGAACAGGCCGAACCCTAACCCTGCTGATAGCTTTGTTCCTTTTTGTGGCCTTCCCACGGATGCCCCGAGGAACGTTGTCCGGAGATCAGGGTCATCTATTAGGTGCTTTTCTGATTGGATTGAGCATGAGCTAAAGGAAAAGTGGTCATTGTTGTACAATACAGATGGTTGTAGGTATGGAATAATGACATCAAACTTGGCAGAGGTGTACAACTGGGTTATTCGTTTTTTGAGAGGATTGCCTCTTGTTGCAATAGTCGAGGGGATTTTGCATGGGATATGCAAGTACTTTTGTGAAAGACATGCAGCTGCTTGTCATGCTATGGCCAACAACAAATTGGTATTTTCGTCATTCATGACAAGTTACATGGAGAAAAAAATTAAGAAGGCAAGTTTCCACCGTGCTCGACCTATGGGCACAGCAGAGAATCGTTTTGAGATTCTTTGTAGAGACAGGGGCCGTCGTGGTGGCAACCGCGAGAGGACAGTACAATAGTGCATTGTCCGCAATGAGTCATGCACATGCTCCTGTATGAAGCCAAAGCTTCTACACAGGCCATGCTCGCATGTTATAGCAGCTTGTTCACTTACAAATTTGGCATCCAAGCGTTATGTGTCGCAATATTTTTCAAATGAGATAGTCATGACAACATGGAATGCAGAGATCTATGGGTTTGCTATATTTGGCACATTCACAAACAACCCTAGCCGTAACTACCTACGTGGTCCTGATAATGAAAAATTGAGGCAGAAGCGTGGTCGTCGCAAGACACGGCGTATTAGAAATGATATGGACGAGTCTGAGACAGGAAGACTGGAGGACAGATGTACGAAGTGTGATGGGACCGGACATACCTACAAGAAGTGCCCCGGTAAGAAGATAACAGAGGGAGCAGCTGAAGCAGGCCTTTCCGGGAATCCACAAGATGGTCGTCGTCCTCGTACACGTCGTGGAGTACCAAGGATGGATGGAACAGTTCGTTGAAGCATTATTATTCTTTACTCTAGGTTGATCCATGTTGTTGTATGTCAAGTAACGTCTTTAATGCGTTTCGTGTTGTGTAAACTATGTCATGCGAACTAAGTTATTATGGACATTGTATTTCGTGTTGTAATGTATTGTGAGACTTTGAGTTGTAATGCGACTAGATTCCTATAATGTGTATGTTATTTCCTGATTTTACAAGCAACGTGTATAGGTATGGCGACGGGGGTGGAGCTGAGTTGTAGTTACTGGACTCCAATTTGGACCGTCGGCACCGATCCTACTTGAGTGCTGTGACTGCAGCCGAACTGCCTGTTCTACGCCCGAGGGTACCTCTGGAGTTGTTGCGGTTAGACAATCGATGGATACTGAGGTATGCATCATTATGTGTTCAATTTTTTTGTTTATTTGTTTCAATTTTTTGTCGAAAACTAATCACTTTAACTTTTGCAGGTTACAGGCAGCTGGACTCCTACCACTTTGTAGGCTTGTTGAGGCCACCGGGCCTGACGAGCAGGCCGATCCTGCCAGACGGTTTTCGTACGACCGTTCTCTGCTAGCTGCACTAGTAGACCGCTGGAGGCCTGAGACTCACACCTTCCACTTCCCTTGTGGGGAGATGGCACCGACACTTCAGGATGTGTCGTTCTTGCTTGGAGTACGCACTGCTGGTCAGGCGGTCTCCTCTCCCGACGTGCCAGACACTTGGCGGCACGACCTTCTTGTCCGCTTCGAGGGTATCGTTCGTGCACCAGGTGCTCCACCGTACCGAACTATTCCTGGTGACCAGCACCACGGGCCAACGAAGAAGTGGCTACTACAGTTTCAGGTAAAGTGATACATCATGTCGTACATTTCATTTGCATGTTCAATTTCCGATACCTATAGGTAACATTTGTTTTTCTATCGTGACATGCAGGCGGACTACATTCACCCGGATGCAGATGAGGCCACTGTGTCGAGGCACTTAGAGGCGTACCTCCTTTGGTTGTTTGGTTGGATCATGTTCACAAGTTCACACGGGAACTCTGTGGGCAAGCAGCTGATCCACTTTGCCCGTGCGATTGCGGACGCACCGCTTGACGCTGTTCCCCAGTACAGTTGGGCTTCTGCTATCTTAGCAGTGACGTACCGAGGCCTTTGTGACGCTTGCACAAAGGCGGACCCCAACGCCATCCTCGCTGGTTGCCCATTGCTCCTCCAGATATGGGCATACGAGCGATTCAGTATCGGACGTCCACACATGGACCTGTCGACTTACGGAGGAGTTTTCTACGGTGACAGCGAGGAAGACGGCCCAACCATGGGCTCCTTGTGGTGCCGACGTCGGGTTAGTTCTTCTCACTTGCCGTGATTTTGTACACTTTTATTTCATTGTGTATATCTAATTGATTTGTTTTATTTTTATGCAGTCTACTTGGGCAAACCTGCAGGTTCACAAGGCTTATCCTGAGTACGTCTGGGAGTTCGACAGGATTCGAGGAGACGAGGACGTGCGCTGGACACCTTACAGCCCAGAGGACGTTGCTGCCCGAGCACCGGCTGGGTTGTCGACGTTCTGCACGATCGACAGCGAGTACTGGCTTACGCGGAAAACCCTCATCTTCGACATCTTCGTTGAGGAGTACTCACCTCACCGGGTGATGCGTCAGTTCGGTCGTCACCAAGAGTTCCCGTTGACAGTTCCTCGTGTTGTTACGCCGTCAGTTCACTCGTAAGTTATTCAACTACATCTACTAAATCTATAAAATATTTGGTTTTTTCTGTCTAATTCCACTCTTTATGTAGTTGCACGCGGAAGGGGCAGGCGGCAGGCACCAGTTGGTGGACACGTTTGGAGCCGTGGGTGGTACAGTAGGGCCAGGCGTTGGAGGACGTCATACAGGAGACGAGGCCGTTCACCTCCGAGGCCTACGAGGAGTACCTACGTTGGTACATCACTCGCACACGGACCAGGGTCACGCACACACCCACGGTGCGACAAAGCCACACCCCGACCCTGAGAGACACATACCCGAGCCACAGGGACCAGGCCTCGTCGCTGGCGGTACGATCTTTACTAACTTATGTCTTTGAAATCATTTTCTGTTATATGCCAATACTCATTTTAAACTCGATGTCCTCTTAATAGATTGATCTAGCACAGCGGATCGCCGTGGAGTCGGGATCAGTTCTACAGCGCATGAGGCAGGGCATTCAGCTTACCGGACACGAGATCTCTCTTGCGATGAAGAGGATTTACGACTCCGCCACAGACATCGTCAAGCTCAACTCTTGCACTTCCTGTTGTCGGCATACCGATGCCGTCCCGCACCCCTCTCAGTCAGCACCCAGGGCGGAGCGACCTATGTTTCAGCATCCGGCCTACACTCCTAGGACTGCAGCACCACCTCCTCCTTCTCCTCCGGTGTTCACAACAGGTCAAACCCTATACTATTTCTTTCAAATGATTATTGACATGTTTTCCTTACTGACATGTCTCATTCATTATGCGCAGGTCCAAGCTATAGTGGTTGGCGACCAACTGGCGACGTTGCTGGCTCGTCTTCGCAGATGCCACGCATGGCTCCAGGTAAGGTCTACTACTAATTTCTTCTCATAGTATAAATTATTGTTAGCTTTTGCATAACAACTTTCTTCTTATAGGGTCTGAGATGGATGACTACGACTACGACGACGAGGAGGTCTCTGGACACTCCGAGCGTTATGGCCGACGATCTCCGACGCCTTTCGACCTGGACGCGTACATGGCTGAGGAGCAGCACGACACACTTCGTCCTTCGCAGTTGAGTGGCGCACCACCAATGACACAGCCTTCGCAGCAGTACGACGACACACCAGCGCCTGCTGGAGGTCGACCCACACGTCAGGTGGTTCCTTCTTCGCCGTTGACGTACTCAGCCGGTCACGTCAGAGCGGGTCGCAAGGCACCTAAGTCTGGCACTGTTAGGGGTGTGCCCCCTAGGCGTGGCAGGCACTAGCTATCTCTTGTATCATTTGTGTGTGACATGGCTTTTATTTTGTATGATATGTACTCATTTGTGTGTGACATGGTTTTTATTTTGTACGATATTTTATCAGTTTCTATGTTTCCTATTTTATTAAGTTATGCCACAACAATCGAAAAAAAAATTATGAAAAACAAAAATGAAATATATTTTTTTTCTGCCTGTCGCCCTTTGCGTGGGCGACTGATTCCTGTCGCCCTTCAGGTGGGCGACTTTCCCTTGTCGCCCTTTGCGTGGGCGACTGATTCCTGTCGCCCTTCAGGTGGGCGACTTTCCCCTTGTCGCCCACGCGTGGGGCGACTAGACCCCACCAGACCGCGCCCCTGGGAGATTTTAATCCTTGTCGCCCGCACGTGGGGCGACTGGCCGCAATCGCCCATCCTTCGGGCGACTGGTCGACTAGTTTTGCAATTTTTGGAAACGTACGGTTATTAATAAAAATATAATAAAAAAATCGATTAAAAATAAAAAAAAAAGTGTGTAAGGCCCACTAAGCAAGTAGGTCCGGGCCTTTTAGAGCCCACCTAAACAGAAAAGCTAGCAGGTTGGGCCACGTGTTACCACCGGACCTCCTCTATCCCTTCGCATTATATTTGCGATGAATATCCATTTTTCATCATTGACAGCAGTAAAAATATATTAAGATTCAAAATATAAGAATAATGCCACTAGGATATTTTTTGTATTAAACTTTGATATTGATCAACCCATAACAACCAACGTTATGGTGAAAAATCTCTCTAACTAGATTACATAGTGCTCCCTCTGACACAAAATAATTGAGGTTTTTGACTTTTAAACATCATATGTAATCATTAATTTTATTTTAAAAAATTGTTTTATCATTAACTTTGCTTTCATTATATACAAAAAAATTGAATATAACAAAAATTTAATTATTTTAGGATGGAGGGAGTACCACAAGGGACATCAACCTTTTCTTGATTCGTGTGCAGGTTGCCTTTTCTCTGCAACGCGAGCCACGGTGATCTGATGCTTTTGTCTGACGAGACCTTCACACGCTGTGTATGTTGCCTCTGCGAGACCACCGCTTCGTATGATGTGGTGCCCATATGAATGTTGAGGTCATCACCGCATGAAAAAAAAAAGTGAAGTGTGGAAAAATGACAAGAAGATATTGGAACATCAATATGAAAGAGATGATAGAAGCAGGAGTTTATTTTGGTCATGGTATTAAGAAATGGAATCCTAAAATAGCCTCTTACATCTCGGCAAAGCGTAAAGGTACTCATATTACAAATATCGCTAGAACGGCTCATTTTTTATCAGAAGCTTGTGATTTAGTTTTTGATGCTCCAACACCGTGGAGCGTTGCGCATGGCTTTACTTGTCAAAAGTGAAACGGATTGGAGGAATAATCAGCGCTAGTCCCGCGGGCATGCATGCATGCGTGCAATCGAGACTCGGGAGGGGGTGAAAAGTTATGAGCAGACCGTTCGCAAATCGCCCTGCCCAGATGCCCGACGCGTGCACCTGTGCGGGTTAATCCAACGGGAGCAGCGCGACAGCTATCTGCATGGCTCCAGTTCAGCTCTTGAAAGTCGGCTCAGCTCCCAAGCGGACGGCCGTATGATCAGCTCGGCCGCTCGGATCGAACTTGCGCAGCCGGGCGCCGGCGACGGCGAGGACAGACTGAGCTCGCGCCTACGAAGAGATGTTGCGAGGACGGAGCCGAGCCGTATCCGTGCGGGAGCCGAGAGCGATCGATGGAAGAGCGTCGTAGAGGAGCCGCGCGATCGCTGTCGCTTCTCCGTTGGATCGATGGGTTTACGATACGAACGGTCTGCATGTAAATTTTGTTTTCCGAAGAGGGGCAGCGTAGGGCAACCGCCGTAACAAACTGTAGTCAAACTGAACCGCCGTTAAACCAGAGATAAACCTTACCAAAAGGATTAGGATGGGATAGGATATTTTAAGGATAGGGTTTATCCACCTCGATCCTCGACGCCTATATATTACGAGCACGTCAGCCCCAGACCTTTACCATATATATACCTCTTCCTTTCTACTACCCCGCCGCAATTAATTTTCTCTAGTTCTTTTGTTGTGTGCTCTTCCACCATGGCGGGCAGCGGCGGCGGCGTCGACGATAAACACATAGATTACCCGGGGAAGATGACCGTCTTCGTCTTCCTCGCCTGCCTCGTCGCCTCCTCCGGCGGGCTCATCTTCGGCTACGACATCGGCATCTCCGGTACGTGCATCATGCATAGATCTGTTTGATGAACAACAATGTTCGATGCATGGTTTCAAATTAACGACTATTCATCTACGAACTGCACTGATGAACTAAATGTACGTACGTTGCAGGCGGCGTGACGTCGATGGACCCGTTCCTGAAGAAGTTCTTCCCGTCGGTGTACGCCAAGGAGCAGGAGGTGGTGGATACGAACCAGTACTGCAAGTTCGACAGCGTGCTGCTCACGCTCTTCACCTCATCGCTCTACCTCGCCGCGCTCGTCGCTTCCCTCTTCGCCGGACACATCACCAAGGCGTGCGGCCGCAAGGCGTCCATGCTCGGCGGCGGCTGCATCTTCCTCGTAGGCGCCATCCTCAACGCCTTCGCGGTCAACGTCGCAATGCTCATCATCGGAAGGATCTGCCTCGGCATCGGGGTCGGATTCACCAATCAGGTCTGATCCATCGACGCTACGTACTTGTTTTTTTTTTCCGCACTATGCATGATATTTTCTGGAGAGAATATCGGATCTGATCAGTTCAGTCGACGTCAGATGCAGTACCTATTAACTAGATTCTATGTGTCACGTATCCATGAATTTCACGTAGAGATAAAGATCGGCATGCAGTTGAATTGAATTTTTTTTCTTTTGATATTTTGCGTAATTTCCGAGATAAGTCTGCGTATCAGTCATCACCGTTAAACGATCTCGCTATATATGATCGGATCTGATGACAGATCGTTTGTGTTTTGACTTTGTCAAAATCGTGCTTGCGTTTTGCACTCGTTGCAGACATGTTACACTTAGCTCATGTTCCAATGTTCTCTTGCAGTCCGTGCCGCTGTACCTGTCAGAGATGGCCCCGGCGAAGATGCGCGGCATGCTGAACATCAGCTTCCAGCTCATGATCACCATCGGCATCCTGTCGGCGAACCTGATCAACTACTTCACGGCCAAGATCGCCGGCGGCTGGGGCTGGCGCCTGGGCCTGGGCCTGGCGGCCGTCCCGGCGGTGATCATGGTGGGCGGCTCCCTCTTCCTCCCGGACACGCCCAACTCGCTGGTGGCCCGCGGCAAGGACGACGAGGCCCGCGCCATGCTGCGCCGCATCCGCGGCACCGCCGACGTGGGCCTGGAGTTCGACGACCTCGTGGCGGCCAGCAAGGCCACGCGGGCCGTCGAGAGCCCGTGGCGCACGCTCATGCAGCGCCGGTACCGGCCGCAGCTGGCCATGGCGTTCCTCATCCCCGTGCTGCAGCAGCTCACGGGCATCAACGTCGTCATGTTCTACGCGCCCGTTCTGTTCAAGACCATCGGGTTCGGAGGCACCGCCTCGCTCGTGTCCGCCGTCATCACCGGACTCGTCAACATGGTCGCCACGTTTGTGTCCATCGCCACCGTCGACCGACTCGGCCGTCGCAAGCTCCTCCTCCAGGGCGGCACCCAGATGATCCTCGCGCAGGTACATTATATCACTCATTCGATTGCAAAATCAATATCAATATGATCCCATTGTGACATTAAAAACTGATATGAGAAAACAATTTTCTACTGCGTAGTTCGTGCTTGGGACACTGATCGCGATCAAGTTCGGAACCAGCGGCGTGGCGGACATCTCGCGGCCGTACGCCATCGGCGTGGTGATTTGCATCTGCGTCTTCGTCTCGGCGTTCGCGTGGTCGTGGGGCCCGCTCGGGTGGCTCATCCCCAGCGAGATCTTCCCACTCGAGATCCGGTCGGCCGCGCAGAGCGCCGTCGTCGTCTTCAACATGACCTTCACATTCATCATCGCGCAGATCTTCCTCATGCTGCTCTGCCGCCTCAAGTTCGGCCTCTTCTACTTCTTCGGCGCCTGGGAGGTCGTCATGACCATCTTCGTCTACTTCTTCCTGCCGGAGACCAAGGGGATCCCCATCGAGGAGATGGACAGGATCTGGGCCAACCACTGGTACTGGAAGCGGTTCGTCCAAGACCACAACAGCAAGGTTGAGATGACGTCCTCGGCCGTATGATAATAGCTTATAGTAGGGGTCGTCCGTGTTTTTCTGATCTTGAAGGAAATTGTCAATCCTTCTGCTGAGATATAAAACTGTACCTGCCTCGGTAAATAAATAGTAGGACTTATGTTGAGACTGAATACAAGCAAGTGGTATATGCTTACCACAAATGCAATGCTACAGGTTGTTTCAAACTGAATGGTTTAATTAAATCTGCTGTTCTGCACCGACAAAGCTTCTTACATGCTATACAATGCATGTGTACCATAACGCACAAACCGCTTTCTTATTCTGTTTTTTTTTTAAAGTAGTTCTCTCTGTTTTTAGGTATAACAATTTGCTTCTCCCAAGAAATAAAAACTGCTTTTAGAAATATATATGAGCGTTCAAAGATGAGAAGAAAACAAGATGGTACTGGAAGCGATTCGTCCAAGACGACAGCAGCAAGGTCGAGATGACGTGCTGGGCCGTATGATAGTATAGGGATCGTCCGTGTTTTTCTGATCTAAAAGAAGGATATCGTCAATCCTTCTCTGCTGAGATATAAAAACTGTACCTACCACGGTAAATAAAATATTAGCACTTGTGTTGAGACTGCTGAGATATATGTTTGCACAAATGCAATGCAAAAGGTTGTTCAAATCAAACTGAAAGATTTGATCTCTTGCAATCTCTTTCTTATTCAGTTATTTTTCAGTCTAAGTATTATAAAGGATGAAAATCAACGTTCTCTCTGTTTTTACTTGCTGGTATAACAATTTGCTTCTCGCAAGAAATAAAACTGTATTTAGAGAGCAAATTGCATTGTAAGTACAACTTCTTGAAGGTGTGTAAGTAAGTTACACTTCTTGTAAATTGCTCAAACAGTCGTCCATTATGTTTAAGTGGTGCACATGAGGCCAAAATTGATATCTAGGGCTGAACGGAATGACATGGCAGCCATGTGGCTGTCCACCGTGGACGTTTCTTTACAAATTAAAGCCCCCTTCCCAAGTTTTATTTCTTTGCAAAAGCACACATAATATGTCATATATATAGAAGAGACAACATGTATGCATCCCATATTCCCATTCAGCCATCAAGTTCATTTTTTACCTCAAACGCACTACTTAAACGAACAATTTGAAAGAAGTATGACCTGCTTGCACCCACCGTGCAAGTTATACTTGCAACATACGTAATTTAAACTTTTAGAAATATATAAGCATTGAAACATGAGAAAACAAGATGGGTCTGGCGCCTTGAGATAATAAGCTTTGGTTGGATACAAGAATGTCGATTAGAAAAGTTGCGTGTTTCATTCTTCTGACATTCCTGTAGTCAGGCTCGTCCCAAGGCATGTGCGGCCAGTGCAACCGCACAGGGCCCCGAAAGTCATGGAACCCCAAAGGGCCTGAAAATTATAGATATGCAGCGCAGGATCAACACTCCACAGAAGGTGTCTTCAGTCGCTTTTTAGGGCAAGTCTCTAAACTGCGTTCAAGTAGCTGCTTCGCTAGGGACTCATGAACTTTTGTCGCTTCGATGAGTTGCCGGCATGCCGCAGGTTCCGGCAACGCAGCCTGCTCTGGATTCTTGATCCTTCCTCCACACCATAGCGTTGCCGCGCAGTCGCGTGAAAACGTACACCACCAGCAGCGGCCGGCTCGTCTGTTGCCGACGTTCGTTCAGGCTCCATAAGGTCTGGACCATGTCGTGCTGTGGACTGCTAAGCCTTTCTTTCTTTCATCATGGTTCTTGTTTAACTATTGTTGAAATAATTTATCGGTGCCTCACTTAAATTTATCAATCTCGTGATCTTCTGGAGGCTGAACTTAAAACGGACGGACAATCTGATATTAAGTCAAATTAACTGTAATCATTTTATTTTGATACTACTTACGTTTAGGGCCTCACTTAGGATTTTGCACAGGGCCCTGGTTTGTCCGGGACGGCCCTGCTGCAGTAATCCTAGTGCTGATTTTTTGAGACTGCGGCTGAAGTTGTTTGCGGTAGCAAACTAAATGACTGTTGATTGCCCTAAACCGTCTCTAATGGATGGTCTTTGCGACAGCTAGATGTTCAACATGCTTTTCTTCATGGAGTTTTTGAAGAAGATGTTTATATGCGTCAGCCACCTGGTTATGAAGACAAGTCAAAGTTGGATTATGTGTGTAAATTAGATAAAGCACTCTATAGTCTCAAGCAGGCACCAAGAGCATGGTTTTCCAGACTAAGCATGAAATTGCAGAATCTTGGATTTCAACCGTCAAAGCAGATGCTTCGCTCTTCTTTTACAAGAAAGGTACAATCTCCATATTTGTGTTGATATATGTTGATGACATCATTGTTGCTAGTTCTTGTGAAAAAGCAACTTCGGGCATTACTTCAAGATTTGAAAGAAGAATTAACCCTTAAGGATCTTGGTGCGTTGCACTATTTCTTGGGCATAGAACTTAATAAGTTCATGATGGAATTATCTTGACTCAAGAGAAGTATGCTACTGATCTGTTAAAACGTGTTGGCATGCATGGCTGCAAGGAGATCAATACACCGTTATCAACAACAGATAAATTATTGGCGAAATAAGGTGAGCCTCTAGGTGCGGAGGACTCTACAAGGTATCGAAGTATTGTTGGTGCGTTACAGTACTTGACATTGACCAGACCGGATATAGCTTTTCCAGTAAATAAAGTTTGCCAATATCTACATGCTCCCACTTCATTGCACTGGACAGCAGTTAAGCGCATATTGAGATATCTCAAAGGATCCTTGGGACTTGGTCTTCGAATTTGCAAGTCAGATTCAACTCTAGTAAGTGCGTTCTCAGATGCTGATTGGGCAGGATGTCCAGATGATCGCAAGTCCACTGGAGGGTTTGCAGTATTCTTGGGAGCTAATCTGATTTCTTGGAATGCTCGGAAGCAGGCAACTGTTTCAAGATCAAGTACCGAAGTAGAATACAAAGCCTTGGCAAATGCTACTGTAGAAATTATTTCGGTTCAAACCTTACTCATGGAACGCGGCATAGCTCAGTCGCGGGCTGCATGCTTGTGCTGTGACAATATTAGTGTGACCTACTTATCAGCAAATCCAGTCTTCCATGCGCGAACTAAGTACATAGAAGTGGATTACCACTTTATGCGTGAATGAGTGTCTCAAGGGTAGCAAACTAAATGACTGTTGATTGCCCTAAACGTAAGACTATTGATTGCCCTAAAAGACGTTGCTTAGGCCTTGCCTAGGCACGCCTAGGTGCTAGGCAGTGGCCTTACACCTCGCCTAGGGGGTAGGCACTCCGTAGACAGTCAGCAGCGCCTAGGCAATTAGCGGCGAGATTCGTGAGAAGCGGAAGAGTGAAAGACCACAATGAGAGGAGGAAAATAGGGCCGTGAGAGGAAGATCTAACTGTCAATTGCCTCCTCTTTTGTCGCCGCCGCTGCTCCTGACATGGTCGGGAGAGGATGCATCGGGAGAAGAAAGCCACGCGAGATGATAAGGTCGGGAGAGACCTCCATAGGAGGGCTGATGGGTGAGTAGATGAGCTGAATGGACCATTACACGACAACCCATTTCATGGTTCATTCTTTATTTTTCATTTTTAGCCTTATTTTTAGTATGAAATTCATAAATTTGTAACGCCTAGGAAAACGCCCAGGCGAACGTTAAGCGGTGGTTCAACGCCCACCTAACGCCTAACGCCTACCTGAACATGCTGTTGACGGTCGTTATATCATACTTTCGACCGTCACATAGCTCAATGAATAAGGAAGAAAAGGCACTCCTTACTTGCATTTTATTTATGAATAACCTATTTCCACATGTACCTCTAGTTGTAAGTGTGCAGGTGGAAAACAGGGAATATCCAGGTGTATCCATATCCCAAGGCAACAAATCCAACACTTCCATAAATCGACGATTGCCACGGGAATGCAATCCCAAGATTAAAGGCCAAATCCAACCCAAACTCCACATCTGAAGACCAATGCACCTGAATCAGAAGACTAAAAGCCAGAGGGGAGCCACCTGCCAAAGCCCAGCCTAGGAGGGGCCAGGCCCAGGTCGGCCGACCCCCCTAGCCAGGTCGGCCGACCTGCTCTGGTGGCCCCCTGGGCCCATCTTCTTATGGTGGTTGCAAACCGACCTCTGGAGGTCGGTTCCACCTGCAATTAATGCCACCGACCTACGGAACCGCCTCAAAGAACCAACCTCCAAGTCTATAAATAAAGGGGCACCCCCCTCCTAGAGAACACACACCACTTGAGGCTCATTCCCTCCTCCTCCTCACCTTAGAGCTAGAGGATGTTTAGGTAGAGCTAGGCTAAGTAGTGGGCTGCCCTTGTGCTCCCAAGTCCCTTGGAGAATTAGGTATGTTCTTGTATCCTTCTTGTATCCTTCTCTTGTAAGACTTGATCTTTATCAATGATTCATCATTTATCATATAGTAGTTGTGTGCTTATGTTGTTCATCCTTAATCTAGTTGTGTTCTTGGATGAGCGTTCGTCGTTCGTTCATGTTCGTTCATCGTTCGTTCATCGTTCATCGATGAACGTTCGTGGGCATTCATCGGGCGTTCTTCGTTCGTTCATACTCGATCACCGATTAGGAATGATCGTTCTTATTCGTTCTTCGTTCATCGCTCGTTCTTGAGCGATGAACGCTTATGCATAGCGTAGTACTAGATTTGATCCTTGACTGGTTTAGACTAGTTTGGCTAGTTGTTTGTGACTAGATATCGGGTTTATTGTCCTGAAAGGGAAGCTCTAGGTTTACCGCCCTGCGTGGTGCCTCGAGGGATCTAGAGTTATGGCGAGTGATGCTAGCATGGTGCTAGGTTCTCTTTCCATCCTTGTTTGTGGATGTGCCCCACGGTTTGTAGAGGTAGGTGGCAGGTGGTGACAGCCCTGTCCAGCCTTCCGTAATCCTCCACGTTCGGGTATGGCATAGGAGTTTATACAAAAGGCCGGCGTGGCCTGACAGACCAAGCCTAAACCGGATCTCCCGATGATCTCTAGCCATAGGCTCTTAGCTCTCACTAGTGTAAGCCTGACATAGGTAGAATCTTAGTATGCTATATGATAACGTACATTAGGAGTAGCACCCGTTAGTTAGTTTTGCTCCTGCCTAGACTTGCCTCTCGCCTTTTATCTGAGAGTGGAATCCTCTGTGTGTGTCACACTATCCAATATATATATCTTTATCACTTACCCCTGTATTGGATTGTGGGTTTGTCTTTCATTGTAATCTATTGAGCATAAGTACTACTGTTGACCATGTCTTCCTTTGGGAAAATATAAATCACGATACCTCGGAATACTCTTGGGTGAAATGCTACAACGGGTTATCCGTGCGCTTGCGGATCCTCTTATCATGGGAATGCCGATAGGACATCTCTAGCACCCCTTGCTAGTGGTGGGCTATCTGGCAATATTATTGCAAGACTTTTTAACCCAAATATCGGTGTACCGTAAGAAACGCCAACACATGCCTGCAGCTGCAGCCCAAAGAAGATGCAAAGATCACACACATAATAGTAGACTAGATTGAAGCAAGTGGTATATGTTTACAATAGTACAAATGCAATGCAACAGGTTATTTTTTTGAACCTCTCAAACCTGAGTACAAATGTAGTATCTGTTCATGCGCGTACAACCACTTCAAAAACTCCTCACCACACACTACACACACGATCAAACCTACATCTATACACAACATATAGAACCGCGTCCTTCTAGAGATCATCGGGATCTTCTAGATCTGATGCGCGACTAGGATCGTCACAATCCCTTTGTGTCTCCACGCGTTGAGAGGTATCTGAAGATTGAAACTCGCAACCTCCAAAACAAGAACCCACCACTGGACCCAAACTCCACGAGCTCATTGTCAACATCGAAGGAGAAGGACGTCGTCGAGACAGGAAAGAGCTCAGAAGACGTTATTCCTGGGAGACGACGCCACCACCGCCTCAATACCGCTGCCCGGAAACTAGTAACTGGAATAGCGATCAACCGGAAGCAGGACACTCCACTGGAACCACCACCAGCCGCTACTTCTCACAACTCCCACGCCTCCGCAACCCTCCACTATGGTGTCGGGTACCCAAAACCAGGTACTCGCGATTACCCACATAACCTCGCAATCATACCTCAATGACCAAGGACTGGGCTAGAAGCCGTGGTTGTCTCCGCAGGCACCAAGGTCAAAGCCCAGCCCACGACGCGTGACGCGGCCCGCGGCCGGGAAGGCCGCGCGAGCAAAGAAAGGCCCGATACCTCGACCGGCCTCCCGACCCCTGGGGGTCGGGGAAAAACTCCACCTCGGCCGACCTCGGGCGCCCGACCCCAGCCTCCGACCGAAGGGATCGGACCACCGGAGTCGGAGCTTGGACGGTGGAGCGCATTAAATGGGCAGCAAGTGGGCGTCCTTCGGCACCGTCTGAAGACGTGAACCGCAAGCCCCGCACGTCCCGCAGGGACGTTTGACAGTGGTCAAGCCGCCTCGCCACGCGGTAACAGTGCGAGCCGTATATGAACAGGGTCGCACAGTGCCCAAACAGGACACAGACATTCCCGCCGCAGGTGAGCTGTAGCAGCCGTCGCCGCCCACGCCCGGAGGAGAAGGCGTCGAGGACGGACGCGCCCTTCCCTGCTGAGCCGCCTACCTTCATCGAGCTATTTACCAATTCTCACTTTCTCATTCCTACACACACTCACTTCGCCCTTGCGACGCACGCAAGGACGAACTCCACGAACACTTAGAGACTTGGGAGCTTCTCCCTCTCTCGAAGAGCTTGTAACCCCTACTACGAGCAACACGAACCAAACCAACTCACTGGACGTAGGGTTTCGATCGCCCGAACCAGTCTAATCCCTTGTGTCTTTCTCACCCTTTCCAATCAACCGCAGCGCGTAGTCTAAATTTACTCGTCGGCCAGATTTCTCAACGCCGACAGTTGGCGCGCCAGGTAGGGGACCTCTACGCGTTACGGTTGCGATTCTCGCCGCCTTCGATGGTAGCTGCCAACTCAGGCGAGAGCGGGCTCTTGCCCACTCCGCTCTTCCCTCCGCACCAGGTCATCCGATTTGGAAGCCTGGAGTTCGAGGCCAACTACACCGGCCGCCTGCAGCTGACGTAGGACTACCCACCCCTCTTCGGGAGGGGACCCCTGACCGTCGATCCCCGGCTAGCCCGGAACATGGATGGCACCGACTACGAGGTGCGCATGGAGGCGTACTTCGGTCCGGATCCGCGGCCTGACGAGTACCGCCACGTGCAGTACATGCTCGCGGCCGCGGCCCGCCAACTCCATGGCCAGCCGCCGTACCCACCAGAGGAGGAGTTCTGGGGGCGCCTTCACGCTCTTTCCCCAGCACTGCGGCACATGATGGAGTGGCTCGACCAGCTGATCACCACCCATCTCACGCCCACGCCCCAAGCTGATGGGCGTCCTCGGGGTGCGCCACGGTCCGACACCAACCGTCCCCGTGACCCACCGTCTCTGCAGGTGGCGCGGACACGGTCACCGCCCTCTGCGCTTGGGATGGTGATTGCGAACGCTGTTGTCCCCCGCGAACGGTGCCGCAGCGGTCTCCCATGCCTCATCGAGGTGTATCTTGGCTTGGAGCCACGTGTATCCGAGTGCCGGTGCGTTTTCTACGCGTTGGCAAACATTCTGGTGCAGCTCAAAGGATGGGGACACCTCCCGCCAGAATCCGACTTCTGGCGGCAGGGCGTCCCTCTGCCTCACGGGCTCCACAACGCCGCGGACCAGTTCGAGCTCGAGCTTGCCCGCCGCCTCCCGTCGGCGGCGTGGGCGGGCCCGCCCATGGCTGAAGCAATGCGACGCGACCCGGCCATTTCACCTCCTCTCCCCGCCGCGGCTGAGGGGTGGCCCGGGGCTCGCGCCCTTCGCTCCGACACCAGCGCCGACTCCGACTCCGATTCCGACCACCTCGACGAATGCTTCATTCTCGGCGGCTACGACCCAGCACGAGAGTGCTGCATGGTCGGCAGCGTCGAGGGCCATGTCGAGGACTTGGAGGATGGTGGAGATGAGGAGAACGGCGACGAGAACGACGTCGACCCGGTGGGAGCCCAACCTCCACCGGTGTTCGTCGACCCGGCTGGGATTCAACATGTCCCTCAACAAGCCCCGTTGGCCCTGGCAGGAGCCGCGGGGGCCAACCGTGACGTCGTCATGGCCGAGGCGAACGCCGCGGCTGCGCACGACCACGACGTCCGCCAGCTCCTCGCACGGGAGCAGGAGCTGCAGGACCACGAACGACTCCTGAGACTGGAGCGCGAAATCATCAAGCAGGAGTTGACGCAACATTGGAACCAGGGGCAAGCCAGGGCCCGGCAAGTTCAGCAACAGATCGTCGAGGATGCTGGAGGGGATCTTCCACGCTTTCCGCGGGCAAGTCAGAACATCGCGGCGGCGACGGCTCTCCTGCGAAGGATGCAGCCGCCGCCGACCCCGGAGGAGCGGCACGACCGGAAAGAACTCGAGAGCCTTCTCCGACTCGTGGCAGATCAGCAAGCTGAGAGCTCCCTGTCTCGGCGACGGGGGCGTAGCTCCGGCGCACCCGCCACGAGTGACCGCGACGGCGAGGCCTCGGTTCAGCAGACCACACCTGCGGGAGGGCGGAACCTGCCGCCCATCCACCAGCGCATCGGCAACATCAAGGATGCTCGTGTGGTGCTCGAAGCGCGACGACGCGCACAAGGAAATGACCAGCGACACCCGCCGGTCAACCATGGTTACTCCGCACATCGCGGAGGCCGGTACGACCCCGAGGAGGACCGGAGCCCGAGCCTGCCGCCGGTGGGTCCCCAGGCATTTGGAGAAGACATCTTGCGCGCGCCGGGCAACATCACCAAGTACTCCGGTGACTCGAATCCAGCCACATGGCTGGAAGACTACCAGCTAGCCTGCGAAGCCGGTGGTGCGAATGATGACCTGTTCATCATCCGTAACCTGCCGCTCTACCTTGCCGACTCCACCCGCGCATGGTTGCAGCACCTCCCGAGAGGATGCATCCAAAGCTGGGCGGATCACAAGGAGATCTTCGAAGGGAACTTCCAAGGGATGTACGAGCGACCCAGGAACTCCTGGGACCTCCGCAGCTGCAAACAGAAGCCTAACGAGTTCTTGCGAGAGTACATCCGGCGTTTCTCCAGGATGCGCAACTCCCTCCCCAACGTCGGCGACGCTGACGCCATCAGCGCGTTCCTCCAGGAACAAGTCGCTGGTCGACAAGTTGGAAGCAAGTGCCCCTCGACCACCAAGGAACTGCTGGACATCGCCACAAGTCACACCTCTGGGGAGGACGCGGTCGGAGCTCTCTTCGAGCGCCCGACTAGAAAGGCCAAGAGGACGGACGCGGCTGGCGCCGCGAGCCCGTCTGTCCAGTCGGGAAAGAAGAAGAAGAAGAAGGGCAACCTCCTTCGGCAGGAGGCATCCCTCGTGGCGGCCGTCGAGCGCAAGCCCAAGCCAAAGGCCAATAACGAGGCGACGCCCGACCACTTCGAGAAGTTACTTGAGGGGCCATGCCCAAACCATCCGTTCCCCGTCAAGCATTTGTACAAGGACTGCGGCCTCATGCGCAAGTTCCTCGCCAGGACACACAAGAGGCACGACACGAAGTCGTCCGACCCCAAGGGAAGAGAAGGCGACAAGGAGCCCGATGGTCCATTCCCCGAGACCAACGCGGTCCTTATGATCTTCAGTGGGCTAGATGCATGCCTGCCCAAGCGCCGGCAGAAAGTGGAGCGCTGGGAGGTGTACGCCGCAGAGCCGGCGGCCCCGGAGTTCCTCAAGTGGTCAAACACTGCAGTCACCTTCGACCTTTCCGACCACCCCGACTGAGTCCATCGGCCGGGACGCAACCCGCTCATCGTCGACCCCATCGTTGCGTCGACAAGACTCACCAAGGTGCTCATGGACGGGGGTAGCGGCCTCAACATCCTGTACGCCGAGACCCTCGACGCCATGGGGATTGATCGCAAGAGAATCCGACCCACGGGGGCTCCGTTCCACGGGATTGTCCCAGAAAAGCAAGTGGTGCCACTCGGACAGATCGACCTGCCCGTCACCTTCGGCACGCCCAAGAACTTCCGCACCGAGACCCTCACCTTCGAGGTGGCGGATTTCCCGGGCGCGTATCATGCTGTACTGGGTCGGCCGTGCTACGCGAAGTTCATGGCCGTCCCAAACTACACTTACCTCAAGCTCAAGGTGTCTGGGCCCAAAGGAGTCATCACCGTCAGCACCTCCATACAGAGGGCGTACGAGGTCGACCTCGAGAACAGCAACCTCGCCACCGCGCTGGCCCACAAGGAGGAGCTGCCGACCGTCAACCAGGTGGGGGAGAGTGACGCGCCAGACACGAAGAAGACGACGGGCTCCTTCGACCCTGACCACGACACCAAGTCGATCCCGCTCAACCCTTCCGACCCTAACAGCAAGGTGGTGCTGATTAGGGCCAAGCTCTCCGACAAATAGGAAAGCGTGCTCGCCGACTTCCTCCGCGCCAACCAGGACATATTCGCGTGGAAGCCTTCCGACATGCCGAGAATTCCTTGGGAGATCGCTGAGCACTCCCTCTGCATCAAGCCGGGCTCTCGACCCGTCAAGCAACATCTCCGCCGCTTCGACAAGGAAAAGCACAAGGCCATCGGTGAGGAAATAGCAAAACTCTTAGCAGCAGGCTTTATTAAGGAAGTGTATCACCCTGATTGGCTAGCTAATCCTGTACTTGTTCGTAAGAAGAACGGTAAATGGAGAATGTGTGTTGACTATACGAATCTCAATAAGGCATGCACAAAGGATCATTTTCCTTTGCCGCGCATCGACCAAATTGTAGACTCGACAGCGGGGTGCAAAACCCTTTGTTTTCTCGACGCTTACTCGAGCTACCACCAAATCCCGATTGAAAGAGTCGGATCAACTCGCAACGTCCTTCATAACTCCCTTCGGTGCATACTGCTACGTCACCATGCCCTTCGGACTCAAAAACGCTGGGGCGACGTACCAGCGGTGCATGATCAAGTGCTTCGGAGGCCTCATCGGCGAGGTCGTAGAGGCGTATGTGGACGACATCGTAGTCAAGTCCAAACACACAGACCAGCTGGTCTCCGACCTCGCCAAAGTCTTCAACAGGCTAATGGCGAACGGAGTCAAGCTGAACCCGGAGAAATGCGTCTTCGGCGTTCCCAAAGGCATGTTGCTTGGATTCTGCGTGTCCGAGCGGGGTATCGAGGCGAACCCCAAAAAGATCGATGCCATCTTCAGGATGGGCCCGATCCAAAACGTCAAGGGAGTCCAGCGAGTCATGGGCTGCCTTGCGGCGCTGAGCCGATTCATCTCACGACTCGGCGAGCGAGGTTTACCTCTATATCGTCTCCTGAAAAAGTCCGACCACTTTGAATGGACAACGGAGGCTCAAATAGCGCTAGACGATCTCAAATCCGCGCTCACCAAACCACCTATCCTGACCGCCCCAACCCCAGGGGAGACGCTCTTGCTCTACATATCTGCCACGACACAGGTGGTGAGCACGGCGCTAGTCATGGAACGAAATGAACCCGGGCACGCGCTCAAGGTTCAACGACCTGTGTACTTCATAAGCGAGGTCCTTTCCGACACCAAAACGCGCTGGATCCAGGTCCAGAAAATGATCTATGCGGTCGTTATCACTAGGCGCAAGCTACGACATTATTTCGATGCCCACCATGTGGCCGTCGTGACCTCCTTTCCCCTGGGCGAAGTCCTCAGAAACAAGGAGTCATCTAACAAGATTGCGAAATGGGCGATCGAGCTCATGGGGCAAGACCTTGAGTTTGTACATCAGACAGCGATCAAGTCCCATGCACTCACGGAGTTCATCGCCGAATGGACCGAGGTCCAGCTCCCAGCCGCTCCTGTCGATCGGGAATGCTGGAAGATGTACTTCAACGGTTCCCTCACGAAAAAGGGAGCCGGGGGAGAATGGGTACTCGTCTCGCCACTCAAAGTGCGGATGAAATACGCCATCTGACTCAACTTCCCGGCCTCGCACAACGTCACCGAGTACGAGGCTCTGGTCAACGGCGTCAAAGCCGCGATCGAGCTCGGAGTCAAGAGGCTGGAAGTCTTCGGGGATTCACAACTCGTCGTGGACCAGGTCCCTAACGAATCGAACTGCGTTAACCCAAAGATGGCCGCATACTGCGCCGAGGTCTGGCGTCTCGAGGAGAAGTTTGACGGCTTTGAGATTTCTCACTTGCCACGGTTGCAAAATGAGGCGGCCGACATTTTGGCCAAGCTGGCCTCAAATCGGGAGCCGGTCCCGTCCGGAATCTTCGCCAGCGACCTCGACAAACCCTCCATCAAGGAGTCGGCTGACCGACGAGGGGAGGTCGGAGCAGAGTCGACCAACCCGAGCCAGGGTCTGACCTCCGCCCAACCTCGCGTCGAGTCGGACGATCGCGCGGTGTTCGTCATCGCTTCGATCGATGAGGACGAGGGGGGCCAGGGATCTGAGCCCGACCCCCCGCCAAACGACTGGACGCGGCCATACCTCGACTGCTTGCTAAGGGAACAACTCCCCGCAGACTCGACCGAAGCCAAGCGAATTGCCCGTCGAGCCAAGTCGTTCGTCGTCGTGGGAGGCGAACTCTTCAAGAAGAGCCACTCCGGCATCCTGCAACGCTGAAGACCACTCGACCACGGGAGGCAGCTGCTATGCGACATTCATGAGGGCGCTTGCGAACATCATGCCGCCCCTCGCAGCCTAGTCGGCAACGCTTTCCGTCATGGTTTCTACTGGCCAACGGCGGTCAGTGACGCGGAGAAAATAGTGCGCGCCTGCGAAGGGTGTCAGTACTATGCCCGACAGACTCACTTACCGGCACAGGCCCTGCAGACGATCCCCCTGACCTGGCCTTTTGCCGTCTGGGGGCTTGATCTAGTTGGCCCCCTGAAAAAAGCACCCGGGGGCAACACCAGCCTGCTTGTGGCAGTTGATAAGTTCTCAAAGTGGATGAGGCTCGACCCCTTGCCACGATAAGATCGGCCCAAGCGGTGACCTTCTTCCGAGACATTGTCCATCGATTCGGAGTTCCCAACTCCATCATCACGGACAACGGTTCGCAGTTCACCGGTCAAGAATTCTTGAAGTTCTGCGACGACCACAACATCAGGGTCGATTGGGCAGCCGTGGCACACCCCCGAATGAACGGGCAGGTCAAACGCGCCAACGGCATGGTCCTGCAAGGACTTAAGCCCAAAATCTTCAACAAATTGAAAGATTGTGCTGGTCGATGGGTGCAGGAGCTCCCCTCAGTGCTTTGGAGTTTGCGAACGACCCCAAGCCGCGCAACCGGTCACACTCCTTTCTTCATGATCTATGGGGCCGAGGCGGTGTTGCCGACCGACCTCGAATATGGGGCTCCCAGAGTCCAAGCTTTCAGGGAGGAGAACAACAAGCGGTTCCTCGAAGACGCGCTTGACCAAATCGACGAGGATTGGGAGGTCGCGCTCCTGCACGCGACGAAGTACCAGCAAGCACTAACGGCGATACCACGGACGACGAGTCCGCTGGCGAGCTTTCAATGTGGGCGACCTCGTCCTCCGACTCGTGCAGACCAACAAGGATCGCCACAAGTTGTCACCACCTTGGGAGGGGCCTTTCATCTTCTCCGAAGTGCTCCGACCCGGCACCTACAAGCTGATGGACTCGGAAGGCCAGCAGATCAAGAACGCGTGGAACATTGAACAGCTACGTCGTTTCTACCCTTAACACTTTCCCTGCTCTTTTCCTTTCTCGTACGCGAAACAAGAATGCGTTTTTCCTTTCTTCTCACGCTGCGAGCAGCCGCTAGGTTCGACCCCCCACTCGGGGGCTCCACCCGGCGGGTGTGGTGGCAACACCACGTGAGTCCCAAGTACAGGACAGCGACACCCCAGCGAGAACAACGCAATCTCGTTGGGGATCGAGTCCGACCCCCTGTACAAAGGATTCGCGCTCCGACCCCTTGACGCACACGTTGTTGCTTTGAGATGATGAGTAACGGATTGCGGCTTTGGGTTCGACTGCCCGGTTCAAAGGCACCTGATGCCCCAGCGGCTAAGGACGGCCTAAACCAGCAGTATGGTCTCCGAACCAAAATCCTAACACTTGAAGTCAAAAAAGTAATCACCGTGGTGCGAATGAGGGATAAAACGAAAAACAACCTAAAAAACATCCATCACACGTTCTTAACGTTTACAGTTATTGTCCATTCCGAAATAAAAAAGGCAAAAAGACAAAAAGGCCCTTGGGCGCTCAAACGAGCTAACTAATCTCCACCTTCTTCTTCCCCAGTCGATGCAGCGCGGTATGGAAGGAACTCCTCCTTGAACTCTTCCAGGAGACGCTCGGCGCTGGGTCGCACCTCCTCCTCGAGTGCCACCAGGGTCGCTGGAGAATTCCCCTCGGCGAAGCTTTCGCTCATACGCACCACCTCGGCTGCGGCGTCGAAGTGGGAGCGGAAGACTGTAAGGGTCAGACGGATGCCCGTCCCCATCACCTCCTCCTCCAAGGCCTGCACGTGGTTCGGCAGGTGGAGCACGTGCTGCGCCGGCTCGCTGGGCTCGCCCGTCATCTTCATCCCAACCCGGGCGCATGAGAAAACAAGGTCGAGGCGAAGCCGACTGAGTTGCTCCACCAAGGCCTGTGACTCTGACAGCTTCCCCTCGAGATCTAGACAAAAAGGATTTGGAGGTAAGAAACAAGCGAAAAACAAGGAGAAGAGATGAGCGCAAGCCACTTACCGGTATTCTTGCTACGAAGTGCAATCACCTCGTTGGCAAGGTCGGCAAGGTAACCTTTGGCAGCCACCTTCCTCTTCCTCTCCACGTCCGCTTGGGCCGCGGAGGCCTCCGCCAACTGCCCGGCCGCCACACCCCGCTTCCGGGACGCCTCCGCTGACGATTCGGTTTCGTCGGCGCGCTTGCGCAGCGTGTCCACCTCCTTACGAAGATCAGCGATCACTGTCTCCGACTCGCTGGCTTGCCGAGCGGCGGCGCTAAGGTCGGAGGCCTGCTTCTCCAGTTGCTCCTTTTGCAGGCGCAGCTGGTCTGACATGAGTTTGCTGTTCATCAACACAGCCTGCGCCCAGACATAACGCACCAAGTCAACAACAATCGAACAAAGAGAGGGAGAAAAAAGAGGAAAAGGCTCGAGGAAGAAATTGCCAAACCTCGAAGGGAGTCCGCAGCGCGTCCATCGCGTGAAGGGCTGACCGCATAGCATCATAGGCGGTGCGGACGCCCCAGTAGGCCTGGCCGCACTCGCCCTCCGCCTGCACCCACAGCTCCCGGACTCCGGAGTCGGCCGCCGAGAACGAGACGCCCTCGGAGTCGACCATGAAATCAGGACCCCATCCGGACGACACCAGGGCACTCGCCGGCTCCTGGGGCCGAGGCCATTGAGAAACCCGTCCTTGAGCTCGAGGTCTGAGAGAGCATCGTGTCGTCGCCAGGACGACTTGGGTCGAGACCCTCTCTGGCGAGGACCGTGCCCCGGCCTCAGCAGACGATCCCTCTGCAGCACGCCCACCAGCGGTAGCAGCATCCCTTGTCGGCAAGGCAACGGGCGGGTCGGAAGACCGGGTGCTATCATTGCCCGGCGCGACACCGCCGTCCGAGCCCCCCCGCGGACGACGAGGGTCCCTTCACGCCAGTATCGACCACCCGGAGTCGACTCATGCGCCTGCATGCGCAGCGTCTTTGCAGGCATGAAGGGAGGGAGGCCCCGACCCCCCAATCGCCTGCGCATACGATTGATTTCATCAGTAACACACAAATCAAAAACACCGGAACAACGAGGAAGAGCTCTTACCTGGCCTTGGTGCCGTCGCGTGAATAATGCTCCTCCGCCGAGGACGCGCTGGCCGGACGGTCTCGCTTACGGCCAGACAGAGGCTCCTTACCACGGACTTCCGTCCGCGGAACGGCGCCTGGCATTGGACCCGTCATGACCTCGACTGGCGATGACTCTGTGACCGACATCGCCACGTCAGAGATCGGCGTTGTCACACTCGCTCGTGGCAACGCGTTGTGCGCCCCCGCAGCGCCGACGCCGCCGGTCTCGACCTCCGGGTCGATGTCGCCCACCGCGGGCAACGCGTCCGCATGAGTCGCCTGACCCGAGTGCAACGAACCCTAGCCCGATCTGTCATGGAGAAAGGTCTTCTCCATTTCGTACCATTCCTGCTTGGTACGTGGACCCTGCACCTCCGAATCGTCGCCTCCGCCCCCACTCGACCCGGGGCGGACGTGGACCGTGAAGAAGTCATCATCCTGACTTTCAGAGTCATCTTCGTCCTCGCCGTCTGACCCTGAGCCATTCTTCAGCTCCGACTCAGAGTCCTCCTGGGACCCTCCTTGCGCTCCTTGCTTGCGCCTGGCAGCCTGCTTTAGCAGTCGAGCCTGCTTCTTGGCGTTCTTGGCCTCTTTCTCCAGCCGCCGCTGTTCATTTGCCTCACGGTTCAGGGCCCGCTGCGCGTTGTCCTCGGGAAGTCCTTTTGGTCGAGACTTCCAGCCAGTGAGCTCGGGCTGAAAAAAGAACCAAGGGGGTCATCGATCGAAGAGGAACCAAAAAGATGCAAAAATAAGGAGAAGGAGACCAGAACTTACATGTCTGACGCAGCTATCATCAAGAATGGCGGGAGGATGACCGGGGATGGGATACAAGAAATTCTCTCCCTCGAAGGTGAGATTCGCCTTGCCGCACACCTCGGACAACCGCGACCCGATCTCTGAATTGGAGATCTCTCCACCCACCTCCATGACGGTGCCCGACAGATCCCGTCCTGGAGCCATCTGCCACAACCGGAGCCTCCGCTCCATGATGGGCAGTACTCGATGCTTGTGGCAGAGGGCAAGACACCCAATGGTCGTGACGCCCCTTCGGCGCAGTCCCGTCACGGCGGCGATGAGCGACTCGTACTTGCTCCTCCCTTTGTCGCCAATGCCGTAGGACCAGACCGCGGGCTTCGTCTCGACGTAACTCCCGGTGAACTCGGGAAGCGGCGCCGAGCGGTCGTTCCGAAGATAGAACCACTTGGCGTGCCATCCCGAGTTGGAAGAGACCTTGGAGGTCTCGATGTACTCCAGTGACCTGCCCTTGTTGCTAAGCCGGATGCTCGCGCACCCCATGGGCGGGTGAACGGGCGCGTCGGCTCTCCCCCCAAAATGGTGGAAGACATGGAAGAAGTGGAGGAAAAGGTCGAAATGGGGATTGAACTCCAGATATCCCTCACACATCGCAATAAAGGTAGCGATGTGGAAAAGCGAAGTAGGATTCAAGTGGTGCAACTCAATCTTGAAGTGATTGAGAAGCCCCCGGAGGAACCAATGTGGAGGCGTCCCCAATCCGCGCTTGTGGAAGGAGACGAACGAGACCACGTACTCGGGAGGGGGATTCGGTTCGGACGCACACGTCGGCGCGATCCACTCCTGCGCCTCGGTGCGACGCACGAGGAGGCCGCCCGCCACCTGCTTCTCCAATTCCTCCTCCGTCGCCGAAGACGCAAACCACGCATCGCGAGCCATGGCGGACAGGTCCGGACTCCGCGAACGATGGAACGGGGCGGGGAAGGTGACGGCGGAGTGCGGCGCAGAAGGAGCGTGGTGAATCGCGGCGGAAGGGGAAGTAATTTGTGAGAGATTCGCGGCGGATTGCGGCGGATTGGAACAGAAGGCGCAACTGTAGCGCGAAGAATGGGGGAAAATGGTGAGTGCGGGAAGGCGCAAAGCCAGGTACGGCCGCTCTCATTTATAACCCCTGAACTGCCGCGGTGTCCCACGACCCATCGCGTCTCTTCAAATTCCCGCCTCGTGCGCCGTGTCTGTTGTCCTCTTTCTTCTCTACCTTCTCGTAGAAGCCAGGGCAACCCACGCATCGCCGAATCAGCGTCCCAAGATTCGCGCCCATCGAACGGCCACGGAGGCGTCCCTTCGGATCCACGAAGCGTAGCGGGCCTGACTGGTCAGGAAAGCCAGATACGGCCCACGGGTAAAGTTGGCTACGGGCTGAAAACGCCCCGACGGCCCATTTTCAGCCCAAGAGTGCGAAGACTGGCCCTCCAAGAGGGTTCGACAGTCGCTCCGGGCAACACGAGAGTAAGGGGCGACCAAAGAGGGGTCCCAGCGGCCAGTAAGTAGACGCGCGGAGCGTCATGGGCCTCTGTCGGTTGCGTCCGAGTCCTGATGGAGAGTTGGACCAGGATTTTCCCATCGAGGGGAGGCTACGAAGCCCCCGAGACCGATCAAAAGGACTCGGGAACTAGTTGGACTGACCCCACGGATCATATGAAGTCGACCCCAGCTGGTCTCAATTGGATCCCCGCTAAGGGCAAGCCAGGGCTTCACTCAAACTCACCCGCTAGCAACTCGACCGGGCACCCGCCGTCGGACCATCGAGGAACGGACGGGACGGCTCAGCACCCCTATCACAACGCAGTGATACGCGGGGGAAGACGAACAAAAGACAAAACGACCCTCTGCCAGACCCTGTAACGAACGGGGACTCGGGGGGCTCGCATTCGTAAGTCGGGCCAACAGCGTCGCCTCGGATAGTAAAGAGGGAACCTTCTTATTTCACAAAACACGCAAAAACGCAAACGACCCCGAGGAACTTGCCCTCGGGAGCACGCGCCACGGAGATCACCACCAGCTCGCAGAAGTCGAAGAGCTGGTCCCTTCCGCGGCTCACAAACGGCCTGCCGTCCCAAGGACGGAGCCGACCCCGCGACAGTCGCCTCGGGTGCGATTCCTGATCCGGCCCTCATTCTTCCACAATATGGAGGAACAAGGGCTCGGGTTGCACAGGACTCGACCTCGAGGGTGACCGGAGCAGGCGCCGTCGCTCCTAGCGGCTTCGGATGCGACTCCGGGTCCGGCTTGCCTCACCTCTCATGAGGATAGGACGACAGGCCGGGGGTGGCTCGCCTCGTCGGTGAGCAACTCCACCGCCGCCCGCACCACCCGAGGCATCGTCCACGGCCCCGGGAGGGGTGCGGATCGGGGGCTCGACCCCGAGGAACAGCATCACAGGAGGAATAGCGTCGAACAAGGAAAACGCCTCGTGAAGAACCAAACGAGGGCGAACCACGCCTCCACCCGAAATGGAGGCCGTGGGGCGAGCCATGTATGAGAAAACGCGCTCTCCGAAGCGGCCCGCCTCAAGCAAGCGCCGCAAACTCACCACTCGGCCATCAGCCATGGCGAGGCACGGTGAGAGCAAGCGGGGGAAACCGCTCCATTTATAGGAAAGCGGCGAGGATGGCTGGGGACGGAGAGAGCGTAAAAAGGCGCGAAAGCTTGGAACATGGATCACGGGCTGCGAAAGCTTGTCAAGATTCCCGGACCCTTGCAGGCCCTCCTAGAAGAAGACAAAGGCGCGAAGCCTTATGCAGCAAACAGAACCCTCGTGACCAACCCCTCGTCGAGACGTTGACGCACTTGCCCGGACGGACGCAAGTAGAAACGTCCGACTCAAAAGCCTGAATGCGAGTAAACCACTCCCATCCAGGCTCGGGAGCTACACCCGGCGGGTACGCTCGCGCGCACCCGCCGGATACCTACTCGAAGGCCAGGTCGAGGGCGGAAATCACCAGAGGCAAGGAGGAGCCCCGCGCACAACGCCAAAGCGTTTCGCGCAGGACTCGGGGGCTACTGTCGGGTACCCAAAACCAGGTACCCGCGATTACCCACATAACCTCGCAATCATACCTCAATGACCAAGGACTGGGCCAGAAGCCGTGGTTGTCTCCGCAGGCACCAAGGTCAAAGCCGAGCCCACAACGCGTGACACGGCCCGCGGCCGGGAAGGCCGCGCGAGCAAAGAAAGGCCCGATTCCTCGACCGGCCTCCCGACCCCGGGGGGTCGGGGAAAAACTCTGCCTCGGCCGACCCCGGGCGCCCGACCCCAGCCTCCGACCGAAGGGGTCGGACCACCGGAGTCGGAGCTTGGACGATGGAGCGCATTAAATGGGCAGCAAGTGGGCGTCCTTCGGCACTGTCTGAAGACGTGAACCGCAAGCCCCGCACGTCCCGCAGGGACGTTTGACAGTGGTCAAGCCGCCTCGCCACGCGGTAACAGTGCGAGCCGTATATGAACAGGGTCGCACAGTGCCCAAACAGGACACGGACATTCCCGCCGCAGGTGAACTGTAGCAGCCGTCGCCGCCCACGCCCGGAGGAGAAGGCGTCGAGGACGGACGCGCCCTTCCCTGCTGAGCCGCCTACCTACATCGAGCTATTTACCAATTCTCACTTTCTCATTCCCACACACACTCACTTCGGCCTTGTGACGCACGCAAGGACGAACTCCACGAACACTTAGAGACTTGGGAGCTTCTCCCTCTCTCGAAGAGCTTGTAACCCCTACTACGAGCAACACGAACCAAACCAACTCACTGGACGTAGGGCTTCGATCGCCCGAACCAGTCTAATCCCTTGTGTCTTTCTCACCCTTTCCAATCAACCGCAGCGCGTAGTCTAAATTTACTCGTCGGCCAGATTTCTCAACGCCGACACATGGCCTCCCGCGAGATGGTGCAGGCACGCCGCTGGTCACGCATCAGACGGAGGACACCAAAAGGCGCCTCGGAGACGCAAGCTCGACCAGCAGCTCGACGCCGCGGGGAGCCGACGAAGAGAGCCAAGCGGGCACCGTCGCCGGACCGGAGATGTCGAGGAAGGAAAAGCCCCAAGCTGCACCCGCATGGATGCACAAAATACCTCACTCTGTTGTCGTCCATGGCGGCAGGGAACACACTAGAGATGGAGCATCTCGCCGTCGCCGACCGAAGACGCCGTCGTGGAGGAAACAGGACCCGCGCCTCCTCACCGTCTTGGGTAAAACCTAACCCTACCCTACTAATCCTAAGAACTATAGTAGGGAGTATATACACTGGACATCCAATCCGCCGACCCCCCCCCCCCCCCCCCCCACACACACACACACACACCTCCCGGCACCGACGAGGCCACCGGAGGCTGGGAGGATGCGGTGAATTCGACGCCGGAACGAAGATTCGCCCTTCGCTCGCCTTCTGGAACTGTAGCAAGGGGAAAGACGGGAGGCTTCGAGAATGGACTCAATGCAACAGGTTGTTCGGGAAACTACTTAAGCTTTACATAGTGCAGTTGTACCATATTCAACAAATCACTTTATGGAATTCAGTTCTTTAGTAGTGATGACAATCAATTTTCTCTTCCCCCAAAATATAAAACCAACATCGTCATTCCTAACAAAAACATTTTCTTTTATCCGGATTGTTTATGGACAGTTATAAAATCTTGCCTCTCGCAAAAAATTAAAATAGTTTTAGATATATGAGCGATGGAAGACAAGAAGAGAAGATGGCATATCATCTTTTTTTGCGAATTGCTAGTGTAACTAATAAACTATGAAAATCAAACATAGTGTACATTTCATTTATAGTAGATATTTCGACTCTAACTTGTAGTGGGCACCTTGACACCATCATAAACCACCGCAGCCCATGATATTGGCTGCAACAATAAAACCACCGTAATGATGAGGCCGACGGCGTCGGCTGCCACCGCCGCCAGGTTTTGCGCTTCTGAACCTGAGCGGAGGTGCCACTTGTGGCGGTGTTCTCCATATACAAGGCATTGGGGTGGAAGTGTCGATGCAATTCTTAGTCAATATTAATCCAACTCATGATCTACGTCTCATAATGTTTGTGACCATAAATTACAACAAGCATTTTATCCAATTGTAAATATGAAGCAATAGCCTTCATCAATTCTATTTTTCTCTCCATCATTATGCAATATACCAACAGCAAACTTTCAACAAATATATCTCTAAAAGTATAAGTTTGATGACATCTTCTTTTCATCCATTGGTCATTAAGTATTTTATTTTTTGAACACATTATTCATTAATGAGGTCGGACTGAGTTGATCATTCGAATCATGCAATAGTAAAAGTTAAGTCTATCAACTTGCACTCATGATCATTATTAGTAGAAAGCAGAACTAATAAAATATGGCTGTTATTAGGAAACATGGAATACTTGGTATGATATAGCTTAGTTCAATGTTGATAACAACGAGAGTAATAAAGCATATATGTACGGAATATATAATATGTACTTGTAGATATTTGCAAACAAATTATATCTACTTCTAGATATTTTTTAGGCGAATTAAGAAAATGAAAGAAAGACTAATTTGAGCTTCATCAAATGAATGTGCCCCATATTTTCTGATTGCCAATTAAGCTCGTTGATTTGCAAGGCAACAGACCAATTGTTGCATCGCGCGTATAGTTGCAATTGTTTCATTGCTCACCTGCATTACTAGGAACTCTCCAAATTGCTCACCTGCATTATTCTTTTCAAATCAAAATCCAGCATAAGCTCTCTCCACATGTTCACTTACACCGCTGCTTGGCTCCCTCTTTACGGTAAAAAAAAACATACTTTTAACCGCATATTAGCTAACTATTAGGCTAGGCTGGAAACAAATCCCCAATTATTTTTCTTTTCCATTTTATCTTTTGCAACACTCAGGTTGTGGAAACACAGTAATCTTCAGAAACTTAAGACCAGTCGTAATCCATTTCCCAGATAAGCCAGTGCGTTTAGCCTCACGCATTCCGCTGGCACCTCGCAAACCGACCCGACCACGCCACACATCATAATCCAATCAGCTTCAGCTGGCCGACCACAACAACTCAACTCGTCTCGTCCGCGTAATCAGTTCGTTGCCGTCACATGTGCAAACCACCACCAGAAGATGCCAAAATCCAGCGCCACCACATTTGATTTGCCCCGTCTCCTCAAATCAACTCAACTCAAAACCAACCAACCATAGCCGGCGGCTCCTTCTTCGATTTTAAAAACCGCGGGAAATAAAGCCCGTTCCTTTCATAGACATCGTATTATTCTTTTCAAGTTAAAATCCAGCGTAAGCTCTCCCAGCAATTTGGCATTATTTCTACACACGACGGTTGACAAAACCCGCGCGCTTGGATATTTCTAATCTCCCATTTGCGCCGCGTTCCGTCCAATCAACTCGAGCACATATTCCTCAACCACCAAAGCCCCTCCTTCCATTTCTTCTCTTCTTCTTTTCCCAACCATCTTTAGCTGCTAAACCGCGACCTGAGCTCCTCTGCTTTCTGCCTCTGCTCCGCTGCCTGCCTCGACACCGCCATGGACCGGTCCAAGTCGTACGCGGGCGGCGGGCGCATGCAGATCGAGCCGTATTACGGCGGCGGCGTCGGCCGCATGCAGATCGAGCCGTACTACGGCGGTGGTGCCGGCGCCGGGGCAGCGCGGCCGGACTTCCGGTCCTATTCCTACAGCGCCGGAAGCGGCGTTGGCGGAGGCATGTCGTCGTCGTCGTACTCTTACCAGTACGAGTACAGCGGTGGCAGCGCGGCTGGCGCGGCGCCGCCGGCGGAGGGCGGTGGCGGCGAGGTGACGCGGAGCAAGTCGTCGAAGCGGCGGTGGCTGGAGCTGGGCGACCCGGACATGGAGCGGAAGCGGCGGGTGGCGTCGTACAAGGCGTACGCCGTGGAGGGCCGCGTCAAGGGATCCTTCCGGAAGAGCTTCAAGTGGATCAAGGACAGGTACAACCACCTCGTCTACGGATGGTCATGATCCATCCATCGATCACACCTAAGCTGCTGCTGCGGCTGCGAGAATGATGGTGCATGGTGGTGAGTACAGAACAGAGATTACGGGCTTGTCCTTCCTTTATTACCTTCTTTTTTGATTTTTTTGGATTTTGATGCATGCTGGTGAGTACAGAACAGTGAGTGTTCGTTGTAAGTTGTAACTAAACAAGACACAGACCGAGTTGCTGCAACACTGTTCTTGAGTGAATCGATTAATGAACGGAAGGGGGGTGATTGCTGTGATTGATTGATCGGTTCTCTTTGCTCAGTGCATCTTCTGGAATGGATGAGCTGGGTTTAGGTGCTGATTGTTTCTTCGCTTTGTTATTTTGGTCAATTATTGCGCGCTGATGCAAGAGTAGCTTGCGTGCGTGGATTGAGTCGGGTGGCTTGCGTGGAAGGGCGGAGGAAAATAACCTTTGTCTTTTGATGGACGGAGGAGGAAGGAGGGATCAGTTGGCTATTGCATGAGCAACGCCCCCTCTGTTTTTGACGCGTTCTTGACACAAGTCTTCAACAAACATTACTATCAGCTCCCATCGACGTATCCAATACACAGTCATGTGAAACGGAAGAGTCTGGCGGGCAACATTTTTGTGGTCTGTTGTCTGTGTCCAGACGCTGCCCGCGTAATAACCGAGCTTACACGGCAAAGTTTTCTTTTTCTTGTTTTGTTTACAAGAGCAGATTTTTTTCGACAAAATTTAAATACCGATGGCGATCAACTGACGGGGACTGTCACCGTGTGTTAGATGGCATGGAATCTAACAAGAAGCATCAACATAAGAACAACCGCGGCCGTTGATGTGGGCGATCCAACGACCAGTTAACCACCGATGCTGCGTCAATGATACATATATTCGTGGCGCAATAGTGCTTCTCGCGGCTCGACTGGTGGCTACTACTAACTTGAGCTAGTAGCTTTATTGACGACTCTGTCGCTTTTGTTTTTCCTGGCTATAAAATGATCCTGTTGAAATCACTCTCTGGTCGACCATCAAAAACAAAACGCGAATGCATGCGTGGGCCTTCTAGAATCTGTTGCCATCGACTGCCAACCAAGGGTTTGGGTTAAACCAATGACTGAAGTGCTAAAGTTCCCCAGCTAACCATAGTACTACCAGATGCTGTGAGTTGTTCCTTAATTTCGCTAGTGTTCCTTTCTAATGCTGACCTGTAATTGGGCGTATATAAACCTGGCTAACAATGTGACGATGGTGTGCATTGGAAAACAGTCAGCATAACATCACTTCCGTCTCGGATCACAACTTCATGTATTGGTTTCAGAAAGGAGCACATGCAGATTGGTGAGCAGAAAGAGGGCGCATCGTAGTCGGCAAAAGTCCTCAATGATCGCTTTTGATTTGTTCAAAACGTAAAAGAAAATCTCCTGCAGCAATGACAACGACCCTTGTGCTATGTTTCTTTAACTTGTGCCGCCATGTGCGGTTCATGTTTTGAAAACAATGGATCAACATTTTTCTAAACTTAGTTCAACTGCTTTGAAAAAATGGTTGAATGTTTTGAAAATGTTGAACTTGCACGTCTAAATTGCTATGTGCTTATACAACCGAAATGCTAAACTAGCTAGCATCTAAAATATTGACAAAATCTTATTTTGTAAAATAGGCTTATGATTGAGGAGTAAACATGTTTAAATTATAAGAAAAGGTTCTTTTTTCTCCCATCTTCCATCGGCCCTAAGAGCGTGCCCAACGATGCCATATCAGCTGACTCTTAAAGGTCCATGTCATTTTTTTGCTGAGATGGAAGAGAGAGGAGAGAGGATTAAGCTTTGTCTAGCTCTTGTGCAAGAGATAGTCTTGCTCGGTTCCCAAGCTCCTGACATTAAACAGAGCACTGCTTTCTCATGGTGTGCATGCTCCGGTTGGGTAGAGGCTGGGCCCATTCTTTTTTGAACAATGTGTCAAGAGTCTGATGAAGAAGAGCAATCTTTAGTGGCTGACTCTTACGTGATGTGGCAGAAAATTTGCTAGCTCTAGTGCCAAACCTTTGGGCACGCTCTGTCTTCTCCTCGTATGAATCCCGACCATTATTTATACTGAAAAAGTATGTCTTTGTTTGTATCACACTGTATAACCTAATTTGGTACGATGGACATTACAAAATTATGCATTTGTCCCCACGACATTAGAGGAAGGGAAAAGACTATTATTAACCTTTTTTTACCTCAATGCATGAAGTACATTGTAAGTTCAAATTTTGCACAATGATATCTAATTTTATTGCCTACTCATGTGCTTTTTATAGATTTTATTGTGATTGTTTTCCTACTTTTCAATAAAAACAATTTTTTTAAAAAAACTATGCAAACAATTGAAATAAAATTAGTAAGAGAAACATATGAGTAGCGTATGCAGCAATGTATGTTTAAGTTGTGATGTATTTCATCCAATGTGATGAAAATTCCCAAAAATACTTTTTTTTTATGGCCGCGGGGGGGGGGGGGGGGGGGGGGGGGGGGATGTCCCCGCCTGATTCCATTCATATGAGAAAATGGAAGCCTTAGAAAGGTAAGCAAAGGTTTACATGATTTTCAACGGAATGTAAAAGGCTTTTACATGGGGAGAAGGAGATACAACCATTTGTCTACAGCTTCGTCTTGAAACTTCCCTAGTTTCTTGACCGACAAATTAAACCTGATGGTGTTGCGCATCCAATGGCCGTCTAGAAAGAAGGGGAATAGTGATATTCAAAAATCAGGTGATCATCTGTCTCGTCCCAACAGTTACAGACCTCCCATTTGGCATCATCGATGATATTTTTCCGGAATAAGTTTGATTTGCACTGAATCCTTTCGTGCAACTTCATTGTGAAAAAGCCTTTTGTTCTACTATAATGTGCGCACGAGAGCTTTGTGGTGTGATGCAAACAAAACCACCAGAACAAAGTTGCCTTTTGTTCTACTAAAATCCTGATTTCTTTCTGCACGATTCCCTTTTTTTTTTATTTAACGGCTTTCTGCGCGAGTCTCATACACCGTTCAACTTCTTCTCTTTTTTTTTTAGAGGATATACCGTTCAACTGTGTGTTTCCGCAGTCCAGGCCATAACGACACAATCAACCTCAATGGGCCAGAAACAACCAGAACAAACTTGCTTCCATTGTTTAACTGTGTTTCCGCAGGCTAGGCCCAGGCCATAACCACACAACCGAGCTCAATGGACCAGAAACAACCAGAACAAACTAGGCTTCCAGTGGACCTCACGAAGGCCCACATCACATACAGGCCCATCCGAAAGCCCAGACCCAAGCCCAGAGCAAAGTCCTACTCGTAACCGTCGCCGCACCGGCGCGGCGACCAGTACTAGACCCAGCGAGACGCTCCTTCCTCCGTTCTCCCCCCATTCCTCCCTCCCTCCCTCCTCCGTTGCCGGTGTCCTGCCCCCGTCTCCCCCGCCCCGCGGCGAGCGATCGCGAGGGGATCGGGATGGCGTCCCACCATTCCGAGCCCCCCGACCCAGTCGTCGCCGCAGCCGCTGCTGCCGACGGCGACGCCCCCGCAGGTACGCCTCGCTCTCTGATGCCTCCGCTCCCTAGCTGTACTCTGCTCCTGCATAGATTGTGGGTGTCGGTTCTGGCTCCTGCCGATCCTGTGGCCCCGGTTCCGCGTTCCGCTTCGGATTCGTGCTCAGAGCCGTGCGGCGGGAGCGTGTGCATGTGTGTGTCCGCGCGCCCCAGCTCGCGGCTGCTGCCCGGGCGCGCGGCCGCGTTGGTGTAGTGTCCTATTGGGGTTCTGGAAGCTCGTTTAGTCGTTGACTGATGTAATCGTAGATTCTACCCCGCTATGTTGGTTTTAGCCTTTTCGTTGTGGTTTTAGTCCTAGGGTTTTAGGTCTGCTACTTATATTGGGACGAAGATTCTCCTCCCATTTGTTGCTCAGCTTGCTGTTTCATGGTGGGTGCTCAGCTGACCTGGATTTTAGCTAGATTGCTCAACGATTTTGGACAGGTAAGCGCTAGCTGTTCCAAATGGAATGCTTGTGCTGTCAGAGGCGCTAATCCCCTCCCTCAGTAGCTTAGCAGGATGTCTGATCTTCCCATAATTTGTGCTTTAATGTACTCTTGATTGGCATTTGCTAGTGGCATTCATCATTCCAGCATTAGCCTTGACTGTGAACCGATGTTGCAGCCTCATTGTGTCTGAGATTCTCGAAAGAGACACCCTGATAATCACAGCCGTATGTATCTGATCCACTAATTTAACAGTTTAGTTGGTTGCATCTAGCTAGCAATTTGTGCTTTGAGAGATTTTTACTTGTCAGGACTGCATTCCTCCATATTGTTGTCCGTATCACTTACTGTTCAACTTCGGCATGCATTAGTCAATTCACTTACTGTTCACCAAGGCTCTAGCTTTGTTGTAACCATTTGAGGTCTCTTGCAGATAGTAACTCAGAACTGCCATCTCCGCCATATTATATCGTCACCAAACCTGGTCAGTTACCAGTTGAGTTTCTTGAACCCTCAGCTGGCCAGAAGCTGGTAATTGGATTTGACTGTGAAGGTGTTGACCTCTGTCGTAATGGTGCTCTCTGTATCATGCAGGTGAGCCGATCTTTTGTTTTCGAGCCACATTGTATTTGTATTACAAACCTCTGTTTTAATATCACGCCCTCGCAAACTGTATGTTCCAGCCAGAAAGCCATATATCATGTAGGGTGCACATTTTGTATCCAAGGGTTCTGGCTTCCCTATTAGCAAATTCACTTTTTTGCAATTTTTGACAAAAAAAAAATCATCCAAAAGAACATGTATGATGTCCAGATGTAGATCATGCAAAGATAAGTAAACCTGCAAAAATCCAATAGCTAATTCATTGTTGGATACCTAGAGACAAAATGACAGTTGATATTTTTTCATCATGTGCTAATTGGCCCCATTGTGTTTCTTGAATTCCCATAGCAAAGATGAATATGAAGTTGACCTTTTGCATGTTGACGTTATCTGTACTGCCTACATTAGTTTTTATGGATATTTCGAACCATTGCAACATGTTAAATTAATTGTATTCCCACTAAAGTGGATGCAGATCCCTCGTTGAGCAACCAGTTTCCCTATTATGTAACACTCTCCACTATGATAAGTGTTAGTTGTCATTGTTCTTTTCAAGTAGATGAATTGTGACCATAATTCTGCTTAAAGTACTGCATTAGTACCTTCAAGCGCCACTAGGTCCACGTGTATCCTTAATTTATGCATATGAACAAATGTACTTCTTGTTTTCATCCAACTTCTTACATGAGCACGCATTGTGTCTTGATGGCCATTGGAATTTCTAATCTCTAGTTTTGTGACACTCTTAAGATATTTCTGATGGTTATATTGATCTTTCAGCTTGCATTTCCGGATGCTGTTTACTTAGTTGATGCTATTGAGGGTGGAAAGAACTCATTGAAGCTTGTAAACCAGCACTTGAGTCTGATCATATCATCAAAGTGATACATGATTGTAAAAGAGACAGTGAGGTACCTAGCTACGACATTGCGAATCTGTCTGAGTGTGCGATATCTTTTTTTGCAATTTTGTTGCACGACTAACTTGTTTGGAGTTATCATGCGTTGCAGGCTTTGTACTTTCAGTTTGGCATCAAACTGCATAATGTGATGGATACACAGGTAATCACCATATATATTCGATTTATGTTTGTGTTCACTTATGGAAGCGGGATTCAGTAACTTACTAATTTTATCAGCATAGTCATTTCTCGCTCCCTGCAAGTATTATAATTTCTTTTTCTTCGGCAAAAGAAATAAAGATTTGAGAATCGCCTTGAGTTCGAGACTATTTACTCTGCAGAAGGCAGAAATTCTTATGTGTTCTCTGACCTTCCTTTCATAGAGATCGCTTTGCTTTATTAACTTCAGATACTCCATTTGTTGTTTCTGAAAAAAAAGGCTTCAGTTGTCACTACTTTTTGCAGATTGCTTATTCTCTGATAGAAGAGCAGGAAGGGAAAAAGAAATCATTTGATGAATACATATCTTTTGTCGGCCTTCTTGCTGATCCACGTTATTGTGGTACTTTCTATAACTTAATGGCTTTGGCTTTCAAATTTTCTCATGAATGGAAGCATACCATGTTTTGTCGTTACATGGGTAGATTCTGTTGACAGTAAAGTCCCCGTTATATTCTGAAAGCTACTCCTAAAGAACCGCAGTTCAAATTTGGACTGCAGCTAATGCTTGCCTTAAGTTACATGCTTATATCGTGTGAATTCATGGAAGTGGTTGCCCACATTTATTATTGACATGGTTAGGTGATTTTGAATTCTTATCTTGTGGTGGACTTTATGCCATATTGTGTATCTGTTGTGTAGAATGTGATTGGGATATTGTGTTTGCATGTGTGACTAATTGAAATGAAGTACGCAGAATTTGACCGTGATGTGATTTCAATCCGTTTTTAGTTGTATTGAATGGTGTGCTTGACGGTATGAGATATGGGCAGTTTGAAGGCTAATGTTTAGACTTCGATTTTTGCATGGAATGTTATTAAGTGCTCCCCCAGAAGCTGTGGGTCAGTTGAACGGCATCTGAGTCCCGCTCCAACACAGTCATCCATTGCTTGGCAATTAGTTGTCCAACCATATGGGTACCTGCCACTCAAATTTTGAACATCACGCTAAATCTAAATCAGTTCAAAATTCTTGAGTCGTTCAATATTCCATGCCAAATGTTCCCCCTTTTTAGCAGCCCTCCAGCCCAAAACAATTTAATTCATTCAACGTTAGTTTTTTGTCACTTCCCACCTATTTGCATTTGGCCTGTCCAGCCTTGACCTCTGCATGCTCCACTCCTTTGCTATCCTCACCTTCTTATTAGCATCTCCTCGCTTTCGTACTTCTTTCGACCTTCTTCCCTGTTCTTTTCCTCTGTTAGATCTTCTACTAGTAGTAGGCTAGTAGCAGACTAGCAGCTCCAAGCAACTTTGATGAACATCTTTTAGTCTGTTAGTAAATGGTAGTGTACACTGATGAAACTTAGTTAAGACTAAAGGGGGTCGTGCCCCCCATCCCCCAAAACTATCCTTAAAATGCTTCATACAACAGTGATTGATTAGTCATTTACACTAATAAACTACTAGGTATCTGCACTAATTCACTAGTTATTTTTACTAATAAATCACAAAAGATTAACTATATCTTGATTAGCCCCCTCTTATGTTACGCTCAAGCTCCGTCACTGGTAGTGAAGTAATGTGCTACTGGTATCAACTAGCAAGTGATAGTTTACAGTAGCAGTTAGTCTTAGAGTAGACGCAATTAGTCAACCAGTGCGTGCATGGTGACAAGACTCAACTAACTCTTGAGTTACCAATTACCATGCTTGTCAGCTTGTGAGTAAGTTATGGTTTATTTGCTTGTTTCTACTGAGTGCTAATATTAGCAACGTTATGGAGCTGAATGTCTAACAGTATGCATTACCTGATTACACTAATCTGTGTGACCTAGAATTAATATAATATGGTTCCATCATTCATTTGGCTTACTGTGATAATATTTTCAAATATCTTATCAGTTAGTCCTGCCCTTTAACACATTATAAGATGTTCAGTCGGTATATGGTGTGCAGTTCATTATTTTCTATTTTTAATGTTTGATTGTCCATATGGTGTGATGCTGTGGTACTGCTTTCTGTAGGCATACCATATCCTGAAAAAGAAGAAGTCCGTATCCTTCTAAGGCAGGTTAGCAACCTGTGACGAACATTATTAAAGTATAATATGACAAACATTATTTTTTATGATGGTCTGAAATATTATGTTCCCTTCTGTGATATTGCCCAGCATTAGATCTTATATTGTTTTGATATTATATTTTCCTATGAAAAGCTGATAATATTAGTTGACGAATTTCAGGACCCTAACTTTTGGAAGATTAGGCCCTTGTCTGATATGATGATCCGAGCAGCCACAGACGATGTTCGCTTCCTTCTCAACATACATGAGAAAATGATGGAGAAGTTAAGCAAAGTGTCCTTATGGCGTCTGTCAGTTCGCAGTGAGCTATACTGTAGGTGCTTTTGCATAAACGACAACCAGTATGCGGATTGGCCACCTCTTCCACCTGTTCCTGGTCAGTGCTTCTAAGGTTTCTCTACCCTCCTGTTTGAATTTTAGGTGCTTGTCATATTTTAAAATCTATTTTACTTGTAGATGTGATCCTGTCAGACAAAGTGAATAGTGACTGTTGTCGTGTGGGTTGATAGTAGGGCTGTACTAATTGGTTTACTGAACCTTTATTAAAACTGCTTTGCGGCTAGTAGAGGTGTACACAACAGCAAACAACCAGCAGCGAAGGAAGCAGGTTGCTAGATCAAACCAGTTTTGCACGTATTGACAAAACCTAGTCTGAACAGCCATGGGTGAAATGTAGGCAGTGTTTTTTTTTGTGGCAGTGTTTTTTTTGTATGACTTTGACAACTAGCTTAGCCCTATGCCTTGCTAACCTGGCACATATGTGTTTACACTGCATTCTGTAATACCATGACAAATATTTTGTACTTTGTCAACTGAATGGATGGAAACATTGTTGGCATTGCCGAGCATTTGTGCTGATTTATATTTGTGACATACAGATGACATTGAACCTGATGTTTACGTTCCTGAAGTGGATATCCTGTCAGTCCTAGATGTGCCTCCTGGGAAAATGGGACGAGTCATTGGCAGAAAGGGATCATCGATTATGGCTGTGAAAGAATCTTGCAAGTAAACATCTTAAGTCCTAAATATCCCATGCTCTATAATGTTAAACATTATTGATCTTGTATCTGTTTCTTGGCTCCTCTCTGCAGCGTTGAAATCCATATCGGTGGTGCTAAGGGACCTCCGGACAGGGTAAGTTTCCAAGAGCCTTGTTTGACACAAACTGTATATCCGTCAGTAGTTGGACAGTCATCCTCAACTTTTGCTGAATTGCTGACACACTTTCTTGGTTGAGTAAATAACTGCAATAGCTACAGTGTAGAGGAATCAACCGAAATGGGCATCATTTAGTAGTAACTGCAATAGCTACAGTGTAGAGGAATCAACCGAAAAGGGCATCTAGTAAACGTGAATACTGTGGACGGGTTTATATGTTGGTTGGCTAAGGCGATTACTGTGTGAGGGCTTTGGTTGCATGTGAAACTTCTGTCCCGTTATGCACTAATATGTATGCCTGCCCTTCAAGGCTTCAATTATTTTTGCAAGCCAACAACACGGGTTAGAATACAATTTCTCTGAAGAGCGTTAGTGTAATCTCACTAGGAGGTTCTTCGTAACTTAGGAAAAGGATAGCAGAAGAATGGGTGTTATAGTCTTCTATTCTCTTCTGTTGATAAGCTCCAATTGTTCTACATTGATGGAAATCAAATGACCATATATTGCTGTCACCGATCCTTATTTTACCTTTATGCTTTTATGTAGGTGTTCATTATTGGACCAGTGAAGGAAGTCAGGAAGGCTGAGGCCATCCTCAGAGGCCGGATGCTGGAGTTCTAGAGATATACTACCCTTCGTGATGTGGGCTTCAAATGCTTTATCTTGGAACACAAAAGGGGATATACAAAGTTGTATGCCGTGTCGTGTCATCTGGATGTTGGATCTTGACATGTACTCTATCAAACAAAATAAAGGAATCGAAGGCAACTACTTGGTAGTGCTCTACATGATCTGCTCTCCTAAGTCCTAACTGCCATCCTATTAAAGTTTCTGGTCTCTCTATAATCCTATATCTTTGCGGTGATCATGGTGATAATAGCTCTAATCACAGCTTTCACATTCATTCGGTCTCCTATTGTGTCCTACGGACGACGTTTTATTGCTAGTCAGCCACAAGTTCCTCGCAGACTCTTCTTTACGCCATCATCTTCTGGCTATTTTCCAATGCTTTTGATTCTTCCAGTCATGTTTTGTGCTTCTTTCGCTTGAAAATGACCTGTTTGGTGCAGGCTTTTGATGTTTCGGAGTAGCATTAGGCAATACACGACATCCAACAAAGAACATAATCACGTCTCTACGTACTGCTGTGAAACGCCGGCCAACGGTGAAATGAAATGTGCGCTCGCAAAACTGTTTTCCAGGCTCCCTAGTAGCAGATGTACGACTTTTGGAAGCGAGCTTCCTCATTGATTGCATGACACGTTCATACGCAAGTCTAAACAGCATGGAATTGGTTGAAAGCCTTCAGCTGGCAGATAAAAAGGTATCAGTGGTTTAGACGCCCAAAGCATTGCAGTAAACTGACCACACACGCAACAGGTGATAACATCTACACTTCCACACATCAAACCTCTAGTATCTTAACCAATGTAATAACGGAGCCTTTTTATCAGCACTATCGAATTCTAGTGCGCGTATTATCAGATTAGTAGCAACGTCACTCTTCTGCATCAAAAAACCAAATTGGCGTACGGTGACCAAGTCCAGCATTTTGGCATCACACATGAATTTTTATGCTCTGCTCCTGAAAACACTGTTCTACATACAGGAAGAAACAGAAGCTGGGGAGGTAACAAACAATGTTATACATCACAAACACTAAAGCTATCTAGAATTTACACTCTTCTAATCATCAGACACAACAGGGCTCGTCAACGAGCCCTTCACCATGTTATTACCTGCAAAGCTGAGCGGTTTAGCCAGCTGTTTGAGCCACAAGAGTCGTCAGTAAGCAACTGTAACTACTCCTGGGCTTCATCTAATCTAGCATGTCGCATCTAGGAAGAATTCAGTCGGAATTGATGGTGGACAGTGCTTCTTCGCAACAAATTTGTACTGAGGAAGGGAAATGGATAGCTTGTATTAGCAACAGTACGGACAAATGCGGGTCCAAAAAGAAAACAGAATGACCAAATGAAGAAATTAGGGACCAAATCCACTTACCTTATGTTGACTGTACTTTTCTCTGATTGCAGGAAGGTTACTCGCAAGACCAACACTTAAGAGACGGTGCAGAGCCTTCACACAGTCGCATAATTCCGATGGCTTGTACTGTGTGTAATGAGCAAGGGTAGAGTTCTGCTCCCAATTTGCAATGACAAGCACATGTTAGCTCACACAGACATTTGATCTGGTACTTGCTACAAAAATATGCATAAACACTAAACAATAACATGGTGATGCCACCTACCCAAGGATACTTTGTTGGCTGAAGTACAAATTTGGCCAAGAAGACGGATGAGGCAGCAATTAGTGAAGGAGGGTAAGAAAGTAAGCTGTACTCCAGTAGTGATAGCTCGGCGACATAACTGGCTAGGAACTCCAGATGCAAGGGAGGATCCTGTAGAAATAAAACCCATTAGTTCAATGCGAAAGCATATAAATATTAGAAGAAACAGATTGATAGAACAGTACCTCATCGCATACTTGTGCTGCACGAACAAATCTCCTATTGTTACCAAGGAATATAGTTAGTAATGAAAGTTAGTATCATAATCATAAATGTTAGAAGGATGGAAAGCAGGCAGAACCTCAAAAAGCACTTTGCTGTAGGTGCAGTCATTTCAAACTTCAGGTAACTGAGAACAGAAGCTTCCATTTCTAAAATCTGTTCATGTATTAGTTGGAGTGACAGTAAGAAACGATAAGAATAATAAAATAAGTAGTAGTTAGAAGTAACAAGTAATATATCGCATGCCTCATCTCTGAAGTATGTATTGTCAGTTATGTAGCAGAACTCTTCTACTTGAGGTGCACATATCTCCTCGTATTTTCTACAGTTTTGAAGTTTTGAACATTTCAAAATCCCAATGCTAACGATGCAGTGTCAGATAAAAGGTAAACGGAGTAAAGGACTAGCAGGCTCTTACGCAGCTATAAGCATGCATGCCACACCGAGTAACTGCAGCCTTTGGCGGTTGATTTCATTTCCAGAAAGATAACGGTCAATGTAGTTAACTGTCAGGTACAATGTATCAGGAACAAGACGATATTCTTCAGCAACCTACAAAAGAGATAAATGTGAATACAATGACAAGTCAAACAATAGTGATCTTTATGATTTTAATTTAAGTTCTTTTTGTATGTCAGAAAAGTTTACTTCCACAAGCCAATCTATCAAAATAGCCCTCATGCTTGGGTTTACATCTTTCTGGATGGTTTCCATAAAATCAGTTGACGGCCTTTTCCTCGTCTGCTAGAAAGCAACCAAGCAAAATTAACAATATAGTACATAAATATATGAAGGGAAGGGGCAGATGCTTTGAAATTCTAGAATGTGTAGCCAAGATTGAAGACTTTGTCCTCGGACCATTTGATCCAATAGAGTTTAGTCATGCACCCAAAGAACAATTCAAAAAGATATTCAGCTATTGCTCCCATCAACTCATACTGGGAAAATGCATACTGCTCTACTCCTACATGATGAAGTAAACAAAATACGAAAGCTTGCACGTTTGGTGCACACATTTTACTTGTTGATGGATGCAATCAATAACAAATTAAGTACAAGCAAGGCAATTTTTCTAGTTATATCTAGAAATATTTTCAGAGAATAAATTAAATATTCAGTACTTGAGTGAGCAGAAAGGCTGCAGACAAAAGAGTTCCACCTCAGAATCACGCAAGTGCATGTAGATGTCGGAAGCAAGACCAGCACACAACTGTGGATCCTCTAAATCATTGTCAACATCACAAATGGAGTCAATTTCCATTGTGGCAGGGGCATTCCTCTTCCATTTATTCTCTGCATAAGGAAAATGCCATATACAATTACAAATCAACAAAAGTGAATAAGATACACACACCAAAAAAAGACTTCCTAATTGTAATTCAGCAAACCTTTCACATCTTTCTCCTCTGAGATACATAGCTGCTCATTTGCTCGTCGCTGCAATGAAGCGAGCATTGAGTCCCCATTATCGATGTACTCAACCTCAGGGCTTTTCATTGAGTCGCAAGTTGACATTGTCTCATCCATGGAAACCGAGTCATCTGTGCATCCAGGAGACACAAAGCTGCTGCAGGGTGCAATGGCGGGCACTTTAGGAGGAGGAACATATTGCTTCTGAACTGTGTTGTCATGGCGAGGTACAACTGGAGCTGGCTTGGTGGAAGCCGATTTAACAGAAGAACAAGAACCCCTAGTGGAGCTCACACTGCGAGCACTTGTCAAAGAACCCTTCCTCAAGGATGCAGCTGAGGCAGTTGAATTTAACTTCTGCATGGGAATTCAACAAACAAAATAAGTTATCTGACTCACACCTTCAAATTCAGGATCCCCGCTAATTACGCACAAACAAAGATTAAAAAAAGGTAACAGTACAGGTGCATATTATCATACTGCCAAAAGAAGATTCCAAAGCGAACAAAGACAAAATATTGCCACATTGCGAAAACCAAAGAACTTTCTTTTGTAAATGCCGATAAATGTTGTATGAAGAACAAATCCCGTGCAGACCTTTGGAGCACCCTGAGACCAAGAATTTAACTACTGCTTACGACTTGCTTTACTAGTTGGCAGACTGAGATTTGAGGAAGACAGAAAGTAATCAATAACTACTCTTTGGAGGTCTGGTTCTTGCGTGCTACCCTACTAATACTGATGCATTGTTGGAGCAACCGAGCAGACCGAGAAGGCCTTTGCCATTGTTTCCTTTTCGATATTTTTCTTTTTTCTTTTCTTTTCTTTTCTTTTTCTTTCTGTCTTTTATTTTTTGAAAAAGGTGCCGGGGCCTGGGTGACCATGCAACTGCACATGAGCAAGTTTCGTATTGATTTCTCTAGGATAACCAAGAAAAGTTTTAATTTTTGGCCTCAACAATCCTCGGCCCACGAGGAGAATCCAAGGAACGTTGCAGCAAGAACACAAGTACAATTAAACATAAACAGATAGTGAACGAGTGGAAGACAAGATTAAATCACGGCATATATCCTGAAATGGAACAAAAACTCAACCTTACAGAGATCAAATAGAAGGATCTACACCACATTTCCATATCAAGAATTCCCCCAACCAAGAAACCGGGTATGTCCTAATCCATCCAAGAAGGTAAGAACAACCAAGAACCGTCAAGAAAGCCACGCCCATTCGATCCCGTAACTGATCTTGTCCAGCCATTGAGGACCCCAGCCAAACCGAGGATATCCAATCCAAGAATCGAGAAAGAAAAAATTAGAACTCATGCCCAAATCGCTCCCAATCAGGGTGAGCCATACGTACCGCGGTGCCCGCCGTGGCCGTGAACTTCCCGGTTCCGGCGGCCCTGCCACCCGCCGGCGCGACGTTGGTAATGTTTCCGAGCGCGACGCGCTTCTTGGCCTGCGCAGCGGCCGCCTTGGGTCCCGCGGCAATCTCCTGCGCCGCGGGGCGCTTCGCGGTTGCGGCGGCCGAGGAAGAGCGGCGGGAGGCGGCGATGGTCGACATCGTCGCGACCTGGGAACTCCTCTCTCTCCTTGGGCTAGGGCTTGAGGGCGGTGTGGAGAGGAGTGCCTGGGTCCCGACAGCGACGAGCAGGGGAAGGGGGACGGAGGGCGAAGAAGAAGAGGACAGGGGAGGAGTAACGGCTCGGAATATTTTACTAAAAGACCCCTGGATTTGGATTGTTTCCTATTATAACAGGATCATTAGGACCTTGATGATGATAGTTAATTCACAGTCTGTCGAGTAGATTTTGAAATTTAAATCGCTTTGTGTACTGGGTTGACGTTGGTAAGGCTGCTGGAAATATTTTATTAGTACGTTTCAAATTTTCGTCCACGGTTCTTGCCCTCGTTGCAACGGTTGTCTTGGATCAGAGTAGGTAAGACACCTAAGAAATGTTAGCTCATTTAAAAATGGCAACATGTGGAATCTGATCGAAGGGTTTTATGCCACACATCTAGACCAGAGTATTAGAGCATTGCTATACGTCCGACCCGAACATCCGACTGCCTTTCGACTCTATTCATCGTAGGGACTAGGCACAAACACTAGGAAACTTAAGCATTTGGCAACCGTAGATTCATGGGGGTCGGAATGGAGTCGGACGTCCGGGTCAGACCTACAGCAATTCTCATAGTATTAACATCGTTCATTTGTTTCCCTATTAGTATTAGACAGGGGGGAATTAGTCAAGACTATAGTTTTGTGAAATTAGTTTTGCGTCTGTGTGAAATGCATCTTACAGTTTGATACTACATGCCAAACGTGTTTTTGTAACAGCACTGAGATTCTTTTTTGTTGTTACTACTTACTACACCACCAAAGGAAGGGACTTGTTTTGAATTTCGAAATTTGAATGTGAATGTATGTGATGGGGCTCCTTTTTGTCACGGAGCAACTTTAAAAAGGAAAGGGTCAAGAGGCGATCAATCAACCATTAATGTGTGTTCCTTGCGTGACGTGGAATAAGCTACATGCCTTGTATTAAATTACCTGTCAGAGTCTTGTTCGAACTTAAAACATTCTTGTGTGAACTTTTAGTTTTTATACTTTTGTATTAAACTATTTGTTTCGAAATTTTGCAACTCCCATTCTGTAGGACAGAGTGAGAGACACTAAGGCCCCCTTTGGAACGCAAGATTTTCACAGGAATTGTACAGGAATTTCACAGGAATCAGTTGACTGTTCACAGGAAAAACGCAGGAATAGGAAAAAATCCCGCGTTCCAAAGGGGGCCTAAGGCTTTTTGGCTAATGTTGAAAAACGACAGAATTTGTCGTGTGTGGATCGGAACTACAACGCTTTATAGTGTCATTTAAGCATGTACTCCATATATGAGATGTTCGGATGTACTAATATTATTGTGTTTTTATTTAGGGCTCCGATTTAAGCTAGGCCAAAAGGTACCCTGTTTCGTTATGTACACCATCACACTCTTGATGCAGGAGCTTAAGGAGGGAAACGACCCTGTTTGAACCTACGCCGGAGAGCGTGCCAGGACCCACGCATCAGCGTTGTCCCCCCGGCTTTTGAACTTTGAATTGAATCGCCTGTGTTCGAGCCTGCGAGAGAGCGCGGAGCTCTACGTACCGGGCGGTGAGCTAAAATGGCCACACCCCTGTGCGCGCGTCTGTGAGCTCTGAGACGTGGCTCGTGAAAGGCCGAGGTAAAGTGGCCAGTTACCACACAGGAGCGGTGAGCGGAAGGAGGCTTTTAAATTGTTTCGAACTGGAACTATGGCAGTTCAAAAAAAAAAAAAAAAAAGAACTGGAACTATGGGTGGTTGACGATCTCGAACTTCTACATGCAGGGGCTATATGAACGTTGGAAGGCAGGTGGGCCCCGTTCGTCTCTGTCTCTGCGCGCCTGCTCCTCCTGACGTGGACCTACCGGAGATGTTTGTTTTCTGCTAAACGACGGTTGTACTTGCAAATTCAAAACTCAGACTCTAACCAAGTTCGTAGGATCGTCGAGTACATTTCCATCTACTAGTAGAAAAAAGGAAGTTCGTAGGGTCCGGACTGAAAATGAAAAAGAAATACCCATAGTAATATTGTATGGGCCGTTAGCCAAGTAGAATTTTTTGAGAAATATAAAAGATAAGTATTAAAAATTATGCTGATTAATTATAAAACCAATGACACACAAAACGGCCATATAATAGCTTGGTGCGTGATGTATGCGTCAGTATCCTTCCTGCATGCGTCCAAATTGTTGGACTATATCATATAAAAACTCCAAAATCCAAATTAAATTCATACAATCAATCTTGCCGGATGAGCCTGAGTGATAAAATAAAAGAGAAAAGAATGAAGATTCTCGTGAACTTCAGATTTTCAGCTTTGAACTACAAAATGATGTGGCTCCAATCCATCATCGAACCCAAATGAAAGCCTTTGAACTTTGGATGATTTGAACTTTAGTTGCATGTGTCCTGTTGAACCCCTGAAGAACTGCGCCGTCACGGCGCCCGAAAGCTTCCTCAGCTTTTTTCTGTTTGTGGCCTAAGGTTGAACCTCAAAACGTTCCATGCATCATGCATGGACTCCAGGACTCTTCTGTCCCTGCATGCTATGCCGCCTTCAAAAAATGTTCGTGTTGAGTGTGCAACCGTGCGTTTGCGTGCGCTTCTTTCTGCGCGCGCATGGCTGTTTATTCATCGGGCAAACTGGGCTGGTCAAGGCACATTGTACAGCTGGAGAAAAAGGCCCATTTGTCGTGTCTACTTTGATACATGCGCTATTAGGCCTCTCGCCGTTTATCATTTCACACATGGGCCAAACCATTTTTTTTTTGCGAAGGGTCACATGGGCCAAACTATTTTTTTTTTGCGAAAGGTCTCACATGGGCCAAACCAAAACTCAAGATACATGCGAGTCGGTCTTGTTCTTTGCAGAACGCACTAAATCTTGCGCACTTGAGCAGGAAGATCTAAGACGAGTTCTGGTAACATTGTGGGCAATATGGTACGCGAGGAGGCAAGCAATTCATGAGAATTTGTTTCAGAGTCCTCTCTCCACCCATTGCTTTGTCAATCGGTTTGTTCAGGACTTGGATATGTCAGAGAAGAAGATGGAGCCGGGAGCCTCAAGTCAACAGGCGATACATCAATGTTGGTTGGCTCCCCCAACTGGTTTCATGAAAATTAATGTTGATGCAGCTATCTCCAAGAATAATGGGAAAGCCTCAGCTGCAGCAGTTGCACGGGATACTTCCGGTTTGTTTCTGGGTGCCTCAGCCGTTGTGGTCGAAGGGATGAATGAAGCCGAAACGATGAAGGCGTTGGCAGTGAGGGAAGGCATGGCCTTGGCTGCTGATCTGCTGCTACGAAAATTCCGTCTGGCGTGTGATAATCTCTGTGTGGTCGAGAGTATCCAAGGAGCTGGCCTGGGACATTATGGTCACGTCTTGCAAGAGATCAAGGCGGCGGCATCAAACTTCGAAATGGTTGACTTAGCGCATGAAGGAAGGGTCAGCAATGTCGATGCACATCGACTAGCTAGGAGTGTTGTTTTTGATTTATTGGGTAGGCATGTCTGGTACTTAGCTCCGCCTGATGGCGTATGTATCTCATACTCTCGAGGTGAATAATAAAGTGTCGGAGTCCTAAAAAAAAAAAAAAAAAAAAAAATCTTGCCCCTCCTCTACTCGGATGCGGCTTGCCTGCTCCCACTCCCTGCTCCCATGCGTGCTCCCGGCCACGTGTTGATTTCTTATTCGTGGAGATTTAATTGGTGGACTAGCAGACGGGAGGCGTCGGCCCGTGGGCAAACGGCGTTAGCATTATCTCCTTTGTTTCCTCCTCGCCCATAGCCCATCTCCATTATCTCTACGTCGCGCAAAATCCCGTTGAGGGCTTTGGTGGTCGCCATGGCTACGAATGCTGAAGCACGGGCAGAGGAGCGAAGCGGGCTCCATGACGATTGACGACGTCAACAATAAGGCGCAGCAGCAGCAGCAGCACATCGTGAAACCAGACCATCTGCACCTCCACGCCTCCCTGCAATGGGCATAATTAAGGCGCAGCAGCTCGCGCTCGCAGTCGCGCTCTCAGGCACCACGCAGGCACGCACCGCGCAAGTCTGTAGCAAACACCAAGACGGGGCCTGCGGAGACGAAAGCCAAGCCGCCGCGGGGCGGCAAAGGCGAAGAGTAGCGACGAGGCCCTCCTCATGGCTGCCGTCGTCCCAATGTCGAGGCCCGTCCGCTCGTTGCCGCGCTCCGCCCCCGCGCCGTTGTTCCACATCCAAGTCGGATGACAGCAAGTCGATCAATCTTTGCATCCGCAAACGAAGGTTCTCCCGCGAGATGTGGTATAGCCAAAACCAAAACCCTCGGAACATAATTAAGCACTACCGTGACATCCGATTTCACCTCGACGCCACCCGTGAAAGACAGAGGTTTTTCTTTGAGGAAAAATGGGAGACAGGGAGAGGGAGAGAGAGAGGTGACGACGTTAAAGCAGCCACCGTGCGCTCCGTATGCTGTGGGCCAGGCTAGAAGTTACAACGAATAAGAAACCAACACGTGGCGGGAGCACGCATGGGAACAGGGAGTGGGAGCAGGCAAGCCGCATCCTCTCTACTCTGCTGCATACTTACACATTGAACAGTCTTCAATTAAGTTTCTTTTTTTCCCTTTTTTTTTTGCGATGAGCCTTCAATTAAGTTTCAAAGTTCTGACCAAATGCACACGCAATTGAGATTACGTATCCTTATTTGTCTGAGTGCTTTAATGCAGGTGTTCATCAGTGGACAAGGGAAAGTGAGAAGCCATGTTGATATGTGACGTGGCTTGGCTTTGTGATGAGTAATTGACATTGTATATTTCCTTGTTGAGCTTAATTGTAATATGGAAGGTTATAAGGATTGTACAAGATTTGGTTTTTGTCAAGATACTCATCAAAGGGAAGATTGAGAAGCCATGTTGAAATGTGCCATGGCTTGACTTTGTGATGAGTAATTGACTTTGGTTTATTCCTCATGGAACATAAATAGCAATGTTTGTTTATGAGAATTGTATGAGATTTGCTTTGTGTCAATATACTCATCAAGGGGGAGATTGAGAAGCCATGTTGAGATTTGCTATGGATTGATGTTTGTGATGAGTAATTGACTTGGTGTTGAGTTGCAATGCGGATTTTCAGATCGCTTTAGCTTGTTTGTTTTGGCAACTTTGAGTGTTGCTTTATTACTAACCAGAGTTGGTGAAGGTGTTGGCGAAGTTGGAGGAGAAGGAAATGTGTTTTCTTGTCTCATGATGCGTAGGCCAATGGAGTCAACTTGATGGTCAACGGCAGGAGGATCGGGACCAAGCGGGGGCTTGGGGCCGGACGATCGAGAGGCCGGGTGAGGTCAAGGGTGATTCACACCGTACACGTGGAGAGGACAAGAAGCATGGACGGTTTTGCGGTTTTGCCTCAAAACCGTGGAGGTGATGAAGACGGCGTGTTGACCAGGGTCAAGGCGAACGGGAGGCCGGTGCAAGTGAAGGGTCCCGACGGGCTGGGACCGAGGAGACTTGACGGCGATGAGGTTCGCGGGACGAGGTGACACGCGTCGACATCGAGATGGTTTCCCGGTTTGGCCTCAAAACCGGTGGTGAACGGTTTCCCGGTTTAGCCTCAAAACTGGTGGTGAACGGTTTCCCGGTTTAGCCTCAAAACCGGTGGTGAGCGGTTTCCCGGTTTGAGCCTCAAAACCGGTGGTGGACGGTTTGTCGGTTTGGGCCTCAAAACCGACGGCGGACGGTTTCCCGGTTTCGGCCTCAAAACCGGCGGCAGACGGTTTCCCGGTTTGGGCCTCAAAACTGGCGGTGGCGGATGGTGGTTCATGTGGCACCATCGTGAAGATAGTTTCGATGTGAAGCTAAGTTGTGAAGGTCTCGACGGCGTTCGGGTGAAGGAGAAAAAGTTGGACGGAAACGCCCTTATGTATGTATGGGTGTATGGTAGTGTGAGGGGCATTTTTGGAATGTGAAAATGTCCAAGGGGACAAGGTGAGGGGGCTGGTTGGCTGCCCTCCCATGAGCCTCTCATTTGTGTTTGTGGGAGAGGACTTGAGAGAGGAGAGGAAGGAGAGGGGAGAAGAGAGGAGATGGCTCTTTGATTGAGCTTTTTGTCATCCTTAGTTTGTGGTGCTAAGGAGTGGTTTGACACATACATCTTTGAGCAATATAGAGTATCAATTTGTCCTTAAAGTGTTTCCCTCATCTTGATTCCCGAATTTGTTATTTTTGGTATTTTCGGAGCGTGATTTTCGATTCGCCTTGTGTGATGCGTTTTGGGATGTATTTCTTGGGGGATCTTGGTGCCATGACGTGCTAGAACAATCCTTGATAGGTCCTTGACCAAATCAATGGCACGAGCACCTTCGATTTTGTGAATTGGTGAAGTTCTCCCAAACCCTAGCTCATCCGGTGAAACTCAAAATTTGTGGTGATTTTGTGGGGTTCTTGGTATGGATCCTTTTGGATGATGTTCTCCATCTCAAGGTGAAGCTACGGTTCAAATTTCGTGAAGTTTGAAGGTCGTTTGGTTGGATTTTGAGTTTTGGAGCATCCGTTCTTGAGTTTTCCCGAGCTATCCTGTAGCTGGCGGAAGTTCCGACACAAGTTCCGACACTTGACGGAAGTTCCGACAATTTACAGAGAGTTTCTATCAGAACATCCGACACTTGACGGAACTTCCGTGAATTTACAGATTGTTTTTGTCGGAACATCCGAGACTTGTCGGAACATTTGTGAATGTCTCACCGGAACATCCGAGACATGTCGGAACATCCGTGAAGTTACAGAAACTTCTCATCGGAACATCCGAGAGAGGTCCAGAACATCCGACAAGGTCCGAAGTTTGATACTTTCTCTTTTTATCGTGCTTTGTCCAATTTGCTTTCGCATTTGCTTGTATCACTTCTTAACCATTCCTAAGATTAGCACGTCATCTCCAATTGATGTGTGTGGTCTTGATGGTTGAAAGAGAGGTGCGTTGGGTTATAATTGGGACATAGGCCAAGTTCTTGTGAAAAATTTTTATCGGCTCCCATTCACCCCCCCCCCCCCCCCCCCTCTGGTCGCCTTCTCGGTCCTTCAGAAAGGGAGTCGGGAAAGGCTGATGCCGCGCCACTCTCACAGGACAAATGTTGGAGTTCTAGAGATGCTACCATGTATTCTGTAAAATTCAGATGTTTTTGTTTTGATAAAAAAAATAGATCTACACAAATGTATGTGGTAGGTTATCCCTAATCCTTGGCAAGAACGAGTCAAAAATAAGGGAATTGAGAGCAACTTCCCCTATGCCATCAGCGTCCATATCTGCTGCGCTCCTATCATAAGCCCTTCTATCCTGTTAGTAGTGCCTAGTCTGGGTTGGTTGACTCTGCATGCAGCATGCTTGTGTTCTGCGCGCCTCTCTTAACTCTGAACATTTTCTGGCATGTGTTAGTCAACCCATCAATATCCAGAAGCTTGTTACATTTCGCCTCCTTAAGCCCCCCCAACCTGCGCATCAAGCACGCACGGTGATGATATCTCGAGCGAGCCAGCCATCGGCCACCAGACGAAGGAACTTGATCGAGTGTATCCTACCACCACCGTTAGGTCCGTTTGCGCAAGATTCAGTCCGCCTCCTCTAGCTTGCCTTCCATAGCAGCCCCTCCAACCAAGGTTTGCAATATCAAATGGACCACTAAAACCGGCTAGGGCCGGTATAACCGGTTTTCGCGAAAACCGGAAAAACCGGTCCGGAAACCGGACAAAATTCAAATCCTAAAATTTAAATTAAAAAATTCCGAAATTTTCGGTAAACCGGACCGATTTACCGAAAAACCGATCAAAAATTCCAAAAAAGCCAGACAAAATTCCGAAACCGGTTCTAAGAGGAAAAATACAAAAAAATATGAAAATTTGAAAAACAAAATGAAACAAAAAATATGTAAAAACTAGATGCAATTTCCAGCGCAATGGTGCAACAAAAACACAAAAATCCAATCGTTTGGTTAGTCAAAAAAATCAACAAAGGTTGCTGGTTTATAAAAAAGGGCTTTTTCTTTTTTTCCTTCCTTTTTCTACCCAGAAACATCCTCCATTTTTTGGACACACGAAACAATCGAATTTACGTGTTTTGGTTCCACCATTGGGCTGCAAATTTGATCAAGTTTTTTACATATTTTTTGTTTCAAATTTTGAAAAAAATAAAATTTGAAAACGAAAACCGAGCTACCGGGTAAACCGAACCGGACCGGTTTTTCCGGGTCTGGTTTACCGCGGTAACGCAAACCCTGCCTCCAACTCGTCTGCATCGCTGCCGCCAGACCGCCTCCATATCTAACCTTCCATGGCCGCCCCTCCAGCTCCTGCGCCGCCGCCTCAAGCTCGCTCGTCGCCGACTCTTCAAGCTCACTCGCGTCGTCGCCAGAGGGGGCCATGGAAGGGGGGGCAGAGAGAGAGAGAGAGAGAGAGAGAGAGAGAGAGAGAGAGAGAGAGAGAGAGAGAGAGAGAGACGAGGAGAGGAGGCGTGGAGGGGGGCAGGAATAGCGTGGTGAACTGGTGATGGACGCCGGCGAGCTCCCGTGGGCGGTGCAGGGCGTTCTCCATGAGAAAGGAGTGCAACCGCTGACAGAAAATGAGCACAAGGCTCCTGGTTTGTTGGCCGCGATTCTCCCAAGAGAAATAATATTTCAGACTTAACAGATTTTCTTTCCACATGTGCTTGTGCATTTCCCTTTAGCTCTTCATCACAGCACCTTCACATGACCGTGCAGGACAACAAGCAGGCAAGAAACAGAGTCGCGAAGAAGCTCACGTTGGAGAAAGATGCCGCCACAGTTGGCGTTGACGATAACACCGAAGAATAGGCTTACATATGTCATGGTCACAGCCCCACCACACGATCTTTTCAGCAGTGGCGGAGCTTCAAAAGAAATGGAGGGGGGGGGGGGGGGGGGGATTAAAATCTCATGAACAGTGGGTATTTTACTGTTTAATCAGTGCAATTTGAGTGAGGGCAGGGGGGCCCATGGCCACCCTTAGCCTCACTAAGCTCCGCCCCTGCTTTTCAGCATGCACGGCGAAATTGCATGTTTGCCGCTGTATCCGAACCATCTATACAGTCGTGTCAAAAAAAAAAAGAACCATCTATACAGTGGTAGGATAAGTACATGAACCGTGGTCTGTATTTAGTTACATCCAAAGTGGTCTTGCTCTACAGTTCGTTGCAGTGTGTGAACTTATAACCTCTGTGATAGACACGTTTGTGTCTAAGTGCTAATGATTGAGGTTGCTCTTTAGTTGTCACTTCTATTTTGCTGACCATAGTGGAGGCACTGCAAAACAGCTGAATAGCTTTCGCTGTCATAGAACGACTACAGCCGAGATCGACACCACACCTCCGATGGTGCAAACAACCTTTCCCAGGCCCAAAACACACACCATAACGGTCTTCCACGCACAACCGTCGAACCAGCACGGGCATGGCCAAGCGCGCGACATGTCCTAAATTATAGTATATCAGACAGGCATCACGACATCCACCGACAAAACAAGCTGGTCAGTGCCCACTTCATAATAAAGCCCGCGCGAATAGGCATAGTAGCTCTAATCACAGCTTTCACATTCATTCGGTCACCTATTGTGTCCTACGGACGATCTTTTTATTGCTAGTCAGTTACACGAGATCCTCGACTCTTCTTTACGCCATTTTCCCAGAAAATGACCTTGTTTGGTGCAGGCTTTTGATGTTTCGTAGCATCAAGCAATACACGACATCCATCCAAGATCATAATCACGGCTCTACGTACTGCTGTGAAACGCCGGCCAACGGTGAAATGAAGACACGTGCTCACAAAAATGTTTTCTGTCTGATTTATCCAGGCTCCTTAGTACTCCCTCTGTCTCTAAATGTAGGATTTTCTAGCATTTAAATACATAAATAGTCAAGGTATTAAAAGACTACCGTACCTTTTATTTTTATCTCAACTCATACTTTTCATTTTTACCTCAACTCATCACTCTACCAACCCTACCATCTACCACAAAGTCTATTTTATCCTCAAAACGCTCTACATTTAGAGGAAAAATCAAACTCCAAAAACGCCCTATAAAAAGGAACGGACGGAGTAATGACAAGCCAATGTACGACATTTACAAGCGAGCTTCCTCATTGATTGCATGACACGTTCATACGCAAGTCTAAACAGCATGGAATTCAGCCTGTTCGTTTCGCTGCAGCTGCAGCTGCGGCGAAACGAAAAATAACTGCGAACACTGTAGCTGCTGCCGAAGAAATAATTGCGAACACTGTAGCCGCTGCAAAGCAGCCGCTGCAAAGCAGCCGCTGCAAAGCAGCGAGACGAACACGCTGAATTGTTTGAAAGTCTTACTTCAGCTGGCAGATAAAAAGGTATCAGCGGTTTAGACGCTCAAAGCATTGCAGTAAACTGGCCACACACGCAACAGGTGATAACATCTACACGTCCACACATCAAATATCTAGGATCTTAACAGAAAAATTGCTCGCAAATAAGAAAAAGTCAAACCAACGTGATAACAGAACCTTTTTATCAGCACTGTCGAATTCTAGTGTTCGTATTATCAGAATAGTAGCAAGGGCACTCTTCTGCATCAAAAACCAAATTGCTGTACGGTGACCAAGTCCAGCATTTTGGCATCACCCATGAATTTTTATGCTCTGCTTCACGAGTACAATTTACATGCTCCTGAAAACACTGTTCTACTTCTACATACAGGCAGAAACAGAAGCTGGGGAGGAAAATCAAGTGCCCTGGTATCACCACAACACTAAAGCTATCTACAATTTACACTCTTCTAATCATCAGACACAACAGGGCTCGTCAGCGAGCCCTGCATCATGTTATTACCTGCAAAGCTGTGCGGTTTAGCCAGCTGTTTGAGCCACAAGAGTCTTCAGTAAGCAACTGTAACTACTCCTGGGCTTCATCTAATCTAGCATGTCGCATCTAGGAAGAATTCAGTCGGAATTGATGGTGGACAGTGCTTCTTCGCGACAAATTTGTACTGAGGAAGGGAAATGGATAGCTTGTATTAGCAACAGTACGGACAAATGCATGGCCAAATGAAGAAAATAGGGACCAAATCCACTTACCTTATGTTGACTGTACTTTTCTCTGATTGCAGGAAGGTTACTCGCAAGACCGACACTTAAGAGACGGTGCAGAGCCTTTACGCAGTCGCATAATTCTGATGGCTTGTACTGTGTGTAATGAGCAAGGGTAGAGTTCTGCTCCCAGTTTGCAATGACAAGCACATGTTAGCTCACGCAGACATTTGATCTGGTACTTGCTACAAAAATATGCATAAACAATAAACAACAACATGGTGATGCCACCTACCCAAGGATACTTTGTTGGCTGAAGTACAAATTTGGCCAAGAAGACGGATGAGGCAGCAATTAGTGAAGGAGGGTAAGAAAGTAAACTGTACTCCAGTAGTGATAGCTCGGCGACATAACTGGCTAGGAACTCCAGATGCAAGGGAGGATCCTGTAGAAATAAAACCCATTAGTTCAATGCGAAAGCATATAAATGTTAGAAGAAACAGATTGATAGAACAGTACCTCATCGCATACTTGTGCTGCGCGAACAAATCTCCTATTGTTAGCAAGGAATATAGTTAGTAATGAAAGTTAGTATCATAGGGTGTGTTTGGTTGCTCGCATGAGCCCAGCTTGCATCGGTGGATCCGTATAAACTCACAGTGAAGAGCGTTTGGTTGCCTGCATGAGCGGATGCAGCCTGCATGAGTGGATGCAAAAATACCCTTTCATCCTGGCTCGGTGGATACGCCCAGATTGGCCTGCTCCACTTATGCAGGCTTAGTGGATGCACTGCTTCTGCTTCGGGCCCACTCGTCAGTCTCACAGGCAGAGTCACTTGCATCCGCTCATGCAACCGACCAAACATCTTCACAAGATTCACTGCGTCCGCTCATGCAACCAACCAAACACTCTCATTTTATGGTCACTGCATCCACCCAGCCTGCTTCTCCTCATTCAGGATATACGATGCAACTCTACAAAAGCTCATGCGAGCAACCAAACACACCCATAATCGTAAATGTTAGAAGGTTGGAAACAGGTAGAACCTCAAAAAGCACTTTGCTGTAGGTGCAGTCATTTCAAACTTCAGGTAACTGAGAACAGAAGCTTCCATTTCTAAAATCTGCTCATGTATTAGTTGGAGTGACAGTAAGAAACGATAAGAATATAAAATAAGTAGTAGTTAGAAGTAACAAATAATATACGCATACCTCATCTCTGAAGTATGTATTGTCAGTTATGTAGCAGAACTCTTCTACTTGAGGTGCACATATCTCTTCATATTTTCTACAGTTTTGAAGTTTTGAACATTTCAAAATCACAATGCCAACGATGCAGCGTCAGAAAAAAAGGTAAACGCGATAAAGGGCTAGCAGGCTCTTACGCAGCTATAAGCATGCATGCCACACCGAGTAACTGCAGCCTTTGGCGGTTGATTTCATTGCCAGAAAGATAACGGTCAATATAGTTAACTGTCAGGTACAATGTATCAGGAACAAGACGATATTCTTCAGCAACCTACACAAGAGGTAAACGTGAATACAAGTCAAACAATAGTGATCTTTATGATTTTAATTCATGTTATTTTTGTATGTCCGAAAAGCTTACTTCCACAAGCCAATCTATCAAAATAGCCCTCATGCTTGGGTTTACATCTTTCTGGATGGTTTCCATAAAATCAGTTGATGGCCTTTTGTTCGTCTGCTAGAAAGCAACATAGCAATATTAACAACTTAGTACATAAACATATGAAGGTGTAGCCAAAATTGAAAACCTAGTCCTCATCATTTGATCCAATAGAGTTTAGTCATGCACCAAAAGAACAATTCAAACAGATATTCAGCTATTGCTCCCATAACTCATACTGGGAAAATACATACTGCTCTACTCATGCATGATGAAGTAAACACAATACGAGAGCTTGCACATTTGGTGCACACATTTTACTTGTTGATGATGTGATCAATAACAAATTAAGTACAAGCAAGGCAGTTTTCTAGTTATATCTAGAAATATCTTCAGAGAATAAATTAAATGTTCAGTACTTGAGTGAGCAGAAAGGCTGCAGACAAGAGAGTTTCACCTCAGCATCACGCAAGTGCATGTAGATGTCGGAAGCAAGACCAGCACACAACTGTGGATCCTCTAAATCATTGTCAACATCACAAATGGAGTCAATTTCCATTGTGGCAGGGGCATTCCTCTTCCATTTATTTTCTGCATAAGAAAAATGCCATATACAATTACAAATCAACAAAAGTGAATAAGATACACACAAAAAAAGACTTCCTAATTGTAATTCAGCAAACCTTTCACATCTTTCTCCTCTGAGATACATAGCTGCTCATTTGCTCGTCGCTGCAATGAAGCGAGCATTGAGTCCCCATTATCGATGTATTCAACCTCAGGGCTTTTCATTGAGTCGCAAGTTGACATCGTCTCATCCATGGAAACTGAGTCATCTGTGCATCCAGGAGACAGAAAGCTGCTGCAGGGTGCAATGGCGGGCACTTTAGGAGGAGGAACATATTGCTTCTGAACTGTGTTGTCATGGCGAGGTACAACTGGAGCTGGCTTGGTGGAAGCCGATTTAACAGAAGAACAAGAACCCCTAGTGGAGCTCACACTGCGAACACTTGCCAAAGAACCCTTCCTCAAGGATGCAGCTGAGGCAGTCGAATTTAATTTCTGCATGGGAATTCAACAAACAAAATAAGTTATCTCACACCTTCAAATTCAGGTTCCCCGCTAATTACGCACAAACAAAGATTAAAAAAAGGTAACAGTACAAGTGCATATTATCATACTGCCAATAGAAGACTCCAAAGCGAACAAAGACAAAAATATTGCCACATTGCGAAAACCAAAGAACTATCTTTTGTAAATGCCGATAAATGTTGTATGAAGAACAAATCCCGTACAGGCCTTTGGACCGCCTTGAGAAGAATTTGAGTCCTGCTTACGTCTTGCGTTACTAGTTTGCAGAATGAGATTTGAGGAAGACAGAAACTAATCAGTAACTACTCTTTGGAGGTCTTGTTCTTGCGTGCTACTCCACTAATACTGAATTACTGATGCACTGTTCAGACCGAGAAGGCCTTTGCCTTTGTTTTCTTTTCGTTCTCTTTTTTTTTTTCAACTGCACATGAGCAAGGTTCGTATTGATTTCTCTAGGACAACCAAGCTAAGTTTTAATTTTTGGCCTCAGCAATCCTCGGCCCACGAGGTGAATCCAAGGAACGTTGCAGCAAGAATACAAGTACAATTAAACATAAACACATAGTGAATGAGTGGAAGACAATATTAAATCACGGAATATATCTTGAAATGGAACAAAAATTCAACCTTACTGAGATCGAATAGAAGGATCTACACCACATTTCCATATCAAGAATTCCCCCAACCAAGAAACCGGATATGTCCTGATCCATCCAAGAATGTAAGAACAACCAAGAACCGTCAAGAAAGCCACGCCGATTCGATCCCGTAACTGATCTTGTCCAGCCAAACCGAGGATATCCAATCCAAGAATCGAAAAAGAAAAAATAGAACTCATGCCCAAATCACTCCCGATCAGGGTGAGCCATACGTACCGCGGTGCCCGCCGTGGCCGCGAACTTCCCGTTGCCGGCGGTCCTGCCACCCGCTGGGGCGACGTTGGTAATGTTTCCGAGCGCGACGCGTTTCTTGGCCTGCGCGACGGCCGCCTTTGGTCCCGCAGCGATCTCCTGCACCGCGGGGCGCTTCGCAGTCGCGGCGGCCGAGGACGAGCGGCGAGAGGCCGCGATGGTCGACATAGTCGCGGCCTGGGAGTTCCTCTCTCTCCTCTCCTTGGGATAGGGCTTGAGGGCGGTGGCAAGGCGGTGGAAAGGAGTGCCTGGGTCCCGACAGCGACGAACAGGAGAAGGGGGGGAAGGGAGGGGAGAAGAAGAAGAGGGCAGGGCAAGAGTAACGGCTCGGAATATATTTTACTAAAAGACCCCTGAATTTAGATTGTTTCCTATTGTGACAGGGTCATTAGGACCTTGATGATGACAGGGTAATTCACAGTCTGTCGTATGGATTCGAAATTTAAATCTTGGGTTGACGTTGGTACGGCTGTTGGAAGTCAATATTTTATCAATAAGTATGTTTCAAATTTCGTCCACGATTCCTGCCTTCCTTCAAATTTCGGTTCTCAAATGTTTAGAAAGAATTTCGGTTCAATAAGTATGTTTCAATATTTTATTCAAGCTAAAGACGTAAATGAAATTTTTTTTTACATAAAAATGGAAACATTTAGAAAGAATCGTGTTCCCAAACGTTTGTTTGTAACGACACCACTATTGGCTCTTCTTCCTTGCCGTTACTACTGCCTAGGAAGGGTCTTGTTTTGAATTTTGAATGTGCATGTGGCGGGGCTCCCTATTGTCACATTGCAAGTTGGAAAGGGAGGGGCAAGAGGCGATTAAAAAATCATTAATGTGCTCCATCTCTTGCATGACGTGGAATAAGCTTAGCAAAGCTATGGCTAACGTTCCCATCAAGTGCAGTAGAGGGAGCAAAACTATCTACTAGTTGTTTGAATTTTTGTTATTCTTTTATATTGTTGCATTCAATGCTTTCCTTTTAATATTTTGCCTTCACGTAATGTAGGAAAGATCTAGCGACATTATGACTCATAAACTACTTAGGCTTTTAGTTGATATTAATATGAAACGATGAAATATGCGATGTGCAAATGTTCCATAGGAATCTTAGATGTACTCTTAACCTTATGGTGTTGTTTAAGCATGCATTACTCGATTGTTACTACTAGTATTGTTTTAATTATGTTGAGTCTCAAATGCAAAACCAGACCAAAAACCGTTGAAGTGATTATCCATATTGAGATGAAGACAGTAGCAATAATCAGCGTCCATAACCATTATTTTCATACACACGTAAACAAAAAAGGCCAAGGTTTTGTCAAACGAATAAACGAGGCACGAAACACCAAACCGGTGGAGCCATTGTTCCGAACGAGTATCACAATTGATGGTCCACGGCTGTACCACTTCAGTTGCGCAGGATCATGTGTCGGGGAGAACTTGAACGTGTCCCCTCTCTATGTCGGTACAGCATCACAATCTTGTTGCAGGTCCAACGGAAGGAGCTGAAGGGAGGGAAGGGAAACAACCCTGTTTGAAATCGGACAAAAGCCGGTCCCATCCGTCCGTCGGCCGTGCGACGGCGTATGCAGTCTGCACCTGGGAGCGTGCCAGGGCCCACGCGTCAGCGCTGTCCCCCGTCTTTGAACTTTGAATTGAAGCGCCGCTGCCGTTCTATCCTGCAAATGGTGTGCGCTCGCTGTCCGTACCGGGTGGTGAGCCAAAACATGCACACCACCTGCGCTCGCGGCTGTGAGCTGTGGCTGGTGGAGCAAAGAAAGGCCATGGGGCGGTGAGCGGAAGCTTTGCCCTCTTTTAAACTGATGAGTTGACGATCTCGGAGGCTAGACCGCTAGAGGAGCGTTGGAAAGCATGTGGGCCCCGCCTGGCTCTATCTCTGCGCGCATGTATAACGACGGAATTCAAAACTGGTGCCCAAGTTTGTTGGGTCCAACCGTCCAAGTGCTGGAATATATTTCCAGCTTCGAAAAAGGAAGTTCGTATAGTATGGTCGGTCAGTGAGTACAAAGACCAAAAAAATGGGGAAAAGAAATGCCCACAGTACGAACGTATGGGCTGTCTGCCAAGAGATACTGGGTTTTTGGGCTGGTAATATAGAAGCCGTGCGGATTATGAAGCTTATGACACAGAAAACGGCGGAATACGTCCAGGACGCTAATAACTGATGTCTGCATCATTTATGCGTCACTTTCCTTGCTACGTCCAAATAGTTGGACGATCGATTAAACAGCCGGCTAGAGCGCTCTCTAAGTTCAAAATTCGTGTAATCAACTGTTTAGGATCAGGCTGAGGGAAAAGGAAGGGAAAAAAAGAGAAGGAAGCATATATTTTACCATTCTGAACTTTAGCGTCGGTTAGATTTTCGGCTTTGAACTATGAAACATTTGATTTACAAAGTGAACTAACCGAGGCTATAGTTCACCTGTGCAATTCCTGCTTACTGCTAGTGCTCCCGCAGCTGCCTTCGACACATTTTAGCGCCTGCAGCATCGAGAAATTTGTTCGTGTTGATGTGCGCGTGGCGCGTGCGTTCTGTTTATTCACATCGGGCAAATTGGGTTGGCCCAGGTACAATGCGGAGCTGGACAAAGGCCCATGTTGTACGGTCCGCACTGATGGATCAAAACAGCTTGTGCTGCTGACTGCTGTGGCTCATAATCATTTCAGGATCATGGGCCAAAATTGGCGGCCTTGCAGAAACGCACGAAATAGAACACGGCAAACTCTAGGATGCGGGATAGGGATTGATGACCCTTACGGCCAGAAATGGGGAAGAGTGTCTTTGTTGCTACTTTCGGCCTCTTCGAGTTGCAGAACAGCTGGGCCAAATGCACGAATTGTTGACGGCTTGACGCTACTGATGAGTGCTTATTAATGCAGGTGTTCATCAGTAATCAGGTGAAGGGAGTCAGGAAAGATCTATCGAAAAAATTGAGTCAGGAAAGGCTGATGCCATCCCCACAGGACGAATGTCGGGGTTCAAGAGATGTTACCTGTAATCTGTACGTAAAATTGAACTGATTTTTGTTTCGAACAGAAAAGAGATATTCTACAGAAATGCATGCGGCACCGTGTCTTCTGGATTATTCTTGATCCTTGGCATAAATAAGTCAACAAACAAGGGAATCGAGAGCAACTTCTCCAGTGCCATTCAGTGTCCATATCTGCGGCTCTCCTATCCTAGCCCTGCTCTATCCTGTTAGTAGTGCCTTAGTCTGGTTTGGTTGACTCTGAATGCTTGTGTTCTACTCCTCTCTTAACTCTGAACTGAACATTTTCTGGCCCGTGTTGGTTAACCCATCAATGTCCCGAAGCTTGTTACATTTCGCTCTCTTAAGCTCCCAACCTGCGCATCAAGCGGCACGGTGATAATATCGCCCTAATTGCGGCGCATTTATCCGGTCGATCGCCTGGTCCATTCAGTTGCTAGCTAGCTAGCTTGAGCCAGCCATCTATATCGGCCACCAGAAAGAACTGGATCTTGTTCTTGTCCTACCACCACCGTTAGGTCCGTTTGCGAAAGATTCAGCCCGGAGATCTCGCTTTGAATGTTGATGGCGATCTGAGGGGCCAGCCGGGAACAAATTTATCTATGCTTTGCCTGGACGTCCGGCTAAAGCTCTCATTGAATTGGAGAGGGAGGCGAGCCCACACGCGAGATCAAGGGGAGCCATCAGCCGGATATGCGTAGGCCAGAAACTCTGGACTCGGCAACAAACCGGATGGACCCGGCACGGCGACGGGTACGTCCCGTCCCGGCCAGGAGGACCACCTCTCGCTCTAGTTTTCACTGTTCCTCGTGTGATAAACTGTGCTGCTGCCTGTCCATTGTTACCACTGTTCCTCGTGTGTTCGGTCGTTTAGTGAGTTCCCTGCTTGTGCGTGATGGATGATGTGATATCAAACTCTTCTTTTCAGCAACACTTTCTGATGCCTTGGTTAATTCTCTCCTCTAAAGTAATTCACTACCTTTTTGCTAAGGAACGAATGATGTTTATGTTATGTTATGTCACAGATCAAACTCAGCCATGGTCTAACAGTCAGGGTCACGGGAGCATCACACAAGAGATGCAGATTCTGAGCAAGCAAAGCATCACACAAGAGATAAATTAAAGTAGAATGTTTGGTAAAGACTGACGATCATCGAGTGACGAATATGCTGTCGGCCTGTATCCATCGCCCGGAATCCCCGCGCAAGAGTAAACCTTGCGGCTGTGCTTATCCGGACTAGCTTGAAACGGGCGGAAAGATTTGCCACTTCTGCCGACCGCTGCCTTGTTGGTCCTAGGAAGGATGAACGCCGCCGATCGAGCTCTCACATCGATCGTCTCTCGCGAAGCTGCGGCGGAGGCCGGTTCGCCGATCAGGATCCGTGGTCGCCCGTCCAACGCGGCGACGGCGACGGCGGCGTCGGACGCGCGCGTGATGATGCGCGACCGAACGCCAGCGACGGCCGCGTCGCGCCGGCCGGGTCGATCGGGTGCTCATCGGGATTGGACCCGCCCACGAGGCCGCGTGGCCCCCGCAAGAATAACTCGCGTTCCGCCAAGCGGCGACCCGACGGCGACGGCCAGCGAGCGCGCGCGCGCGCGGTGGTCCTGCTCTGCTCGGGGCGCCGGCTGCTAGCTGTTGTGCGCGCCCGATGGATCGATCGATCGGTCGACCGGAAAGGGACGGGGGCTTTGGCGCGCGTCTCGTGTTGGCAATTCAAAGTGGGGCACGTGTCGCTTCTCCAGGCATGACATGTCATTAATCAAGTTTTAATTTTTTTCGTTGATTATATAAATGATGAGCCGTACCTATTGTGGTATAGTACCACTGAAGTGAAATACTGACCTTTGTTTCATGTGTATGTATTCAACACCATAGGGTACGCGTTGCTTCTCCAGGCATGACAAGGTAACGATCATCGGCTTGGCATGATGAAGATGCATGTTAAAACGAGAGACAAGGTAACGACAAATGAAAGAGGAGCATGTGAACGATTAACGCAAGGGGGACTCGATCGTCGGTGTACAGTAGTCTGAGTTCCATTAACAGAGGTGTGCGGCCGCTGTTGCCCCATGGTACGGTGTAGTATGTACTCGTTCCAAATAGTAACAGTATAAGATGTCAGAGCGCAATTTATGAACTGTTCATCAACTTGGGATTCAAAGTTGGATGATAATTTGACGTCACCCAACGGACCACAATAATTGTCACCAGAAATTTAGTTGGGAGCACTCACCCTCTTATACTTGTATATCTATGCTAGCTATGCGAGTTGGAACTATGAACTCTTAACTGACTAGCTATGTGATATGAGCTAGTTCATGGGCTGAAATCAGAAGTAGATTTCCACTAGCAAATTTCTAGTGCATTTTCTGACCAACTCGAGATGTACATCTTTCTCAACACACATACACATCAAGCATGGACCAGCATATATATGTATGTTATCAAGTTACAACGCATGCAAACGACGGAGCTGATCCACGGAAATCATGCGGTCCCCCGATCATTTGTGGCCACCAGAGTGCAAAACAACACTAGTACGAATTATGGGACAGATCATGCACACGGAATGCATGAAGCAAGTCAGTATTAGAGAGACGTCATCCCTAGAGACCCAGGTTAAACTCTGGGAGGAACTGAATGCAGCTAGTAGCTACACTCAGCAGCAGGTTACTCTCTGATTCGAGCTGTTTCGTCCTTTTTACAACAAAAAAAAAACTGTTCAAATACAGCTATATCATCCTGCTTTGGAGAGACCGCAAACTAGGAGTCAATTGAGATACACAGTTATTATAAAAGTACTGCAAAATACTTTGCATATCCTCTTTCTGTAACTGCAACTGCACTTGCACTTGCACTGCACGCCCGGGCAGCTCTCATGCGCCACTTTTACTGCACACACATATCAGTACCGTTTTTTATTTGGTGTCCCAAGGCTGCGCCACAAACTCTCTCTCCATGATCTTGAATATTCTCCAAATTTGTCGTCTACTGTTTGCAAGCATATAAGGGCGCACATAAAAAATCCTAGCTGCAGAGATTTCCGTGTGCGTCGATCTTGTAGAGAGAGAGAGAGAGAGAGAGAGAGAGAGAGAGAGAGAGATTTTCAAGTGTGCCTACAAATCTCACTCTATTGTCTTTCTCCTTGGTGTGTATACTGCTGACTAACTGTTGTACTGGTTAGTTAGACGTGTCCCGCTACTTGCTACTGTTTGATTGATCAGGACATTCCAAAGCAGCAGCAGCAGCCTCTATCTTGATCCATTGTTGTTTTCTCTCTTGTCATCACGCTCACACGGGAGAGCAATAGTGATATTGATGCATCATCATATCAAGGCTGTCGTCTCTCCCTTGTCTAATTCTCTGTTAGAGAGGCTTCTTTTGTTTACAGAATTAAGCACTTCTATCTTATGCTTTTCTAGGTAGAAATAAGTCCTTTTATATCAACGTCTAGCAGTGCCCTGAGACCTAGCTTCAGACATTACTCATAAGGAGGGAGTTAGGACAAAGAAGTTGATATGCAGGAATATATTTTCCTGGTCAGTTGCACAAAGTTATTGATTCGATCCACCGCTAAGTGCTTACTGGACCATTTCCTCTAGCTTCCTCCATTCTGGTCCTAGCTAGCTAGCTTTGCCCCATTCTACGTTCGTAACTTCCTTGTAATATCTCCTGCCCTGCCAGCCATCAATAAACAGCTGCCATGAGTGTTAGGAAACAGAAACCACACGTATTTGTGTCGTCCTATTTTGAAGAATATTTGTGTAGAGTTTAGGATACAAAATCATGGAATTAGTTTATAATCGAACCAATCACCAAAATGACACCCAATCTCTTCTTCCTAGTTATGGCCTCAATGGAATGCTGGATTATCAAAGTACATGAATAGGAAAAACGAAAGATTAGAACCCATAACACCTCAAATCCAACAAAATGGAAAACACAGGAAAGCAATTTCATTTTGTTGATGAAATTAGATAAATTTCTCAGGTCAAAAATGAACTAAAATGTTACCTTAACGTCATTAATTAAAAATCCATGGTTGCTCCTTTAATAATGAAAAAAAAACTGTAGGAATGGATACAGAGATAGACACATTAATATTCAAGAGGTTGGGCCTATTCACCTATAGCTTATGTTATAAATGCTCTAAAATTCTGATTGAACAATTCGTTGCTTAGGAATTCTAGAGGCTCAATCCTTTCTCAATATTCTATAATAGGATTTTTCTATAGGATTCAGATTCTATAAAATTGATCTATTTCTTATTTCTTCAAGGAAGCGTCAAGTCTTTTTAGCACCTTAGTATTTGCAACTAAATACCAAGATGGAGCTACCTATCCCAATTTTAATTAAATCGTATGGATCAGAATATTTGAACCAGTCCTTTTTTTTTTCCTGCAGCCCCTTCAATATTCAAGAAATAGGAAGAAAACTGAACTAAATTGTCTGAAAACGAGACTTGATTATTTGAGACTTCCACTGGAATTCATAATTGGGGCAATTTTTTTTTAATGACAGGCCGCTCCACAGTAGAACGAAAAGTACAAATAGTACTGTAACGAGAAGTGATATCATGGAAGCTACCCACACGAGCCGGTATCTCATGTGTCACTGTCCTCATATATACGGCCAGGCAGGCTGACACACTTATGCTCAATGATCGATCCAGGCCGTCAATGTCGTCCGTATCTGTTGTGCACCGCTCATGTTTACGTCGGCCAGTACTTACGAATGTTTAGCTGTCCGGAGCTGATAGTATAGCTGCCTTTCCTGTTTCGACGACAGAGCACAGCCAAAAACTATCACAGTGTCAGTATGACACCATGTCCCATATATACACCATACCATCCTCTTGCATTGCAGGCGTATAGTATGTTCCTAGCTGTAGCCAATAGCAGCCTGATACTATAGTCGAGTGGAGTATATAGTTACTCCTACGCAGCAGCCAGTGGTGGGGTAAATCTGTGGCATACATACATGCATGAAAGTGCCCAAAGTTAAAGCTTTGTCAGGCAGTTTTTCAGCAAGGTGAAAGTAAAACTTTTGTTACCTCTTTCCTTTCTTCCTAAGCAGTACTAGTACATTGGTAATTAGTCCTAGATAATACATATGCACACATGCGTGTGTCATATGCGCATAGTATAGGCGACAAGATGCAGTGGCTCTCATGAGCTCACCATACAATTGCCCAAAAAAACACTGGTACTTTGATCAATCCCTTTCCAACACTTAATCATACTCAAATCATAGCAATGCAGCTAGCTGCTAGATGCACCTAATTTAATTAAGGCCGGTCCTTTTGCTCCCTCCTCTCCTCTGGAGGCTACTATATTAATTCATGTTTAAGCTGAGAGTAATCCAATTCCAAACAAATCCTGCCCTGCTGTTCTGATGATAGGATTTGGAGACAGCATAACTCTATATCTAGCGAGAGGTACCAGTGCCTGTTGTACAACCATATAAGGCCCTGTTCGTTTTATAGGGGTCTAAAATTTAGAGGGGTCTAAAGAAAAGAATTTTATCATTTAAGAGTATTAAATAAAGTTTAATTACAAAACTAATTACAGAACCCCTGGTCTAATTCGCGAGACGAATCTAATGAGGGTAAGTAAGCCGTGGTTAGACGATGGTTACCGTAGCATTACTGTAGCATGACTGTCGCAAAACATAGATTAATTAGACTCATTAGATTCGTCTTGTAAAGATGTACCCATCTGTAAAAAAGTTTTGTCATTAGACTTTATTTAGTACTAGGTTCTCTTTGTTTAGAGGCTTCTAAAATTTAGCGCTAAAAGAAACGAACATGGCCTAATTCAGCCCTACCTGCCCCTATCTATACAGGTCTAGGGTCTCTAGGCAGAATAGGACTGTGCTGACTGCAGAGTAAAGGCCCTAGCAGCTAGAGCTTATCTTTCAGAACCCAATTAAGGCTATTTATTAGCGATGCATACCAAAGTGAGTGATGCTACATTAAAGGGGCAGCTCTGGTGAAGAGCCAAGCACAAAGTGTGTGTCAAGTGTGAGGACCAGCTAGTACTGTACCAAGTGCATATGCCGTGCTAAACACCTCTACATCTATACTCCTACCATGGTTGGCTTCCTCTTTATAAGAGCATGCCTTTTCTTCCCTGCAGCCTTTTGCTAGAGCACACTGCATGCACACACAGCAAAGCTAGAGAGGGAGGGGGAGAGAGAGCAGAGATAAGTTTGCATGCTCCACAGCAAATCCAAAAGTAGTGTCCTGGGCACCTCGCCGCAGGCAGGCATCTTGTCTTATTGCTTTCTTTGATCCATCGCCTTTCTGCATCCGCAGGGCTCTCCTTCTCCTCTCCTACCTCTCGAGCGAGTAGGTTTAATGCATGAGTGCTGGTTCAGTGTTTTGCTAGCCTCTCCACAGTGATATTCATACTACATAGCTACTGGAGGAGCACCTAACTAAGCTACCACCGCTCTCGCCACCTCGTATCAACAGTGCGGTGAAAGTGTAGCGGCAGCCACCACCGCTGGTCACCTCGGATCGGCCTGCAGCTTGGCGTCGCATTAATCAAGGTACGTGCCTTGCCATATTCCAGTGTATCATGTGGCTATGCAAGTTTTCGATGGATTTAATGGCGTACATAGCCAGCATATACAGCCTCTATGGTTGTTGCGCATGCATTCATGTCCCTCGTGATCAGATCAGCACGGCTCGCATGCGCATCCTGATCTGATGATCTCCATATCCATATATATCTACTAGCTAACTTGCACATCCTCGTTTCTTGATAGGTTCCATTCGAAGATGGATCATAGCTTCAACGACATGATCTTAAGTGAGAGCGCATGGACCGGCGAGGGTGGCGGCGCCGTGGTGCTGCCACCGGATTTGGGCGGCGGAGTCGTGGACGGCGGCAGCATGACGGCGCTGGAGAGGCTGGTGCTGGACGAGGCGCTGGCGGCGGCGATCCTGGAGCTGCAGCAGGGCATCCAACAGCAGCATCAGCATCATGCGGCCATCAAGACGCTGGTGCCGGCGGCGGCGCACGGCGGCGTGGTTGGGGACGCCGGCGTCGCCTTCGGCGCGATGGCGACGCCAACGCCCGCCTACGCGGACGTTGACGCGGATGTCCTGCAGCGACAGCATCGCCATCAGGGCGCGATGGCGATGGCCAACGACTACGACCTCACACCAGCAACAGCCGCTGTCGTCGCGGTAACTTCTGCTGCCGCGTTCACAACAGCGGTTGACGGAGGTGGCCGTCTTGTCGATCCGCGAGTCTTATCTGGCACCACCGAGACCGCCGTGACAACAACCGCGGCGGCCACCACCGTGACGGCGACGAAGACGACCCAGCAGTGTACTGAAGACGGCGCCGGCGGTGGTGGCCGGAGGCAACGCCGCCCGAACAAGAAGAGGAAGGCCGCCGACGCATCGTCTGCGCCGACGCAGGAGAGCTCGCTGTGCAGCCTCCTGGCGTCGACCACCGCCGCCGGCGACGGCGGCGGCATCCAGATCGCCTTCAGCACGACGGCCGCCAAGAGATCAAAGCCGTCGCTGAGCAGCAGCGGCTCGTCGAGCATCAGCTTCGACGGCCGGGGGACCGCCACGGCAGGCGGCGTCGGCGGCGACGACCCGGCCGTGTACGAGCCGGACACGGAGGCGCTGGCGCAGGTGAAGGAGATGATCTACCGCGCGGCGGCCATGCGCCCGGTGTCCCTGGGCCCCGCCGACGAGGAGCTGGCGGCCGCCGGCGAGCGGCCGCGGCGGCGCAACGTGCGCATCTCGTCGGACCCGCAGACGGTGGCGGCGCGGCAGCGGCGGGAGCGCATCAGCGAGCGCCTCCGCGTGCTGCAGAAGCTCGTGCCCGGCGGCGCCAAGATGGACACGGCGTCCATGCTCGACGAGGCCGCCAACTACCTCCGGTTCCTCAAGTCGCAGGTCAGGGAGCTGCAAACCCTAGACCGCCGGAACTACGGGAGCAACAACGTTAATGTGAACATCACCATGGCTGGAGGGCCAGTGAGCTACAACGGCGGCAATGGCGTGCCTCCATTCGCATTCCCGGCAGAAACCCTACGAGGCGCAGCTTCAGGAGGAGCTGTTGAGCAGCAGATGAATTAGCGAGTTAGATAGATAGATTTGAGACATGCACGAGCTAGCATGCATATGATGTTTTTAACTTGTATGTCTGTCCAATGTGAGGCCATTGTATGATACATTCATCATTGTTAGCTCAAAGACTAGCTAGAGAGAGATGGTGATCATGTCGATGGAACCAAACCAATCATGGATGCAAAAATGCCTTGTCGGTTAATTTGACCACCTTTGTTTTCAGTTTCAATTCCTTTGAAATGTACTCCCTCCGTTTTTAAATTGTTGTCGCCGTTAACTTTTTTATTTACGTTTGACCGTTAGTCTTATTCAAAATAGTTGTTCGAATATGCAAAATTATAAGTTAGGTTCAAACTTACTTTGGAGATAAAACAAATCATCACAAAATATATGATATTTTAAAAAAAAATTGAATAAGACGAATGGTCAAAGATAGCAAAAAAAGTCAATGGCGACAACAATTTAAAAACGGAGGGAGTAATCCAATGCATGCATGCTTAACAACGTGATATATAACCACGTCTGTTTTCAGATCAAATTCCTGATCACTTAATTTGAAAACTAATCCAATGCATGAATGCTTAAGAATAACGTGATTCTAAGAGATCAACTATAATTCCTTTCTCCGAGCACAAGGAAAAGGGCTTGGAAAGTTTGCGCCTTTTCTGAACAAGTTTTTGTAGGGTTATCGAGTCTAATCAGCTACTTACTTAGTCGTCTCCATCTTTTCATGTGCGTGCATGTACCCATGCATGCGCAAAAGCAAGCTTTCCAGCGCGTGTGTGAGCCATCCAAGCTTTCCAAGTTCCCGATCCAAATGGCGATGAAGGGAGGTCATCAGGTCGTACTTGTACTAGCAACCAAGCAGCTCGATCGAAAAACACCATCATGGCAACTTTCTAACACGCATAATTAGCCTGCTCAAAGGCCCTTTACTGCATGGGAAACCCTAACAAAAGGCGGGTGATGGTTATCATAGGGTTATCATTACTCGCTTTCCCGTCGTCGATCGGAGTAAAGCCAAGGTAAAGTTTTCCTTAATGCTATTTTAATGGCCGAGGAGACGACAGAGGAGGACGATGGAGGAGCCCCTCGTGCCATGGCGATGTCGTGGAGTTTGAGCCCACTGGGGTCGCGCTGGTCAGGGCCTGGGTGAGCTTTTTAGACTGGCCGGGGCAGCAACGCAGAGGCAGGCACACTAGCTACTGCATCAAAAGGGACGTAAAGGAATCATTCCCTTTCCCTTTTTGATTCACTCCAGCACTTTGTTTAAAAGGGCGTTGAAGAGAACAGGGCCCTTTTGATCCTCGAGATGCGAGTGAAGAATTCTTGATGAGATGCTGTCACCACAGATGAATCTTCAGACGGATTTGTCTACTGTTTTACAAACGGAGTCTAAGTAGCTAGCTAGTCGGTTATATGTCCCATATGGATCCCTAGCTACATATTAGTCACTGGGTACCAAATTCGCCATCTGATCTCTTAACACTTTATCATCCAACTATATAAAACTAGCTTATTAGTTGCTTTCATCTTCGGCTGCCAACTTTTACTCCAAAGCCACAACTATTGGCACGACAACAAGTCTGCCAAATTGCCACTGGAGTATATATCTACATCGAAAAGCATTTGGGTCTTTAGTGATTTCCTGGCAACTTGATCCAATGAACTACAAGGAAAGCACATGGTATCTATCTATTACATCTACGACTTTTCTTGTTTGTCACAATATGCGGGATTTTTTTATACAAATCCTAAAAATTACCACATTATTAATCAAAGAAAAATTAACTGACCATTACTATCACGACATCACATTATTGTTTTCTGATACATGAGCACATTACACATATTGCATGGATTGAAGATATCAAAGTTACGATTCAAAAAAATTGTTACATGTAAAATATAATAGAAAAAAATAATAAAACATAGTCAGATTACACTATCTAGATGTACATAAAAGGATGTAAGAGGCAGCAAGAGCGACAACAAACAAGAATATGCTAACACAGTGTGGCTCCCTGCTACTACTAAACTACATAGACAAGCTGATCGACGTGTTTCCAAGTCTACAAAAAAACCAAAGGTGATGGGTGCATTTTCGTTTTGGGAGGGTGGTAACAATGCCTAGATGTGTCTTGAATTAAAGATGAACAAAGATTAAATATATAGTATTTGTTTGCAATGAAGATTTAATATATATAGCCAATATAATGATGTAGTGAAAAAGAGAAGGATGTTATCCTTGTACTAAATAAACAGACCTTAAAATTGGTCAGAAGATAATGCAAGTGTTGTTATACGAGGTGTGCAAATATGTGAGCACAGAGCAAACCATGCTAACTTTCTTGAAACTATGCTAGCTAGCTAGTTTTCACAAATATTTGGTAACTCTCTCCCCTGCTGCTGTAGTCTAACTATGGTTTATCTTACACCATCCCAGTTCACCAGGTTTAAATCTGCCTTTCGAAAAATGGTTAGAAGTTGGGTTATAGGAATTTGTAGTGTACTTGGCTGCATTTGACATAATCTTTGCCAAATACTTCTAATGGTCTCACCATTCATTTTCAGCCCGTGGAAGATTAATTTTGTAGTACTAGTTAATTAGAAGTGCTTCAGTACCATGCATGTACGTCTTGCCAATACTCCCTCCAATTTTATTTTGTTTACGTTCTTACTGCAAAATCTGCAATAACCAACATCAACATCCTGAAGCTTGGACTTTTACAGATTTTTTGAGATTAAATTCGATTGGAGATACTGAAGATTTACTATTTGGAAGAAAACTACATGTATGTTCCGCGTAAAAAATTCATAAATACGTTTCCTTTTTTGAATAAATAAATAAGGGGAATGAACTGAAGTATGTAGGGCCGCGGACAGACATTCCCTCTGGGCCTAGGCCCACCTGCGGCAGGAGCGTGTACCCAGATTCGAGCTGAGAGCGTGGCCTCGAGAAGCCCACCACCCCATGGGTCGCTCTCTGTTCTGACCCTTGAATACGTCACGTTTTAGCCCCAGTGGCTGTGATGGGCGTCACATGCACGTTCTCCGGGTAACCGCATGCATCTTATCCAGTACACCACGCCCATCACCTTTGACTGTCAAGGAGTCGTCTACCACTCGCATTGCAATGCGTCGTGATCCGTGCGGATACAGAGGACTGACCAAGCTAGATGGACTGACCACGTACGAGGACCATCCATGTTGGGTTAATCATCATGTACGGGGTGATGGATCATCTTTTTAATCACCTCTAGACTCTAGCATGCATGTTGTGTGCGCATCTTCGTTTGGCACATTTTGGAGTACATATGTATATTTGAATGTGTCTCAGGAGCTTTATTTGTCGCTGGCAAAAGGACCTGGATTAACTCTCCTCCTGATGAAGATCAAGAGAAAGGAGCTCTCGATGCGTGTATACATCTTTGATTGAGTCGACCGCCGGATAAAGTGAGTATTCCATGGGCCACCGCGACCCCCGGGACCGACAGCAGCCACTGCGTCGGGGCTAAATAGATGATTTAGGACTCTCCCCAATGGCCATAGCCTATATAGGACTCTTCCGAGTGGGTTTGCTGAAATAGGACCGGCCCATCACCCAAACTCGAGTGGGTACTCCAGACCACCATTCCGGCTTGCTAGGCTCAATGACACGGGAAATGACTTGTTCGTCCCTCTGTACATGAGAACAGAAATTCCTGTTTTACCCCTTGTTAGTATCCCACCCCGTCGGTCCTAAAAGTAAAAAAAAAAGTATCCCGCCCCGTCCGTCTGAGTTTCCCGCTCTTTGGCGCCGCCGCCAGCAGCTGCTCCCCCGTGATTTCATTTCTGCCAAGGTATATACCGGTGCTATCATCCGGGCATACACCGTGTCGGGAGTTAAACTATGCCGCACCAACTCGTCTCGTTTCGCCAAGCAAAAAAGGGCGTCCAAAAATGGCCCTTGTACGCAACATCCTACACAGAGAACCATGCTCGCAATCCGATTGCGCAAGGTAGGTTGGCCTTCGCAAAGAACCCTGTATGTCTGACGATGCAGTTGCCGTAGACCACGGAGATGCCCCAAGGGTGTAGGCTCCAGACTGATACACCATATGCCAAAATATACATGCCGCTAACAACGATCGTGTATGTCAGTAATTTTAATAAGAGTATACCAAATCACAGGAGCCATCCCATAGGCTGGTCCCGCCTGTCATTGAGCGTGTGCCAAAGTTTCGTACGTGCAACGGATGCCCCCGCGTGGCCGCCCGTGCTTCCTCTCCCGTGGTGACACGCGTCCCACCCGAAGCTTCCGGATTCGGGGCGAACCAGACGCGCCTCCTCTCCTCCCGCTGGGTCCCGCTTGGCAGTGAGACATCTTTTGAATGCCCTATCCTCTCGTCCCGGTGGAGTCCGTTTGCCAGTGAGACGTCTTTTGAATGCCAAGAGACTGCCCTTTCCTCTCCCCGTCCCCTATAAAACATGATGCGCCACCCCATTGTCACTGCGCTCAGCCTCGTCGACTACATCAGGTAACCACGAACGCCTCGTCCTCCGGCCATGCTCCGCCGCCTCGCGTCTTCTTCTCTGGCCGTGCTCCGCTGCCTCGATGGCTCCCTCATCCAACCGGGAACGCCTCGTCCTCGGAGGTAGCAGTGGTGGCGGCTCCTCCAGCCGCGGGCAAGGAGTTCCCGCACCGCCGCCTGGTTTAGATGGCGGCTCGTCGTCGGTAGGTTTTTCTTCTCCTTCTTGTTGGCGTCTCTTACGGTCACGCGGGAAACATGCGACCGCGGGGAGACGCCGGGGGTTATGGAATTGTTCACTTGCACTATTTAACCAAATAATCCACAACTAGTAACAAGTACTAGATATGAATTATAAGGTTTGTCATGTTAAATAGAATATCCGCAAGCGGACGGATAACCCGTTGTAGCATTTCACCCGAGAGTATTCCAGTGTATCGTATTTATATTTTCCCAAAGGAAGACATGGTTGACAAGAGTACTTATGTTCATGGTGTTACAAACGATAAGTGATATAACCACATTCCAATGCAGGGGTAAGGTTTAATAATAATAAGGATAGTGTGACACACACGAAGGCCTTCCACTCTCTCTAATAAAAGGCGAGAGACAATCCTAAGCAATGCTAAGTTAGACTAGCGAGCTACTACTCCAAAGGTACAACATTCATATAGCGTGCATAACCTCTACCTATCATCTAGCGTCATGCAAGCACAAGCAAGCGTCTAATGCCTAGGCAACATCGGGAGATCCGGCATACGCAAGGTCTGCCTTGCGACTCCGGCCTATTTACGTACTCCTATGCCGTGCCCGAACGTGGAGGGTTCCTTTGGATGGACAGGACTGTCACTTCCTGCCACCTACCTCTACAAACTGTGGGACACGCACATACCCAAGGGTGGATAGACTACCCCGGCACCATGCCGGCGTTACTAACCACGACTCTAGATCCCTCGAGGCACCCCCAACCCTTCGGATCGACGGGGTGATAAATCTAGAGCACCTTTGCAGGACAATGAGCCCGATGCCTAAACATGAGAACAACTAGCCTAACTAGCATAAACTAGATAAAAGGGATCAAAGCTAGCACTAAGTCATGCATAAGAGTTCGTCGCTCAAGAACGAGCGACGAACGATGAACGATTAAGCAAGTTCAAGAATAATCGATGATCGAGTATGAACGAACGAAGAACGAATGATGAACGAGCATGAACGAACAACGAACGATCATACAAGACCATGATAGAACTAGCAAGCTCATAACAACTATATGAATACTTGTATTCCATAGATTAATTAACAAGTCTTACAAAGAGAGAGAAAGGATACAAGAGCGCTACCCAATTCTCCACAAGACTTTGGGAGCAATAGGGCAACCCACTACTCAGCCTAGCACTACCTAGAATTGCCTCTAGCTCTAGTGTGAGGAGGAGGGAATGATCCTTGTGTATTGTGTGTCTTGGAAGGAGGGGGGGGGTACCCCTCCTTATATAGGCTTTGAAGGTCGGTAACTTTGAGGCGGTTCCCGAGGTCGGTGGCATTTAATGCAGGGGGAACCGACCTCCAGAGGTCGGTTACAAACCGCCATAGAAAGATGGGCCCAGGGGGCCACCCTGCCAGGTCGGCCGACCTGGCCAGGGGGGGTCGGCCGACCTGTGCCTGGCCCCTCCTGGGCTGGGCTTTGGCAGGTGGCTCCCCCTCTGGGTCTACTTCTCTGGTCCAGGTGCATTTGGCCTTAGTTGTGTTGGACTTTGACGAGATTTGGCCTTTTGTCTTGGAGTTGTATTCCCGCGGCGAACGTTGTTTTGTAGAAGTGTTGATTCGTCGCCTTGGGGCATGATTTCACCTGGATTTCTCCCTTATTCCACCTGCACACTAAAATCTAGAGGTACATGTGGAAATAGGTTATTCTTAAATAAAGTGCGTGTAAAGAATGTCCAATCCTTCTTGTTTATTGAGCTAGTTGACGGTCGAAATTGGTCCGTAACGACCGTCAACAACTCCCCCAAGCTTACCCCTTGCTCGTCCCGAGCAAGAAGTACGACTTTAGGTTGTTGATCAGGAGTTGCTACAATGCCTACTTCTCAAAGGTACCAAGTGTATAACAAAGATACTCATCCTTGAGTTGAATAAGTTGGCCAAGGTAACTCACCCTTTTCCCTTAGTCCTTATGGGGCTTTTGCTTTATACTTCACCTTGGGCGGTTGAGAGAGAGAACGGTGTACGAGCATTTGTTTTCTCATTCCTTGTCTTGCTTTTATTTTCCGGAGGTTTTCAAAAATAAAACCAAGTTCCTCAAGTGATACTCTCGAGTCGCTCAAGTGGTGTTTTTATCCCTTACCAAGGCATGTGTGTTGCCTCATCCTACATCTAATAGGCTTTTTGTGGAGCTCAAGGTAGGATATGGAGAGAGGCATACTTGCATTCATATTTTGCAAAACCAAAAGAGTGGATCCACGGAGATAGCAAGCCATACAATCAAAGATCAAGATGTGCAAGTGTGTATATGTGGATGGTGGTGTAAGTGACTACTCCTCTTTTTGTTCACCTCTCTTTATTTTATATTTTGGGGCATGGCTATCTTTTCTTCTTTCTTTTTCCATGCTCAAAATGAGAGCAGATTTTGTCTTTTTCTTTTCATCATGCTCATCTTTTGTGAGCTTTATTTTCTTTCTTTCTTTTGCATAGCCATGCCTAATTTTGATATTTCAAGAGAGGTGATAAATTGTGAGGAGTGTCTTTATTTTGGTGGATGGTATGACATGTTGCTAACTTCCGGTGTAGAAGTTTAGCATATGAGGTGGAATGTGTACGTGATCTTGATCATGAGAGTATGGAGAGCATCTCACTAGGGTCACAAAATTTTGATAAAGCTCAATGAAATGACAAGCAGCATATGTAAGGTTTTTCATTAAGTACTACATATGGCTTTGGTAGGAAATTTATCATCACTGAGGAACTTATAATTTTTTATGATTTTCGAAAACAAAATCTCCGGAGTTTTCAAGCTTAACTTGGAATAAGATTGCATCAGCTCTTTTTACCATATCATCTCTCACAACAACTTAGGTTCAGTGCAAGCGTATACTACCCACAAGTTTCAGGTTCTAAGCAAGTATTTTTCAGCCAACAAACTCAAAACTTGGAGAATACTAAGTTATAAACTAGGCACAAGAGAGAAATACGGCAGAGCAACTATTCATCATCTCAACATAGAAGGAAAAGAAACATTTTTACAGCCCATAAAAAGAAACTACACTAATTATTTTTGTTCTTTTTAGTTTTGTTATTTTTATTTTGTTTTTCATATGAGAAGCAGGAACAAGCAAAAATGAAAGGAAAAGGATACAAGTTGCGATACACGATACCTTAGCGGGGGGGGGGGGGGGGGGGGGGGGCATGGTGTCTCCCCCCAAGCTTGTTCTTGCTCATGGGTTTAGTGGATTGAACCCCATGTGGCGAAAGTAAGCCGAAAGATCGGCTTGTCCCCGCTCCGTCATGTTGGTGAGGTTGGTGAGCTGGGTGTCGGTGCGTTCTTGCCACTGATGGGTTTGTAGGATGTGTTGATTCAGCGCGTATTGAGTGTCTTCCGCTGTGGTCTCGAGCCTTCCCATTTGCTCGGAGAGGTTGTTCATTGCTTGCTCAAGGTGGAAACCTTGAGTCGCACCAGAGTCGGAGGAGTGTTCCTCCCATTGTTGTTGCGGAGTGAACATCCTTGGGTCATGCCCCGAGGTTTGCCACGCCGAGCCCCCGGCCATGTGCGGTGGCGGGGCTGAGTATACACCGGGAAAGTACCCGGTGTGACCATACCCCGGGCCGCCATGAGCCATGGGCTGCGGTGTGGGTGCATCGGAACTTGATGGCTGCTCCGACCTGCGCGTCCTCCTGCGAGAAGAAATACTCCTGCGCGCACTCTCCATTTCTTGGAGCTCAATGGTTAGATTTTTGCAAGTATACAAGCGAAGATCCGGGTTAGGTAACCGAAACTCGTTTGTATACCCGACAAAATAAAATATGAGGGAATCATTTGGACCACGCTTAAGTGTATGACCGCGAATAAGATAATCTTTGTTTATGAGCATGCGAGGAGTATCACTATATTCAACATTAGCATCATGCAAAGCACCTACTCCTGCAGCGATACGTGTAATCAACGAAGTGCACTCGATAGGTCCTATCATCCCAAAATTATCTAGCCATTGGTGAATCATGTATTGCACAGGAGAAATCTTAATTTTCTCAACCATAGCATAAAGAATTTTCATTTCATCCTCGCGCACAACTCTAATATCACTCCTAGGAAAAAGAGTGATGCCAATCCACATGTGCAAAAAGCGCAAAGTAGGGTGATGGATGTGATTAGTTCTAGGCTGCACACAAGTTGAAAAACCCGTAATCCTTTCCCAAAATGCAAGCTTTGAAAAATCAGGAAGGGCACTATCAATATCAACATTGCAGCGAGTATTAAAGCCGAGTATCATGCTAAGGTCCTTCCATTTCAAACGGTATTCTTCCCGGAAAAACCGAAAAGTAATACCTTCATCTACTACTCGTAGGATGCATAAAAACTGAAGTGTAAGCAAGCGGGAACCCGGCTCATGTACACTAGCAAAATCTTTCCACCCTATAGCTTTGAATACTCGAGAAAATTCAGCATCCATACCTGTTTGTTGCAGCAGCTCCGTGTCAAATGCTCGCGTAGGAGCAAAGATACGGTTTTGAAGAAGTGCGTAGGCGTTCATCTCGTGCTCGCCCACCAAGTCGAGGTCGGTGTCGGCGAGGAGATGATGCTCGTTGTTGCTCTCTTCTTCGGCTGCATGTGGTGGACTTGGTGGTGGTTCGACCACGGGGCGCGCGCGCGTGCTTCGGCGTGAAGAGCTTGGACTTGAGCTTGAGCTTAGGGACTTCTTCAACGATCCGTACAGCCGCTTCGCTCCCGACATGGCTGCAGCGAGGAGAGCAAGAACACAAGAACAAAAACTCCGAACGGGTTATGTTAGGGAAAATTGAATCGGCGAAACCGTCGGTTGTTCTTGTGAGCAAGAAAATCGCAACTCGAAAAAAAACAAACAAAAACAAATCAAAGCACAAACTGAAAGAACAGAGGGAGAGGAGTTTTTTTTATGCAGAATTTTGAGGCAAGCACAAAGTGAGAGCAAAGGAGAACCTTGTGAGCAAGAGAGTGAAGTGAATGAGGAATGAAATGAGTGTGTGTGAGGGGGAGAGAGCCTCTGGCCGGCCACTCCAACTTATAGCACGCAATGTAGCCGTTTTTGAACGTTGGAGGGGGAATATGACCGTTGGGGAAAAGATGGGGGGGCAGCAGTGGCTGCCACAGGTCGGCCGACCTGCAAAATGGGGGTCGGCCGACCCCCTATGGGGCCCACTTGCTCCCCCTCTTGGCCCATGGCCTCCAACGGTCATATGATTCATGACCTTGGCTGCTATGTCCAGTAAATCCTCGGAAATATTGCTCAAAAAGATTTCCAAATAAAATCATGCCTCGAAATTCAAATGGTTTTCGGAAAAATTGAAACTAGAAGAGAAAATGTTGGAAAATTCCAACATGTGAAGATTTATTGTAGTGGTACAGAGGTAACCCAAAACCTTGCACAAAAGAGTGAAAAAAGTTTTGAAGAACCAAATATTTTTGGAGATTAATTATTGTATGCATGGCGAGATGAAAATTCAAATATGCTGGCGGAAAAAATTCAAACGATTGAAATAAGAATTTCTTGTGGTGAAATAAAATATGCAAGGTGATTCTAAAGTTTTTAAATGCAAGTGGTGGGTTTGAAAAGGAAAATTCAAAAAAGGAATCAAAAGAAATGATAATGCCGATTATCCTGTCGGCCAGGGCTTCGCCGTTTTAAGTCCGGCGAGCAAGGACTTCTCCATGCGTTTCATTCTTGAGGTGCCGGCCCCGTCCTTGGAGAAGAGGATGAAGATGGCTGCACCTTCTTTACTTGCCACATTTGTTTGATCTTGGGTTGTGTTGGTGGCTTCTCAATTTGAGGGGTCGATTTCTTGACCCATAACCTCGGCCTTGTTGTTGCGGGCTTCTTGGGTTGGTACCATGACGGGTTCTCACGTTTGTCAACTTGCTTCCAAAGAGCAATGAGACTATCCGTCTTTCTCGGGGTCACTTCAACTTCTTTGATGTTTGAGGGGTTTGGCCCATACTTGATCTTGATCATCGAGCATTGTTCTTTTCGGGGTTGAAACTCGAACTTTTCCTCCTTCTCATTGATGTAGAAACGGATTTCTCCAACTCCAACATCAATTTGGGCCTTTGTGGTGCTAAGGAAAGGACGTCCCAAGATGAGGGGCGTTTCCTTGTCAATATCCATGTCCAGCACCACAAAGTTCACCGGGACGGTGTGGCCTCTTATGAATACCGGCACATCTTCCGCAATCCCCATTGGAAAGCGAAAGGATGAGTCGGCCAATTGTAGCCGCATTGCTGTTGGCGTGAGGAACATGTACTTTAATTGCTCGAAGATTGCCTTGGGCATAATGCTCACGCTGGCCCCAAGGTCGCACAGTGCGTAGTTGAAGTGGAATCTCTTGATTGCACAAGGGATTACTGGAAAGCCTGGATCAGCTTTTATTGTAGAAGGTTCTTCTCTTATTTGCCTGTTCTCCCCTGCATGGTTAGTCTTACGAGAGAATATTTCTCCTCTCGTAGTGATAACGTTAACTTTTTCAATGGGAGATTCTGGTTGCCCAGGAATCTGCCCGGAATTAGAGGTAGGAACAAGAGCAGCAAGCTGAGCAAGTTGGGTTTCTATCATTTTGTTAAAACTCAGCTGATTTTTGCAAGCGGAAGAAAAACCTTCTAGCTGTGAATTTATATTTTCTAAAACTTTATCGTTGGCAGCAAGCTTTTTGTTGAATGATTCATTAATTTTAGCTTGGCCAAGAACCAAATCTTTCAAAGAGGGCTGATTGTTGTAAAAACCAGGAAAATTGTTACCTCTATTTTGATTTTGATTATATCCTTGACCTCCGTTTGGACGATACCCGTTGTTGTTGTTCATGTAGAACGCATCTTCTTGGGTGTGGGGGCAATTCTTCCCCATATGGCCCGTATTCCCGCATTCCTCACACGTCATGTGTGAGTCCAATGCACGAACACTACCACTTGAAGTGTGTTCATCCAAACGCTTCATGAGAAGGTCAAGTTTGGCGGACAATCATGTCCACTTCCTTGACAGGGTGGATGCCTTTTGAGCGTGTTTGGAGTCGATCATCGCTCCACCCTTGATTGGAGACCATCTTCTCTATAAGATCTTTTGCTTGAGTAGCGGTTTTGGAGAAGAAGGCTGCTCCAGCAGCGGCATCCATATGTCCACGGGCTGTTGGTGTTAACCAGTTGTAAAAGTGTTGGAGAATGAGCCATTCTTCCATCCCATGGTGTGGGCAGGCTGATGTGTATTTTTGGAGCCTTTCCCATGCCTCGGGTATGGATTCATTTGTTGCTTGCTGGAAGCTTGCAATTCTTCCACGAAGAGCATTGGTTTTGCCCATCGGGAAGAACTTAGCGAGGAACGCCGTAGAACATTTGTCCCAAGTGTCAATATTGGCGCGGTTTGCATAGAACCATTGTTTCGCTTTCCCAAGGAGGGAGAGCGGAAACAAACGGAGCTTGATAGCATCTTGATTGCCTTCTCCCGTGCCTGACGTGTTGCATATCTCTAGGAATTGTTGGAGATGAGAGTTGGCGTCCTCGGAAGCCTTCCCACAAAAGGGTATGGCTTGCACCATCGTGATGAGGCTGGACCTTATGTTAAGTCCGGCGTCACCAACGTCGACGTTGGGTCCAATGGGCACATTGGCGACGGTGGGCGCGGAGTATTGACGAAGGGTCCTTTCAGCCATGACGTTTGACGTAGATGGTGCGGAAGATGCGGGTTCGCTTGTCGAGAGTACTTGAGGGGAGACGACGACGCGGTGTCGAGTCTTCCTCACAAGTGACTCGGGATTATCAACGAAGTTTTTCGGCAAGTCGAATCCACGCATACACTATCCTGTTTTCACATCAAAGAGAAAACAGATCAAGGTTAGCCTGCATGGGCAATGGTTAAACCACATCAAGTGTAATCATGAACAATCATTGTATTCTTGTTAACCAATGTCTTCCCCGGCAACGGCGCCAGAAATGCTTGTTGGCGTCTCTTACGGTCACGCGGGAAACATGCGACCGCGGGGAGACGCCGGGGGTTATGGAATTGTTCACTTGCACTATTTAACCAAATAATCCACAACTAGTAACAAGTACTAGATATGAATTATAAGGTTTGTCATGTTAAATAGAATATCCGCAAGTGGACGGATAACCCGTTGTAGCATTTCACCCGAGAGTATTCCAGGGTATCGTATTTATATTTTCCCAAAGGAAGACATGGTTGACAAGAGTACTTATGTTCATGGTGTTACAAACGATAAGTGATATAACCACATTCCAATGCAGGGGTAAGGTTTAATAATAATAAGGATAGTGTGACACACACGAAGGCATTCCACTCTCTCTAATAAAAGGCGAGAGACAATCCTAAGCAATGCTAAGTTAGACTAGCGAGCTACTACTCCAAAGGTACAACATTCATATAGCGTGCACAACCTCTACCTATCATCTAGCGTCATGCAAGCACAAGCAAGCGTCTAATGCCTAGGCAACATCGGGAGATCCGGCATACGCAAGGTCTGCCTCGCGACTCCGGCCTATTTACGTACTCCTATGCCGTGCCCGAACGTGGAGGGTTCCTTTGGATGGACAGGGCTGTCACTTCCTGCCACCTACCTCTACAAACTGTGGGACACGCACATACCCAAGGGTGGATAGACTACCCCGGCACCATGCCGGCGTTACTAACCACGACTCTAGATCCCTCGAGGCACCCCCAACCCTTCGGATCGACGGGGTGATAAATCTAGAGCACCTTTGCAGGACAATGAGCCCGATGCCTAAACATGAGAACAACTAGCCTAACTAGCATAAACTAGATAAAAGGGATCAAAGCTAGCACTAAGTCATGCATAAGAGTTCGTCGCTCAAGAACGAGCGACGAACGATGAACGATTAAGCAAGTTCAAGAATAATCGATGATCGAGTATGAACGAACGAAGAACGAATGATGAACGAGCATGAACGAACAACGAACGATCATACAAGACCATGATAGAACTAGCAAGCTCATAACAACTATATGAATACTTGTATTCCATAGATTAATTAACAAGTCTTACAAAGAGAGAGAAAGGATACAAGAGCGCTACCCAATTCTCCACAAGACTTTGGGAGCAATAGGGCAACCCACTACTCAGCCTAGCACTACCTAGAATTGCCTCTAGCTCTAGTGTGAGGAGGAGGGAATGATCCTTGTGTATTGTGTGTCTTGGAAGGAGGGGGGGGGGTACCCCTCCTTATATAGGCTTTGAAGGTCGGTAACTTTGAGGCGGTTCCCGAGGTCGGTGGCATTTAATGCAGGGGGAACCGACCTCCAGAGGTCGGTTACAAACCGCCATAGAAAGATGGGCCCAGGGGGCCACCCTGCCAGGTCGGCCGACCTGGCCAGGGGGGGTCGGCCGACCTGTGCCTGGCCCCTCCTGGGCTGGGCTTTGGCAGGTGGCTCCCCCTCTGGGTCTACTTCTCTGGTCCAGGTGCATTTGGCCTTAGTTGTGTTGGACTTTGACGAGATTTGGCCTTTTGTCTTGGAGTTGTATTCCCGCGGCGAACGTTGTTTTGTAGAAGTGTTGATTCGTCGCCTTGGGGCATGATTTCACCTGGATTTCTCCCTTATTCCACCTGCACACTAAAATCTAGAGGTACATGTGGAAATAGGTTATTCTTAAATAAAGTGCGTGTAAAGAATGTCCAATCCTTCTTGTTTATTGAGCTAGTTGACGGTCGAAATTGGTCCGTAACGACCGTCAACACTTCTCGCTGATTTTCTTTTGCTTAAGGTTGGTTTATTCTAATGTTTTGTTTGGTAATTTGCAGGGCGGCTGTCGCGAGGCACGCCTGGAGCGGCCGACGTCGCCATTGCCGGTGCAAGCAGAGGAGGAACGCCCGGCGTCGCCATGGGCGCCATGGCCAGACCAGCCCGTGGTGGCACCCGTGCCGGCCGCCGTGGTGGACCCCGTGGACGTGGAGGAGGAGGGTGGCGCCCAGCCCGGCGCCGCCGACGACGACTATTTGTTGGAGGACGACGAGTTCGACTGGACTTCATCGGACGAGGAGGGATTCAAGCACGACCCGAAGTACAAGGTCAAGTACCGGGATATGCCGTCCGGCCTCGTCTGGTACGAGTGCCCTTTCTGCCCGAAGCAGAAATGGTTCTCTTCTTTGCTGAAGCTGAGGGAACACGTCCTCGAGTTCGTGGCGCAGGGCAACAAGCTCCCGAACGGCCAGCTAGACGAGGAGGCCATGAACCACCACTGCTTCGCTGTGGCGCGGGGCTAGGCATAGCCCCCTCTGGTCTACGGTTAATTGGGTTCGCGTCTGGGTCGAGTTTGTGAGTTCGCGTTGTCGTTCGCGTTCGCGTTTGGGTCCAGTTTTCGAGTTTGCGTACGCATTAGCGTTCGTGTTCGCGTCCATGTAATCGCAGGAAAAACGATCATTTTAGAACTGCCACTTTGTGCACTGATTTTACGCATGTTTTCTCGTATACCACGGGGATGCCGCAAAGGTGTAGGCCGAAAAATGATACATGTTGGTATTTCTTACGGTCACAGATAAATCCGCAAGCGCACGGAGAATACCGTTGTAGCACTTCACCCGTGAGTATTCAAGGGTATCGTATTTTCCACAAGGAAGGCGGTGGTTTACGAGATAGCAAAGTTCATAATTACATAACTAATAATGTACCAAGGTCTAAACAGGGGTAAGGATAAAAGTATGGTAGGGGTAGTGTGACAACACAACCAGAGCAATCCAATCTAACACTAGAACTAAGCCTAGGCTAAGCAGGGTTAAGAAGAGAGCCGAGAAGGGTCCTTATGTACTTCTAATATTCCCGCTCATGCAACACATACAAGTCTAAGCTCTATGTCAACCTGGAACAAGGGGGGGTAACCAGCAGGGCTGTCACCACCTACCGGTATTCCTTCTACCAGGCAATCAAGGCTATCTACCGTAGAACAAAGAGGATTAAGCACAGCAGGGCTGTCACCACCTACCGGCAACCCTCTACCAGGACACGTGACACTAGGGCTATTAAGTCCCTATGCCAGTCCTAGGGTCACGTGACAGCAAGGCAATTAAGTCCTTGCCGCCAGACCTTCTCTTGTTCCAGCAGACAACCAAACACCCAAAGCTATTTATCAACCTAAGCACCATGCTCACATTGCTAAATAGTACTCTCGATTCCCACGGGACTTTGACCCTTCGGATCATCAAGTCGGGAATAAGAGTACACCTAATCCTGACCCGACGGATCAACAGATCAAGTGCTCGAACATGCATGACTCTGACCCTACGGATCATCAAGTCAATGGGTGAGACATGCGTAACTCTAACCCTGCGGATTAACAAGCTACGATCTATATCGCACATAACTCTAACCCTACGGATTAACAAGTTATGGGCCCGAGCATGTCTCACCACTTCATGCATGAATCGAGTGTAAGGACATAAACGAATGAATGAAGGCACGTCAAGCATGAAGCAACCAATCATGACTAGATAACAACCACATAGAAAGCACATGGCTATCATACTAGTACAATCATTCATCATAAGGAATAAAGAAGATAATTCTATTAAGGTGGACCTTGATACTTATTTGATATACGATGAACGACGAACGAGCGATGAACGAACGACGAACGATGAACGAACGACGAACGAACGAAGAACGAACGACGAACAATATAATATTAGCAAGTATCCTCAAGATACAAGATCAGGCTAAGTCCTAACAAAGGGAGGACAGCCCTCTCCTCTACCAAACTCTCCCCTCTACTCCTCTACAGCCTAGAGACTAGTCTAATGCTAGAGAATGGATTCCTCTTGGTGTCAATGTGTGTTGTCTTGTGTCGTCTCTTGAGAGGAGGGGGGGTACCCCTTATTATATAGCCTCCAAGGTCGGTGGAATTGAGTCGGTTCCGCGAGGTGGTATCATTGATTGCAGGGGGAACCGACATTGCAACGTCGGTTGCGAACCGCCATAGAAGAGTGGGCCTCAATGGGCTTTAGGGGGGGGGGGGGGGTCGGCCGACCCAGCTAGGGGGGGTCGGCCGACCTGTGGCTGGCCCCACCTGGGCTGGGCCTTGGCAGGTGGCCTCCCCTCTGTTCCTTGACCTTGGTCCCGAGTGCTATGGGTAGACTTGAGTATTTCTCTCGGTTATTGGGCCCTTGGAAGATATCTTTATTCCGGGAAAAACTGTGTTTCCAGGATTTGGAGTTTTGGGCCTCTTTTCCCTCGGGTTTGTATAGGATTCATCTTGATTGCACCTGCACCCATAAATTCACCAACACTCGTGGAAATCGTTAGTAATAAACTCCTACCACTATGTTTGGTGTTTACTTTGATTCCATTTGTGCAGGTATTTGACGGTCAAAATCGTGCCGTAACGACCGTCAACAAGACCCCCACACTTGAGCCTTTGCTCGTCCTCGAGTGAAGGTGGAAGATTAAGATAAAACACGACTTCCAATGGTATGATGCTAGCATACAAGTTATTCCAAGCCATAACTGCACCTGTGAACTTTGAAGTGGCTAACATGCTATCTTGGGCGGTTGAGGAATGGAACGGTCTTGATTCAAGTCATCAATACCCCTCTGTTGAGTAACTTGGGTTTTTGATAGAATTTTCAAAAATAAAAACATAGCTCATACTCCTCAAATGATCACTCTCAAATCGCTCAATGTGTATGGTTCCTTACCAAGGCATTGGATTTGCCTCTTTTCATCCTACTTCTACAAAAGGCTTTATGTGGAGCTTGGTTGGGAATGAAAGAGAGGCATACTTGTATCACATATTTTGCCGAACCAAAAGGGTGGATCCATGGAGAATGCAAGTCATACAACCTTGATCAAGATGTGCAAGTGTGTATGAGGGTGGTGTGGTGGAAATTGTACTCCTTTTTTGCGTTCCTTCTCTCTTTCTCTTTTTGAATGTTTGAGGAGGACATGGCTATGATTCTTTCTTTCTCTATTTTTTTTTCAACATTATCCCTTCTCTTTTTTTTTTCATCATGCTCTACTTTTGTATGAGCAGGGATTATTCTTTCTTTTGCATAGCCATGTCTCCAATGATAGTTAGAGAGAGAGAAAGGTAACAATGCTTTTGTGGAGTAGTTATTTTGGTGGATGGATGGTGGTATTGCTTAACTTCCAGTGTAGAAGTTCAGCATGTGAGGTGGAGTGTACGTGATCTTGATCAAGAGAGTATGACAAGTTTCTCACTAGGGTCACACAATTTTGATAAAGCTCAATGTAATTGACGGATACCCAAATCAGGGTATCCTGATCAAGGATGCTTAATTCTGCCGCCGATGCTTCCGGAGCAGGGGGCCCTACAATTCGTAAGTTTTTCGGTTTGGTTTCGATCCCGATTCGGCATTGTTTCGATTTTTCGATTTTTCGCTTATACACTTTTTCTTGGATTTAGACTGGCGTCGCCTTCCTTCCTTCTGCCGCCCCTCTTCCCGAAGTCTACGACGCCGTCCGCGCGAGCAACAGGGAGCAGGCGGAGCGGCAGAAGGCCCGCAAAGACCGCGAGGACGCCAAGAAGGCGAAGCGGGTGAAGAGGGAAGAGGAGAAGAGACGGCGTCGCCGCCGAGGCGACGTGGTCTCCGACTCCGAGGACGACGACGACGACGATGATGACGACGGCGGTGACGACGAGGGCGGCGATGACGGCGCCGACGACGACGATGACGACCAGGTCGACTGGGATCGACTGGATGATCGCTCGCCGGGTCCCAACGTCGCCGGCGCTTCAGGCAGTGGGGGCGCGGCAGGCTATTCGCGGCCGGCGGCTCCCCCCGCCTCCATGGCTCTCACCCTCTCCCCCGCGAGATTGCTTCCCGTGGCGACGGCCATGGCAGGGCCACTAATGGCATCGGCCGCCGCGACGACATCGGTTGTGGTGACCGTGCCATCGGCGGCGACGAGCTCGGCGGTGGCCGCGGCGGCGACGGCATCGACGAGCGCCTCGACCGCGGCCCCTCCCACGACCACGTCCACCATGATCACCACGCTGCCACCCGCCGCGATGATGACGACCGTGGCGTCCCCCACGGCCCCGTCGGCCGTGGTGACTTCGGCATCCGTGGCGGCGGCGGCGACCGCGGCGGCGTCCACGGTAGCTTCTGAAGTTTCGCCAGCCGTGGCGACCGTGGTGGCAACGGCTGCCGCCGTCTCCGCGACGGCGACATCCTCGGCTCTGCCAGTCGCGGTGACTCCTTCGCCCGAGTCGGCGGGGACCGCCGCCGTCCCCGCGACGGCGGTTTCGGAGGCGATCGCCGCGGTGATGACCATGGCGCCTTCTGCGGGGACGACGGCTGCGGCGGCGAGTGCCCTCTCAGGCAAGAGGGCGCGTGATGAGGCTGGGTCGTCCGCCGGCCCGACCCCGAAGCGTCAGCCATTCCGGTTAGTACTTGACTTCGCTGCGTTTCTTTTACTTCTTTATTTCGTTCGCTAATTCTCTTTTGTTTTAGGGGTCCGCTGCAGGTCCTGCCACGGAAGCAGCTACTCCGGTCCTCAGGGGTTTTGGGGACGGCGCCCGGCTCGGCGGCGAGCGCGGCGGCGCCGGCGGCAAGCATGGCGGCGCCGGCGGCAAGTGTGGCGGCACCGGCAGCGAGCATGGCGGCACCGGCGGCGAGCATGGCGGCGCCGGCAGCAAGCATGGTGGCACCGGTGGCGAGCACGTCGGCAGAGGCGGCTGCAGTGGTCGCCGCGTTGATGGAGACGGGCAGCTCCGCGCTGTCCGGGCCGTCGAGGCCTCGTCTGAGCTCCACCACGCCTCCGCTGCCGCAGTCGACTTCGGGTGCGCCCACGGACGTCGATGTCCTGCGCGTCCAAGGGCCCGATGGACAGGAGCGGGTCCTCAACGAGCCGGCGGAGCGGCAACTCTGGGGCGTGCTTGGCCAGAATCAGGGCCAAGCCATTTATGCTCTGGAGACCGCGCTCCGCGCGATAAAGGCGATGGGGGCCCCGACTCAGGTGCGTACATCCTCACTCTTTCGCAGAGTCTTTTTCCCACTTTTGTTTTGCTTATCCCTCTTCGTTGTCTCAGGAACTGTCCAAGTTGAGTCGGGCCAAGTCGAACTGCATTCGCTTCCAAGAGAGCGAACGAGTTCGGCTTGATGAGGAGGCGCAGGCCGTGGTGGAGCAGGCCACAAGGGCCATGCGGGAGGCCGACCAGGCCAAGCTGGCGCTGGCCGGGGCAGAGGAGAGAGCGACCGCCGCCGAAAAGAGGGCCGAAGCGGCGGAGAAGAGGGCCGAAGCGGTGGAGAAGAAAGCCGAGAAGGCGGAGGAGGACGCGGCCAAGGCACGCGAGGCGGCCGACTCCGAACGAGTGCTTCGACGGACGTCCTCCGAGTTGGTCTCCCAGCTCACCGCCCGGGTTGCCGGGTTGGAGAAGGAGGTTGACGGTAAGGTTGCTGTACCTCTGCCTTGATCCATTCGCCTTGTCGTTCGCTTGTTTGATTTTCTTGCTTACTTGGTTTTCAGCGCTCAAGGCGGACCTGGAGGTGGCGCGGGGCGAGAACACCCAGCTGGAGCGGCTGCGGATCGGCGCCGAGCTTCTCGTTGACGAGCTGCAGGTGCCACAGCCGGACGGGACCACCACCCTGGAGGCGCGCCTGCTTTCCATCTCCAACCGCTTCGGTGCCCTCCGTCGTGAGAGCTTCGAGGCCGGAGTCTTCTGGACGTTGGTGATGGAGCAGACGCACTACGGCGACTCCCTCGACCTCGAGGGCTTGTCGCTGGGCATGGTGCCTGGCTTCTCCGATGAAGAGATGGAGGAGCTGAAGAAGAAAGCCGCGCCCGTCGCGGCGACGCTTGCCGGCCTCCTCGCCTCCTTCGCGTTCCCTCTGCCGTCGCCTCCGAGTGACGAGTAGTAGGAGATAGAGTAGTTAGTCGAGTTGGGCCGAGTGGCCCTCATGTAAATATAAAAAACTTGCCTTTATTTTAGACGAAACAAGTACTTCGTTCTTTAAATTTGTGTTCGTTCGAAACTTATTCGAAATTTTAAGTGTTTTTCCCTTCGTGACTTCCTCCTCTTTCAGACCGCTTGATTGCCTTGGACCTTTCATTTGACTGACTGGTAACCCAGGCCGCTCCTAGCCGCCGAGGCGTCAGAGTCCCGAGTCGGCCAGTCGGGTCGGCCGAGAGATCGTCGACGCTCAATTTCTGTCCGAGTCGGACCTGCACTTAGGATTTTCATGTAAATTCCTTAGCCACGGACGCGTTGTCAGCGCAATTTTCGCTCTTGGCCTTGACGCTCGTTTGTCATGGGCATTTTGGATTTTACACGGCCTTTTTTGCGCGCCCGCCGGGTGGAGCCCCCGAGCCGTTAGGGTCGGGGATCGGCGGTCAGCAGGTCAGGACTTGTTGTGAATTTGAAAAAGACAGAAAGAAACGAACTTTCTTTTTATTTCGTTTGCATGTCTTTGAACGATACAAAAGGAAAAGGAGATACAAGCTAAGGGTAAAAACGACGTAGCTGGTCGATGTTCCACGCGTTGGCGAGTATGCGTCCGTCGGCGTTCTTGAGCTTGTAGGTTCCGGGCCGGAGCACCTCCGCAACGGTGTATGGTCCCTCCCACGGCGGAGTCAGCTTGTGCCGACCCTGATTGCCCTGCAAAAGGCGAAGAACGAGGTCGCCAACCTCGAAAGCGCGGCCTTTAACCTTTCGTTCGTGGTAGCGGCGCAGCGCTTGTTGATACTTGGCAGAATGCAGGAGCGCGGCTTCTCGTGCTTCGTCGATCTGGTCGAGCGCATCCTCGAGGTAGCGCTCGTTGAGGTCCGGGTCAAACGCTTGCACCCGCGGGGCCCCATAATCCAGGTCAGTCGGCTGCACTGCCTCGGCTCCATACACCATGAAGAATGGAGTGTAGCCAGTGGCACGACTCGGCGTCGTCCTTAGGCTCCACAACACTGCATCGAGCTCTTTTGCCCACCGACCGGCAAATTTCTTGAGCTTGTTGAAGATTCTGGGCTTTAATCCTTGGAGGACCATGCCGTTTGCTCGTTCACACTGCCCATTCGTTTGGGGGTGAGAAACAGCTGCCCAGTCGACTCGGATGCCGTATTGATCGCAAAAGTTCAGGAATTTCTTCCCCGTGAACTGCGTGCCATTGTCAGTGATGATGGCATTTGGCACCCCGAATCGATGTACAATGTCGGTGAAGAACTTGACGGCTTGCGCCGAGTCAATCTTGCCGATCGGCCTGGCCTCTATCCACTTTGAGAACTTGTCAACGGCGACAAGCAAGTGGGTATAGCCTCCCGGTGCCTTTTTGAAGGGTCCAACCAGGTCCAGCCCCCACACCGCGAACGGCCAAGTAATAGGGATGGTTTGGAGGGCCTGAGCCGGCAGATGAGTTTTACGAGCATAATGCTGGCACCCTTCGCAAGTGCGCACCACTCGTTGGGCGTCGGCAACAGCGGTCGGCCAATAAAAACCGTGCCGGAACGCGTTGCCGACTAAGCTTCGTGGTGCAGCGTGATGGCCGCACGTTCCGCCATGGATATCCTGGAGTAACTGCCTACCCTCGTCGAGAGGGATACAGCGTTGGAGGATTCCAGAGCGCCCTTTTTTATACAGCTCGCCGCCGACCATTGCAAATGTCTTGGCGCGCCTTGCGAGTCGGCGTGCCTCAGTGCGGTCGGGCGGAAGCTGTTGTCGCAGGAGATAGTCGATGAAGGGTTGCCTCCAGTCATCGCGGGACCCGGGGTCAGCCCCCGAGTCGGGCGAGGCGTCGCGGGGGTCGGCGGGAGCCCCCGAGTTTTTGTCGCGCTCGACGACCAAGGCCTCGTTGGCCTCAATCGGAACCGGTTCTTGTGCTTGCTCTTTCGTCGGGTCGGCCGACGCAGGATCATTAATGGACGGCTTGTCTTGATCGCAGGCAAAAATGCCTGCCGGGATTACCTCCCGGTTTGATCCCAGCCTGGCCAACGAATCGGCCGTTTCGTTGTCCCGCCGAGGGACGTATTCAACCTGAAAACCATCGAATTTTTCTTCCAGACGGCGGATTTCGGCACAGTAGGCCGCCATCTTGGGGTTAGTGCAGGTGGACTCATTCATGACCTGGTTAACAACGAGCTGAGAGTCGCCAAAGGCTTCGAGCCTACGGACTCCTAACTCGACAGCTGCTTTCATGCCGTTAAGCAGAGCTTCGTACTCGGCTACATTGTGTGATGCTGGGAAATTGAGCCGGATGACATATTGCATTCGCACACCTCTCGGAGAGATGAGCAGCCACCCACTCCCGGCACCCCTTTTTGTGAGAGAGCCGTCAAAAAACAGCCGCCAACATCCCCTTTCGACAGGAACTATGGGCAACTGAGTTTCGGTCCACTCGGCGATGAAATCTACCAGGGTATGTGATTTTACGGCTGATGGGTGCGTAAATTCTATTCCCTGATCCATTAATTCTAACGCCCATTTAGAAATTTTGACCGACACCTCCGGATTGCCTAGAACCTCAGCAAGGGGGAAGGAGGAGACGACGGTTACCGGATGAGCGTCGAAGTAGTGACGGAGTTTGCGCCGAGTGATGACCAGCGCGTATATCACCTTCTGGATCTGCTGCCACCTTGTCTTGCAGTCGGAGAGGACCTCGCTGACGAAGTACACGGGCCGTTGTACCTTGAGCACCTTGCCCGACTCCGTCCGCTCCACCACCAGGGCGGTGCTGACCACCTGCGTTGTCGCCGCTATATAGAGCAACAAGGGCTCCTTCTCGGTCGGAGAGGCGAGAATCGGGGCGCTAGAGAGTCTGGCCTTGAGATGATCAAGGGCCTCTTGTGCCTCGGCTGTCCAGACGAAGTTGTCGGACTTCTTGAGGAGACGATAGAGTGGCAACCCCTTTTCCCCGAGTCGAGAAATGAATCGACTGAGTGCGGCTAAGCAGCCGGTCAGCTTCTGTACGCCTTTCAGGTTTTTGATCGGCCCCATCTTCGCGATGGCTTCGATTTTTTCTGGGTTGGCTTCGATGCCGCGTTGTGAAACGCAATATCCCAGGAGCATCCCTTTTGGAACCCCGAAAACGCATTTCTCGGGATTGAGCTTAATGCCATTCTCTCTTAGCCGTTGGAACACGGCGTTGAGATCGGCGACTAAGTCGTCGGTTCGCATGGATTTGACTACGATGTCATCCACGTACGCTTGCACGATCCGTCCGATGAGATCACCGAAACACTTGATCATACAACGTTGGTAAGTGGCGCCGGCATTCTTTAACCCAAACGGCATTGTAACGTAACAATATGAGCCGAAGGGAGTGATGAACGCCGTTGCCTCTTGATCACCGATCTTTAGAGGGATCTGGTGATAGCCCGAGTAGGCGTCTAGGAAACACAGGGTTTCGCACCCTGCGGTCCAGTCAACAATTTGGTCGATGCGTGGCAAAGGAAACGGGTCCTTTGGGCATGCCTTATTGAGACTTGTGTAGTCAACACACATCCTCCATTTCCCATTTTTCTTTTTAACAAGTACAGGATTGGAGAGCCACTCGGGGTGATACTTCTCTTTGATGAAGCCGGCGGCAAGGAGCTTTGCCAGCTCGTCGCCTATGGCTCGGCGCCTTTCCTCGTCGAATCAACGCAACCTCTGTTTGACCGGTTTCGATCCCGGTTTGATGTTGAGGGAGTGCTCGGCGATTTCCCTTGGAATCCCTGGCATGTCCGAGGGTTTCCACGCGAAGATGTCCTTGTTGGCGCGAAGAAAATCGACGAGCGCGCTTTCCTATTTGGCAGAAAGGGTCGCCCCGATGATGACCGTCTTCCCCTCGGGGTCGGACGGGTCGAGGGGAACCTTCTTGGTGTCCTTGGATGGCTCGAACGAGCCGGAAGCCTTCTTCGGAGTCGGCGTCTCCTCGGACTCCACGCTGGCGACCTCCGGGAGGTCGGGCTTGTTGATGAGCGCCGCTGCCAGCTCACAGCACTCTACTTCACACTCGTAAGCACGTTGAACAGACGTGCTCACGGTGATGACACCTCTCGGCCCCGGCATCTTGAGCTTGAGGTAGGTGTAGTTGGGGACGGCCATGAACTTCGCGTAACATGGCCGACCAAGGATCGCGTGGTACGCGCCGGGGAAGTCCACCACGTCGAAGGTGAGGACCTCTGTGCGGTAGTTGATCGGCGTGCCGAAGGTGACGGGCAAGTCGATTTGCCCGAGCGGCATGGCCGTCTTTCCGGGCACGACCCCATGGAAGGGTGCGCCCGAAGGTCGGATGCGAGAGCGACTGACTCCCATGGCATCGAGGGTCTCTGCGTACAAAATATTTAAGCCACTACCACCATCCATCAATACCTTGGATAGGCGCTTGTTGGAGACGATGGGGTCGACGACGAGTGGGTACCGCCCCGGGCGCGGCACGTACTCGGGGTGGTCGCCGCGGTCGAAGGTGATGGCCGCCTCGGACCACTTGAGGAAGGCCGGAGTCGCCGGCTCGGCGGCGTACACCTCTCGGCGCTCCAGCTTCTGGCGCCGCTTGGAGGAGCTGACTCCTTCGCCTCCGAAAATCATGAGGCAGCCGGTGGTTTTCGGAAATCCACCGTCCGCCTCCTTGTCGTCCTTCCCGTCATCCCCGGGGTCAGAATCCTTGTGGTCGGACTTCTTTGCCTTCGCGCCCAGGAACTTCAGCATGAGCCCGCAATCCTTGAGGGCGTGCTTGACGGGGTAGGCGTGGTTGGGGCACGGCGCCTCCAGCATCTTTTCGAAATGCTGGTTCTTGCCGTCGTTGTCGACGGCCGGCTTCTTCTGCTTACGCTCGACGGCCGCGACGAGCGCGTCGTTGCGGCGTTGCTGATCGCCGCCCTTCTTCTTCTTCTGCTTTTGCTTCTTGTCGTGCGGGGCAGACGGACCCGCACCGGAACTCTCGTTCCGCTTTGCCTTGCCTTTAGTCCGGTGAAGGAGGGCATCGACCGCATCCTCACCGGAGGCGTAGCTGGTGGCCACGTCGAGCAGCTCCTTGATGGAGCGCGGGCTCTTGCGGCCGAGCTCATGAACGAGCCCTTCGTTGCTGGTGCCCGCGATGAACGCGGAGATCACCTCGGCGTCAGCGAGATTGGGTAACGCGTTGCATTGCCTGGAGAACCGCTTGATATAGTCCCTCAGGGACTCGTCGGCGCCCTGTCGGCAGTTCCGAAGGTCCCACGGGTTCCCCGGGCGCGCGTACGTGCCCTGGAAGTTGCCGATGAACACCTCCTGGAGGTCAACCCAATCCTGGATTGAGCCCTCCGGGAGATGCTCGAGCCACGTCCTGGCCGAGTCGGCCAAGAAGAGGGGGAGGTTGCGGATAATGAACCGTTCGTCGCTGGCACCGCCGGCTTGGCACGCCAGGCGGTAGTCCTCCAGCCACAACGCGGGATTCGTCTTCCCGTTGTACTTCGTGATATTGCTGGGCGGCCGAAACCGCTGGGGGACGGGAGCCCGCAAGATGGCGCGGCCAAAAGCCCGTGGGCCGGCCGGGACCGGAGCCCGAGGCTTGTCTTCCTCCGGGTCAAATCTCCCGCCACGCCGCGGAGCGTAGACAAAGTCCTCGGTTTCGCACCGTGGACCTCGCCCTTGCTCGCGGCGCCTTGCCCGCAGAATGTCGCGGGCGTCGCGGATCCTGCCGATCCGCTGATGGACCGGCGGCGCGTCCCCAGTCCCACTTTGCTCGGGGGTTTGGTGGACGGAACTTTCGGGTTGTGGCCGCGGCTTGCTTGGCGTGCGGTAGGAAACGCTGGATTCCCACCGCCGTGCAGCGGAGCTTTGCTCGCGCTCGGCCTGCTGCACCGCCGCCAAGTCCAGGAGGTCCTTGAGCTCCCCCTGGATTCTTCGCTGGTCCTCGTTGGACGGTTGCGGGAGCGCGCGCAAAAGTGTCGCAGCCGCGGCGACATTCTGGCTGGGCCTGGTGTATCTGGGCACGAGGTTGCCCGCCTCGGCCAGAATCCGCTGCCGGGCTTCGCGCCCATGGGCACGCACGCGTTCGCGCAGGGCCTGGCGCTGCGCCACCTCGTGTTCGAGCCGCTCGCGCTCCTCCTTGAGCCGCCGCGCGGCTTCTGCGAGCTCGTGTTGGCGTTGGAGCAGACGCTCCAGGTCATCGCCCTCCCGGAGGTCGGCGCTCGCCGGAGGGGTTTCATGCTGCGCCTGTGTCACAAGCAGGGGCGCGGCTTCTGCGGCCGCTCCGGCGTCCGCCGTCGTCGCGACCGCTGCAGGGTCTGGCTGCGCCGCCACGTCGTGAACGTTGCGGCGGCTACCTCCACCGGCTTCCACCACCATGCACTCGCGCGAAGGGTGGTGACTGCCGGCGTCGGAGTCGTAGTCGAGGAGGTCATCCTCGTCGCTGTCGTAGTCGTACTCCGCCATACCCACGAGCTCCGCGCCCGCAGACGTGGCGAGGGTGAGGGCCCTTTGTGGGGGTGCCGGCGGTTCGACGCGCGAAAGCCCCCCATCCCGGACCACGATGAACTCCAGGCTCCCGAAGTACACGAGAGCGCCCGGAGCCCAATCGATGTCGTGGCTCGCCATCAACTGAAGATGTCAAACGCGCTGAGGTCCCCTACCTGGCGCGCCAACTGTCGGTGTTAAGAAACCGGCCGACAAGTAAATTTGTAACTACGGCGTCTAACAATCTTCTATGATGGAGGGTTTTGCGAGAGAGGCAAGGTTTATACTGGTTCAGGCAATCGATGCCCTACGTCCAGTTCGTGGGTGGTTCGTGTTTCGACTTGCAGAGGGGAGCTACAAGTGTTGACGAGGGAGGAGAAGACTCCAAGCCTCTTCGTGTGTATCTCTATGTCTGTGTGTGTTGTATCTCTGTCGGATCCCCCCTCCTCATGCACCCAGCTCTCCTTTTATAGTCAAGGAGTGAGCCGGTTTACAAATGGGAACGGGGCTTTCGAGTTGTGGGCAGCGCGGCTACGCGCCGCACTAGTCTGATCCCTAGCCGCTACTGTGGCTCTAGTCAGGCGGCGTCCTGTCAGCCTGGTCGCCGGGCAGGTGGTCGAGATGTCAACCCAGACTGTCGCGGCCGTCTTGTCACCGGTCCGGTCTTCGTCCCTGTTCAGGGTGATGATGATGCCGTAGCCATCCCGCTGCTGTACTCGAGGTGTCAGGCGGCGCCGCGAGATGGGACGGGTGTCACTGTGCAGGTCAGATCGCGTGCCTGCAAGTATATGAGTTGCTGGGTAGAGTTAAGGCTCCCCAGCTACTCGTCGTAAATGCCTGTCCTCCTTGCCAGAGGAAAATCTTCTCGACGAAGTCTCCCAACTCGGGGTCGGGCGAAGCGTGGCTTGTGGGCCCGCCCGACTGGGAGTCGGGCGAGGCGGAGTCTGTGGACCCCACCCGACTCGGGGTCGGGCGGGGCGGAAGTCGTGGGCCCGCCCGACTGGGGGTCGGGCGAGGCGGAGTCTGTGGACCCCACCCGACTCGGGATCGGGCGGGGCGGAAGTCGTGGGCCCGCCCGACTGGGGGTCGGGCGAGGCGGAGTCTGTGGACCCCACCCGACTCGGGATCGGGCGGGGCGGAAGTCGTGGGCCCGCCCGACTGGGGGTCGGGCGAGGCGGAACTTGTATGTGCCCTCGGGGTCGGCCGTGGGCCCCTCGAGCGCTCTGTTGTCGTGTGCCTGTTCCTGTGGGCCCTACACAATTAAGCTGAGACGGTTAGCAGAATTAAGTATCCTAGATCAGGATACCCTGATTT